>JARNGD010000021.1:0-289149 GCA_031001845.1 Achaetomiella virescens
CTCGCCGAAGAAGATCGACACAACGTGGTTGCAAAACCGGGTGCAGCCGAGATCCGCTGTCACCGCCGGTGGGCAAGTGGGACAGGAGGTGGCTGCGATGGACGAGAAGTAGGCGAGATCATAGGGTGGTGCCGGTGAAGTAGTGCGGCCTGAGGAAATATAGGGAGAAGGGCTCTGCACGGCAGCGCTCTCTTACTTGGGAGTCAGCAGATCACGACTCCTTCATGGTTGCCCGGGGAACTTGTCGCGATATTCTTTTGGTGATACCAATCAGACAGGATATAACTGATGGAAAAGCGGATATGCAGTTAAAGTTCGAATACCGATCGCGCTGGAAACCCGCTGGAACGACGGTTTGCACAGCGGCTAGACACTATCATTTGACCATCTCGCCCACACCTCTGGCTATTCCCAACCATGATATCGTCATTTTTCCCTGCAGCCAAAAACGCCAAACGCCCTGCCATGCAATGCCACACATCCTCTCTACCACCCCCGTCTCGTCCCCGTGGGCGATACCCGCCGCCGCTCCTCTCGTCCCCTCGGCCCCTTCCCCCATCCCCATCCCCATATCCGCCCGGCCCCGTCGGCACGCCGCCCATATCCTCATCCATCTGCATCCGCGGCCCGGCCCTCCCACGCATCTCCTTCGGAAACGCCTCGTATGCCTTGCGCATCTGGGCGAAGCCCAGGTGCATCTTGCCAAAGAAGTGGTCCGCCAGCCGCCTGTCGTTATCCAACCTGCTCAGATACGCGCCGCACACATCGCACACCTGCAGCTTCTGGTGGCCCGACGGACCGGACGTCTCGCTCAGCGCCTTCAGCTCCTTCTCCCGCTCCGCCTTAGCCGCCTGCGCGTGCCGCACCTTGTAGTACTCGTCGTACGCCCGCCCGACCTCGCCCATCTCGCCGAGGATCTCAACCTCGAGCAGCCCGTTGGCGATGGTCGAGCCCAGGTCCGAGATGGCCTTGAGAAGAGCGTTGGTCTGCCGCACCTCGTCGGGCGTCTTCTCGAGGCGGCGCTGGAGCGTGTCGATGTTGCGGTTGCACGCCTCGATGCGGTTCTGCAAGTCGCGCATGTAGTCGTATTCGAAGCCGTATTTCTTCTTGTCGGCTTCCGGAGCGCCTCGTACTCGGCTTTGAGCGCCTCCGAGTGCACGCGCGGGCACGCGCCTAGGTCGGCTTTGGTGTTGGTGAAGAGGTCATGCGGGCATGTGCCCACCAGGTAGGAGCGGCACACCTTGGGGTCGGTGAGAGGGAGCTGCGCGCTTCGCGACGCCATGCCGCCGCCCATAGCTGCTCTGGTGAGGGTTAGTGCCTTATCTGGAGGATAATAGGAGGGGGACTTGCCTAGCAGCTTCCTTTGCTCGGCCGCCATAGTGTGGTTGTGGTGAGATGTAATTGGGGTTGTTGATGGGTGTTGCTGGTTCGAGGCGCGTTCAGTGATGCTGATGGCCGGCAAGGTGCGCAACTGAAAGTTGGAAATTTGGAGGTGGAAAGGCGGCAGCCGCGCTGCAAGGCTACAGCTGCAAAGCGCGACGCTGGGAGTGGGGCTGTGGCGCACTGTTCCCCCTGTTGTCCCCCCTATCCCTGCACCTTCAGGACCCGCTGTCAGCCTCGACATCGGCGTCCCGCGACTTCCAAAGCCCCCATCACCATCCCTCGCTCCTCCAACTCAACCCTTCTTCTCTCGCGGCGCATGCGCCAATGGACAAACCGCGGTGAGGAAGAAAGATGCGTCAATTCCTTTCATTCCTCTCGCTCTCGTTGCTTTCCCTTTGTTTGCTTTCTTCTTCAGCGTCTGCCGCCGACTACCATGAGCAGCTTGTGCTGAGGCCGTTGCCGCAGTCGGCGCTCCTCGCCAGCTTCGACTTCCGCTCCAACACGAGCGTCGCCGAGTTCGAGAAGGGTAACTTTCGCTTCTTCCCACGGTCGCTTGGCCAGATCCTGCAACATGCCGGCACGCGCGAGTTACATCTGAGGTTCAGTCTGGGAAGATGGGACGCCGAGACCTGGGGCGCCAGACCCTGGGATGGGCGCGCGAGGGTGGGACAGGCGTTGAGTTGTGGGCATGGCTGGAGGCGGATACGGACGAGGAGTACGTGCCCCGCGCGCTCTTGGCTGGCGACATCGATTGTTGACACACCACTTCGCAGAGCCGACAAGAAATGGCTGACTCTCACGAACGCGCTGTCCGGCCTCTTCTGCGCCTCGCTCAACTTCATCGACCGCGCTCGGACGACCCGACCCGTCATGTCCTTCCAACCCGAAGGCGACCACTCCACTGCCACGAACATGCATCTGCTGTACGGCGTGCTGCCGCACGAGGTTTGTGCACCGAGAACCTGACGCCGTTCCTGAAGCTTCTGCCGTGCAAGGGCAAGGCCGGAATCGCGTCGCTACTGACGGCCACAAACTGTTCGATGCGTCGTGGCAGAGCATGGCCATTGACATCCGGCCGATCTGCGCCCCAGGAGAGGAGTGCGTCCTCCAGATCGAGCAGACCATTGACATGGTTCTCGACATTGATCGCTCCAAGCGGCCGAGGGGTAGACTACCCCTGTACCCATCTTCGCTACCTACATGTACTGACAACAATTCAGACAATCCCATTCCCATACCCCTCCCCCGGGCCACGAACTCCCCTGCGACACCTCGAAGCCCTACCACTCCCATGACACCTGCTTCCCGGCCGACCACACTGCCAATCAGGACTGGACGCTCTCTCAGATCTTCGGCAAGCCCATGAAGGGCACATGCCCCCTCGCCGACTCTGCCACGCCTCCGGTCTGTCTTGAAGTCCCCAACGCCCGCAGCGTCTTCCTCTCCGAGGGCGTCACCGAGCACAAGGACCCCTCCGGCCTCTCCCGCTGCTTCGAGCTGTCCCCCTCCGCCGACTTCGAGATCGTCCTCCCGCCGCCCAGCGACCCCTCCAACACCCCATCCACCGAGCTGATCGTCACCCCCGAAACCCCCCCCTCTACGCCGAGCGCAGCTTCACCGGCCACGGCCAGCACCAAGGCGCATCCAGACCATCCTGCGCAATCCATCCCCCGACACCGAGGTCGAGTTCATCTACATGGAGACGCTGCCGTGGTTCATGCGTATCTACCTGCATACGCTCTCCGCGCGCGTGGCGGGGCAGCGTGACCCGGACAAGTCGCTCATCAAACAGGTCTACTACCGCCCGGCCCTCGACCGCGCGCGGGGCACCCAGCTCGAGCTGCGCATGCGCGTGCCGCCGGACGAGACGGTCTTGTTGACGTACGACTTTGAGAAGAGCATCCTGCGGTACACCGAGTACCCCCGGATGCGAACAGGGGCTTTGACGTCGCCGCCGCTGTTATCACCATTCTTGATCCGCGCTCTGATAACGGCACGACGAGAGGTGCGGCGGAGGTTTGCGGCGTACGCGCTGCGCACGACGTCGCTCTTGTGCAGCCTTCCGACACCCGACTTTAGTATGCCGTATAATGTTATTATTTTCACATCGACGGCGATTGCACTGGCGTTTGGCGCATGTTTAATATACTGGTGAGGAGGTTTGTGGCGGCGGATGAGGACCGGAGCCGGGGTTGAAAGCGCTGATTGGCAAGCTGAGCGAGAGGGTGCAGCCGCTGATGAAAGGGGGGAGGTAGTGTTGCTGTGGGTTGATATCATCGCTAGACAAATTTCACTGTCCCTTCTCAGCCTTGACTCTGTTTTCTCCGCGGCTCCGCAGCCTTGGCGAGAGTTGGCGGACTGATTAACTCACCGCTGGCTGTTCTGTCGTTGTAGCATTCGCCGGCAGGGACCATATTATATTGCACAATCAGCCTATCCAGTGACCAACACCAAATATCCACCTCAGTACCAATCCATCCGTTGATACAGTATTCTACAATGCCCATGACCAGTTCTTATACCGAATGCCAAAATCCCCCCGACCAATACCTCCAACCGTCCCTTACAACCTTCCCGCACCGTATGGTAAACCACTTCAGGTACTACTCAAAGCCGTAATATTAACGACCAAATCCACATACCCTCGATTCCTCACAACACAACCCCTCCCCGGCGAGATCTTCCACACCCCCATCGCGCCAATGGAGAACTCTGCCTCGCCTTCCACGGTAACACGCAGCTTCCCAGACGTGAGCATGCAGACGCGCGTTTGGGACGGATCTGCTGGGAAACTGTGGGCGCGGCCTGACGGGACTGCGATGGCGGTGAAGGTTATCGACGAGGAGAGGGAGACGGATTGGTTTTGGCGGAGGTAGAGAGTTGAGAAGGCGAGGGCTTTTGCGGGGGAGGGGTTAGTATGGTGGATGTGAAGGGTGGGAGTGCACTGGTGACGAAATCACCACGGGGGAAAGGTGGGCGTAAAAGGAAAGAACGGTGAGGAGGGAAGAATTGTTGGAAAGAGAAGAGAAGAGCGTGGACTTACGCTCATCGCCGGCAGTGATCCGCCCATCCGTCATCTCCCAATCCTCCATCTGCAGGTCCGCCTCTGTGGGGGTGCTAGTCTTCCACGTCGTGTCTACCACTTGCCGCTCTTGCGCACCGCCCGCATCCCGAACCCCCTTCTGCCGCTGTCGTTGAGATATCTTCAGCGTAACCATCCTCCTCGGCCGCAGCTGCCGAGCAGCAGCCACCTGTTCCCCAGCCTCCCTCTCATCACCCCGACCATCCGCCGCCTCTCCTCCTCCTCCTACTGGTCGTCGTCATCGTCGTCGGTATTCACCACCACCCCCTTCGCGGACCGCCTCGTCCTACCATCTCCCCTTCCGCGCCCTCCGCCACCTTCGACGCCGCTGCACCCCCATCCCGCCCCGTCCCTAACCCTTTCATGACAGCATGTAACCTGCGCACGCTACAGGCATGCGAAGTCCTCCTCACCAGACAATTCGCGCACGCGCGCGCGGACGCGCCCAGGAACCCGAACACCGCCTTGCCCATCTCCGCCGAGAGGCTGACACACCCCCTCAGCGGGCCGTCGTCTGCGTGCAGCCGGCACTCAGAGCAAGGCGTCGGGTTGGGGTCGCCGACGACGTGGATGGCCAGGCCCGCGACCTGCTTTGCGCCGAGGACTTGGGGGAGGGAGAAGTAAGCGGCAGGGGTGGTGTAGGTGAGGTCGCGCTGTTTGGGCTGGGAGAAGAGGAGGCTGAGTTCCGGTGTAGACGGGAAGGGGAGGGCGCGGCTGGTGCGGGAGCGGAGGTGGGCGTGGAGGGCGTTTGCGGCGCGGCGGGACGTTGGTTCGACCGGGAGGTAGGGCTCGGGCATGGGCGGTTCGTTGGGGTCGAGGGGCCTGGAAGAGACGACGCGCAGGGCGTTCCGGTGATTTGGGCCGATGATGGAGAAGGTTCCGTCGCCGTTGTCGTTAAGATCGGTTGCTCGATGGATGGTCTAGCATATGAAGAGATGTTAGCTTGTGCGGAGGGGACGGCAGCCGATCTGACGGAGACTGACCGTGAAATGGTAGCCTAGCCCCTGCCTGTCCTTGTAGACACTCCGGCAGGACCTGATAGGGCATATCCATGCCCGGCCGGGGTAGGTGTTGTCAAGGCGGTATCCCGCGGGGATCGAGGCTCCTGTCACGCTAAGCAAGCGGCCGGAATCGTCTACACGCACCACCTGTTAGTTGTCCGTCGGCGGGCTAGGCTGTATGGCATGGAGAATGTCTCACCCCACCACTCTTGGTACATCCGTCCGTCGGTAGCCCGTTTCAAACCAGAGTCAGACACGCCCGTTGACATGGTCAGGATCGAGATCTTCATCTACGAGCGGTTTTGGAGACGACTCTGGGAACAGATCCGGAGATGGCTCCGGAGATGAATTGCCAGGCCGTTGAGCAGCCGTGGCAGACTCGGCGTTTGCCCCTGCTCTTACCCAGACAATACGATTGGCATTCTTCCATGGGTAGGTTGGCCGAGTGGGCTCGGCGATCTCTTCAAGATTCAAAGGCTCTCTTGAGACAACAATAGGAGCTTTAGCGCCGTTCGATTTGGATAGGACAGAAAGAGTCCCGTCCAGATTGTCGTTCAGAGTGCAATGGTGGTGACTGGTCTACAAGCCGGAGTGAGTGTTGCTGAATAGAATGCCAGGTATCCGAGTAGCTCACCTTGAAGTGGTGTCCGAGAGTGCCCAGTGAGGTGTACAGGCGGCGGCATGATCGAACGGGGCAGATCCAGGGCGTTCTGGTACTGCTGTATCCTGCTTGTAGCCATCCGGTATGAGAGCGCCATGCGTTTCAAGCAGTTCCCCAGACGGGCCTGTGGAATCCTGTTAATTGCGATTGAAGGTTGCCCCGGGGGTTTCTTAACTTGCCTAGCCACTTGTTATAGGGGGGTCCGGGTTTGCCATCTCAAAGGCTGTTGTTTCCTTGACTAGCTCGGTTAACCGGAGGGTTCTTGAACCGCAGTGCGGGCAGCACTCTCCCTGCTCTTCTCATCGAAGTCTTCTTCCTCCGAGTCTGAAAACTCGCTGTCATTGGCAGCAGCCATGGGTCTCATCAAGGTTCGATACGGAGTACCCCCCCGCGGCCCCGTCGGTTTCACTTGCAACGCTCTGTGGTGGAGGCTTATCTCGATCATGGGCGACTCTGCCAAGCTCGTCGACTTCTTGGAGACAATCAGTGGAGGTTTGGCGAAGCCGCCGGATGTTTTTCCCGTTCCCCTGGGCGGGATCGGCATATGTACCAAGGTCAGTGAGGGTACCGTCGAGGTTGTCGTTGAAGAGCGATGCGCGGTGGGCATTCTATTAATGTCAGCCTAGTGACCTCCTACGAGCAGGGACGATGGGCAACGCACGCAAAAGTGCTTCCCCAGGCCCGCGAGACTGGGCAGCAGTCTGCTGCACGAGCGAACTGGGCAGAGCCAAGGGAAATCAGGATCGTTGGACTGTTGATACCCTTGGGGCAGCAGAGCACCAGAGGTTGGGAAGAGCTTCCCGGATGCGTCTGTGAGATGTAAGTCGGTTAGAGAAGGTAGAGCGCGGGGGCTAGGCAAGTGGTGAGTATACCCTTCCATGTCTTGTATGGCCCGTCATCAAGCGCTGACTTGAAGAGTTCTTGGATATCGGGGGGGATGGATGGATTCACGGGTCGTGGTGTGGTGATCCGTGTGTCCAATGGGCGGTTCTGGCGGGACATAATTATGCCGGTCTCAAGATTGAGCGTTGTGAGTGCTTGCTCGGATTGCTGTACCTTATTGAATAGTGTCACTAACCTCACTCCAAAAGCGAACATGGCTGACCAACTCACTGCGTTCTGATTGGGATCACTTATCGAAGCTGGTTGCGTTGAAGCGTCCCGTCCCGGGCAGGCTCATTCACAAGAGAGGGAGCTGCAACGGATCTTTTTGGTTTCGTGTCCCGGCTGGAGGGCTTACAGCAGTGCCTTCCAGAACGGTGTTTGACCTATCTGATGAGAAAGACAGCCGTGTGTCGTGGCTCCCGGATGGACTCAGCGCAGCAGGAGACGAGACGGAAGGCGAGCGACTGCCGTTCAGCAAGTTGGACTGCAGACCGGGGCGTCCCGAGAGCGGGAAGGGACTTCTGTGCCCCGTCCTCTTCATCTTAAAGACCGGCTGCGAACGTGGCTCTCTCGGCGCCGTTTGCTCGGGAGCCTGCCCTGTATGAGCCAGTCCATGTTGGCCCGCATTCTCGTCTCCTTCCGCTGGCCGTCTTCTGCGTGGTTTGTTCATTTACAAAAGAGTGGCTTCCAAGGGAAAGAGAATCGGTCTCCGCGGGCATTGTGAACGTTATTCGCCTGAACGGACACCATGACAGGTCGGAGGTTGGAAGAAGAACACGTGAATTCGCGATGCCTGCGCGACGGAAACGCGAAGACGCGGTTGCTAATCGCGACTCCTGGTCCCTGGGAGTTGGAAACATGTGGGGCCAAACGACATCAACCCTAACTCGCCCTCAACCAAGCTCAACAGTGCCACTAAGCTCTGACAGTTGGCGGTTGATGTTGTGTGGTTATTCGTGGCCACTGATGATCCTAGTCCACAAACATCTCCGGGACCGTGCGAAGAGAAGTTATCCGAATCTTGTGCAAATCGGCTTGTTGGATCAAAAGCAGGTGACCCTAACCCTTGGTCTGTTCGGAAGCACACCCATAACCGGTTTGGAGACGTGTGAATGACTTGAACCTTACCCATAGAGAGAACGCTGATGGAACCCTCGGGATGGCAAACCGTAAGCATCTGCTACGAAGTACCTACCGTAGTTGCGTGTGTCGCGTAGGTTCCCTGCAGCGGGCAAAGACCCCTGAAATGAGTGTGCCAGTCGGGGCGGCAGGGGATGATTGGCACATGCAGAGGTCCCAGCCAGCTGCTGACAACCCATCGCCGAGTCGCAAAGCCTGTGCTTACCCCACATCTCAACCTAAGCTACCACGAAAACCATGAGAGAGTCCCGAGAGCGAACGGCGCAGATCATCCAAGCGCCATCGCGCCCAGCGATAACCGGCCAGAAGTCCATCTTTCTCGCAGGCACCACCAGCCGCATAGGCGGGCCCGAGTGGCGCGAGACGCTGACCGAGGCGCTTGCCCACCTGCCCATCACCATCTTCAACCCGCTTCGGCCAGACTGGAACAGCTCCTGGGGGAGGATGTGTCGTTCGCGCCTTCCGGGTGCAGGTAGAATGGGAGCTGGACATGCAGGAGCAGGCCGATATAATCGTCGTTTACTTTGGGCCGGGCACCGACGCGCCCATCAGCCTGTTGGAGCTGGGACTGTGTGCGCGGGCGGGCAAGGCGATTGTCGCGTGCCACCACGAGTACAGGAAGCGCGGGAACGTGCAGATCGTTTGCCAGCGGTTTGGGATCGAGTTTCTGGATGCCGACGGTGACTTGGCGCAGGCAGTCATGAATAGGGTCAAGGGGCTGCCCGCGTAGGTTGTGCGACTTTGCGACTTTGGCGCTGGCTCGTCGGCGGTGGTTTGGTGTCTTCCTTTCCTGTCCCTTTGTAGGAAAACCTAAGCGTCCGACGTAATGCTTGTTGTCTGTCGAGGGCGCGCGGAGCAGGTTGTTGGCGGTGTCTCAACCATTGGGGTGTTTCTGAATCAGACGCAAATATCGTGGCGCGATCAACTGTCGGGCGTTCGAGCGGACCAAGCGGTGGGGAAATTCGGATGCGGTCTCGCGTCTTTTGTCGGTATCCGACTGGATTATTCTCTTCGGGCCACGTTGCCGCGCGCCGCGTGGGAAGCGAAGTGACAATCGAGAAAATTGACTTTCTGATTGTTGGGTTAATGCGTTGCTTGATCTTTTTTTTGCTTGGATCGGTGTTGGGTGTGGCTCGTGCTCTGTGGCATGCTCGCGCCATGGATGGTGGGGAACAATCTGCTGTGCCCCGCTCCTCCACGATCTGGAACCAACCATAGATTTTGACTCATCGCCAAAACCACGCTGCCCTTTTTATAGGTCGCCCGAGACGCTACCACGACCCCTGCCACCGGGCTGAATGCGCTTCCTCAGCGGGACCCGACGCTTTTTCCTTTCGTTCAGATCGCTTTCAACCACGCCCCGGTCTTTTCTGGGGGCATTTTCAATGGCGCCCATCACGGTCCACAACTCGCTCAGGCCCGGTGCGCCGGTGCCCTTCGTGCCCAGGGAGGAGGGCAAGGTCTCGTGGTACGCCTGCGGGCCTACGACGTACGACCTGAGCCATCTCGGCCATGCCCGCAACTATGTCTCGACCGACATTATCCGCCGCATCCTCATGCACCACTTTGGCTTCAAGGTCAACTTTGTGGTGAGTGGCCCCTCTCATCGTTTGAAAACCGCGTGATCACTGACACCCCTGCAGATGAACTACACTGATGTGGATGACAAGGTTGGTCACGCCCACATTGCGGCAACTTCAATGGTTCCCTAACTCTTGCAGATCATCATCAAGGCGAGGAGAAAGCGGCTCCTCGAGCTCGAGAAGGAGAAGCCCTACACATCTGAACAGATCCGCGAGCTTGTGTTCAGGGCATTCCAGGCCTACGCCGGGAGCAATCTTCCTCTGTTGGGGGAAGCGCTGGACGAGCGCAACTATCTGGAGCGGAAAGATGCGCAGTATGGCGCCGTCCTGGCTGGCGGCACTCTGTCTGGCGAGGGGAAGCCCAGTGATGCCGAGGCGAAGATCAAGATGCATCTGAGCAACATGGACTCGGCGGCGAAGTCCTTGATGGAGAACTCAGGGTTCGACGGTGCAGAGGAGGTTCTTCTCCCCTACCTGGATTCCCTGTACAAGGAGACCATCGACACTAGCGACCAGACCATCTTCACCGACCTCACACAGGCTATGGAGAAGGCCTTCAGCGACGATATGGAGGCCTTGAATGTGCTGCCGCCCGACGCGGTGACGCGCGTCACCGAGTATGTTCCGCAGATTGTAGCCTTCGTCGAGCAGATCATCCAAAAGGGGTTCGCGTATGAGGCCGACGGGTCCGTCTACTTTGATATTGCCGCCTTCGAGAAGGCCGGCAACACCTACGCCAGACTACGACCCGAGAGCAAGAACGACAAGGCGCTTCAGGAGGAGGGCGAGGGCTCGCTGTCGAAGAGCTTGGAGGGCAAGAAACGGTCCGGCGACTTTGCCTTTGGAAGAAGTCAAAGCCCGGCGAGCCATACTGGCCCAGCCCGTGGGGCGCTGGTCGTCCCGGCTGGCACATTGAGTGCTCCGTCATGGCGTCAGATAAACTCGGCGAGCAGATGGACATCCACTCGGGCGGCATTGACCTGGCGTTCCCCACCACGACAATGAGCTGGCGCAGAGCGAGGCCTACTTCCACGAGTGCGGCAAGGGCGAACACACCTGGGTCAACTACTTCCTGCACATGGGCCATCTCTCGATTGCAGGTGGGTTGGAAAAGGGGTGATGAGTGGTTCGAGAACTGACCCCGTGGCAGGCAGCAAGATGTCGAAGAGCTTGAAGAACTTCCAGACAATACAAGAGCCCTGGCGACAACCTACACCGCCAGAAACATGCGAATTGTGTTTTTGATGGGCGATGGAACGACGGCGTCGAGATTTCGCCAGACATGCGGAAGCAGGCGGACAACTGGGAAAGCACCGTTGATGTCAGTTTTTGCAGATCGGCCGTCTGGGCGCTGCTAACGGCACAGAACTTCTTCACAAATATCAAAGCCAAGCTGGCGGAGGCTGGGCCAAATGGGATCAAGGACCTATCGCTGGAGGAGGGCCGGCAAGGGCATTCTCGACGAGCTCGAACTGGCCAAGAAGGATCTCGATGCGGCGCTCCGCAACTCGTTCAACACGCCAACTGCCATGCAGGTCATTCTCCAGCTTGTCAGGCCGCCACCAACATCTACATGAAGACATAACGACAAGTCCGCCGAGCCCAGCCTGGCAGCCCTCGAGACTGTTGCCCGGTGGTGACCAAGATTGTGGGCATCTTCGGCCTTGACGCTGGCGCGCGGCCGCCATACGACGGCCTTGGCTGGACTTCGGCGGCAGCCGCTGCCGCTGCCAACCTCGACCCCAAGATCGCCACAAAGCCGTACGCCGAGGCGTATGCCAAGGTCAAGGCGGACGTCCAGGCGCTGAACGTCAGCGTAGGCTCGATTCCAACTCTCCTCGAGCAGCAGGCGCCGGAGGCCGAGTTCGCCGAGCTGGAAAAGAGCGGCGAGCGCGACGTGGAGAAGCTGGCCATGCCGTATCTTCGGGCGACATCACGCCTGCGTGACGAGCTCCGCGCGATTGTCTCGACGCTTGAGCCCAAGACCAAGCAGGCGGTGCTTGCGCTGAGTGACCGCATCCGCGACTACGACCTAACCGACCTCTGTTTCAGCTTGACGACCAGGTCGAAAAGCCCAGTCTGATCAAGTTCGTCCCCGTTGCGAAGCTGATCGCTGCACGCGAGGAGAAGGCGGCACAGATGGCTGAGAAGGCGAGGGGCGAAGGAAGAGGGTAAGTCTCCCACCCGATCTGAACCAAAACAGCCGCTGACGGACTGGAAACAGCACGGAAAGCCAAGGAGAAGGCCGAGGCGGAAAAGTGGGAGAAGGCCAAGCAGTTGCCGCAGGAGATGTTCAAGGGCGACGCCAAGTACCAGGAGTGGGATGCTGACGGCCTGCCGACCAAGCTGGCCGACGGCAGTGAGGTGCCCAAGAGCCAGGTCAAGAAGCTCAAGAAGGAGTGGGAGCGGCAGAAGAAGTTGCATGAGGAGTACCTGGCCAAGTTTGGCAGTGCCTGAGGTGCGTCTTGATGTCCTATTTGGTTGCTTTTTAGCGCGCTCTTGGTCGTCTTCTCCCGGCGTCCGAGAGAAAAAAAATAGAACTCGGGGGCTTTTCCGTTATGCTATAGCGAACTGGCGTTTGGGCACGGAAAACTGTCTTGTCCATTCTTGGTTACCTACTCGTCGCCCGTGTCCGTCAGTGTTTTGCTACTTCAGAACTGGTCTTTGACATGAAACGGGCCATCTCGAGGAACCTGGCGCTGATACCACAAATAACCATCCGAGTGCAAAACACACCGAGATGTTGGCTTCTGCGGCAAACAGTCGGCTTCGGCCGCGGAGGTTGAGCAGGGGTTGGACAGGCCCCACTCTGTCTGGTATACAAGATGGGAGTTCTTGAGGTCCCTCGTTGACTTACCATCACATTCCAGTCACCCGCCTGTCCCACCATCCAGAGACTTCCAAGCCGTACTCGCAATGGACGCTCGCCCCATCCCGCTTTAGGCTCTGCAAAAATCCACCACCGCGCTACCGGCCGTTCTCGGTGCTGCAGCTGATCATTGGCGCTAATGCACCCGCGCTGCTGCATCACCCCCTGCCGACGCCCTGGATCACCTCAATCAGGCATGTCTCCCCCTGACACAGCGGCACAGTAGCCCACCATGAGCCAGAACGGTGCGCCCGCAAGCCACATCCGCCGTTGTCCCGGGGATTGGCGGGGCCGCGCCGGCGGGTTTCACCTCAACAGGTGTTGGGGCCATGAGGGAAAGTGTTGCACTGCAGGTTGGTGCCGCCTCCACCACGTTCGTATGACGGTTTGGGAACCAACAGGAGGGTTGCGTGCTTTGGATGTTGCCGCCTGCGGGCGGCAAGACCGAGAATTTGGCTCGGTGACAGCGGTAGGTGACGTGCTGTTTAGGGTGAGGGGGCGAGCCCTTTTCCAGGTCGTCCTCTTCATCGCGGGTCTGATTTTGAACTCTATCTTCATTTTGTCTACGCTTTCCTGGCTCCGTGACCTGATATCTCCCTCCTTTCGACCCAGCTGCCACCATGCGAAAAGGCAAGAAGGCCCGCCCACGCGTGTACGACGACGGCCTCATCCCTGCCATGCGCGACAGCTATCAGAGCTACCCCGAGGTTGTCCGCGATGACTACGACAATATGAAGAATGAGAGAGCTACCCAGAGGTCGCGCACACTCCGTCGCCTCCGCCCGCTGCCACACGGATAGTCTAGCGCCAGCGCAGCAGCTGAATGCGACGAGTCCGCTCACTACATGTGGAGGAGGCCTGTCCGCGAGCGGCAGTCTCCACGCACAATATTCCCATCAACACCATCATCCACTGACGGACATCCTTGTCCCGCTGCCGGTACTACCACTGTCGCGCAACTCAGGCGTGCATTCCCTCCAGCAGGTGTGGAGCGACGCGGATCATGACCTCAGGGAGGAGCTGCCGCGGGAGGAGGGGACGCCCCTATGGAAGCGGCCAATTGTGTGTGGGTGATTGCGATCGCGTTGGGGATCATCATGGCGTTGGCCGGGCTGTTGGGGGGCGTTGCCTCAGGTGCGATCAAGACAGCGTGGGATTCGGGGACCGGGTGAGTCTTCTTTCTCGACAGTGCTCTCCTTTCCTCTCCCATACCGGGCCCTTCCGCACCCCTTTATCTCCTTTGCGCATTACCAATTACAGCCCCAAACATGGATGAACTTCGACAGGCTACTAACGCCCAATGCACAGCACCACCTCACCACCGCCGTCCCCGTCAATTCCCAACCCCTCCTGCCCCTCCGCCAACAACCGCAACTACACCTCCACCACCACCACCATAACCGCTACCACATCCACGACGATGATGAAGACCTTCCGTATCCAGTGCGGCGCAGACTACCCTGGGGGTGACGGCGCCCTGGGGTTGGTCAACACCACGACGACTGGCATCGGCGTGGGTATTACGGACGGTACGGGGGGAACCACGGCGGTGGGGAGTATAGCGGGGTGTTTGGACGTGTGCGCGAGGGTGGAGGGGTGCGTGGCCGCTGTTTTCAGGCCGGGGGAGGGAGCGTGGGGACACAGTGTTGGCTGAAGCAGTGGATTGGGGTTGCGAAAGCCGGGGGTACGGAGGGGGCGGTGAGTGGGCTGTTGTGGCAAGAGCTGTGATGGTTCGGGGTGCTTTGGGTGTGTTGTTGTCGTCGGGGGTGGCGGTGCGGGTGGTTTGCGTTTGTATATATGTGTGCGCATGGTATGGGTTGTTTGTGTGTGTTGGCGCTGGGAGTTGGGAGCCTTTTGAGTCGGCGGGTTCTTGCTGGGATCGACGTTTGGCGGGTGCTTGATCGATGTTGGATGTCTGGATACCCATGTAATGACCCTTGGAGGAATGCTATGACGAGGAATTTGGTTAAGTCTCATAAACAATGAGACTCAGCAAGATGGCATGGTGTACATTTCAGTACATCGTTCAAGGCCGGTATTGCGCGGTCCTGGTGATGCCATCATCCCTCCGCTTGAGTCTTGATTGTCCTAGGCCTAAGGGTGGGAGGGCTCGAGGTATCTATAGCTCCGTGGAACAATTGTAGCACGAAGGTTGAGGATTCGAACTCGAGAGGCCTTCACGTCTCCGCAGGTAGAGTTTAGGTGAAAATCCAGTGGCTGACTCACTGTATCGTTGTCTGAGGTGCGGTCCCGCACTTGGCTACTTCTCGTTGGCAGGGGATGTGTTGTGCGTCATCGTTACCCAAGGGACAAGAGCTCTTGGCTCATACTTCGCTGACATAGGTCAAGAGTAAGGTAGCTCTGAAAGACTGCAATACATCTATATGAAAATTTCAATGATTGAATCAAAACCACTTCGCCCACTTTGAACATCATCCATTTATTCAGCGCACGGCCTGACCCCCTGCTCCCATGGAACCAAAACTTCGAGCAAAAGACAAATCAGACCGGCCAGTCGTCCAGATGATCGTTCTCGAAACGGACGATCCGCACCCAGAAACCAAAGAGCGCAAGGGCACCTTTGGCGAGATCCTCCACCACCACTTCACCGCGGCTGGAGACGCCCACGACCCGCCGCTCGGCATTGGGACCGACATGAGGTACATCGTCACCGAAAAGGGGGGCATAATGCCAAAGTACGAGGAGTTCGAGAACTGCCATGCGCTCCTCATCACTAGCAGCATGTACAGCGCCAGTGGAAGCAACCCCTGGATCCTAGATCTCATCGCTCTTCTGAAACGTCCTCGACACTTCCAAACCCCCCCCCCCCCAAAAACAAAAAGAAAAACCCTTGGCAAACCTACTGATATCGTCCAGAACTCTGGCTCCACCACCCCAAGATGCACTTCTCGGGCGTCTGCTTCGGCCACCAAATCCCTGCCGCATGCTCGGCTCCGAAATCGCCTCGGCCCCTTCCACGGACTGGGAGCTGGGCCACTCCAAGAATCACGCTCAAACTCCGTCGGGCAGAAGCTGTTCCGCACCGACAAGCCCGAGGTCTACCTCCACCAGATGCACCAAGACTACGTCGTCGTCCCTCCCACTGTCGAATCGTCTGGCGGGCTGCTCAAGAAGGGGACGAATGTGGAAGTCTGGGGGCACAGTGAACACACCGAGGTTCAGGGGGTGTATATCAGGGGACGGCTGTTCACGACGCAGGCGCATCTGGCGTTTGACGAGGGGATGGTCAGGACACAGATTGAGATGCGGGTGGAGGCGGGGAGTATTGAGGACAAGGAGCATGCAGAGCGCGGCGGAGATGGGCGAACTGGAGCATGATGGGGATGTAGTCGCGGGGGCAATTCTGAGGTTCTTTCTGATGAGGATGAGAAGATTGTTTAGGAGGCATTTGTAAGAATCATGGAAGACGTATTGAAATTGGTTCGGGTTAAGAGGCCCATCCGTTGGCAAGGTGCCGAGGAGGCCTCGCCACGGTATTCCGCGGTTCCTGGTGATGATCGTAGATCTCAGTCTCGGTAAGATACCTAAGGAACTCAATTACATATCAAGAAGAGATGTGCAATGAATTCGCTTTCAATTCTAAGAGGACCCCAAATAATACGTACTTACTTTCCACCCAACTTCAGTTTTCTCTACAACGCAAAATCTCGCCAAGTGCGCGGCTGCAAATGATGACTCGGCACGCCTGACTCACCGCTCGCCCGGTGTTTTGCTGGACGCGATCTCGTTCGCGTTCTGGACCGTCTGCCGCCTCCGTAACGACTACAAACGACGCCGGCGACGGGGGCCGGAAGGCGTCGCCCATTCTACTTCGTTCACACCCATCGAGTCTTCCGGACCGCCTCCCGCGCATTCGCGATGGCGCGCCTGGATCCCGTTCCCTGTTGGTGCAGGCAGGGCGGAATGTTGGCGGTGGTTGTTTGGCGGATGCGAACCAACTGCGTCCGACCATCAAGGCTCGGTGCTGGCTCGCTCGTACCGTCGGAGCCTCTCTCCTCCCCTCCGCCAACCCGGAATTCTCTTCCTCTCTTTCTTTATCATTCTTCCTACTCCTGACGCACTCCTTGGCTCTGGCTCGCTATGACGGTACAACAACAGCCCTCGGCCAACCCCAACCCTCGATGAGAAACCCTGAACATCACCTGGTCAACGACCCTAGGATGTTATTGCCATCTGCTCGACAACGAACGCCGCCGGAAGTTGAACTTGAAGACAACACGAGTGTTAACGTTGTTGGTGAAGGAGAAACTGCACGTAGGAATGACGGATGTCCGACGCCAGTGCCAAACCTAGGACGGAGTGTGTCGCTAGCGCGGCCCTTTCGGCGACGTCGAATATGCTCTCAGCCACTTCCGTGGTTGTTAACGCGCAGACGCATGGTGTAACCGGCTGCCCTGTGGTGGCCTCGGCGACCCTCAGCCAGCCCTAACCCTCGTTGCGCACCCCTGCCCCTGAACGTTAACACAAACATTGCGAGCAGCGACCCCCATCGCGCCTGCCTCTTTCGGGTTGTTGCCTCCCTCTGGTCAGGCAGAGGCCACGTCATCCATTTCGCTGCGTTCCTTCTCTTCTTCCCCTTTCCCTTCTTCTCCTTTCTTTCTCTTCAAGATTGGATGTACTCGTAGAGTCATCATCAGCTAGTTGAAATACACTCCTGAGACCGTTACACTCCGTAGAAACAGAGGGATTACTAACAAGCTCCTATTTAAATCACAAATTTCATCGTAACTCAAAAGTAAAGGTGTATGACACTTAAATATAAGATGCATATAATAGTTATCTATCTATTCGCATGCTACATTGTTTATTACAATGATGTGGAGCGTTTTGGTTTTAAAAACTAACTTATGAGTTTTGTACGGAAAGTAGTGTTCGGAAGGGGGGGGTTCGGAAACCAGAGCGCCCGACTTATATACACCTACACTCGTTGGCTCTGTTTCGGGAGCTCAGTAATGCACTCTTCGTTGCCTCTCTACATATGCTACCAATCCTAGTCTCAGCTCTCAGACCAGCTCGCTGTCATTGATGTGGCTGATGTACGCTGCTGTGGGGCCACACTTGCATGCAGCTGACGGTCTGACCCAACGCCTGCCAATGTCAAGGGCCGTCTTTGCCCTTTTCTTTTCCAGTTCAGTTCACGTTCCAAGCACCTTCGCCAGCACTTGCCATGGACAACCTTGACCTCTTCAAGCCGTCAAATCTCCTGCACACGCAGGAGAAAATGAATCGCTACCGGCCAGGCGGGTTTCATCCCGTCTGCCTCGGCGACACGTTCAAAGATGGTCGCTACAAGATCTACCACAAGCCGGGATGGGGCGGCTTCTCCACTGTGTGGCTCGCTAGAGATCAATCGTGTGTCGTCCTCGCCTTGCATTGATAATACATGCTGACGTTGCATGTTACCCCGAGACTCAAACGATGGGTTTCCTTGAAGACTACCACGGCCGATAGCACCAAATCCTCTCGAGAGTTGTTGATTCATCAGGTGTTGCACAAGGCTCTTGCAAAGCCCCATCACCTAGTTCAGCTGTTCGACAGCTTCGTCCATCAGGGACCCAACGGGAAACATCAATGTCTGGTATTCGAGCTTACTTGGACCCACCGTCGACACTGTAGTTTCGGACTACTACAATGGGGATCCCGAGCCCCTCGAGGCCACGTCCATTCTCCGAATTACGAGGCAGCTCCTACAAACACTAGCAGCTCTGCATAGGGCCGGGTATGCACACGGAGGTTTGCTTCTTGCCCTCTTCTCTTTCTAGGTCTTCTCTTTCTAAGTCATCTAAGTCACAAATAACACACATGCTGAAACCTTAGGCCATTTTCTCAGACATTAGTGGCGCAAACCTGGCCTTCACTGCCCGCGGGTTGAGTGAGTTGTCACCCAAATCTATGCTCGAAGTCATTGGGGCGCCAAAGGGTGAGAACCTCGTCCGCTGCGATGGAAAGCTCTTGCTCCTGGCATGCCCAAGCAATTGGTCAAAGCGACCGGGTGGGACAACTGGATCGACGAAGATGAGGAGGATATACGCCTCATCGATTTAGGCAAGGCATTTCCTCATGGCGCTCCCCGGCCCGACTTGCCGAACCATCGGAATTGAAGGTACCAGAAAGGATCTTCACCGGAAGGTTTGACTCTAGGATCGATCTTTGGCGAGCTGGGTGCATGGTAAGGTATCTCAGTTCCTCTATGAATGGCCCAGTGTTGCACCGAGACAGGGACTGATGGGAACTGGAAAGATATACACCCTGGTGATTGGCAAGAGACCCTTCAATGGCTTTGGGACGGGACTATCTGGTGGCGCAAATGATTCACTTTGTGGAGGATTTACCAGACGAGTGGCGACTTAAGTGGGCGGAGATAAGCGGGAGGCCGGAAGGAAACACGAAGACATTCCAGGTATAGTTTATATTTCCTTTCATATGCTCTATTGTGGGAGTTGCCTAACATGCATTTGCCTTAGAGCGGATGACGGGACGTTCCAAGCTGGAGGAGGGATTTGGGATGCTGTCAAGGAAGAAAGCTTGGCGCCTCTTCTTCCCATCACACGGGGGCTGATGCGCTTCCGGCCCCGAGACCGCATCTCCGCCAAAGAGGCGTTGCGGCTGCTGGATCACCCAAGTAAGCACAGCTAAAGTCAACCGACTTGGTCTGCAACGCACTAGAACACCATGGCATGGCGATGATGTAGAGCGTCGAGGGCAGGGCCGCCGGCAATGTTGAGACTTCGGGAAACGGCGGCACTGCCCTACAAAATTCTGCGGCTTGCACAACAAGTTCTGTACCCAGTCCGTAACTGGAGTCTCATCGTCGGGGAGGGCGGAGGGAGAAATTTGAATGGAATCTAAGGGTTTTCTATCGGGTTTGGCGGCAGGTTAACTTTCATTTTTGACCGTGTTTGCTTTCAAAAGTCCCGCTTCCTCGTCCTCCGTGTGAGCTGATAATCCCGGCTTTGGCCATTTGCTTGCTGGTCTTCGGTAGCCTGAAATGTCCTGCTCTTGGTATTCTGGGCGCGGAATACAGCGGCAGCGGCGCCGACGGCTACGCTGGTGATTGCCGCTGCCTGACACAGCTGGTGACGATCGGTAGGTAGTCTGAGGCACTTTCCAACATCTTAGCCGAGCATGACCGCAGCGGGTTGCTGCAGCCGTTCCTGGAGCCTGGAGGGTCCGGGTCAAGGATTCCGTCTTTCGGGGTTTCATGATGACGGGCTCATGATCTTCGCAAGTGGTGCTGCGTGACGGAGTGGTGGTTATGCCTCTTGGTCTCGGCCGTCCTCTCCTTTTTTCAGGGGCGACCAGCTGGTCAACTTCCTTGGGCTGGCCAGGTCATCGAAGTCGGTAAATGAGATGTGTCACGAGAGGCAGAATGTGAGGAGGGTCCAGCTAGCCACAAAGCCTTATCCGGAGATGGAGAAGCAGCATTTCGAGATGGATATTTGCGCGAGCCTGCGCTGAACTCCATCACGCCGAGGCGTACAGCATTGACAGCATTGAGAATCCGGCACAAAGTCAGGAGACTGTTTCTGTTGTGGTGTGGCCGGAGGAACCGCAGAGTGCTGGGACAGGGAGATGTTACTGATAATGAGATGGAAAGGAACTCCAGGATGTAGATGATTGAGCAATAGTATAATGCAAGTTAGCAGCCGATATCGATCCCGGGTTGTACGATGGAGAAGGATAATAAAGCCGATATGGGTGTACCAAAAATATAGAGAATAGACCTGACCAATTCGAGACACCAAGTCTAAATTCAAAGGGGCATCTGAAAATTCGACCCCAAATCCCAAACATTATAATTGACTTGCCTTCCCAAAATCCTCCAGACTTTCCTCCACCTTCATCATCTCCTCCACCTCCCTAAACAAGCTCTCTTCCTCCTCGCTCTCCAAAGGCAGCACCGGCAGCCTCGGCTGTCCCCCATAAACCATGCCACTTTTGCAACACACTCTTAAACCCGGAATCGCCCTTTTCGTCATTGCCCAATCCGCCCTCGCCAGCATCTCTGCTCGCTCTCGCGCCTCCTCCCACCTCCCCTCCATCCACAGCCTATGCACTTTGACGCACGCCCTCGGAAAGACATTCGCCGCCCCAACAATGCCCCCATGGCCCCCCACCGCCAGCGCGGGCGTAATCGCGTCCGCAACGCCCGAGAAACACCGATACTCCCTTCTCCCCTTCGTCTCGCTGGCAACCCTCGCCAGCTTCCCAATATTCCCACACGAAAACTTGGTGCCCACAATCCTCTCGTGCTGCGCCAGTCGCCCCAGCAAATCTGAGCTCAGGTCCAGCCCGGCCACCGCCCCGGGGTAGTTGTACACCACCACGGGCAGGACACTGCCCTCCGCCACAGCGGCGAAGTACCCTCCACCGCGCGCTCGTCACTCATCGCCCAGCGGAAAAAAGCTCGGCACCAGCACCAGCGCCGCGACCGCCCCCGCCTCTTTCGCATCCTTGATCAGCTCCAGCGTGCCGCGGACAGACTGGTCCGACGCCCCCACCATGACGGGGACGTGTGCAAAGCCGGCTTCGTCGAGGGCGGTGCGGGTTGTGCGTGTGACGGCGGAGCGCTCGGCGGGGGTCAGGTGCACGGCTTCGCCGTTGGAGCCGTTGGTGACGAGGCCGGCGACGCCGGCGCGGGCGAGGCGCACGGCGTGGAGAGAGATGGTGGCGAGGTCGAGATCGAAAGGAGGGTACGGTTGGAAGAAGACTTGGGTTGGGGCCCAGATGCCTTCCGGGAGGGAGAAGGTGGTGGAGGGGGAGGCGGAGGGCCCCGAGGGGTTGGGGGTTTGTTGCGGCATTGCGAGGTTGCAGTAGTGTCGGAGAGAAAATGTGAGATGATGATCACTGTGGTGTGAAGAGCCAAGGTGAAGGGGACTTATGGAGGATGTTCCTTAGCAAGGTTCGCCGGGCTCGTGGCGGCCCAGGAGATATCTGCCATCTCCAGACGTGGTGAGTATCCTTTCTCCTGTCTGCCCTCTGTCTATCCTCTCCTAGACATGCCTCGGATGGCGTCGACAATCTCGCCTTCCTGCCGACGGGAAAGGCGGCACGGCCGGGCTGACATCAAGCGGATGCCGAGGCGGGGGGAGGCGGCAAGCAACCGGGGAAAGGCGGCACAGCCCCAGTTTCGGGAATAAGCACCAAGCTCGTGTCTTGTGCCCCACGAGCCACGCGGACACCCTGACCAGCTCATGCTCCAGGGGGGTAGTTGCGGAGATGGCGGAGTCGGTGGATGCTGAATTGCGGATGGTCGCAAGGGTGATGGGCGAACCCCACGGGGCAGGCCGGCAGGGTGCGGCGGTCGGAGCGACGGAGACTCAACGGAGTACAGCCCAGGGGGATTCGGGTATGGGCTTAGGAGCCACCTTCGAGGACATTTTCACAACGCCCGAGAGACCGTTCCGTTCCTACAAAAGTCTTCCCTCTCTTGTCACATTGGCCCAACATCGACCATCTTGAGAAAGACGAAGACCTTGAGCCTGACACAAGTGTAACGCTTCGGAGCACTCTCACAACATTGCCAGTGACCGTGGCTGACCTTATTCCCTCTCGTCGTCCTCAACTCTCGTACGAGAGGCATAACATCACAATGGGCTCCATACCCTCCGGCACCATCACCCTCGACAATGTCGAAATCGTCGGCTTCACCGTGACCGATCTGCGCTTCCCAACCAGCCTCGATGGGGTGGGCTCCGACGCCATGCACGTCGGCACCAACGGCTCGCACCCATACGTGCGGCTCCTGACAAACCACCCGGGCCTCGTGGGTGAGGGCATCGTGCGTCCCCTTCCTCCCCTCCCGCTTCCCCCGCTCTCTGACATCCGCGCAAATCTAACAACGCGTATGTACAACCAGGCCTTCTCCAACGGGCGCGGCTCCGAACTCATCTGTGCCGCCCTCTCCATCTTCGCGCAGCGCGTCGTCTCCAAGTCCATGTCCACCCTGACCCGCAACATGGGCAAGACCTGGCGGTACATGGTCTCGGACTCGCAGTACGGTGGATCGGGCCCGAAAAGTCCGTCACCCACCTCGCGGTAGCGGGTGTGCTCAACGCCGTGTGGGACCTGTGGGGCAAGATCGTCAAGAAGCCCGTCTGGCGCATCGTGTGCGACATGACACCGGAGGAGGTGGTGCGGTGTATTGATTTCCGGTATATCACCGATGTGGTGACGCCCGAGGAGGCGGTGAGCATGTTGGAGAGGACGCAGAAGGGGAAGGAAGAGAGGCTACGGGAGGCGCTGGATAATAGGGCGGTGCCGGCATACTCGACGAGCCCGGGGTGGTTGGCGTTTAGCGGGGATAAGATGAGGGAGGTACTGGAGGAGACGATTGCGCAGGGGTTTACGGTGTTCAAGTTCAAGGTTGGGACGAGCGTAGAGGCGGATCGGGAGAGGTTGAAGGCGGTGCGGGATGTGCTGGGTACGATAAGGGGTATCAGATTATGATTGATGCCAACCAGGCGAGTGTCCTCGTTCTTGGGACGGAGAGATGAGCTGCTGACAGTAGCAGGTCTGGAGCGTGCCAGAGGCGATCGAGTACATGAAGCAGCTGGTCGAGTTTAAGCCGGTGTTCATCGAAGGCGAGTCTCCTTCCTCGTTCTTCCAAACAATGACTGACGCCCCCTAGAACCACCAACCCCGACGACGTCCTCGGCCACGCTGCCATTCGCAAGGCCCTCAAGCCCTACGGCGTGGGGGTGGCCACCGGCGAAGCGGCCCAGAACCGCGTCACTTTCAAGCAGCTCCTCCAAGCCGAAGCCACCGATGTGGCGCAGATCGACGCGGTCCGCCTGGGCAGCGTCAATGAGTGCCTGGCCGTGATGCTCATGGCGCTCAAGTTCAACGTGCCGTGCGTGCCGCACAACGGCGCCATGGGCCTGACCGAGCTGACGTCGCACTTGAGCCTGATCGACTACGTGGCCGTCAGCGGCAAGCGCTCGATGCTCGAGTTCGCCGACAGCCACCGCGAGAATCTGCGGCATCCGTCGCAGATTGTCGACGCGCACTATGTCACGCCGCTTGAGCCCGGGTACAGCATCGGGTACACGGAGGAGGCGCTCGAGAAGTACACGTATCCGGATGGCAGCTTCTGGCGGAGTGATATCGGGCAGCAGATTATTGCACAGCCGACGGGTGGTGAGCTGTGAGCTGCCTGGGATTGTGCTTTCCCTTGGTCTGGATAATGGCGTTAAATGTATTTTGGGTATCAAGACAGTATGAGTTGTGTTTCAAGTGCTCAACTGCAGGCCAACAAAAGCCGGTGCTTCCTCTGCATTTCCTCCATGACGGAGACCACCATCTCGAGACTCGAGCCGCGGTAGGCCCACGGCTTAACATTGTTGATCGCCAATGTCTGCAGATCGTCAATGTCGGGAACAAGGTGGAGAGTGCTGGGTTTCGGGAAGCCAGAGTGAGCACGACAAGAGCCCCGAGGGACCTGGGAGGAATGTTAGGACGACTGAGCAACTGATTTTTTGGAGGATGACATGCGATAATGAAAATGTCCAGGTGTACTGGCTCTGCTTCAGCAGTATTTCTGTCGTGTTGTGCAAGTAAGCCCTGCAGCTCTCGATGCATATGCCTGCCTTCTCCAGGATGGAGTCCGGGACGTGCTGTAAATCATGCGTGACGATGTAGAGAACGAACGGGCGGTGGATGATGTGCCTGGCAGCATAGTACCGGATCCGCAGCACCGTCTCTCGGTCGTTGCCTGTGGGCTCCGTCCCGAGGGAGGGCCGAAATGGTTCCGGGATGGACCGTACCACGAGTTGAGCTGTCGATGGAGCTCTTCACAAACAGATGTGACGGAAGCAATCTCGGCTGCCGAAAAGTCGTCGACGGCTGTAAGCGAGGTGGACGACAGGGCGAGCACGCTTTGTTTTTGTGGATAGAGCGAGTTGTGCACGCGGTTGAGCAGGCGGCGGATCGAGATTTCAGCGAGATACGCGGTCGACTGGGCCGAATCGACCGCGTTGAAGCTAGGTAAGCTCGTCTGGTCGATGAGCTGCTGTAAGCCGCTTTGTGGCAGCTCGAGTTCGGCCAAGCGGTCGCATTCGACGAGGAAGCAGGACCAAAAGATGCGGAGGATCGTCTCCCGAGCCGCCGGATCACCGTCGCGGGCGGATAGTCTGTTGCAAATGTCAGCTTGGGTGACGATGCACAAATGACTGGCGTTCGTACCGGCACAACTTGAACTGGAGAAGGGGACGACGCAGAATACACCAACCGCCAGCTCTGCAGCGGCCGGATGATATAGGCAAGTAAACGCTGGCAGCAACAACGCTTGTGGTAAACAGCAGGCTGTAGCTGACGGACCATGATGACATGGATATCAAGGTCGGCAGAGCGGCCTGCATGTAGGCCATGCCTGGAGGAGAGCTCTGAAACCCCTGAGCACCTGGGGTAGCCAGTGTCGCCGCTCCGATCGCGAACACCACAAGACACAGCACCGACTCGATCCTCCAGGGGTCGGCGTAGTAGTTTTCGAGAAAGCCATCATAAATGCGGTCAAATTCGTCCTTGTCCAGGATCGGATGGCAGTGATAAGCTTGCGAGAAGAAGGCAGACACCAGGCAATCCAGCACGTTTTTGTCCAGCTCGGTTGAGTTTAGGGATTCAATGGTGGAGCGGTCGGATACACGGGCATCTCTGGGGGCAGGGGATTCCGCGATTCGAGCAGAAGAACAGGTCAGCCGGGTATTCGCCGATCAGCTGCTTCATGGCGGGTAGACGGAGCAGGTAGTTCGACGACGTCTTGTGGCCGACGGGGATGGTGAGCGGCGCCAGCTCCGGGTCAGCAACCCCAGTCAGTGGAGGCCGCGGCTCGATGCCCAGGGTGGTAGGTAACGGCCATGGATGGGAGGTCCCAGCGCCGGCGAGGTCATGAGACAGAATCCGGGCGGCTTGCAGAGTCGATGCCTGGCTGGCCGGGGAGGCGGCGGCGATGGCACTTGCGGTTGCGGACTGCGACACGATGGCCTGGACGCCAGAGGCGAGGGTGGTGATGCTGGGCAGATGGTGCTGCAGCATGGACTCGATGTCCTGCAGACGGCCGATGATCTCGCGGCTGCCACCGCTGGAGTCGATGCGCTGCGACGGCGTGTCATCGTAGCGGCAGTCGACGTCGGCCTCGATGCAGTTGCGGCACGCCGGACGACCGGCATCACAACGCCGCTTTCTGTGGAGTCGACTCAGTCGGTAACTGTTGCTGCCGGGGACGGCTGGGGACGGCCGAGACGGTCAGCGTGTGGGTTGATTCACCTGTGCCGGCAGAAAGTGCACGCCAGTGCAACTCTACGGCGGTTGAAGCTCATGGTCGGATCCGGCACGCTGGACTGCTCGGCTGAATGTTGCTGCCATCGGGGCGCTGTCCGCGATCGCCAATGTGCCCGGGTCCAAAAGGTGGTTGTGTGGGGAGGAAGAAGGGGGAAAGCGGCTGGGGAATGGAGAATCCACAGGGATGCGGCGCTAAGAAATAGTGAGTCGCTGCCCAGGGCAGGGGCTGCTCCTTCCTGACTCGGGTCACGATTCCAGGCACCGACCTCGGCTTCAGCAGGCTTTTTCAGCGAAATTCTGCAGTCGAACTCCATGGACTTCAGCAAGCTCGAGAGGGATGGCGAAAATTTGCAGGGACAGAAGGTTTTAGCCTGAAAATTCCATTATCGCTTGCATTCCATTTCGACTATTGTACGATTCAACATCATTCGAGTATCCCCACTAACATTACTTGCTCATGCTTTCGCGCCCGTCAGTCATCCATCTCCTATCAACTTCGTCCCGATCCGTCAGTTCTCCATTCAAACCTCGCCGCTGTCGTGCTCGACATGCGACGTTTTGACATTCTCAATATCCTTCTTGTTCAACACGCCCCGCCCATGTCCTTGGCCGCGCCCTCGCCAATGCGCCGCTGCTCGGCTTCAATGAAAGCCTGCGGCCGGCGGCGCTGGGTCAACTCGGGCTTGTTGAATACGACGGCGCCAGGATTCGACATAAAGATCTCGTCCATGTCCTCGAGCGTGCGTCGCGACGTCTCCGGGTACAGGAAGAAGACGACGGGGAAGTAGGCCCAGCAGATGATGGCGAAGATGAGGTAGAACCCCCACTTGAGGTTGTCGACGCCCACCTTGGTGAACTGCGTGACGATGAAACCGCCCATCCAGTTGTCGCCGTGGCCGCGGCCGCACCGCGCGTGCGCCAGCCGAGCGAGTTGACCTCAGAGTTGTACACCCAGGGTACCTTGGCGAAGCTGGTGCCGTAGAAAAAAGTAGTAGAGGAAGAACATGGCCGTAGTGACGTTGCCCATCTGTTTCCTGTCAGGTTCTCACTGTGGTTGTATGGGAGAAGTCGAGACTCACCTGCTTCTTGTCGGCCTGGCCAACCTGAGCGGCACGAAGGCACATCGATGCGATGAGATAACAGGCGCCCATGGTGGTGGCACCGTACAACATCATCCTGATAAAGTCAGCGACAAACCACTACCCAGAAGTCTTGGGAAGCTCACTTTCTCCGCCCAAATCGATCAATAATCAAAAGGCAGCACAGTGCCGCTCCGAGGTAGATGGTTCCATTCACACCCGTCAGCAGCCTCGACATCTGCTCATCAAACCCAACACTCTGCTGCAGCAGCGTCGGCAGATAATACCCCAGCGCATTCACCCCGGAAAACTGCTGCATAAACTGCGTGCCGCAGCTCAGCAGCAGCCTCCTCAGATTCTGCTGCTTATCCCTGAACCGCACCACATCACTCCACGGGGCTCTGTCGTCCCTCTCGTGCTGGATCGCAGTGCGGATCGACAAGAACTCCGCCGTCACCGCCTCGTCGTGCACGCTCACGCCCTTGCCCTCGAGGCGGGCAATCACCTGCAGGGCGTCCTCGTGGCGGTCCTGCAAGAGCAGCCAGCGCGGCGACTCAGGGACAAACAGCAAGGCGATGGTGACGATGAGAGGGAAGATGAGCTGAAAGCCCAGAGGGAAGCGCCACTGCAGAGCGCCACCGGAGAAGAACAGGCCGTAGTTCATCCAGTTAGCCAGGCAGAAGGCGGCCGTGTTGCAAACGGATTGGACCACGACGAGCTTGCCACGGACGGAGGGGGGTGAACACTCGGCTTGGTAGACGGGGCAGGTGAGGAGGTGAGGCCTTGAAGAAGTGACAGTCAGTAAAGAGAGTTGTTTGGTGGTTGGCACAAGGAGAAGAGGCGCACCCATGCCGAAACCGTTGATGACACGGCCGATGATCATCTGCGGCAAATGCCACGCGACGATCTGGAGGATGGCGCCGACGGCATTGCATACGAGGCCGAGCGCGATGGTCTTCTTGCGGCCGAGCTTGTCGCCGAGGGTGAAGGCGAAGATGGCGCCGCAGAAGGCGCCGAGCTGTCAACAACAGTGTAAGATGATGCCACCCCCACGCGTCCGAGGTTTAACGTACCGAAAAGCAGCTAGAGGTGATACCGGAAATGTTCGCCTTCTTTGTCTCAGGGAACCAATACTTGAAATCGGACGAGATCAAGACTCCCGAGAAGACGCCCTGGTCGTAGCCGAACCATGACATGGAGGCTTTCAGACGTCAGCACCAACCGAGTGTTATCATCGACGAAGCATGAGGACTCGTACCCGCATTGACCAACGTGATGCAGGCAATCAGCCAGTTGCCGCTGAGGTTGTTGAACAGCCCCATGTTGCCAGAAGGTCGTCGGAAAACTCTTGAACAATGGGATGGCTCTGGACTCAGATCTGCATGAGACGGAGCAGATTCCCTCTGCTCATATACCCATCAATCTCTGTCTCAGCCAGCCCAAACAGCTCAAACAACAGCAGCCAAGTCGGTACAAGCGCGTCCTTCGTAGTCGGGAGCCACGGCTATCTCGTCTTGTCATCTGACAATGGCCGCTCTCTTGTCGGGCGTGTGCGTCTGTGCCCAGGGCTACCTCCGCAAGCGACCTCCGCATTCCCGGGAATGTGGTTCAAGTTTCCTGCGCTGATCTCGGCTACCCTCCCCATGGGGGAGAGAGCCAGTTGGGGAACCATGTGGGCCGGCACTTCCTTAGTGCGGTCCCAAGGGGTCCAATGTCAGCCCAGAAACGCCATGGGAATTCTAGGATCCCCCGCGCTGGGTCCAATACGCTAGCGTGGTTCATGCGAATGTGCGGTGCGGGTGTAGGCGGCAGACGATGCCGCTACCGGGCAGGGAGGTGGTAGTGGTGAGCGGGGAAGCGGCACCCCGGGGAAGGGATCGCCCAGAAGAACATTCGATGGGTATGCCGAGTCAACAGCCGGTATGGGCTGGTGTTGTGGTTTCGATATCTCGGATCCAGTTGGCAAAGACCCGAGAGCAAACTTCATTCTATGATCTCGAATATCCTTCCACCGGCCCTGAACCGAAGCCCCTGAGCGCGGTAGTAGCAAGAGCATCTTCAACCTTCCAGCAATGGCGCAGCCACCGTACGTGTTGGCATTCGTCATTGTAGTATCACACTTGACACTAACTGCCACAGACAATACGTCCTGGTCACCGGCGCGACCGGCTTCATTGGAGCCCATGTCGTCGACAAACTGCTCGCTCGAGGCATCCGGGTGCGCGCGCAACCCGCTCGATGGCCAAGGGCGAAGCCATGATCAAGGCCCGCCCGCAATACGCCGGCCAGCTCGACTTCGTCCAGATCGCCGACTTTGAGGAGGAAACGTGTTCGACGAAGCCGTCAAGGGCGTCGACGGCGTCATCCACACCGCCAGCGTACGCCCCTATCCCTCCTAGGCTTCCAGTTTCCCCCAACTCACACACCTCTCCCCTCCAGCCCTTAACCTACACAACAACCGACAATGAGCGCGAACTGATTCTTCCCGCCATAAACGGCGTTCTCTCCATCCTGCGCGCCGCATCCCGCACTCCCTCTTCCGCCGCGTAGTCCTCACCTCCTCCTTCGCCTCTGTCATGGATGCCTCGCGCACCGCCTCCCCGCACCCCTTCCCCTACTTTACCTACACCGCTGCCGACTGGAACCCGCTCACTTACGCCGAATCCGTCGCGCCCACCACCTCCGCCGTGGTCGCCTACCGCGGCAGCAAAAAGTTCGCCGAGCTGGCCGCGTGGGATTTTGTGCGCGACCACCGGCCGGGGTTTGATATTGCCACACTGTGCCCGCCCATGACCTTCGGCCCGGTAGTGCACCCCGTGGAGTGCGTGGACAAGCTGAATGAGAGTAATGCGATGCTGTGGAAGGTCGCGAGCGGAGAGAGGCCGCTGCCGGTGGCGCGGGTGCCGTTCTGGGTGGATGTGAGGGATGTGGCTATGGCGCATGTGGAGGCGCTGGTGAGGCCGGAGGCTGGGGGAAGAGTTCTTGGTGGCGGCCCAGAGCGGTTCAGTTATGGGCTAGCGGCCAAAATCGTGGTGGAGGAGTTTGAGTGGGCGATGCAGAGGGTGGTGGTGGAGGAGCAGCGGGTTGATGAGAGCCATGGGGTGGATGGGGAGCGGCGGCCAGGGAGTTGGGTCTCAACTACAGGAGTTTTAGGGAGACGGTGACCGAGTTGGTGAGGCAGGTTAAGGAGATGGAGGATGCGCAGTCGTGTGGTCTGCGCTCAGGCCCTGAGTAGATTGGATGTTTAATAGCATTGTGTAAGAACTAGATTTCAACTAGCTGTCCATTCTCCTTGCTCAACATCCAGATACCGCGTGATTATATCACCCCAATTCCTTTTTCAGTTTTTGGTCCCAACTGAACGCTACAAGACAGGGACATCAACACCTGGCCTTTCTGAGTGATGACATAGCGCCAGCACCCTCGACACAACGTCTGCTCCCCATCACCTTTCCTGACGAGGGCTAAGACAATAGTCCTCGAGCCGCCTCCCTCGGTACCATTGAACCTGCCCCAGGCGCTTTCTGGTTGCATGCAGGACGCATTGCCGAGTTGACCTGCATTACCGATGCCGGGCACCGGTTGCTTGGGACACAAATGCCAGTCGTACTTGGCCATGTTTTCAGTCCACAGCGGTGTTTCCGTGACGGACGACATCCGCCAGCCTGCGCCAAGGTATGACATGACGGGAGAGGCGCATCTCCACTTCCGCGTTGACCGTGGTGCGAGACGGGGAGAAGCGGCAAGACAGCTACGACAGCAGCTTTGGCGGGCTGGAGCTGGAAGGGAACAAGGAGATCTCAAGTTCAACATTCCAAATCAGCTGGTCGAGCGTGAGTGAAATGGTGCCGAAATAAAACATGGCGTCTCAGGTGAAACACCCTCTGCACCATCTGACGAACCTCAACTTCCCGTGCTCCTCGACCTTCCACCGTCTAGAAAACCGAGGCAGGCATAATCGCAACCACCAGTACAGAGAACGGCGTTATCATAATGTATCCTGACACATTCGAGGGTTTTGCCATTCCGGCGGCAGAGCAATGGAACCAGCCGCGCAGAATTGAGGTGTGTTTCCCCTGAGCCTCCCAGTCACTGACAACTAGATCAGTGTCACTGACAGCATTCCCAAACAGTTCAAGCCCAAGCCGTTTGGCGACTACGACATCGACGTCAAAATCACATGCTGCGGTGTTTGCGGCTCAGACTTGCACACGGCGACGGGCGGCTGGGGAAACAAGAACTGGCCCATCATTCCCGGTCATGGTCGGTGTCGGCACCACGCGGCAAATGGGAATTCGCTGACATGGAGCTCTGGTAGAGATCATTGGTACAGCAGTCAAGGTCGGCCCCAAGGTGACGACCGTCAGGGTGGGCGACCGCGTCGGCGTTGGCGCCCAGATCTCTGCCTGCTTGGACTGCACGCAGTGCAAGGAGGGTAATGAGACGTATTGCAAGAAGCAGCAGGGCAAGTCGTAATTTTCCTCTGTTGTGAGACCGAGGGTCCTGACATGTGTGTGCCCAGACACATACAACTCCTTCTATCCCGATGGCACCCTCGCCCAGGTGGCTACTCCTCCCACATCCGCGCCCACGAGCACTTCACCTTCCCTATCCCCGACGCCCTGCCTTCCGAGCTCGCCGCGCCCATGCTCTGCGCCGGTCTGACAGCGTACTCACCCCTGGTTCGGAACGGCACCGGGCCGGGTAAGAAGGTTGGCATCGTCGGCATGTACGTTCTCGTCCACCCCCGGTCCCCCGTCCACTCTCACTGACACCTCCCTCCCAGCGGCGGCATCGGTCACTTCGGCATCCTCTTTGCCAAAGCCCTCGGCGCCGAAGTCTGGGCCATCTCGCGCGGCACCTCCAAGCGCGCCGACGCCCTCGCCATGGGCGCCGATGGCTTCCTGGCCACCTCCGAGCCGGGTTGGAACAAGCCGCACGAAATGACCTTTGACATGCTGCTGTGCACGGCGTCAGCTGACGACGGGTTCGATCTGTCCGCCTACCTGTCCCTGCTCAAGGTTCATGGGAGATTCATCAGCGTTGGCCTGCCCGAGGGCGAGGGGTGGAAGGTGCGGCCGATGGCGCTGCTGGCGAACGGGTGCTTGATTGGCGCGGCGCACCTGGGGAGTAGACAGGAGACGCTGGAGATGCTGCAGCTGGCGGCGGAAAAGGGGATCAAGAGCTGGGTGGAGACGCTGCCGGTTGGGAGGAGGGGGTGGGGGAGGCATGTGAGTGCTTCTTCCGCTTCGAGACTCTAGTTGACGAAGAATGGTGCAATGACTGACCTGCGTTTAGTGGAACGGCTGCATAACAACGATGTAAAGTACCGGTTTACGCTGGTTGATTACGACAAACAGTTTCAGGTTTAACGGGTTGGAGATCAGGGATCGGAAGTGCTGTAGCGAGTATAGGACTACAAGGGATCCGATAGAGCTCAGTATTGGGTAAAAGACGATAATGATACCAATGAAGGAACTTGGTAGGCACCGAAACCACCTCATAATCATCCCAGCTCCGCTCCAGCCGTCTCACTCCCAATCCGATTCATCCTCATAATCATCATAGTCCCCATCCTCCACCCCCCAAGTATGATGCTCGCTATCCATATGCCGATAAATCTCCCCCGCCGTCTCGGCCACCTTCGTCCCACAATGCCAACACCAGTGCTTCCCACACACACACGTGATATGATCGCACCCACCGACCTTCTGCGTCGCCACGCCGCACGCAGGGCACATCTTGACAACCAACCCCTCTCGTCCCGCCCTCCCGCCGTGGCCCGTCCTCCTCTCCGCCTCGGCGACACATTCCTCGCACCGCCAGCCCTGCACCTCCTCAGGCGCGCCCCACGCGCACACCCGCTCCATGTACCGCCTGGCAGACGCGCAGCCCGCGCACCACCCCAGATCCAGCTGCCCTTTTCGTCCACCGCGTCCTGCAGGCCCGGCAGGAACCGCAGCCCCTCCGGTAGGCCCGAGAAGCGCGGCGTAGGCTGGCGCCGGCAGAACGGACACGCCAGTGCTGCGACGTTGAGTATCCTCCCCGCTGGTTCTGCCCGTACCAGGACTGCACGCACGTCCCGCAGATCGCCTGTCTGCACCCCTTCCGTCCGCCGCAGGCCAGCCGCAGGTCGCGCTTGGCGTGGGAGGTGAAGCACAGCGAGCAGGTGCCTGATTGGACACGGCGGCTGGATATCCATTTTGCGAGGGAGGCGAGGAGATCGGGCGTGTTGTGAATTTGCTTTCCGCGGATGGTGAGAGCTAGGTTGGGGATGAAGGGGAGGATCTCGACTTTGGCGGGGAACATGGCTGTGCGACTTTCAGGGGAGGGAATGGAGGAGATGGTGTGAAAGAGGGAGCGGTTGGTGAAGGGGGTGGGGATGGTGGCGTCGTCGTTGCGGAGGAGGAAGGCGGGGCCGTTTTCGGCCGCGAGGGAGCGCGGGGTGGTGTCTTGGGTGATGATGGTTTCGACGGCCTTGGAGGTGCAGGCCGGGCACTGGTAGGTGGAGGGGTCGAGGTCCGAGGGGCGGTACGCATGCGGCCAGATGATACGGTTGGCGCAGTGCGAGCAGCTCACGCAGGGCGCGTTGGTAAGGTGCTCATACCGGGGGTCGGACTTGGGGATGGCCATCTTCTGGCGGCAGTAGTGGCACTTGGGGCGCACCCGCAGCTTGTCCGGGTGGTAGACCAGGTACTGGCCACGGCAGTAGGTCATGGAGCATTCGACCCAGGTGCCGATGGTCGTGCCGTCATCCGACTTACAGACGCCAGCCTTGACCATCTCCTCGTGGGCTTCCTTGCTCTCGCATGTACAGGCGAAGCGCACATCCCGCACATCCCTTTCTCCCCCATGATGGTCACGGACCGGGGGAAGTGGCACTTCTTACAGACTGCCACAGGGCCCAGGGGAATCTTGCTCCTGCTCGGGGTCCAGCCGATCTTGGCCTCGAGGGTCGTGTCCATATTCATCTCCAGCATCTTGTAGCTGACGAGGGCCTCGAACAGCTTGCGATCTTCGGGTTCAAGACAGTCTGGCCCCCGTCAGCCCCCGACTCTGCTACCGACCGCTGGTGCTTCTTGTCAGCCTCCAGGAGGAGATTCAGACAGCTGGTGTTCCATGTCTCAGGAATGTCCAGTGTGTTCCAGTTGTCGCGCCAAGCGATCAGCTCGGTGTAAGCCGCCTCTTGGAGTGGCTTGATGCCCATCCGCACGCTCAGGGCTGCCAGCAAGGCGGCAGGACGGGCAGCTAGCATTGTCCCCGGAAGGACGGTATGAAGGAGGACCTTCCAGAATTTGCGCCCCTGTTCGGGCTTCGCCAGAGCCATGGGAATCCTGGAGACCTGCTCCTCCGGGACGTCCTTGATATGAGCAGGGAGGTCCTCCTTGGACTTTATGTACGTCAAGCGCGTGAGAATGCGGCCAAGCCGACGCAGGATACGGTAGTCGCAGGACCGCCCAATCTCCAGCAGCTCGTCGCGGGTGAACTCCATCGAGTTGTTCTCACCGTCCACCTCATTCCCAGCCGCCGAGAACCGCACGGTGGGATCGAGGAAGACGCAGGGATACCGAGCGTCTTCCGGGACCGCCTGGATCATCCCGAGGATCTCGCCCGCCCAGTCATGATGACTCTTCCAACCAGCCCCTCATGCGCTCCTTCTTCTCGGCGTCCTGGATCTTGTCCACCTGCAGACCGAAGCGGGTGATGAGCTTGTCGCGGGCGGGATTCAGCCGGTCGTTGCACACGGTCCGCCACAGGGTGCCGAAGACGGGGTTGAGGGCGATCGCGGACACGTCCGACTCGATGATGGCCGTCAGCTGCTCGACGACGATCGCCTGGTACCCAGGGTCTGTCTTGTACCGCTTGGCGAAGTTCTCGACAGACGCTTCGCGGCCGGGGACAATCTGGGCCAGGGTTGAGAGAGAGATCGGGGACCGGGCGAGATTTTGCTTGAGGGAGGCCTTGTCGCCGGGGCAGCTGGCAAGGTATTTGATGCCGTTCTCGGCCTTCTCAGATGTCACCTGCTCGATGCCGCTCACATCGACGTAGTGCAGCTGGGTTGCGATTTCGTCGGTCTCCAGTTTGGCGCCCTGCTTGTCGACGCCCATCCAGGCCAGAAGGAGGCCCACTGTCACCTTGGAGATCGTAACCGGCGAAGGCTTCCTCGAAAACACGATGCAGATGCCTCCTGTACGAACGGAAAGGTAGGTGAACATGGACATGGCCTGTTGGTACAGGCCAGGCTCGATGATGCTGAAGACCTGGGCGCGTTTATCACCGTGGCTCAGGGTTGTGGCCACCGAGGCCCAGTCGGTGAAGAGCTCTCCAGCGCCGCCATAGATCCCGGGATAGCGCAGTGCATCCTGCTCCTTCTTCCAGTTCCCGGCGGTTGCCTCAGAGTGCGGCGGGGCATCGGCGTACAGTAGCATAATGGTCTTTGCCTCGGGGCGCATCACCTCGTAGGCGAGGGCAAGGCCGGTGCGAGCCGCCTCGGGCCAGTCGCCGCCGCCTTCGGGCCAAAGGTTCTTAGCGAACGAGAGAAGCTCGTCCTGGGAGATCTCGGACGCGTCATCGCGGCTGTGCCACCCGGAGAACTCGGTGAGTTTGGAGCCGTCGTAGTCCCTGTAAGCGAGTACGCCGATGCGAGAGAAGCAGGCCGTGGTCGCTGAGATGCGGATGATGTCCTGGAGCGAGCTGTTCAGAGAGCGCAGGAAGCTGCCCATGGACGCGGTGGCATCGGTAACGATCAGCAGATCGTACAGCCCAGGCATAGACGCCATGTTGGATGTGCGGCTCTCGATATCGTCGGCCAGAGAGCTGGTAAATGGTGTCTTGGTTGTGTTCTGTCCGAGTTGCCTGACGAGGACAAGAACGGTGGCAAGTGATTAGTTTACAAGTGATGAGGAAGAGAGAGCCCAAAAAAGAGAAAGTCCAGACGCCGCCCTTCACTTATACAGCGGTAGCTGTTGGCTCTGGCTGAGGACGGGTGTGAGTATGCCGGCGTGAGTCAACCCCGGTCGCTTCGTCCCATGTTGTTCTGTCGAACATCCCTAACCCCAGCGCCCCAGGGTTCCGCAACGCTCTCAGCTCTGTGAAGTCCTCAATTTAGCGCAGCCACAAGCGCGACGCCCAGAGCCGCGACCAATCGGGAAGGGCCTTGTGGGCTGACACCAGGCAACTGGCTGGTTGGCGCGATCTTCGTGGTTCGCGTTGCCGAAGAGAACCAACGCACGACTCACAGGCCGTGATTGCTGGCCTGAAAGCGATTATTGACCCTAACCCTTGTGACCTGGACTGGGAGGAGGTTGATGGCCACATCAGCAGAATCCAAGATCATGCCGGCCCAACCTCAGGCTTGCCAAATAGCACAGAAACCAAGGGATCAGGCAAACTCGTCATGAATCCCGCCCACCCAACCGCTTCTCTTCGCGGGCCCAGTCCGGCACCCGTAGCATCGGCACTGCCCCATCTCACGGGCGCCCGTGTCCACCTGAGGAATTTGGATGCTGGCCAACCCCTCGATCATGCGTTTCGCCTTATCGACAACGCTGCGGATGGCGGCTGTTTCCTGGCGCTTGCTCTCCAGGTGGTCCTGCATCATCTGGATGAGCTGCTCCCGGGCCTGGTGCGGGCGGTACTCGTTGAGGGTGTTGTGGAAGTTGAGCAGGAGAGTCCTTATGTCCTGAATCTTTTCCGTAGCCTGGAAAGACGAGAGCAGTCAGCAAAGGGCGGAGCGGTACGGAGCGGCGGAGGGATTGCTGACATGCGCGGGTTGTGGCTCATCAAGCCCACCAGCTCGAGGTAGTTCAGCATTAGCGACTTGACCAACTTCTTAAGCTCGAAGCCGCGGTCGAGGTGCTTGCTGTTCTCGTGTTTCTCGCTGGCTGGGGCCAGGCGCTGGACGCCGGCGTCTTCGAGCGGCACGAGGCTTTCGGTGAGCTGCCGCGCCTGAGTTAGCATCCGACAGGAATAATCCAAAGCTGCGCAGCCATGTACCGTTTCGGTTACGTCAAACGACCTCCATTTCCCGTCGATCGGCTCGGGCGGCGGCTGGAGGTTGATGAGATCCACGGGAATGTCGGGAATCCGGATGGTAGCGGCGGGGTCGAGGCCATTCTGCTGAGCATAGTGCTCCTTCAGCCGCGCATACCGCGCAATGTTGTCGGCGGTGAACTCCTTCCAGAACGGCGGCGGATCCGGCCAGAGCGCCGTCACTCTCGTGGTGTCGTTTCATGGTCTTCCATTGTGTCGCCCCCGCCGCGCTCAAGGCTGGAGCTCTGAGATTGTCACGATGCAGCGGGAAGAAGTTTGGCGACAGAATCTACTTCCAGAACTCAGTCTGCAGAATTGGGGACGCTGCCATCATTCGCTGACCAAGGCCGGTGCCGAGTGCGTTGGCGCGGCGACAAATGCGAAGGAGAGAGTCCGCTTCTCTGTTGTTGCAGGAACGAGGAACGAGGCAGCGAGCGAATACGCTTCCCAGATTCCACAATTCCATGAGTAGAGCGGGAACCTTTGCGACTGTGGCTGAAGCTGCCCCTGCTAGAAGTGGCTGGTGAGTGGGGGACCGACCTGAGCTCCTGTGGCTGCTCTTCCGATGACCTCGATGCCTGGAACCAGCAATGATCTATCCGTCAACCTCGAGAACGCGTGATTAAACTTTCCTGGCCTTGCCATTTTGACCATTGATTATTCCGAACACCCAATTGAAACATACACCCGTAACGCATTATCAAGGCCCCCGGTCACGACCCTAAACGATCTCCCCATCACTCCGAACCCAAGGTTACGCCGCTCTGGCCTCCCATCTCTCCCCGCCATGGCCGATGTTCGCGCGCTCTTGCGCCAGCAGCGTGCCGCCCGCAGGATAGAGCACCCGCATGCTTCCTACTCGGATGCCGGCAAGCTCGTGTGCACCGTGTGCCAGGAGCACGTCAAGACAGAATCCCTCTGGGACGGCCATCTTCGCAGCCCCAGCCACCGACAACGCCTGCAAGCTCTCCATCAGGCATCAACAAAGAACGGCACCAACGGCTACGCCGGCTTTGTTGACCAAGGCGCCGGCCCATCCGCGCCATCAGCAAAGCGGAAGCTCGCCGACTCGGATGAGGACAGGGCAGACCAAGACGACGAGGCCGCCCGCAGGAAACGCACTAAGGCCGACGTCGAGCAGGGCGCGGGGACACCGGCTAAAAGTGACGACAGCAAGCAAGGCAAGCCGGTAACACCGCCTCTGAACCGCCGGACGTCGGGCACGCCCACGATCGGCGTCGAGATGCAGATCCCCTCGCGTCCGGCGACACCAAGTACCACCGGGACACCTATGGCCACCACCCCAAGGCGGCGCCGATTGGCCGGTCCCCGCTGATACCAGACGAGCCCATGGCGTCCAAACTGAATGCACCAGCCACATCCGCGCCAGACACACAACCACCTCCTCCAGCACCGGTGGACGAGGATGAGTGGGCGGCTTTCGAAGCCGACCTGGTCCATGGGACAACAGACAAGGGCAACGCCAAGCCAGCAGCTGCAGCGGCACTCGACAGCGACGCGGTTATCTCTGCACCTGTGATGAGCGCAGCCGAGGTAGCAGCCAAGTCGGAAGAGGAGGAAAGGGCGCGCCGGCGAGCGCTGGTGGATATCCAGATCGAAGATGAGAAGGAGGAGGCTACGCGGGCGCTAGAGACCGAGTTTGAAGTTATGGAGGAGCTGGAGGCGAGGGCACGGAAGTTAAGAGAGCGCAGGGAGGCGCTGAGGTTACAGAGAAATGGCGGGAGTGCGCCTGCCGGGGTAACGGACGGGGATGGGAAAAGTGCTCCAGCAGGGAAAGAGAATGCTGCGGTACAAGACGATGAAGACGACGAGGAGGAGTATGAGAGGAGGATGACTGGGACGGGTTCAGGTTCCGCACCTAGGGGGCGTCGGAGGGGTGGGCTGCGCCTTGATGTCCGCTTCGGCCAGAGATGGCTGTACATTATTTGTGTATACTACGGTACGTCTTTAATACGGTGATGTGACGGGCTCCGAGAGCCAGAAAGAACGGGCTACCATGCTACTCAGGAAATTGTCAGAGGCTCAGCCTCCTGTGACTGACGAGACTGAACGAGGCCGAGCATGTTCATGATCAGGGAAAAGGCTACCATGCTCAACAATAAAACGCAACCCGAAATGTCTTCATTTAAGGAAAAAAGGCAACAAAAAGCTCGCCGGTCAACCCCCTCGCAGTCGAGGGGGCGCGGCCAGTTCCGAGAACCTAGACGGGAAGAGCTGTTCTCCGATTCGAACGCGGGATCTCGGGGAGGTCGCCACCACGGCGACATACCCAGGTTTCGAGGACCAGCACCAGACCCCGCTAGGCCACATGGGCCGAGGGGGCCGTTGGAAGTTGAGTCGTCCAGGCAAATACATCTACCTGGAGCGGGGTGGAGCACGACTGCCACTGTGACAGGACACTGGGATGAAGAACACAGCGCGGCCTGGTTTGCAGCATGACGGCCTTATTACCTTCCAGTTGAAGCCAAAATAACCCCCTACATTGCTAACCTATTGCTCAGTATCCGACCCAAAACCCCGGAGAACCATCCGTCCAGGAAAACAACCCTCCCCCCATCAACCCCGGAACTCCGCAGCCAAAAACAAAGCACACGCATCACCCCCAAACTCCACAAACTCCCCATCCCTCCCCATCACCCTAAACCTCCCCCCTCCCAACCCTCTCCCAAAACCTCCTCAATCGCCAGACCCTCCCCACCCCAACCCGCTCCTCCCACTCCCTCACGCCCTCCCCTCGCAGTCGCACCTCCCCCCGCCACACAGAGCCAACCCATCTCCGCAGCCCATCCTTGACCCTCTCCCTCTCGACCGCCCTTTTGCGCGCGACCAGCGCCGGCGCGACCACCCCGCCTCCGCCCCCATTGCTCGCCTTGGGCGGCAGGCACTCCGGCGGAAGGACGCACCGCTCCACCAGCGTCTCGGGAGACGGGCGGGACGCGAGCTGGCGCGCGAGGCGGATAGAGGCGAGGTTGCGCGCGAGCCTGCGGGAGGCAAATGTTGTGCGGGTGAGGAAGATGGAGCGACGGATGAGGTCTGCCAGAGTTGGGCGGGACGGGGAGGTGAGGAGGGGAGGAAGGATGGAAGTGCGGGTGAGGCGGAGGCGGGTTGCGTGGAGGTAAGGGGTGAGGGAGAGGGTGCGGAGGTGGTGGGAGGTCTGTTTGTTGCGCAGCAGGGTGTTAGTTGCTTGACATTCAGGGAGGTTTAGGAGGATTTAGGTTTGAAGAGGAGCATTTTGGCATTCAGAAGAGGGGGGTGTAGGTGGAGGAAGTTGAGTTGGAGAAGAGTCGAGTTGAGGGGCAGAACATATCACTGCTGAGAAAATAGGGGGCGTTGAGAGGGTCTCAAGCAGAAGAATGAGCACGCTCTCAGGTCTCGCCCCCTGACGTGGAAGAGCTACACAGAAAGGAGAGTATGACGCACCCTGGAGGTTGCCAACAGGTCACACACATCGAGGTAGCTCAGGATCTGGAGGAGCACCTCGTTTGGGAGGTCTTCCAGTCGTCTTTGGGGGCCACGCTGCAGCACAATCGCGGTCCCATCGGAAGTTTTAAGCCCCCCAGGCTGGATTTCTGTTTTGGAGCCTGTCTCTGAAGGACAAGAGGGCGAAGGGAGCCGCATGCTGCAGCACATCCTTGAGGACCTTCCCAAAGTATCCCCTTGCCACTCTCTCCCTATGACTGCAGATGGTTGGGCACCGAGGGGCAACAGCAGGTCCTCGGAATGCGCGGTGTCCAGAAGAGGCGGCATCCGGGGTTCATGACTCCTCAATGGGGCCTCCTCAGCTTCGCTCCAGAACCCGAGATCGTAAGGCTGGTCGTCTTGGCGATGAGCTGGACGGCATCGACCGAGTCTAGATCTGCACTCTCATTCTCTATTCCATGGGGATCAACAGGTTGTTGACCTTGCTGCTGCTCGATTTGGGCTGGTACTGACGCCATCGGTGACTGAACCGGACTAGGGGGCGCCGCCATCCTTCTCGAAGAGGCGACCTGCGTGAGGATGCCAGGTTCCTTGATGATCTGGCAATGAGACGCCCCGTTCGCGCACGTCAACAAGTCTCGCTTGCGCTTGCCACGTTCCGCAACGTGAGACGCTTCTCTGTCCGGCTCTGAGAGGGTACTCCAGTTGTACCCAACCCAACACAGCGCCGTGATCGCAGTGCCGGGTACCTAGTGGGTCCTCGGGATCGCTGCGGGCTTCGCGTGGAAATGATTTCCGTTTGCTGCTGGTTCCCGCCTGCGACCAGCGTTCGCAGGTGTCGCCACCCTTTTCCGGGGCGCTAGAGCGCGTAGGATAATTCCGGGGACTGTTTCTCGGCGCGGCTAAACAGGAACAGGATCGTGTTAAACAAGGAAGGTCGGGAGGGTGGTCGCCAAATTTGGCCGCGCTACGAGAAGTCAGCGGGTCGATGGCTGATGTGGAAACGAGATGGGACGCGAGGTTATTGACGCGGCAAGAGTGCCTCTTGTCCGGCGTTGAGCAGCCGTCAGGTGACGAAAGAGGGCGTGTTGTCACGGGGAAGCAAGACCAGCAGTCGTGGGTGAGGTTGTCCGCGAGTGGGAGGCCAGCGGAGTGGTTGTGATTATGGTGACTGAGCTAAAGACAACACTCCCCAGCATTGACACGGGTTAAGGTTTAACTCGGCACTCAAGTGTGATCACCGACGTTGGCGCGGTGAGATTCACAAGCCAGACTGGACCTGAGACACTTGAGTTGTCGTCATGACAACAGGCAGCAGTTGTTAGCCCAGCCAGCGGCTGGAAAACGGGAACAGAAGCCGCGAGTGATCGCATGACGCAAGCGGCAGGTGCGGGCTGATCCCCTGTTCGAGGGACCGTGCGACTTCAGGTTGCGCACTGCTGCCACCCTCTCTGCCTGTTCCGTTGCTTTTGAAGATCCACCGGGAATGCCTGCCGACCACATCATCAGCCTCCGTCCTGAATGGGAAGTTTTTGGAGCATTTTCAAGCCGGTTACGGTCGCTGAGCTCGGAGTCTTCGACCTTCCACCTTGCCGCTTTCCGTAACGACGCCGTGTGCGAGCAAAGACAGGAATGTCTGAATTTACACTGCCCGCACTGTGTAGTTTCCAGTGGAGCACGACTTGAAGCTTGGTGGGGGTCCTGACCCTGAGATCGTGCCTGCCGCCGTCAGCATGAGGGAGGTATTTGTTGTCTGGAAGGAGCAGATTCCGAGCGGCAGTGGGAATTTGTGAAAGAAACTACCTGAGTAGGTATGGAATAGAGGAAAAGTATTTTCCTTCTTCATGTGATCGCCAGGTCTCTCTTTTTCCCCGACGACGATGGCCCCAACCTGACTGTCGCAGTACTATGGAGTAAAGCACTTCCCAGAGTGTCAACCCCCGAGCCTTTCCGCAGACATCGCACCTACTGCCATGTGCCTCACCGTGAGCGTGGCGTCTGCCAAGTCCCGCGGATCGAGCTTATCACATCCTCCGCTGTTGACGCGCGTCGGGAGCTAAAGCTGCCAGCCCGGGGCCCGACAAGCACCACGCGTCAGCCAAAGCATCTCGTCGGTCCCTTGATGCCCGCAATCATCATCATCATCTCGCCTTTTCATCCCTGAAGACGCCTCACTTTCCGCCGATCAACACACTCAGCGGTCTGTTCCGCCTGAGCACGGTCGATAACCGTGTTGTTCGATCTGCGGGTGGTCTTTAGTTCTGCGGCCAGCGACTCCTCATCACATTCGCCCCTGCCGAAGGAGCAGTCAGGAGCGGGAAAATGGCGGAGGTGGACGGTGGGAAAGCAGCAGCCTTGCATGCCACGGTTCGACAGCTCCTGCACCGTTTCGGTTTGCACAGCGGGCGACGGCATTCAGCACCAGTCAATGGCTCGACGCCGCTGAAGCCTGCCAGGTCCATGGCTGCTTCACCCAGGAGATGCTTCTGAGGCGCCGAATCTCAAGACATCTTTCTTGCTCCCTGCTGGCCTGTCGCTTTCAACAACTCCACCACCCGATTTTCTCACCTTGGCTCGAACGCCAGTCCACCAGCTCGCCACTGTCCTCGAGTTTCCGCCGCGGTTCCGAGCAGGCCAACTCGATGCCAGGATAAAGCTCTCCAACAGTCGGGATATTTCCACTTCGGGCGCGTTTTGGTGCAACCGTCAGGGCGCGACGGGATGCTGCATTCGCTGAAGCAGGCTCCCGAGAAACGCACAGCGGCTGCCAGGGGTGCCTGCAGGGGTTCCTGCACAGCCAAGCCGTTCAGATAAAGCGAGAGTTTTCATTTTCATCAGGGAGCTAAGAGTTGCCTGCCCTAGGCTCCGAGCCTTGAGGCTGCTGCCCTGCTCTGGAAGTGTGAGCACCGCTCCGGAAATCTCATGGTATGTGGTAGATCTGTTGACATCCGTTGTCTCATTCAGCCCGAGACCGTGGCCGTTTCCTGCGACCGCACCCACACAAGGTGGAGACCAGCCAATGATGGCGTGCAGAGCGCCCTCCTGAGGCTGTTTCCCAAACATCCCTTTCCGTCATCCGTCTTCCCGCAACAGCTTCAGTCAACCCCTGTTTCTGTACTCTGAGTCGCTCGCTTCAGCCCGCCAGCCCGAGCTAAATCGCATCCCCTGTCGTTGGCCTCGACGTCATCCCTTACCTGCTCAACCCACGCCGTTAAAGCTGCGGTTGACACAGGTTGCAATGTCGGGACTGTTGTCCGAGAGCCTGGGCTACGACAGCCGCTAACATTATCAGACAAGTTGCTGTTCAATAGGCCGGTCTTCCTGCCGTTCCACGTCTCTGAGCTGGGCCGTGATGAGCAGAATCACAGAGCCCACTATCGCTGGTCCCCTCGGATTGGGACCCTGCAGCACCGTTGTCGCACATGATTTGCGAATGGGGATGTGTGCAGCTTTCCGGATGTTAGTGGATCAGTTCTCATGGACAAGAAGACACTGCAGAGATTGGGGGATCGCTCTGGAGCCCAGCGTTCGGCTGCGCCCGGCCGCATGAAACCCGCAGCCTAATCACAATGCAAAAGCGGCAAACCGGAAGTAAAGGCTCGAAGGGAGCGGCCCGCTCCGGTCTCTCGACGGTCAAAGTTGCTCGCGGAGGGAATGGGTTAACTGACGTAGTTGTCGTCTAGGCTTCGATGGAGACTTCGTCAACAGTGGCAGTGCCCCGATAATGTCTCACCACAACCCCTGGCCGCCCCTGAGTGGCCATGTTTATATTAACCCCTGTTTGACCTGCTTCACCTGGCCGCCGAGGTGGCCACTCCATCGACATTGATTCTCCACAAAGCTCAGTTCTCCTTTCAGTCTCCAGATTTCAAACTCGTCGCAAACCCGTTACTGTGGCGCAGCAGTTGATCCGACCTGAACAAGGCAGGTTCTCTCCCGCATTTGTTTCTTTTTCCCTGTTCTCCGGCATCCCTTTTCTTGCATGGCCTAGCATCATGTTTTAATCCCGATCGAGCTGCGGCCGCCGCGCTCTGCTCATCAAAACCGAGGCTGCAGCGGCATAACCTTGTTTCGTCAACTAGTGGCCTGGCAAACAGGCCTCTCGTTTTGCCTTTCCATGGCAAGGGGGCAAAAATAGTCGGCACGTCCGGAATTTGAGCCGGATAAGTACTGTCCCTCCCGCCTTGGCCGGGCCCCCCTCCCTCTTCCCGCCGGGAAGCGCCAGTGGAATAGTCTTCCAAGTTGTGATAGTCCTGCTTCCCATCACCCCACAGGAAGCATGGTGAAGTGTAAATCACCGCCCCCATGGTGGACCGACCGGTTCAGGTGGCCACTCCATCATGTCTTAGGAGCAAGGCTCTATCGCGCCGTCCTGGTTGAGAACAGCAACGCGAACGGCAACGCCGATTGTATGGCAGACTTTCGAGTCTTTTTCGACTTCGGGAAGCACCCATGACTCTGGCCGCTTCCGCTGCAGCCCAGCCCCATGCGGGCCCCCGATCTACACTTGGTCCTTCATCGGGCGTGTTGACGATCTTGACGTGCCCCCGTCCCCAGTTTATGCCTGCAAGGGAGCTGCCGAGCTGGCGGCCGCCGCAGAGGTGGCAACGCGTTTCGTTTCTTTTGCCGTCGGTTCGCGGTCTGGCCTCGTAAGTTGTCTGGAATGGCTCCGGCCTGGATACTGTGAATCCACATCGAAGGTTAGCTGTCTTCCAGAAGTCACCCGAACAAGGCGTTGCCTGAAGACTTTTCAACCGTAGTTACCGGCACACCACCCAAGCGGGGCTATTGGAGAAGGACCCGAAGTGGCAACACACGTTCTCAACCAGACATGAACTGGCTAGTCAGGAGCGGCCACGTCGCACATCCCACTGGCTCACCACCCGTCATCGACGCAAGCGGGTCATTGTGGAGATTATCTGCTGCGATTCGGGCCACAGATCTGAACGATGTGGCGGGGTCATTCCGCTGGGAGAGGGGCAGCAGTTCATGTGAGATCAAGCTCCTGCGAGCCGGCCCTGCGCAACGGCTCCTAGTTGTGTCACCCTGGGTGTAGAAGCGGAGCGTGGTTGCAACCGAAGGCATAGGGTTTCTCCTAGGGTTTTCCCTAGGGTTTCTTCTGTGGTTATTCGGTGGGCCTGTACTCCGTCAAGCTATGGAGCCCAAAGAGATCGTGGGGGTATCTCAGATGCATGTTTTGAGCCTTTCGAACGAGACAGGCCCGGACGCTAGCACAGTCTTCGGAACCGCGCTCTGCCGTCACCATCGGCTGCGGGTTTGCATCGAGCCTCACTCAGGGCTTTACCCCACGCTCCTTCAAGTCCTCCTAATCAGCGACCTGCACCACACGTTCTGCATCCAGCCAGCAGGCTTGGCTCAGTAGTACAGTGACAAACTCTGGATGCATGTTCAACTCTGCCTGGCTCCCAATCATCATTCCAGTGAATGGCTCTATTCCGCGTTGCGTAAGCTCGTGGCTCCATTCAGTACAATTCGGTGGGAGGCAAACCAAACTCGCAGGAAGTGCCTGGACATGCAGAGTAACTAGACACATTTCATGACAAGCATTGTGTTATGGATGTGTTTTCCTTGGACAACGCATTGTGTGGCTGGCTCGCTTGAGGCTCAATCCCTGCCAGTACGAGGGTGCGGCTCATCGGCATCAACCTGCTCGGTTGAGCAGGCGTGACGTTGAGATCCCGGAAGTCCCACGGAACCGAGATGAGCTAACTTACACCAATGGGGCGGGCAGGAAACAAGCAGCGCGCGCCCCCCTCCTCGGTACTACACCAGGAAGAGGCTAAAAGAAAGTTTCTGGTCTTGTTTGGCGGCGGCCGCTCCCCACGAACCGTCCACAACCCCCTGCCCCTCACCGGCCCAAGGCCCAGGCCTGGCCACTCTGATGGGCCTAACTCCCCCAGCCTAGCCGGACCAGATGCTGAGAAGTGGCCCGACCGGCCCCCGGAAGGGGCCTGGCCGGTGCACCCGCTGGGAGTGAACGGGTAGATCTTCCCTTCGGTGACGCACCCCCAGCACCAGGCACAAGGCACCTATGTTACAAGGCTGGGTTGGTAAGTGAAGCAGGTCTTAACAAAGAGTACCTGGCAAGGATGGACCCCCATATGTCATTGGGCCTCAATTGCTCTACGGCTTCTCCTTGCAGCCACAGGTCGCGATAACGCGGACCACCTGACCGGGGCAGACGCGTTTCTCCGTGTCTGTCTGCAGGGAAGTACCAAGAAAACACCAGACAGGAAAAGAGCTGTTCGGAAGAGCACTAGAAAACGTCCAGGAAGAATCTCCGCAAACATGCAACACACGGCTTAGTCCTGGCCTCAACGACTCGGGCCAATGCCGTCTCCTCCCGGGACGAGAACGAGCCTAGCAGGTGCCATGCCAACTACATTCCGTACATCCGCACCTGCAACAGTTCGCCCCCTTCGATGTCAATGGCCGGCAGCCCAGAGACGGTGCCTGGGTTGTCACACGGCAACAACAAGCCAGTCAGCCCAGTCCAGCCCTGTCACTCCGGAAAGCCTAGCCATGTATGCATGCAGGTATGTATGTATGTATCATGTACGTATGTACGCCATGCCATGTACCCGTCCACGGGCTTATGCCAAGCGCGGTGGGGAACTCCTTTCCCCCCCCCCCAAAAAAAAGGACCAGGGCACACACACACATACACACATCTATGTGTTCTACCCCTGGTTAATGAAGCCCTGAACAACGTGGCTCCTATGAAGGCCGTCACACCATCCCCGAGGGGCGTGCCCCTGGGCCAGGGAAACGGGCTACTCTGCCGGGGGGAATCAAAGTGGTGGCATGGCAGGGGCCCCCTACTGGGTAGGCAGGTACACGCTTGGTGAGAGGTGTGATCGCGAACGTGATTGACGGCCGCCGCGGACGCAAGGGCAGAGCGGATCGCCGGAGGGGAAGGGGGACAGAAAAGGAAATGGTAAGATATGGATGAAGTAAGGTGTTGCCCGTCTTGGGATGGGGCAGAGATACTTCTCTTCCCTCCCCGAGCCCCCTTTACTTTTCTCTGTTTCCAGTCCCTTGTCGTTTCGGTTACCATTACCGGACACCGCTTGGTGCAGACAGGGTGTTGTTGTCACCACCCCATAACGAACTTCAAGAGGGGACAGACGAAGACGCATGCTGGGTATAAGTAGATATTCTCGACCTGGGTGGTTAGATCTGGAAAGAGCTCCACTTCCCACTCTTCCCACCGTCTTCACGACACAAGACATCACGACGCGGAGTTGAACCTCACGCACCAAGACATCTTACCTACCTACGGCCCTTGGTCTCACGGCATCGCGGAGAGGCAGAAACAGAAGAGACAGGCAACCGTACTCTGGCTGTTGTCGAGGGACGCTCGGCCCCTAAATTCAAACCGCTGTGACCTGTCGCTGGAGCGCCGGCGACTCTTTGACATTGACGGCTCGTTCAAGCTCGGGGTGAGTACGACTCCCAACCTGAGACGTCGCAAGCAACCTGCTGTGCTACCCCACGGCTGGCGGTGACAGCGAGTTTACGCCAGTCAGAGGCGCGCCATCACTTGTTGAGGGGAAAAAAGAGAGAAGAGACATTGGCTGACCTTGAGCTGTTGGTCGAATCAGATCCGGGTAACGAGACGTCGACAAGACAATCGGAAGACGTGCTGTTTCCTACTCGCCGAGTCAGAAGTCGAAGGGGGAAAGGGCATCAGCCGAGTCGTGTTTCGACCCCTGAGAGCTACCACAACAGCCCAGCCCCTAGCCCCTGAACGACAACTACGAAAACACATATGCACATACACGCTCGTACCTAACCCCTCCAAAACCGCAGACAGATAAAACACACACACGGCCACTAAAAGAAGGAAAACACAGCCAGCCAGGATGTGCTACTTCGAACAAACTCGCTGGGCCTGCTCGTACTGGAAGTGGGGCAACTTCCGCGAGCAGTGCAACAAGGAGTACCGCACGGGTGAGACGTGCGGGCTCAAGCTCGTCTACCACACGTACATGATGCCAACGGTGTGCAAGGTGTGCGAGCAGATCGCCAAGAAGCAGCGGCGCCTGCTCAAGATGGCGAGGACATCAAGCGCTGGACGCGCGAGGGCAACCGCCGAGCCACCGTCGAGAAGACGCTGCAGGACGCGGCCGCCGTGCGCGCGCAGATCGACGAGCTGTACCGTGAGCACGAGCAGCGGGTGCGGTCGGTGAATTATTGAGGGGCCTTTGTGGCATGACGTTTGGGTTTTATTCTCTTCTTCACTTGGTTGTGGTTTCTCGTCTTTCTTTTTTTCCCTTGCCGGCCGTATTTCCTGCGGTTTCCTTTCGATCAAGGACGAATAGGCATGGTCTGTCGGAGAGGGCTGGAGGGGAAGCAAAAACTGTGGGTGAGGCGCGGTTGCCGAAGATGAGCGGCCTCGGTAGCCTGAAAACGATGAAGGAGGCGGCTCGTGGGGAATGGGCGCCCAGCAGCCGAACGCCGTTGACGAAAAGAAGTACAGCATCGGAGGCGTGTCATGGTAGCCCCACGGGGCAAGACGAGCTGCTTCCGCGAAAGGGCGGAGGGGATGGCAAATGCCTGTGCGCGATGAGTGGTCAGGGGGTGAGCGAGACGCGGGCTCGAGGAAGGGATGGAGAATGATCTACCTATTTTGTTTTCGTTCCGCCCGGATCGGGGTTCTTACTAGAGAAAGCGAGTCAGATCGCAAGGCACTCGAAAAGGGGGGAAGACGATAAAGACCAGCGACAAGGGGGGGTGCATGTCGGGCACCGCCCTACTGCTGCAAGGCGGACGGGACCAGATTCGCGAATCGGAAGGATGGATGGACTGTCATGGTTCCTCTTGTTTTCCTTTGTCTCAGTTTTCTTACAGTGTTTTATTCAGTTCGCATTTCACGGGTTAGGAGTTCTGCATGTCTGTCGAGGGATATTGGTGGGTCGGAAATCAGGACAAGAGACGGCAAAGGGACACAGGACTTTCCCTCAGCAATGGGGCATCCAACGGGAATGGCAAAAAAGGTTTCTAGCAGTTACGAAATACAAAACTTCCATTCCTCTTCAGTCCCTCGCCACCAGCTCTGCTAACCGGCGAGGTACCCTTCCGCTGGTGCCTGAAATTGAGATGTCAAGAGTTGGGAAAGGAGCGCCCTGTCTAGCCTGACATTGGATTTCTTCAGTCTCCCCTTCTCCGCTCCGGTTGCGTCCGGACGGGTGAGACTGCGGAATGGCACGTCACCGTCTTTTCACCGCCTAGAGAGCGGAATATCAGACCGCAGAGCCGGGTGAGAACCAACTGGCTTGTTCTCTCCGCGATCTTGTTCATCGGCTGCTGCCTGACGCGGGGGTCGGTGTGGGCGAGACGAAAAGAGAGTGGGGATCGCAGTACCGCTTACCGAAGTCTCTCGTCACGTCGCACGGAACGAGAGACTGGCGCAGCGGCCGGCTTGCTTATCTGGCGAGTCACCGTAGCTCCTTTGACCGAGAGAAGCGAGCAGGGCGGACGAGCCTGTCTCGACGATTGGTGAGGCCAAAAGATGGGCGGGGACCGACGTATGCATCGTGGCCAACTTTGTGTCTCAACCCAAAATGCTGAGCCAGGAGTGGCCGAAGCAAAAACTGGGCGGGTTGGCTCGCTTCCGGAGAGGGGGAGGAGTCCAGAAGACTCTGCTCCTGTTTGCTGCTCCCCTCCGGCCGCGCCAGCAGATCAACAGCATTACGCTGATAACTGGCCACTGTCTTGAGGAACCCATTTGATCGACAAGGGCGTAGTGGGACTCGCTGATGCCCTCAGTTGGCGCAGCGCTCAACGATATTCTGGCAGATGAGACGCACCGCCGAGCATAGGGCCCCGGATTTGGGGCTGAAGAAGTACCGGAGAACGGGTAGAGGGCAGGGACCCATAAAGTGGTAGGTAGCCGTCTTATCCGTTCTGCCGTGGTATGGACGGAGGGCTCCTGTTGCTGCCGAATGCAGAGGTGACTGACGTGACCTCTTGGCGCTGCGTCGGGCGTGCTTGCCCTCGCGCAATGCATGTCTTGCTGTCTTTGAGGGGCATGCCGGCTCATCACCATTCAGGAGTCCGCCCCTCCCACTCCGCCGATGTGTGGCAACCGCGTTCTTCGCTGATAGCCATATGCGAGCTGCAGGTGGTTCAGTGGGCCGGCCACGAAGAACAGGCCACGCACAGATTCCCGCTTTCGGTTCTTATCGTCCAGCCCGGTTAAAGCAGAGTGATGTCGTGGTCGAAGGCCTTTTCCAAGCGTGTGGTGTCGTGCCATGATTTCCTTGGGGAGTGCCGAAGAGGGAGCCGCACGCGGCGCCATGCCGGTGGAAGCGGGTTTGTGCCTGATGACGCTGCGAGGGATTCTAAACGCAGGGCAGAGGCCTGGTTTATAATGAAGTCTTCACTGTAGAGGAAACCTCAGCAGCCTTTGGGCGCGCGGCTGCCGGTATATGGGCGTGTGACCTCTCGTGCGCACGCCGTACAGCGCGCTGATCTGGACGACTTGCAATACGATAGCTTGATTGGCTGGGACATGGTCGGCGAGGAGCCAGTCAGAGACGAAGAGAAGCTTGTTTAATTGAATTGAGCAGTACAGCTGGTACGGACTGCACAGCGCATCACTCCACGTGCCCCGGTCTCCACACCACCCGGGGCCAGGTTGCGGTGCCATGGCCCAACCGTGTTATCGGTAACGAGAAGAACATGGAGGCGGCGATCCGCCTCAGTGGGTATCAAATGTTTTCAAACGGGCCGTCCCACGCCGCCACGTTGGCCCTCGCCGCAGTCTTGCCGAAGTGCAATATATCCCGGCGCTCATGGTGTCCCGAAGGCGGGGAGGTCCCAAGGAGCCGGGAAGGGCGTCAGCTGGCCCGGTCACTAGGCCCGTCGTCCTCCAACCGCAGGCCGAGGTAGCCATCAATCCATCAGATGACGCTTCGTTGAGAGGGTAATTGTGTGCCCTCACGGTGAGAGACAGCATCTCAGCGCATGGCGGCGGCTGCGTCGGCGAAGTTGCCGACGAGGGCGTCGCCGCCGTCACACTTGATGGGAAGGGTACCCTGCTGAATCTCAATGGTGTCGTCCTCCGGAGTTCCCCAATCAACGCGCGCCACAGAGGTGTGCATGGAGGTATGGAGGTCGTCCTGGGAAGACAGCTTGGAGAGCAGGGCCTGGTACCGGTTCGAGTCTTGGGCGGCATACGCATACGGGCCGGGGGCGGCTTGCATGGCCTTGTCCTGCGACACGATCTCGTATATGTCGACCATGTTACTGTGCATCTGAGTCAGCCATGCCTCGTCCCAGGGCCGCGGTGCTGTGAAGGGAGTTAGACGTACTCCGAAGTGCGAGCTACCACCCTCTGTAGAGCCTCAATCTCTCGTTGGACCTCCTGCGGGTCCTCCTGGCCCATCATGTGTTGCTGGTCGAAGCTGCCATAATGGATATTGTTGGGGTCGTCGAACAAGTGCTGGGCTTCGTCATCCTGATTTGGGCAGCGTGTCAGTCGGCGTCAGCAGAACAGACTGGAGATATCACCAACCTCCTCGTAGTCGTCACGGCGGCGGTTGCCTAGGCAGGAAGAACAGTTCCCCATGGCGTCGCGTGGCCTGGTTAGGCAGCAAGGGTCCCTGTACCCGAAAAGAGCGTGGAAGAGAGAGAAATGCAACGAGAGTCGAAGCGTCGAAAACCGAAAAGTGGTAGAGATCGGACTGCGGTTCCCTCGGGGGGAAGCTAGCGGGGTCGGGTCATAAGGAAGGATGCTCAGATAAGAAAGGGAGCAATCCAAGATGCAAAATGATGGCAAACCTAAAGCCCGAGACGATGCCGTCGCGGTTGTCGCATGTTGGTGTGGTGTCTGCCACCTTTGGAGGTTGGATGGGGCAGGTTTTTGAGGTCATCCCTGCTCCTAGCTCCCTTGTGGCGCGGTCCAATAATTAGGGGCGTGGTCCCACTCTGCCAAGTCTGGCCAGAGCTTTGGTGCACGAGCCACATGCCAACGCCAGGCGCCTGCGTCTTGCGCTCGCTCCACTGACCGACGCAAGACACCGCACTTGGACGCCTTCAATACAGTCCATAGTCGTCCAGAGTGTTGGTTCGCGATATATTGCGATTTGACGACAAGCTCTGTGGTGGGGATGGAATTCGGGGCTCACCACTTAGTCTGTCTTTAAAAGGCTGGCTGATCATCCCATCCTTTTCCCTTTGTTTTTCTGCTTTCCTGTTTTTACCTTGGCTTTTCTCTTTCTTTTTTTTTTTTTCTTTTAGATTTGTTTTACAAGACTTGTTGAAGACGGAGGACCTCTTCGAGTTATTCTCATCACCCCCCCTCCTTTCGCGTTCCACCAATGGATCGCGTCAATACAGACGTCAGGCAGATGCCGAAGGGAGGCCGCGAGCAGCTGGATAAAACGCTCCAAGATAGCATCACAAATTGTCTCACCAGCAAATATCACACACCTTTTGCAGGGATCGCGGCGTACACGTTGCCTGAGATCCGGTTTTCTTGGGTTGCTCACACGTTCCGTTATACGGCACAGAAAGTCACCCAGAAAACATGAACGCCATCCGCTACGATCTGAGACACCTCCACAGGGAGATTCACCTAACCGTAGCAATGTTAAGCTCTGGTCAAATCACCAACATCTGCAGCTCGGCAAACACACAGGTTCCGGTCGATCTTGTCCAATCCATGGCTGTGATGGACGCGCCACCGGGGGACTGATCGACAGCTAAGCACCCACCCTAGACCCGGCTCTCGTCGCTTGCACCAGGCCAACATCACGATCAACATGGCGGCAACGAGAAAAAGCAAGGGTCCGCAGAGTTATCTTGCACGTTATCCCGTTTCCTGGACTGGATTCCAGCTCTTCGTTATGTCGGACTCCCAAGTCAGACATCCAGCCAGATCTTGGCCGCTGTTCACAGCGCTTGAGGATGTTCAACACAACGCTTGGTGAGCCAGCGCGCTCGGTGCCACCAGCCGCGTTTCTGTTCCGACCGGCTTGGCCCGCTGTCTCGGAAACCAGCATACTGGCGCGGTTTCGCAGACGACAGTTGGATGTGGCCGTTTGCGAAGCCGGAGGGACGACATGTCCACAGGGTGGTTGGTGCTGTAAGTCAACCTACAGCAGGAGCTGTTGATTCAACTCCACTCCATGACATATCTGACCATCGTCATCCTTTCTAGGCGGCGCCGGCGAGACATGCTCCCTCGTCGGCGGAGCCTGCTTCTGCTGTCCCTCAGGGGGAGCGGCGCCGGCTGCACGAGGGTCTGCGCAATCGGCGACTTCAAGTGCGGCTCCATCTGCTGCGCCGAACTCAAACCTGTATGGGAGCTGACACCCCGTAGCCCTCCTGCGTCAACAAGAGCCGAACCCGTGTTTCAAGCGCCGTTTACTCAACAGCGGCGGCCTCCTCGCTCCCTGCCTCAACCTCATTGCTCTCATCCGCAACTCCGCCTGTTTCGACATCCACCACCGCTGTGGCATCAGCATCTTCCATCTCCACCTTCCCGACCTCACCAACCATCCCATACCCTTCCAACACCTCCCCGTCAACCACCAGCCATCAACCACACCCTGATACCACCTCCACCACGTCCAAAACAACACCAGCAACCGCAACCGCCGCCCCTGTCCAACAAACCGGCCTCCCCCACGCAGCGCAGATCGCAATCAGCATAGTCGTCCCCGTGGCCGTCGTCCTGCTGGTCAGCCTCCTCTGGTTCCTCATCTTCCGGCGCCCTAACAACAACAGCAGCAGCCACAACCGCCGCGGACACAGGCGCTGGGGCACCGGCACCAGCTGCGGCGCCGAGAGCCGGGGCTGCACGCCTCCGCCTGTATATTCGAAGAGCGGGTTGGACGCTGTTGTTGTGGTATCACAGACGCCAGGACAGGGGCAGGGGAATGAGGAGGTTTCGTTGCACGAGCGGTTCCTTGCGGGGGGTAATACTGAAAGGGCGTGGGCGGGCCAAGGGGAAGGGGAGGCGATTGAGATGGGAGAGATAAGAGCTGCGGCTGGGACAGCGGCGACGGGAAGTGTTCATTACGGGAGATGGGGGAAGGATGGAGGAGGCAAAGGGATGTCTCGCCTCTTTCGCTCATCTCGCCGACTGACCTCGGCTCGAGAGGCCTCCGGGGGACACTCCCCGCCTCCTCCGGGCACGGCGGTTGTTGTTTGAGTCGTTTCGATATGGTATTGCACTTTAGGGGTAGGAAAGGGGAAGGCTAGGGTATTTGGTAATGTTAATCCTTAATGACAGATACCACTGGAGCAGAACGAAGGCTTGGAACTCCATCGCCGCTGACCCGAAGCGTGCCTGGACTGACTCAAGAAACAGCATGCGTATTTTTAGCCAAGGGTCATGGACTCAAGGTTGCGCAATGATGAATCAAATACAACACTAAACTACCCTTTGACCGTATACATAATATAACAACCTCCGCTGAACTTGGCTGAAACAAATGACGCCCAGGCATTCCAATCCTCGCTCGCGCGGCTTGACAGCGATCTTCCTGTGTCATCCGTGGGTCGTGTACAGATAGGCCTACAGACGGAGGGCAACCCCCTAGAAGAGCCGGCGCCCCCAACTCCGGAAACAAACTGACCGTGCCAACTAACCGGAAACAAACTGACCATGGCAACTAACCTAAAACAAAACCATGGCGGAACCGAACCAGAACCGAACCGAAAACAGGTGCCGCGGGGCATGGGTCTGCCGCTGCTTCAGCAGTCTGCCGCCACATAACTCTGCAAGGAAAAGACAACCGGCCTAATTCCTCTGCCTGCGGGCAACACTGTCTCGTTCCAACCCACGCCCGAAACAAGTGACAGCACTCCGTATCAAACTACGCACCCGCGCCAAAGACTGTTCGCCTTCGTTTGCTCCAAAGCGCTAGCCACGAGGCTAGCCAACTCTTCTCATCTCCCTCCTCATTCATCACCTCCGCCGAGGAGCTACCGTCAACACCATCCTTCCCATCATCCCACACAACATCCGCCACATCCCCACCAACCCGTCACTCCTCCTTCTCCATCGCTGCTTCAATATTCTCAAGCGCCCTCCGCCACTCCACCGCCCATCCGCCGTCCTCAGCACAGGCATCTTCGCCGCAGCGCACATCCTCCACACCACAGACATTCTCACCACCACCAACGCCCCCCTCGTGAGCTGCCTCCTCCAAATGCGCGTCCTCCCCACCACCACCACGACTACCACCACCCTCCTCCTCCTCCTCCTCCTCCTCCTCCTCCCAATCCCAATCCAAACCCCACATCGGTGCTCGCTTGGTCCTCCGCTTCATCCTCCACTTCTTCTGTTTCCGACTCACCGCGTCACTCATCAGCTCCCGCCTCACCATCTCCAACTCTGACTCTAAGTCTCGCGCATTCTGCCTCCCCCTCGCGACCGAAAACATCTCCCTGCCTTCCATGCGCGCTACCGGAACCGGCTTCCTGGGAGTCCAAGAACGCCTCAATTTCGATGGCGCTCTGGGCATGTTGGTGGCGGGCTTGCTCGTGACCAATATCGAGGGAGGAGACCAGCCGTGGCTGCGGGGCCAGTAGGGGCGGCGACGGCGGGAAGAAGAATAAGGTTCTAGAGGCGTTGACGGTGGAAAGGCTGGAAGCTGTCTCTTGGGGTTGAAAACCTTTCCGGCGGGATGAGTGGGTTCGTTGTCTTGTCAGGGGGGTTCATTGGCTGGTCTGAGTAGTAGGCGGGTATTGTAGGAGGGGATAGAGACGGAGACGGGCGTTCTGACGGTGGGGATGAGGCCAGGGCATGAATGTAAGATAATGGTAATGTTGCCTGACAGAGAGGTGGAGGTGAAGGCGGTGATGAGCGATCACAAGAAGGGGACGGAAAAGGGGATGCATCTCGCGGCCACTGGGACCTTGACGGTGGCCAAGGGCTTAGTAAAACAGGCAGGAATATTAATAAACGGGCAGGGGAGAGCGGCGGGATGGTTTTACATTCCATACAGAAGGATGACGCGACGGAACGCATAACTTTGACGACCCTCCTGCAAGAGCAAAACCATGAGAAGTAACCGGCGGCACTAGTGCACCCCCGCGAAGAGAGGCCTTCTACGCCGTCGGAGAGCCAGCGGTGCCGCGGGCTGTGGCCTGGGAAGGAATGGTGGGGGAGGGATGGGTGTCTGCGGGATGCCAGCGGGTGCCTGGGGAAGGATGCGACGTGGTGCGGCGGCGCCTTTCCGCGGTCTGCACCGAGAAACAGAAGTTCGGGCCCCAGAGGCCTTCTACGCCGTCGGAGCCCCAGTGCTGCTGCCGGCTGTGGCCTGGGGAGGAATCGGCGGAGGAGGGATGGGCGTCTGGCGCGGCGGTCCGCCGGCTGCGGCAACGGAGGCTGGGGTCGCGGCGACCGGGGGATTGGCGGCGGTGGAATGGGTGTTGTGCGGACAGGAGGAGGTGGGTGTTGCTGATGTGGCGGTTGATGCGGCTGAGGTTGGTGATGTTGAGGCTGCGGCGGCAGCGGTTGCTGAGGCGGCTGGGGCCGGTGCTGTGGAGGGTGCGACTGCGGTGGTGCCGGAGCTTGCGGGTGACCCTGAGGGTGGGCGGGATGCTGAGGCTGATGCTGCGCTTGAGCAGGAATCTGTTGCTGCTGCTGCTGCTGCTGCTGTTGGCTCTCCTTTTCAAGGATAGCGCTGAGATACGGCAGGTCCTCCCGCGTCCTGGGATCCCTCTCGTAGACCTTCTTGATGATCTCCCACTCCCTCCGCGCCATGTTGTGGGCCTGCGGCAGCAGGAAACCAACCGTGGGGCTCGTGATAAGATAGCCCAAAACCTCACGGGCGACGGCCTCTCCCTGGCGCTGCCGCTCGTCCACGCTGGGTTGCCGCGGGGGCTGCGGGGGGCCTTCGGCGGCTGGGCTTGCTGCGGAGTGGTCATCCTGGTGAGACGGGTACTGGGGGAAGGCGCCTTGAGGAGACGTTGGAGAGAAGGCCGGCGCTGAAATCGACGGCCTAGGTGCAGGAGGTAACGCTCCCTGGGGTGGGGTCGGCGTCCCCGGTGAATGGGCGACTTGGCCCTGCGACTGGGCGGCCTGGTAGATCTTCACGTTATGGTTGGGATCAGTAGTGCCGTGAATCCGCTGGATTGTCTCGGGATCGTTGCGGAACACAATAACGCACAGCATCATCGGCTCTGTTCTTGTCTCAGGGATGAAGTTGTCGACCAGGTTCAGCATAAACTCGGGGTAGTTGCCAGTGCCGGGAAGCACGGGCACAAGGTATGTGTCGCGAACATTGGCAACGCCCTTGTCCCCGACGACGCCGTACCGCTTCTTGGATACGAAGTAGTCGATGAGCTTCTGCATGCCAGACTTGGCCGCGGCCGTTGTCGGCTCGAGATTGACCACAACGATATCCGTGGGCAGGCTGTACCTAAGGCTGCACAGATACACCACAGCCTGCTGCTCGTCAATGCGCCCGCAAACCGTCAGGCTCTTGGGCAGCAGCTTCTCCCACGGGAGGCCGATGGTCTCGCTGAGATTGGCACCGCCGACGTGCTTGGCGGCGACCTGGACTTCGGCGATCGTGTTCATGATCAGGTTGCCTCTCCACACCACGTCTGGGTCGTTTTCCTCCTTGGGCGAGTATGGCGGAGACTGTGTGCCATCGTCAAGCAGGCGGTCCACGTCGGGATCCTCTCCGGGCCCGGTGGCCGGCGCAGCGGCGATGGATGGCCGTGGCTGGCCTTGGGGTAGGGTCGGCGACCTGACGGTCGAGAAGACCTTGTTGAGATCAAAATCGGCTCGTGTGGGCGACTGCTGCGTGTCGACAGACAGCCTCTTGCCTTCGGGGGGAGCTCAGCGGTCTCCTTGGGCTCCTGCTTTGGCGCGCTCGGCCGACGGACTGGTGCAGATGGGACTTCTTCGGTCGTGATGAAGCCATCGTCACCAAGTATCTCATCGCCCTTGTGCGTCCTCCTGACCCTCGGGATGTCCTCGGTGATCTTGATGGCCTGCTTCTCCGCCCGGGCCCGCATCTCGGCCGTTTCCTTCTTCAGCTCCTTAGACGCGAGCTCCTCGGTCGTCATGGAGGCCAGCATCGGTGGAGTCAACGAGCGATCAAGCAGCCGCGTAGTGAGCTCTTGGTTGCTCTTCAGGTTGAAGGCAAGCGTGCGGATCTGGCTGGCGTAGGAAGCCGTGGTGGGATGGGCGTCATGCACGGCACGCTCGATCTGGAGAGCAAACCGCTCGGCACGGTCAGCGGTGGACACGCCATCCGGTGGAACGGCGCCCTTCTTCTCAGCGATCGCGACCGAGTAGACCAGCGACTTGGACAATGCCTTGGCGGGACCCTGACGTGTATCTGGCAGATCGGCAATCTTGGCTGGGATGTCGCTGGGAGGTGAATGGCCAGAGACAGGGACAGACTGCGAGTCATTGCTCTTGCGCATCTTCTGCAGGTAGGTTTAGCAACCGGGCGCATGTGACATCAGATGCATCGGCTTACCTTGGTCTCCTTTTCCTGGGCGCCATCTGCCTTGCGCTTCGCACCCGCGCCTTTCACATCCTTCTTATTCTCGGGAGGCGGCGGCGGCGGCGGCGGCGGTGATTGCTTCGACTTCTGCGAGGCGTCCTCCTTGAGGTCGCTGGTCCGCTTCTTGCCTTTCTTGGAGCCTTTCTTCTTCTTCTCGGCCTTCTCCTCCTCGTAGGCTCTGCGCCAGGCCTCCCATGGCTTCTCGCCGCGGTTCTTTGCGGCCAACAGCTCCTTGTGGTTCTCTGGGCGGCACTCCTCGCAGAAGTACTCCTTAGGTAGATCTTCTGTGTACTGGCTCATGCCCATGCAGTTGTTGTGCTGCCAGACGCCGCAGCTGTCGCATGCGATCCACGGCTCGCCCGAGTCCTCATCCTGCTCTTCGGCGCCGCAGATGCAGCGAATGACTTCTTCCTCGGGCTGTTCGGGCTCGGGCGCGGGTTTCTTGACTTTCTTCGTGGTGCCGCGCCGCTTCGGAGGCTCGATGGGCTGGTCAAGCTGCTCCAGGGCCTTGTGCTGGCCCTTGGTGGCGCGGACGGATCGGCGAGGTTCCGGCTCTGCTGTTGGGGTGGTGGTCAGCTGCTGAACGCGATTGCTGCGACGAGGTGGCGCCATTCTGCGGGCCTCTTCCTTGTCGAAACACTCTCGTGGTGGGTTGGGAGGCGGGAAATAGGGAGGGGGGGCCACTCGCAGAGAGGCCGGAGCACATGGTGTTGGTGCTTACCAGACATCGTCGCGTCAAGACGGGATCGAAAGAAAAGAGGACAATTGATTGCCGGCCAAGCGCCAGCAGGTGCCCGGGGTCTCCTTCCCTTGTGTTGCGAGTGTCTACTGCAGATTGTTCAAAAGCATGCGTGGACGGTTGCACGCAGTCACTTGATAGGATGTGTTTACGCTTGCATAGAACTAACGATGGGACAACGCAGATGGCAGGCTCAAGGATGGGAAGACAGGCCCCTGATGTTATCCCCAGTTCCCTAGACGCCCGTATTCCCAGCAAGCGTCCGTCCAGCGCGTGCCAAAGGAGTGCCGCAGATGATGTGGGCAGGAACAGGAGGTGCTCCTTGGCTGCCAGTCGAAGCAAGAGCTGTTGGGAGCTCTCAAGGGTCCAAGCTCCAACAGCTGCAGGAGTGGCGGGCTCGTGCTGTTCGAGAGGGGATGGATGGAAACACTCGCAAATTCACGGAATCGGCGCAAGCGTGTCGCAAGAATTGTGCGATAATGGGACCTAGCGTGGTGGCCGGGAAGGAGCAGTTTTGGGCGATCGAATGAAGTTTCTCGGCGTACCGGGTCGTGTGTTGCGGAGGTTGGAAAGAGGAGAGGTTTGCGGGACGCGACGCTGCAATGAAATGGTGAGCAAAAGGCAGAGAGCCGATTAGATAAGCTACCACAGGTGGGGAACAGATGCTTGGCGGGGTGCGTGCCGACATTGGTCCGTGCGCTGGTACCCACCTGAGGTGCAAGGCAACGAGCAGCTACGCGTGTTAGCGCTTGCCTGGAGCTCTGGTCTGGGCATCGCAAGCCGCATCACTGGAATCAGCCTTCCGCCTGTTGCCCACAGACACCAACCCACCGCCACAGCAGCTCAACACCAAGTCCCGGGAATTGTTTGACCGCGAACCTCTCCGAATACCCTCCTAGCAGCAGATCGGGTCTTTCTTCTTCAAGCCAGCAGCATGTCGAGACGGTACGATTCCCGAGTAAGTCGGTCCCTCAACTCCTGCGAACCAACGGCGGGGCGCAACAGCTCGACGAGGCCGGAGAAGCTTACCCCCCGCGCAGACAACCATCTTCTCGCCCGACGGTCGCCTGTACCAGGTCGAATATGCCCTAGAAGCCATCTCACACGCCGGCACCGCGATTGGCATCCTGGCCAAGGACGGTATCGTCCTGGCCGCCGAGCGCAAGGTCACGTCGAAGCTGCTCGAGCAAGACACATCAGCCGAGAAGCTGTACATTCTCAATGAGTACGGCGCATGCTGGACCCAACTGCCATTCCACTCGCTGACTGCTGCAGCAACATGATCTGCGCCGTCGCCGGCATGACGGCCGATGCCAACATCCTCATCAACTACGCGCGGCAAGCGGCCCAACGGTACCTGCTGACATACAACGAAGACATCCCCTGTGAGCAGCTGGTGCGCCGGCTCTGCGATCTCAAGCAAGGCTACACACAACACGGCGGCCTGCGCCCGTTCGGCGTGTCTTTCATCTACGCCGGCTGGGACCCGCAGCGCCAGTTCCAGCTGTACCTCAGCAACCCGTCGGGCAACTACGGCGGGTGGAAGGCGACGAGCTCGGGCGCCAACCACGCGAGCGCCCAGAGCCTGCTCAAGCAGGATTACAAGGAGGACTGTACGCTGAAGGAGGCGTGCGGCATGGCGGTCAAGGTGCTGAGCAAGACGATGGACTCGACAAAGCTGAGCAGCGAGAAGAGTGGGTTCCGTCGCAAGCTTTGGGTTGCGCAATAGCTAACCGTGAGGCAGTCGAGTTCGCGACGGTGGGCCAGACCAAGGACGGCAAGATCTACCACAAGCTATGGACCGCGGAAGAGATTACGGCGTTATTGAAGGAGCACGACCTGGCCAAGGACGAGACAGCGGAGGAGAAGTAGGCATGATAGATGACGGGACGAACGGTTGCTTGGAGCGCGGCGTGTACTAATAGAGGAATGCATGCCTGCATGGACTGAACATCCCCCATGCGGACCGGGTATTCGCAAACTGACGGAATATGCACCGGATGTCCTGGACTCCACATTACTGATGCCAATCGTCTTGAATAACCTCTCCTCGTTTAGTCGACCTACCGAGCAAAAAACGTCAGCACTCAAATCTCATTCACCGCCGCAAACCTCCTTAATTCAATACCTACATTCCTCCCTCCCACTGCCTCCTCCTCATCCCTCACCCTCCCATACCGCCCAGCCACCTCTTCACTCCCCGGCGGGCCCGCATAAGGCTCCTCACACCGCCCGCTCCCCAACCTTGGCCAGTACCGCCTATAACTCCAGTACGCCACCGTCCAGCCCAGTAGTCCGCCCACACACACATCGTACACGTCATGCCTATAGTCCTGACACCTGCTGATCGCAATCATGGTTGCGCCCAGCAGCGGCATCAGACATACCAACGCCCTTACCAAATCCCCTCGGACCACCTTCTCAGTGTGCTCCGTGAGGCTCCCCGGCGCGGCGTGCGCGAAGATGCGGAACTGGCCCGATAGAAACAAACTGAGATAGCCCAGCCCGGCAAAGGAGAACGACGAGTGGCCAGACGGGAACGACCGCCACCCGTCGTGCAGCGTGTGATGGTCTGTCTGTGTGCACACGTCGATTGTGACGAGCTTATCGCGGGGCGTGCCGGTGCGCGGCAAGCAGCGGGAGAGCAGGTCCGGGCGGGGACGGCCAACGGCGTTTTTTTACGACGTCGGTGAGGAAGGAGGTCAAGACGAGGGAGATGACCAGGCCGAGGAGGGCGACGTGATGTTTGTGCGGGGCGGCGCGGGTGTAGAGGTTTGCGGCGGTGAGGAGGAAGACCGGGAGGAAGAGGGCGTAGAGGAAGTCGTGCGCTGGAGACGCATAGGTCAGTCAGCGGGGAGGAGGGGAAAAGGGGGGAAGGGAGGAGCGTACTCAGAGGCACGCGCTCGACCTCGGCGTGCGGGAAGGAGATGCGCAGGTCATTGAGGGAGAACATGCGGTGGAAGGGCTCAACGAAGAATTGGATCTGTTGAAAGGGGTGTCAACGTCGGTCTCGGTTGGGTAGGGTGATGGGTCGAGGGGCGTACCAGGAGATAGCCCGTCAGCAACAGGACGAGGCCAATGTAATCGGAGGCGTAGGTTCTCTGCGGACACACACCAATTAGCATCTGCCACTCCGATATCTCGCAACGTCATGGCGTACTTACATCCCAGAACCTAGAGAACGACCCCAGGATACCTCCCTGGTAGGCGAGCCCTGAATTGGCCCTCGAGGGAGGCATGGCGATCGGTCACCGCCGTCGGATCGTCTTGAGGGAGGCCCAGAGCATTGGGTTGCGCAACAAACGGCGAACCCAGTGTCAAGCAAAGTAATCAAGCTGTTGGTGGTGATGCTGGTGGACCGCGACACTGGAACGACCAGCTGGCGGCTGGCTGAGTGTCGGGCCCTGTTCTGGGGAAGGCTTGCAAGGCTGCAGGGATTCAGAGGGACCAGCGAGGGCTTGGCGAACAGGGGTGGTAACTGCATCCAGCGTTCTTCGACCCATCGTGCTCTGAGCCATCTCGTCCGTCTTTCATCCTAAATTAGGTAGAAACTTGGGGGGGGGAAAAAAAGAAAGAAAAAAGGGAAAAAAAGAAGAAAAAGAAAAATAAATGATGGAAATATAACGAAGAAAGGAGGGATAAGTAAAATGAAAGAGTAAAAAGGGCCCAGGGTCTACTATACGACTGCTAAATCAGGGGTCTCACTGCCTAACCCTGTATTTGGCTACCATTCGTTGGACTTTTCCTTTGTTTCAATCAACGCACTTTCCGTATGGCCTTCCCAGAGCTAAAAGCTTACTGCAAGAGATATTGTTCAGAAAACTAATTGAGAACCAACTTTTTGCTGTTACAGATAAATTTGGTCCTATATATAACGTCGCTCTGACGCCCATTTTGTTGGCATGTCCATCACGACTTCGCGACTACTCCTCCCTTCGATGCTATCGCGGACCGCATTGATACACATTAGACTCATTTCACCAACAGCCCCGGCCTGACCCATACCGGCCCTGTGGTGTCTTACCCGTATCTGCCCCCTCTGTCCGGGACCTGCATTATCGGGTGGTGCAGCACCAAAGCCCTGATCGATTAACATTCCGACTCCCACTATTTGTCGCCTTCTGATTCCTTCAACTCTCTATGGGCTCGGTCGCGATGTTGATCTGGAGCCCCAACTCGAGAGCACCCCCTTCTCCCCAAAAAGAATTTTCACCTGCGCTTCTGCTGCCAGTCTCGGCCGCCCTCACAGCATGAGATGCTACTCCTGCCATGCCTAACTCGCTTTACAATTGCAAGACAGATTCAGACCCCAGTGTCTGTGTCTACAATCTAGGTCAATATTTAGGAACTGTTTCAGACATTCCAATCGCCAATATCAGGGCCAACGCAATCTGCTCAGTTCAACCACGCCGCCACAGCAGCGATCTCTCGTCGGTAGTCGAGAATAGCATAGCACTTGAGTATTGATAGCAGGCCTCGCTCTTGGAAATCTCAAGTGCTGCTTTCCCGTGACATGGGACTCTGCTTCACCAGTGAGAACCAAATCCCTGGACGCCACGTAGGATCTATCATGCATGTTGTCACTGGCTATAATAGAGGTAGGTAAAGAGGTATTGGTTAGTTATGCGATGCATTGCGAGCGGGGTGCGAAAAGCCCCAATCAGACTTTCGCGCCCACCATGTGCATGCTCTACAGTGCTTTCTTTTTCCAACCTGCCTTCCCAATCTAACAATCGACTAACTAACGTCATTGTGCTCAAAATTCCGTCGGCCACATGGCCTCCATCGGTAATGTTACCGCTGCCGCGGCAGCCGCGCGGGCAGAGACAACCTTTGCGTTGGCCAACTTCAACTTCGAGATCAGCTTGTTCACCAAGCGCGTCAGCCGCCGATCGAGTACGAGGGTGTCGGGCAGCATCTGGCCAAGTCGCGGTTGGAAGAGGCTCAGAACGGCAGGCAGCACACGATCGCGCGAACACTCGGCCTACTCTTCAAAGGCATCCTGCCTCCTACGCCAGACCTCATCAAGGCATATGGAACGAGGTCTTCGGAGATTGCTAGGAGCGCAAAAGCCAACCCGAGAGGAGACGCTGCCTCGTATGGACCGTTTGTGAACCGGATCGGGGCAGACGGAACGACGCTGTGGGCGGCATCCACTTCGGGCCATTCTGCGATCCAGTGCCACCTGCTGCCTGCATGCTGGCGAGGATTTGGGACGCACCTGAAGCGACATCCCTGTGGGACGAGATCATTGTGCGGCGCAAGATGGAGGTCGCAGCGAAGCTCGAAGCTGAGGGCGAGATTGACACGGACCTGATGCTCGCTGCCGGCGGTCAATTCTCACGATCCGACCTCGCGGATTGGGATGCAAGTTGTCGATCTTGGCTCAGGGTGGCAGACTCTGAAAAGTCGGTGCAGCAGACTCGGCTGCGTCTCATCGTCGATAACGTTGATCTGCCGGTGAACAATAAGCCGAACACATACGAGAGCGTCCTCTCGGCCTGGATAACGGCAATGGAGGAAATGGAGAAGCTGTTGGGAGGCATACATCGGCCAGTGCAAGGCGGCGCAGTACTCCTTGGGCTGATGGCATGGCATCTCTATCCAGACCTGCAGTGCTTGAAGGCCTCGAACCCCAGAGTCGAGTTGAGGGACCATCTCTTCTCGAAAAGGGGCATTCTCACCATCGGCCTGGAACCGGCCCCTGGCAAAGCAGCCCGCTCTGTCTACTGGTCGCTTTCTCTGGCCCATCTTCGTTATTACGGATTGCCCGTGACCAAGTTCAGTTCAACGAGAACATCAGAGCGAGATAGGATTACAGTCGATGAGCTGCTTTTTGCATGGTTTTGCGCCTACATCAAGACGTGGGACAGCGATTTCAGCATCCCCTCGGGTGTGGTCACGCGCTATGCGGGTGACATTGCGCTTAGGCTGCACAACGCCCTGACGAAGATTCACACAACGAGTAGTGCGGCGCAGGAACCGTCAAAAAGCATGTCAAATCCATCTCAGTCCTGGCTTCTTTTGCTCTCGCAGATCGCCAACAAGTGGGCCACGTCGCTCGACCAGCCGAGCGCACAAGCGCTTAGAAACCTGGGGAGAAACTTTTGCGGGTTGGTCGACGCACCGTTCCAGAACATTTTCACGATCAACACCTACTTAGAGGCGGCTATGGAGATCGAAGACAAAATCTGCCTCCTCAGAGAAATCGCGACAAGCCTCAGTACCCAAGAGGTCGCAAGCGATTACAACTGTCTGATTATATACCCGTTACGACAATGGAGGCAAGGATCAAAACAAATTCGAAATTGCCACCGCATGTCCGGAATTCGGAATAAAGAGAGGCGTTGTTGACAGCGCTCAAACGTCGAGAGCATATCGGCGCTGGATCAGCCCGCCGCAGACGGCTGCTAACTCTCAACGATCCGAAGATGAGCCCTCGAAGCAAGAATACGGCGGATCCATGAATATGGTGAAGAGGCGGGCCTTCATTCAAACCCGTATCGGTCTTTCTCAGAACAGCAGCCAAAGTGGATGCGATTTCTCGTAAGGGAACCGACGTTGAGTCATCAGCCGCGATCCAGAGCATATCGTCGAGCGCGAGAAATGCCTCCTGTTGTCATGAAACTTTCACGGGACAGCATATACGCGTACGATGTGGTCTTTGGTGATTACCGAAGAATTGCGCTTCTTTGTCGTCGTGGACCAAAGGATTCTCTACCCGTCATCCACCAACAAGATAAATCAGGAGCGGAAACAGTCGAGCTCGGGACAGCCAAGCCACTGTACACGCTCTCCACGAAAAAGCTCATGAATCTCTTCCAGCCCGACCGGATCAATTTTGATCTGCTAGCTACCAGGCATCTTGCACTGGATTTCAAGACGAACGCAAGCCTGCTCGGCATGACGTTTATTGATGCTCTCTACAAGCAGCTGGGAGATGCTACGGTGGATGTCCGGGCGGCGAAGGTTAACCTGAACAAGGCACATTGGGTGAAGTCAGCATTCGAGCACTACAAGACGAGTCATTCTCGGCAGGGCCAGGACCGCAAGGAAGCGGGAAGTCGCCATTTTGTCTCGGACGAAATAGTTGTCTACCTTGCCCCAAGCGGCGCCGACATGGCCACGACCTTCGCCTGCATTGCGATGCTGGAGACGGGCAGTTTCAACTTCCATCCTTCCGAGCTGTCGCCCGTCTTTGCATTGTGTTCAGCCGACTCAATGTATGTCGCATCTGTACTCCTGCGCGATCCTGCGCAGCGCGGCGACCAGGAGGTGGGCATCACGCGAGTCACGGGTAACATTGGCCGCGCGGGTATGGCGCTCATGATCCCGCCACCGAACCCGGCCGTGCGAAACTACGAAGTGGACGAGTGGTATCTGTACCAGCACCAAGCGTTTGACGGCGTTCTCGACGACTCGTTTGGGGGAACGAGCTTGCAATTGTCATTTACCGAGTGGAAGCAGGAAGTCAATGTCGGAACCACCGGTGGGAAGGACGTCGAGGCGTACTTTCTCGAGACACTCATCTCCGTTTATGACAAGGACAAATGGACTGCCGATCTCGACGTCCTATCCACTTTCCGAAGCGAGAGGCTACTGACCACCTTCCTCTCACTCCAGACCTGCGCCTGCTCTACTGCATATGGGGCTCAGACAAGTGCAGCCATCGGTCAGAACTGCGCAGTCGCCGCAGCTCATCTCGGTCAGCAGCTTCGCTGAAATCATAGTAGCGCACTCAGGGCCGGGCATTGTCACCGCCAGAGGCAACTGGCAGGCCCGGCTGGCTGCAGCGGCCATCTGCATCGCCAGAGGTTATCGAGTGATTCTGACGCCGGACGGCTACTGCTGGTCATGCTTGTCGAGGGCCAGTATCAACGGGGAGAGCGTTTCTTCCATCATCAAGACCAGCAGAAACATGCTAGTGATGATCTTGTAGTTAACCGGCAGGCTGAAATGCAAGCAAGAATCCGTTCCGAATGGTAACGACGACACGCCATTACTTGTCGTAGGTATATACCATCTGCTCTCTGCTCCCGGCTGCTTGACCATCGGCCGCCACGGGAACAGTGCGTTCCGTGCAGATCATGTCCACCTGATCTTATCATCATTCGGACCGGTGCGAAAACGTCTCACGATGAGACACTTCAACGATGCATCCGGGTTGGTAATTTCTATTGTACCAGGGCTAGTCTAATTTAGACTAGACTAGCTCTTCTCTTTCCGAGCGAGCAAATTCGTCCTGCATCGCACCGAAAAAACAGCCCATCCGCTGATACTCAAGTGGCCGGCCAACATCTGCTGTTCGCTGCAGCAACAGTCCATCTACTGCTTTGTACAGCACTCCATCATATTTATACGCTCGAGATGTTAGTGGTAAACACACCACCTCCAGCTCTTGATATGGGATCTCGCCATCTAGTCGCGCATCTATCACACAGTCCGGCATCATGAAATCAGGCCCATAGACTCCAGGCGGTGGTGGTGCAGGCCGTGGTGCGACAGCGGTCTCCCATACCAAGCCCGTAGGTGGAACAAACGTCGCTGGTTGTAAGCGTGCCCTGAGCACGATCCTGCCTGCTGAGACCGCCCCAAATGGCAAGGATGGGTTCCGCAGCTTCGTCGTTGCCGACAACACTTCAACTTCAAACGGCTTCACGTCTCGCAACCTGTGGTTGAATCGGTACAAGGTGGGCACTAGACGTGATGCCCATGACCAGCTTGGCGCAAGATAGCCCGGCGGCTCGGGAAGGGCAGTTGTTGTCCTATATGTTTCCCATAGAAGCATGGCCGGCAAAGCTGGCCCGGACCAGAGCCCCGCGAGGTAAGGTGTCCTGAGAACGCCGTGAAATGCCTGGGCAAGACCAGACAGAGCCACCAATCTCTCTTCGACGCGCGTTATCTCCCTCCCGGAGAACACTTGTATGGCTTGTTTCCACTGTTCCAATACCGCTTCGGATGTAAGATCGCATACCTCTACATCCCGAAGTGGATAAGCTAGCCCTGACAACAGGCGCCATGAAGCCAAGCCGGCCGGGATGTTGAGTGAATACCCAAGGTTTACGGTTTCTCGTTGACATTGGAGTTGGATCGTATGTGATGCGAACATGACCAATCTGGAGGACAGCAGTCTCTCCTGTAGCGTCCAGCACCTCGTGTTGATCGGCTCTGCACTGTCGTTGTGCCATCCGGCAGGGTGCACAAATACGCAGCTCAATTCTCCGTTTGGTCCCCAAAATGGCATCTGTGTTGTGGGGAAGGCTCTGAGCGATTCTCTAGAAACCCATCGCTCGCAGACGTCGCATTCGCAGCGACGATGGTTATGCAGGCCTGTCGATAAATCTCACACATCTGACTGATCTCGGTTGTCCTGTCAGCGTCGTCGTCTTGAATGATACAGATTGCATCAATCCATATATATCGTAGCCCCATACGCTTGGTTGTCTGAATCGCTTGCCGTACAGTCTTGGAGAGCACTGCCGTATCCAGCCGCTGCAATCGAGAAGCAAAGTTACTTTGAAGAGTCATGCCACTCTGGTCCCCACCCCAGCAGTAGGAGAGTGCGGCATATTTGCCACGTCGTCCCTTCGTTGAAGCGATTCGAGGTGTTCCTTCGACGCCTTCGGGCGCGACCTCAATGAGCCGGGTTGGCAGGGGAGAATCTGAAAGCGGCCGACACTCCGGGTGGGTGGAGGAGCAGTCTGCGAGCCATTGATGGATCTTGTCAAAAGTAACGCCCGAATCAACCTCGATATGAAGTGGTCGCGCCGTGACCACGTGCGCAACTGGGCTGTTCTCGGACACGAACGCGGTCAGGTGTGTGACAGTCCCATTGACCCAGACCCGGTATCGGTTAGGACCCTTCGGCGTATAGTATTTATGTGCCATTCCTTCTCCGACTCTGACTTCGACAATGTCCGTATTTCCCCTGAATTCGGGAGGAACGACGTCGTTGCTGTCCTCGTCCAGCCTGTCAATCAGGGAACACCAGCCACAGCCGTCTGACGCCGACTCCCTCACGTGCTTCTTCTCAATTGCGTACGAGACGCGTTTGTTTCGAGTCTGGCAGAGTTCGCGGAACTCGTTCGTGGAGAAGCAGAGCTCCCAACACCTTGCGCAAACCGCATTCCGCGGAGCATGGACGGGCCTCGAGCAAGCTGTCTCCCTTGGCGTAGTAGCCATGAACACTGGTCAAGTTGAAAAGTGCAAAACTTCTTCGAAGGAAAAGAAAGAAAATCGAGGAAAAGCGATACAGACAGGCAGGCAAGCGGCGTGGGGACTGTAGGGTATCGATGGTGTTGTGCAAGATGCAAAGTGGGTAGGTTGGGCGTAGGTTGGGCATCAAAGGGGAAGGCAGAGAGCCAAGCGATGTTCGGACATGGTACAGTAATAGATATGTACAGTTTGAACCTTTCTTTCGCTCGCAATCGCAGTACTCAGCGATCATGATAACTGTTGGCTTCATTAGATACGAACCTTAATCCTAATACTCGACGCCAAAATGCCAGGGGCAGCGTCCGACATGAGGGAGCCAGGTACTTTCCACTCAGGCACCCCAATCACAATCACTCTCGTTTCCTCCTACCTGCCTCCTCCTGCTCGTGAAACCATTAACAGCCTGCAATGCCATCGCCAGCATGCCACAGTCCGAGAACCTGTGCAAGAAGAGGAAAATGCGGACTGCAAGATGGGGAAGGAACCAATATGTACAGCCCTCCCACCAAGTATACCGTGTTGCCTTGCCCTTTGTCCCTCATAGTTCCCTTCCTCCTCACCTCAGCTAATCCCTCCGCTAAGAAACCCGTGCTGACGATGATGAACGTGATACGGTGACCATGATGTGAAATGCTCAACACCCAACCACCGTGGCGCGGCTTGCTGTTTCTTTGTCTTGCTTCCTTTTCCGTTATATTCTCGAAGTCCTCTCTTCGTCAAAACCCATGCCTCCCCGTATCAATGCATGCGCCAGCGACTTAGTGTCGAGCCATGTCCGGCAGTCATGCAAAAGGCCATTCAAGACTCCTCAGCAACAGCAATCAACCTCTGCACCTCCGCCTCGTTGAGCAACTTCCGCTTGCGAGCTCCTCGGGCGGCTTGCCGTCGCGGACTGCACCAAAGTCGAGAATCTGCCAACATAATTAGCCCCAGCCAACCTCCACATCTTTGGATCAGGGTCGCTCACCTCAACGTAAGTCAGATTGTTTCCCTCTGCACAGCCGCGACGCACCGCCGATCATCAAACTTGACCTGCCACACCGAGCGAAGATCCGTCAACAGATCCTCGACGCAATCGCCGTCTCGACATCCCACATCTTGACCGTCTTCTCGCTGCCGAGATGACCTTGGTTCCGTCATGCTGGAAGCAGGTGATGGCGCCGTATGCGCCTCCAACACCTGCCGGCACTTGCCTGACTGCGGATCCCAGACTCTTAGCGTGCTGTCAGCCGCAGCCGAGACAAGCTTCTCATCCCGCAGATCAAGCAAGCCAACCAGCATGTTGTGCCCCTCCAGTGTATGCAAGCAGGCACCCGTGTTGAGATCCCAGATCTTGACGAGCGAGTCCATCGACCCTGAGATGCATCGGTTGCGTTTGTGGTCAAGCACGACCGAGTAGACCTTCTGGACGTGTCCGTGCAGGACGTAGCTGCTCGCCCTCGAGATGCGCCAGACGCGCACCGTGCTGTCGTAGCTGCCCGACACGAGCGTGTCGCCATGGGCCGAGATGGCGCGCACCGAGTGGTTGTGCCCGGCCAAGATACGGATGAAGTACGGGCATTGGTCGTCGCTGGCCGGCGGACCCGTCTGAATGTACCGGCGCGAGCCGGCCTCGGGAAGACGCCAGACGCGAAGCTGGCTGTCACGGGGCCGGTGATGATGAGGGGCTTCGGCGGCATCATGACCGGTCGGCCGTCCTGGACTTTGCCGGTGTCGGTCGGCATGACAATCTGAAGGCACCGCACGGTACTAGTGTGTGGCCGTAGAAGGTTTGCGTGCAAATGCCCTTCTGGATGTCCCACACACGGACGGACCGGTCGGTACTGCCCGAGACCAGAGTGTTCCCCTCGTACTGCAGCGCCCAGACACCGCCCTCGTGGCCCACCAACTTCGTCCGCAACTTGCCTGTCTTGGTGTCGTAGACATGGATTAGCGTGTCATCGCTACCCGTGATAATTTTGTCGTCGTCAAACTGAAGGCAGGTGATGACGTGGCGCGGATGGGCAGCAAAAGCAACATGACCAGGCTTCACCTTCCCGTTCATCCAGCTGTTCCGGATCATGAAGTGTCTCCGGTAGAGCGACTTGAACAAGTGAAGATGTCGTAAGCTAGGGAGACCGATCTGGGGATCGGGAACAGCAATTGCCGCAGCATTGGCGGCAGCGATGGGACCTTCGATCTTGTACAGCTTGTCCAGAGGCGAAGTCCGGTCCGCCCTCGATTCTTGGGCACTGGCACGGCGCTTGGCTCTCTCGGCGTTGATCTGGGTCAGCCCGCGCTTCCGCTTCGCGCTCCTAGTTCTCGGCATGGGCTCCAAGCACTCGGCCTTAACGGCGGACCGGATGAGCTCGGTCTCGCTGGATGTCAGCCGGCTCTGGTTGCTCAGGTCGACTTCGCATCCATGGTATCCGACGGGATCTTGCCAGCCCCAGCCCTCGTTGATCGCCCTCTGGAGCTCTCCTGGCGGCAAGCGGAAACCGTCGCGATCAAAGAGTTCCTTCCACCCCGTTTCGTTGCAATCGATGATGTTCCGCCAGTGCTTAGACACCTGGGCGGCGCGGCACAGATCGCGGTAATCCAGGTAAGACAGAACATGCAGGCTGAGCTCGATGGGCAGTTGCTTGAGGAAGTCGCATTTGAGAGCTGGATTGACCACTTCGGCCACCACGTGCAGAGTTTTCCTTGGGCATCTCCGCAAGAACTGATACATCATCCACGTCTTGAGCTCGTTCGGCATGGCGTCGAAGCTGTCCAACATGGAGACGGGGTCCATGTACGAGGGTCGGTTGGCCTTTGGTCGGGAGACGGAGTTTTCGTACCGAACCGGAGACAGATCCATTGTCTTCGGCGCGTCCACATCGCCCTCTTCTGTGACCTGACTCTCCTCCATCCATTGCTGTCGACGGGTGGCGTCCGTGGAAAACGAATCAACGTCAATATCCTCTGCCTCGTCCTCCACCTGGCCCGGCTGGGGCTGGGTGGCTGCGAGCGTGGGAGACAACCGGGGACTGGGTAGGCTGACATCTTGAGCGGCTACTGCACTGATACTCCGTCTCGCATGGGGTCTGCGAGGAATGAGGTGCGAGTCGTCGACATCGTCGAAGGACTGGAGCTCAGCGTCGGTGATGGGTGCGTCGCTACGTTGCTGAAGGCTTGCGATTCGAGGTCTGCTGAGCTCTCTGCTTCGTACACAGAGGTCGCCTGACTCGTTCCAGACTCGGCGGCATCAGCGCCCAGGGGCCTCAACCGAGTGGCCCGGTCCAAGCGGCCGCTGGTGATGTCGGCGGTATTGGGGGTCGCAAGGTAGCTAGACGCGCGACGGAGTGCCCGGGAAGGTTCCTTGGACAAGCCGCGGGCTACGGCCTGTCGCAGCTTATCGGATGCGGCTCGTGGGAGGCTCATGGTTTTCGTCGGCATGCGGGAGCTCCTGGGCGGCATGGGTGTGTAGCTCGGCGATACAGCCCTCGTGGCCGACCTTCGGGTTCGTTCCGGTGGTTATTAGGGGGGTAGCGGGAGGTGGAGATGGGGCTCTCGACGCCCGGTTCACATTTGATGTTGCCCGCGTAGTCGGCGCTCTGAGACCGCTGGAGCTACGGATTATCCCTTGTTAGCAAACATTCCCCATGTGGGACTGATGACGGAGCTCACCTGCGCCTCTGTGCCTTCGTCGTCCTCCCAAGGCTCGGAGTCCTGGTCATAGAGGTCAAAGGTCAAAGTCCGTAGCTCGGGTGGTGTTGGCCTCGCAGCGAGGGGGTATTCTTTCGAGTCAAGCGAGTTGACATCTCGTGGTTCGCGGAGATAGAACGGCGGATAAGATCGCTTTGTTGTGGTGGTCGTGACCGTCTTGGTCTCTATGCACTCCTCGGCAAACTGCATCATCCGATGGTGTGTTACCGTGTTCTCATCCTCCTCCCAGGTCATCGAGACCTTGTGGCTAGATCGAGGTCGGCGGGCGTCCATGTCGTAGTGGCCTGGAGAGCAGGGGCTGCCTTTTGTCGAGATTGCTTGCTAGGCCCAGAGTCGAGGACAGGCGGATGCCAACGCCGTGAAGAGAAGACAAATGTTTTGGACGGCGCGACTACTTGCTGCCGGGCGTTGGCTCGTCGTGGGGGAATGGGCACTGAGAAACTCGGCCCAACGCGTGCCGAGCACGGGCGGTTGTACTTTCTAACGCGTGTCACGCCTAGGAGGGTCCTCCGCCAGTTTCCAGTCGTCGATAGGCTCAACGCCCGGGTATCATTTTCTGGTGTCGCGTTCGAGAAAGATCGTCGTGGAAGCAGAAATCGCCTAAAAGGGAACGAAAGACGGCACGAGGGGTCCTCGGTGACGCAGGGGAGGGTCAACAAGACGGAGGAGCGGAGAGGGCGACGGCGGGCAGGAAATGTTCGCGTCAGGCTGCCTGATGTGGTGGAGCAATCAGCAAGACACGACCCGCGGCATCGAGGGCAAAATTGAAAGTGGCGGGAAGGCGTGAAGAAGTCGACTGAAGCCGTTGGCTCCTGCCTTTGCTGAGGTAAGGTGATGGTGGTGAGCCAGGAGTGAGCAGAAGAGGCGAGACCCAACTTGGCACGGCTCCGCTTCGATTTGCGGCGCTGGTGCCACCCCTGGCACTTTTCGGACAAAAAACAGGAGCGGCACCCAGACGGCCATGCAGTGGACGGGCCAAAACAAGACACAGCCTTGATAGTGGACATCATCACCATCCTACCTGACGCACAAGTCAGGCGTCGACATTATCACCCCTTTTCGTGCAGGCTCAAGTCTGCAATACACCAACTACGGCAGTTGTTGCGCCAGCACTTGAGTCGCCTCCTTCAATTTTCTGGCCAGCCTTGCCCTTGCCGGCCCGGCTGCGGGTTGCCGACGGAGGAGTGGCCGCAGCAGCCACCTTCGGCCCTCCGTGCAGCAAAACTTCAGCGGTGCGCTGTTGAAAATCTTTCAATCGGCCTCGCCGGGCCGAGGAAGGCGCCGTTGTCCGGCTCTGCGAACTCCCGTTTACGAGCCCAAGTCTTGGAAATCCGCTGACTGTGTACTGCGGCGAACTGGTCGTTCTCCCTCATCTCATCGTCATGATCTTGGCTACGGCGCGGGGAAAGGCAGCCAAGATGCGACCAGGGTCCTCCGGCGGCACTTGCCGAAGCGTCCGCTTGCCTGCGGGATGCAATCACTTGAGCTTTTCTCTGTCCCTTGCAGCCAGCATGAATTCTCGTCTGGGATAACGAGCGATTTCACCCGTCTTCGCAGCCTACAAAGGCCTTTTTTTTTTTTTGCGGCACCACTTGACCCAGCGCCACATGTCGGCCTCACCGGTGCCTGGCCCAGATTGGTTAGTGAGCGCATATTCGGCGATTTTATCAACAGCCCCACAAACTATGCTGTTTGACCCCCGAGTCCACACGCCATCCGACCCTCGACCAAGAGGTGGATATAAACAGGTCCAAACATTGTCTCTACTATGGGCGTTGTATTTGAAACGATTGCCGCTGAAGAACCGCCTACTGTATGATCCTTGGAGATTTCCGCAGGGTCTTTGGCTGAGCCATGAGCCGAAATTTGCCCAAGGCTTAAAACAACCATCACTCTCCAGATGAACTCTCATCTGCAACTTCCAGGTGGCAGTTGATAAGCACATTTCGTCGTTAGCCTGGTGATGGACAAAATTGGATTACCGTTGGGGCGCGATGCCTTAGGCTGTGATGGTGTCTTGGAGCAAGGACCGCACCTGCCTCGGCAACATTGGCGCTCTTGCCTGTTGAGAGGATGCCACAACTTCCGCCTCGTCGCGTCGTGTCCCACTCTTCTCCCGCCAACTTGAACTGTGTTGCGGTCTTTGCAGAAAGACTGGGATGCCACTCCAGCATCAGTCAGTCTGCACGCCCAACAGCCTTTGTTTTCCGATTCCGTGTTCTGCGCAATGCCGAGATCACCTGCGACACTCCGCGAGACGGTTGAGCGCCGACCAACACACGATTTCGAGTTGTGCAAGGTTGTTTTCGGCGCCGCAGTAAGTGCCATCGACCTCAGGAAAGTTGAAAACTTCCACTGACGCGTATGGCAGATCAGTCAGATACTATACGCCAGGTGAGTACCCTTGTTGGCGGACCACGATACTCAACGTTGACACGCAAGAGGCGCGCCTTCCCGCCCAAGTGCTTCCAGGTGTTACCCTTGGAGCAAGTCGTTTCAAGATCATTCGAGGATATCGTCACATCCGGTTCCGAGGTTCAGATCTACGACAAAGAACTCCTCCGGGATCAGGGAAACACCGTGTTCTTGCGGCAAGGGACGGACTATAGCACCAATCGGTTCTTGGGCATCTTGGTAGGTACCAGGCTTCTTATTGGCTGCTTGCGCTAACGTCCTACCTTCAGCGGGTAGACATATTCCCACTCGTCGAAAGCGAATGCCTGGTCAAGTTTCGAATCAACTTCCTGAGTGACAGGATATGGGGGATGACTGCCTCGCTGAGTATTACACCATCACCTTCAAATACGAGCCCGATGGCCGGTGCTGGTTGGATATTTGGCGGGCAGGGACGGGTCAGCAGCACGTCTCGGCGACTGATACGCAGCTCTGGAATCTGGGCGACTATCTGAGCCGCCTCCCATCCTGGACAAGTACGAACAACTCAATAAAGTCTGAGCGTGCCGCTTATTACAATGCTAATGGCACCAGAACCCATGCATTGCACTGCTTTCCAGCCACGGCGACTAGATGACCCCCCACGGCGTGTGGAAGTTTGACCGCACGGATTTTGACGATGCCAATCTGAGCCTACAGCAACGGAAGGAATACGCGTTTAAGCTTGGCCGCTCCAGTCCGTATCCACTGCCGCAACTATCCGAAGCTGGCTAACGTTGATCAGGATTATGCCCCCGCCCCCGCCACCTCGAGGATGCGAGCATTGATCTCAATTCCGACCCCAACCGGAGCTTCCCGTTCATCAACAATTAGAACTTGAGCCCCCCCGCCACGACAGTCAGTCAGACCCAGAGAAAGCGGAAGAGAACTTCGAAGCCCGCACCAAAGAGCAACGCCAAAACAGTTCAGCCGCCCAGCGTCGAGCCGCTGCAGGACCGCAGCTCTCCCACCCCTGACGCTGGCGTCAAGCAGGAATGCCTCCAAGGGCGCCTTGGTAGATAAGAGGGATGATGCCAGCGCTGCGGTCAAAGACCAACAGAATGACGTCCAGAATGCAACACACAGTAGCAGTCCCAACCGCAAGAAGGCGCCGGTCACGAAAAGAAGGCCAAAGCGGCCCTTGGTAAGGTTGCTCCTGGAATACTTTCTTACATTTCTGTCTGACGCGCAGAAGCAACTGTTCGAAGAAGCTACCTCGAGCTTGCCGCCAACGCAAATCATCGGGGAAAGCCAGTCCCTGAGCCAGAAGACGCAAACTGGAAACACAGGTCAGAACAGAGTCCCCGGACCCTCCCCGACCCAGCGAAAAAGTCACACGCTGGAAGTACCACGGTCACCTTCGCCTGATCCGTACAAACTCCTGGACGGCATTTCCATCTCGCCTGAGGCTATCTCAGCAACGCACAGTTCTCCCAGCGTGGGTTTGCCAACACTCCAGCCGACACGCTTGAGCACCCAGCTGTTCGACCCGACGAGGTTCTTCACAGATGATCATGCAGAAAGCCTTCAGCTTGGCCCTTCCTCCAGCGTTTATGTCAGGCCTCTTCCTGGTACCAGGTGGGAACCTCAAGCGTCACCTGCGCCCCCAACACCCAGAAACTTGCTTGGCATCACGATCAGTGAGGACGAGGATGAGACTGCTTCGGAACCCGAGGAGAAGCAGATTGTGAAGGCGTTGCCACGCCCGCTCATACAGAGTGGGGAGCAGCCACGGATTTCGTTTGAATTCGAGCGTAGGCCGATGGCTCGGCGGACTTCGTCAATGTTTTATGACATGCCGGATACCAGTGGGGACGAGGAATGAAGGGAAAGGGTTTGCGTGGAAATTAACGGCATGGTGTTATGCATTGATGGAAGATGTTTGCTCCTCTCTCTGAAGCTGCACGTTACTCAAGGATATGATTTGAGAGTTGGTGGGGATTGCTACCGGTCGGATCTGATCTTCATGTGTATTGAACCGTAAGGTGTGATGGTTCCAGGGAAGCAAGCTGGTAGTTGAGGCTGTTTCCTAGTCACGTTGGCAAATACCTGAGCTTTCTTGTCAAAACGAAGTTCTACAAGACCTTCAGAGGTTATTCCCCGTGGTCAGGTTTTGTTGTGTCCCTCGTGGTGCCGGTCCATCTGTTTGGGGCATTCAGGGCTGCATGTGGGGCAGTCAGGTAAGGTTGCTGGGGCAATGGTCATTCACTGGACAAGGACATAGGTTCTTGATACATGACCGTATTCGCCAGAATCTCTCTGGGCAAGCATCTCAATGTGTCGCTGAGGACACAAGCACTATAAGGCGTAGCAAAAGCAAGTACAGTATGTTGTTGATGATCATAGTTGACCCAGACCCTCTTCCGTCCAGTGACCAACACAAAAGCACCTGCAGGAGATCCACTCGACTCCAACCGCCCGGAAACCAACCCGTGAAATACAGGAATCGGGAAATATGAGCCGCAGTCCTCGCCGGCTGATACCGAAGATGAGCGAGGTGACACCTTCTGTCAAGATGCGGGAATTGAGATCCGCACATCGATGCTCGCAGATCCTCCAGAAACCAGGTACCCGAACAGTTCCCATCTCCTGGTGAATCCCACCCGCCCTGATAAACAGTAGGATGCGGGCAACAGAAAACACAAAACATCGAAGGAGGCGTTCCAGTGACAGACCTAACCTGATGACGGGTTCACAGGCATCTCCAAACGCCGTCGCCGAGTATTCGGTCCTGCCGTCAGCCCCCGCATGCGCATGATGACGCCCGCTCTCCCAATCCACCAGACTCTTCGCCTGGCTCGCGTCAAATCCATTACCATACTGGCTGGACGCCACGGCCTGTGCCTCCCTCTCGCGCCTCTCCAGATTCACAATGATATCCATGGCCCCGTCCAGCGTCTCCTTCTCGGCCCGCAAATCGCTCCTCTTCTGCTCGATCTCGGGGCCCTCCGACATCAGCCGCGCCAGCACGTCGCCCGCGGCGCCGCTCGTCAGGCCCAGCCGCTCGTGCAGGTACGTCTCGATGACGCTCGCCACGCGCGGCAGCAGCCCGCTCATAACGTGGATCGAGACGTAGTCGACAAACCGGTTCGCCGCGGTGAGGTAGTAGCCCCTAATGTACGCCGCCACCTTGAGCTCCTGCTCGAACGGGTCCGGTCCGAGCTTGGACAGGTCCTTGGCCATGCGCGCTTCCTCGGCGCGCCGCTGCTCCTCTGTCAAGTCTTCCCATTTGGGGATCGTGGGCATTATGTGTTGGGGTTGTTGGTCGTCAGTGGAGGAGGAGGAGGAGGAGGCTTGCGCGGCCGCAATCCGGAAGTGGTTCCGGTGCCGGGTCAGAATGCGGAGCTCCGCGGCCTTGTTGCGCTTGAGAGCGTCTTCGTCCTTGGTGAACAGGCGCTGGGTTTCCAGGTGGTGGAGATGCTGGAGCTGCGTCCGGAGTTCGGACTTGTGCGTCTCAATAAATGAGCGCATGTGCTCCAAGGATTCTTTGTACGCAGCCCTGTTCTTGAGCTGGCTGAAGGCGGCGCACAAGATGGAGAGGATCTCGCCCTGGAGCAGCGAGAACGTTTGGTTGATGAAGGCTTCCAGGTGCGGGCCCCAGGTGCGCGTTGCCTCCATCGAGAGCGGCTCGTACACGCCGCCAAAGATGACGTCCGGTTGGCCGGGGATCGCGGAGCGCTTGATCAGGTTGCGGATATCCATGAGGCTCTTGGACCGAGGGGCACGGCTGGGGGTTGCCGCGGCAGGGGTTGTGCCACGGTGGTGGCTGGGCGTCGCCGGAAGGTGGGGCCGTCGGGCGCCTCTGTTTTGACGGTGCCGTTCTGGTGGCCGCGCTGGCGCTTGGGCGTGGAATGGGTGAGGTCCAGGACGGGTGCCGAGCGTTTGCGGCCCGGAGTCGGGGACGAAGCAGGGCTCTCCCCGGAGAGATCGATGACCCCTCTGTCAAGCGGGGCTCTCGGCTGGTCGCGGAGGACGTTGAACTTGGGCTTCAGGCCCATGATGGTGGTCCTAAAGGGTTCACAGATCTGGCTGTCCCAGATGTTCTGGAAATTGGGGTCTGTAATCCTGTCCTTGACCCGGATGGTGAAGGTGGTGAGACTCCTCATAATCTCAAGCTCGGGGTTAGGAGGGGGATCGGGGTATTGCATGAGCTGCTCGCTGTGTCATGAAGGCGGCCAAAGACCTTGCGCTTGACCTCAGGTAGGCTAGAAGGCGATAGTCAGCGACAAACTCCAAAGATAATGGAGGCCGTGAAACCTTACATCTTTGCAAACTCCTCACCGAGCCTCAGAGAAAGGAACGCCTTGAGCTTCTCCACGCCACATCGCTCTCTGAAACCCGTCAAACACTTCGGGCCACTGACCAGTCGCATCCGCGGTCCGGTTGAAGAAAGCCTCCTCCATCTTGTTCTGCTCCTCCAAGTCGCTACCCTGGCGGGAGGTGATGAAGTAACCGTACCCAGTCTTGTGGGTCTGGCCGTTGAGCATTGCGAGCCACTTCGTCGCGGCGTGGTTGTCCCTGGGCAGCAGGTCGGCCTTGGTCATCACCCCGATGCACCTGTGCTCGGCCCGCGCGTCCCGGATGAGCTTGAGGGCGAGCGAGTTTTCCGTATCTTGATTCATAGGCACCGCGCACAAGATGATGGCGCTAGGGCGGGCGATGTACTCGCGGGTAAGGTTCTGAACAACCTTCTCCAGGAAGCTGTCCTCGGGCGCCCGGCTGTGTGGAAAACGCCAGGAAGGTCGTAGAAATTGAGGTCGGCCAGGTCGGGGCCCTTGACCTCGAGGGCAACCGTGTTGGGCGAGAACTGGGTCTCGGACCGCTCCTCGGCCTTCTTCATGCGGTCGAGGATCTGCTCTCCGCACGCCGTCGGGGGCCTCACCCTTCAGCTTCGGAATGAACAGCTGGTAATGAGTGCTAGGATTGAGAATGGCGACCTGGGCGCAGCGGAGGACAGTCAATCTCCTCCGATCGAATTGATCCCTCACAGTTTTGAACTCCCGGCGCGCCTGCCTGGTAGGGTCACGTTTGACCCAGGGTGGGAACCTGTTCTTGGCTGTCACGTCCCGCTCGGTTATTTGGTGGCCATGCGGACAGAACTCGTAGTCGTCTTTGAGAAAGACGCGGCACGACCACTCCTCGGCGCGAGAGACGCGGATATGGATCGGACACCGGGTGCAGGTGCCGCTATGCGTGGCAGGCTCAAGCCCGCGATAGCCGACATGAGGCTAGACTTGCCCGAAGACTGGTCGCCGACCAAAACGAGCTCTGGCAGGCTCGCTACGTGTTGAATCCCGCGAGCTTGCAACTCGCCTAGTGCGTCGTTGATGTCTTTGAGCTTCTGGCCAATGTCGATGAGTGACCTGTTTGGGCCGATGAAAAGAACCCTGGAAGCTCTGCGAGGCGATGCTCTCGGCCTTGAGGGTGGGTCGAACCTCCATAAGGACGACGTCACCATCGTCGTCGGCGGCATCTTGGTGACCGTAGGACGACTGGGGCTGAATGCGGGTATCCACACTGGCTGCGGCAAGTCAGTTTCGTGTCCCTGCTGATGGGGGGCTTCCACTTACGAGCTTGGGACCGGGCCTGGCGGCGGACCAGCGAACGCTCACTAGGCGTCACTGAGTCTGCGTCCCATCATCAACTCGCTGGGCGGTGCCGTTCGCTCGGGAGGCAGCCCCTGGCTCCTGCTTGACCCTGGGCATTTTTCTCGTTGCGAATCTGATGGGTCAGAGATTAGCAGAGTGCAACACGTAAGGGAGGAGGTCGGGGAGGAGAGAAAACGAGAGGGGGGTGGCGTTGCTGCTAGCTTACCTGAAGGGATCGACTTCTTCTACCGGCCAAGCTACCTAACTTACGGGCTCTTACAGCTCCCAAACTCAAATGACTGGCATCTACAAGGTGAAGAAAGTAGAGTGTTGAGGAGGAGGTTGATGAATGGTCCGCGATGGTGGGAAAGGAGAGCGGCGGAAAGCTGGAAGAAAATACGTCGTACTCAGGTCGCTCGAGAAAAGAGCGGCAAAAAAGGAACAGGAGCGAGTGAATGAAGGGGTGGGGAGAGAGAGAGCGAGGCAGAAACTCAATGCTTCATCAAAGGAGAACTGGGCGAGCAACTCGTGCTGCACTCCTCCTCAAGATGGCAATTGTAAGGAAGGCAGAGAAAACGCACGATGGCAGTAACAAAGCCGATCTTGTTCTGGAGAAGACCGCGAGTTTGCACCGCGTTGAAAGAGGCTGGGAAAAGGTGGGGCTGCGAGGAGCGAGCAACGGCCAACCGAAGGTTTCGCGTCTTCCACCGCGATTTCACGCGACTGACGCGAACTTTGGCTGACAATCGTGAATCCTGCAAATGGAAACTGGTCACGCAATAAATGGAGGCAATATCTTGATTGTAAAACTGTCTTGCGAGAAATGGAGATGACGCATCTTTGAGGATATTATTCTTTTTGCTTGAAACCGTTACCTGGGCAATTACCAAGGGAGGGAAGCCCAGATCACCAGGCAAAAACAGCACAAAAGAGTAATAGACCAATACTATGGAGATGGTGAGACATACAGTGCTTGAGAATTTTCTCAGAAGAAAAGCGAATGGAAGAACTCATTGAAGAAAGGTCGTCTGGTGTTGCCCCTGGACATGTCACGGATGATGCATGCCCAGGGAGAGTCAACTGCCAAGCAACCTGAGCCAAGGAGGCCAAGACAGAGCGCGCACGGGCCACAGATGATACCCCAGCTCGATCCTTGCGAGGTGGGGCAGGACATTGCTTGAAGGTTCACAAGGCCCCTTCTGAAATTCAGGGGATCTGGGGCACATCTGGCAGTTGCGACGGCATTTGTCCCTCCATGCCACCTTGTCCGTCCTCAACGTCTTTTCTCCTCCGTCCCACTCCGAACTCACCCTGTCGCCGGCCTTCATTCTATCATCACAATGTCTCTGCAGATCCCCCACCGCGAGCGGTCCAACGGCATGGCTGGCGCCACCAAGGCGGTGATCCTGGTGCGTGGTTGTTTGGCGGGGAACTGGCTGTTGCTGCCACGCAGAGACACCCCGATGTTGAGGCCGCATTGTTGACCATGTCCAGGTCGGCGGCGCCTCGCGCGGCACCCGCTTCCGCCCGCTGTCCCTCGACGTCCCCAAGGTATGCTCCCAGCCATTAGTTCCGATTCCGTTACAATGCCCCGCTGACTTGGCTCCTTACAGCCCCTCTTCGACGTCGCCGGCCACCCCATCATCTGGCACTGCCTGACCGCCATCGAGAAAGTCCCCTCCATCCACGAAGTCTACCTGATCGGCTACTACGAGGAGTCCGTCTTCCGCGACTTCATTAAGGATGCGTCGCACGAGTTCCCCAACCTCTCCATCAAGTACCTTCGCGAATACCAGGCCCTGGGCACCGCCGGCGGCCTGTACCACTTCCGCGACGCCATCCTCAAGGGCCGCCCCGAGCACCTCTTCGTCCTCAACTCGGACGTCTGCTGCAGCTTCCCGCTCAACGAGATGCTCCGTGGCCCAGGAGAAGGATGCCGAGGCCGTCATCCTGGGCACGCGCGTCAGCGAGGAGGCGGCCACCAACTTCGGTGCATCGTGTCCGACTCGCACACGCGCCGTGTGCTACACTACGTCGAGAAGCCCGAGAGCTACATCTCCAACCTGATCAACTGCGGCGTCTACCTCTTCTCGGCCGACGCCCTCTTCCCTCCATCCGGACCGCCATCAAGCGCCGCACCGACCGGCCACGCCTCGGCTCCTACCGCTCCCACGAGAACCTTGCGAGCTCCTTCATGATCGACGACGATGAGGAGAGCCAGAAGAACGAGGTCATCCGCCTCGAGCAAGACATCCTGGCGACATGGCTGACAACAAGCAATTCTTCGTATACGAGACCAAGGACTTTTGGCGGCAGATCAAGACGGCTGGTTCCGCCATCCCCGCCAACGCGCTCTACCTGCAAAAGGCCATGCAGAGCGGCTCGCAGGAGCTCGCCGCGCCCTCAGCCAACATCATCCCGCCCGTCTACATCCACCCGACCGCGCACGTGCACCCGACCGCCAAGCTGGGTCCCAACGTGTCCATCGGCCCCCGCGCGACCGTCGACGCCGGCGCGCGCGTCAAGGAGTCGATCGTGCTGGAGGATGCCGAGATCAAGCACGACGCCTGCGTGCTGTACTCGATTATCGGTTGGAGCAGCCGTGTCGGCGCCTGGGCCCGCGTCGAGGGCACCCCGACGCCCGTGACGAGCCATAATACGAGCATCGTCAAGAACGGCGTTAAGGTGCAGGCCATTACCATCTCGGCAAGGAGTGCGCGGTGGGCGACGAGATCCGCGTGCAGAACTGCGTGTGCTTGCCGTTTAAGGAACTTAAGAGGGTGGGTTACTAGTTTTGCTCCCGTACGAGAGGAGGTTCAGCTAACCCCTGTGTAGGACGTTGCCAACGAGGTCATTATGTGAGGACGGAATAGGAGACAGGGGAGATACCCACCGCAACAGACTGTGCCCAGGGCAGCGATAACCAGAGCGGTTTTGCATTTTATTGTAGCGCGAGGCATGTTAGGCCGCCAAAACACTAATAGATGGATATTAGAGCTCCGCATATCGTCCTCCGTAGGGACGGGTGTGAGCCACATTTGCACCCAGGACCGGCAAACCTTCCTGCCGTGTCGGTTGCGACACCATATTACCACTTCCCACACGCAGTCCCATCAGGCAGCCTTCCGATCATCGGGATCAAGAAGTGACATTTCAAGTTCTGATCCCAATACTAGTAGTCCATGAGTCATTCCCGAAGGGAAAACTATGGTTACTAGTACCAAGTGTATGGTCCTGTGGTGCTGCACTTTTTCAGACTCGTGAAAAGAACACTTTTTCTGATTATCTTTCCCTTTCCTACCTCATCTCCCCCCTTTTCAGTCATCAGCGTGTTTCGGAATAGTTACTCAAATCCATACCCTCTGGTGCTGTTTGCAAATCACGGTTCTCCTGTGGGCGGCGGTTAGCTTCATGGCGCGGAAATCTTGCACCGACCTCGGACGTTAAAGAGGGTTGAAGGAGGGCTCGATTCTTCCATCCCACATCAAACGTGTTCACCACGGCGCAACGAGACCACCGCGCGTCGAAATGTGCGGGGGTTCTCTGAAAGTCCTGGTAAATGGTGGCCACACAAAAAGATTTGATTCTCTCGAAATCCTCTTCCCATCTCCTTCCACCTGCCTGACCTGTTCCCTTCCACTGCCATCCCCGAAAAGTTGAACCATCCACACCTTCTTTCTCCTGAAGTCACCGGCAATAACTGCTCTCGAGTGAGCACATTGAGTACCTCCAAGATCACTGCCTGGACTGCTGCAAGGAGAGGATATCATTCTCTAGTATCGCCAGAGGAGATTATCGGCCAGGCCTCAGAACCGCTTCGGGACGACAGTTTGTTCGACGACGAGAACCAAGCATCGAGTTCCTCCGCCGTTGACTCCATCGACTGTACTCTCAATTACTACCGCAGTAAGTTCCATTCCCGTCTTCCACGCCCGAATGACTAGCTGACCCTATCGTCAACAGACGACTCCGCGATCGACCTCAGTCGCTTCTTGTACTCAGCAATTCGATGTCTCTTGCATTTGAACAACGGAAGCCGCATACCGGATATCTGATTAACTAGTTACAGCATCTTGTCAGAATGCCACACAGCGTCCGGCCAAGCGCTTTCGCGCGATAGGGCGCTTCCAGCCGTCCCGCGCCTGCGCGCGCCGCGGACCGGTCTTCTCGTGCTTTCTTGACCTGCCTGCTGAGATCCGACTCCGCGTGTATAGCCATTTACTGCATATGCCGTATGCGATTGATGTTACAGGCATTTGGTGAGTCGTTGTAGCACTGGCCCTGTCCTATTCGCCGGTAAATACCCAGCCGCGCGCGCAGGGTTTCCGGCCCTGGTTTATTCTGAAGTTGATAACAAAGTAGGACAGAGGTGGTTGACAAAGTTGACTTCCAGGCGCACAAACGTCCAGGCCTCGACCTCTCCATCTTCCGCGCGAGCAAGCAGCTCCACGCCGAAGCGTCCCACTACTTCTACAGCGCCAACACCTTTGTCCTGCTCGAGGACAGCGAGACCGCCCACCGCGATGCCAACAACCCGTCCAAGCACATGTGTCACGGATGGTACGCCCCTTCCCGCTTCCTCCTTTCCCTTTGGCCCCTTTTTTTCCCTTCTTCCCAGTTCTCATCCTCACCAAACCCCACTTTTTACTAGTAATAGTAACACCGTATCAGGATCACCCAAGTCTCTCGATACCTCCCCTTTTTCTCAACTCTGCACCTCCACCTCGCCTCGAACGGCCCTTCCCGCACCACGCCGCCTTGCTCTCCGCCCTGTCGCGCCACGCCCGTAACCTGGCTCGCCTCGCCGTCGTCGCCGAGCAGCATACCCTCGTCGACTCCCGGTTTACCACCAACAGGGGGTACCGGTTCCACTGGCGGCGGAAGGTGCTGCCGAACAAGGCTGTGCCGCTTGAGCAGGCGGGGATGGCGCTGTTGCGGGTGGGGCTGGGCGGGTTTATGGGGTTGCGGGCGGTTGTGCTTGGCGGGGTGCAGGAACGGGAGGAGATGGGAGGGTGTTGGCGAGTGGGAGATGTAGGGTGAGCGTGGTCGGGGAAGAAACGTTGGCGAGGGAGAACTGGGGGATGTTGAAGGTAGTTTGGGATCCGGAATGGCTGGAGCAAATGGGGAAAGGGGGCGTGTGGTGGGAGGGCGTTTGGAGGAGGGGTGAAGTGGCGGTTTTGAAGGAGTCGTGTGAGGAAGGGGAGGATGAGGAGTAGTGTGGTGGTAAGGAGGAAAAAGGCGAGGAGATGAGTGTGGCGGTGAAGATGTGGAGTTCTTGGTGACAGTTTGGTGTTTGGTGTTTGGGAGTCTGGTGTGGCTTTTGTTGGGTCTTGTTTGGGTAAGAGGTTGTCTTTGACGGTTGAGATACCCAGGGTACGAGCTTAGTGATGGCGGCGTCAGGGATAGCGAGCGTGTAGATCGCTTCAGCGGTCCACTGACCAAGTAGCTAAAAGCTTCCCCTCTATCAGCATCCGTTGGCACTCTGATGATCTGCCTCTAGGTGAGACCACGAGCCTCTCCCTTGACGAGAAACTAGTCGGCATCCCGGTAACCTGTCTGTCAGTACTAAGGAAAGAAAATCCCATCGCCTCAGGGGGCTCTCATGCGATGGCCATGTTGTTTTTGTTTTCGATGGCGCGTTGAGAAAGGGGTGTAAGTTGAGGGAAGGGTTGGCCCCTCAAGAGTACACTTCCCCGCACTTGTCTGAGAAGGAGTTGAAAGGTGGTTTGCTGTTGCTTGACTACTCAAGTGCTGCTGGAGCTGCAATTGAACCCATTAGTCATCTGTAAATCAATGCAGCATACCGAACTTCAGCATTTCAAAACTTTTGGACGCTAGAGGATGGAATGCCTTGTCTGTAAGATTTCATCTTCAGCCCATCAACACAACACGATCGCGATAAGATGCAGCGCCACCGTGATCTGATCTCGGGCACATGAAAGCATGAGGCTGAGCCCGCGGAACCATCCCCGCTCCGTGATCAGCAGGGTCAAAGACGGGAGAGCTGCATAGAAAGTCGCGTCGGTGGTCACATTCTCGGTACCGCCACCCAATGGAAATCCGAGCGTGGCACCACGCTAAACCCCAGCCAAGCTTGGTATTGGCATTCTGCAAGGTTAGCTTGTGTGGCTTACGCAGTAGTCAACGGTCTGGACCGAGAGTCCGCGAACATGTCGTGTTTGGCGTCTGAGGTCGGAAATCCAGTCTTGTTTGAGCGGGAGAGAGCTCCGCGAGCAAGGCCCAGAGATGGACTGCTGTCTCGGCGGGATTGCGAGTCTTCTTTCAAAGAGAACAACGGCCTGTCCTCTCCGCTCGCTGGACTGCGGTGGAGCGGCACTGTCGCATCGAGAGTGCGGCTGAGGGCGCTAACGGGCAACCATCTCCGCTTTGGGTTACCCCCTTTGCTCCTGGCTGGATCTGCCTTGTCCTTGCCAGCTCAGGCAGGGTCCAAGGCCGCCGGAGCAGTTGGGCATGAGCTCTGCTGCAGATGGCGTGGTTTGAAAATTCCGCTGTCCGCGCCAGTCTCCCCGCTGCCCCCGAACTTACAAGAGGCTAATGCCCCCGCTTTCCTTCTTGTCGCCGGGCAAGCCACTTTCACCGGAACCATTCCACCATCCAGTCGGTAGGCGCGGTCGTGAGCGCGACTCTCATCAATAATGGCCGACGCGGTTCCGCAACAGCAGTATGCTGTCCCTTCGCCGGTTGCCGAGAAGGAGTCGGAGCAGTACATCCAGCAAACGCCCATCTGGGGTGGGCCGTCCGCGTGGTTCAATGTCTGATGGGCTTCATCATTCTGGCCATGGCCGCTTGGCTGATCCACGGGTATGCCATGGTGCTAATGCCTTCGCGGTGGTCTGCGTGAGTTCACTCAACCCCTGGTCCGGCGACCCTAATCCGCCGCTCGCGTCACATATCCCGCTGAACTCGGGCAAGCTGACTCGCGTTGCAGGGCTTGTTCACATGGATCGTCGTCGCATACGTGCTCATCGCGGAGAAGGTGCCGGCGCGCACAAGGCGTACAACATCTGGGCTGTCCTCTCCCTCGACTTCCTAATGGCGGTCTTCTGGCTCGCCTCGCTGGGTGCGAATGCAGCGCTCCGCGCTGATTTCAACACGCCCGTCACCATCACAGGCTGCTACAACGATGGCAGTGCCGTCAGCAGCAACCACTGCACCGTGGTCCGGAAGCGCGGCGCCGTCGCCGACAAGGGAGGTCTTTCCATCATGAGCGCGGTTGCCGGGCTGAGCGCTCTGAACTGGTGAGCGGCTATCTTGCCAATTGAAATTCTCAGACTCACTTGCTGACACTTCGCGCCCCAGGCTCCTCTTTGTCGCAACGCTCGTCTTCCACGGACACACCTATCGGCTCTGGCACCAGGAGCACAAGAAGCCCTCCGTCGACAACGCGACCGTCGAGATGAAGGCGCAGGGCACGCCGATGCTGGCGCCCAGGCCGGCACCGAGCCCGCACCGCAGTACTCGGACGCCCAGCAGTACCAGTCGCAGATGTACCCGCCGCAGCAGCCCGATGCCGCCTACCAACACAGGCCACCTATCCTCCGCAGCAACAAACCGCCTACCCGCCCCAGCAACAGGGTGCTGGTATCCCCCCCAGCAACAGCAGTACCCGCCCCAGGGCTATGCTGCCTACCCGGATCCGAATGCCCAGCCCCAGTACGGCCAGCCGGCGCACAGCCCGCATGGCACGCCCGCACCGGGCCAGCCGTATTATCCGCCGCAGCAGCAGTCGCATCCGCAGTGAGCTGGCTCGCATCAATGGTGCCTTGATGGTGTGTTGACGGGTGGGGAGCATTGAGCGATCATCTAGTAGCAACGGGACGCTTTGGTCTCGGTTTGGGCTCTGGTTCTGGTTTCTTGACAGCTGGCTTGGCCGTATTACGGAGGCTTGAGTATGTAAGTAATGATTTTTGGGAGCGAGGTTAGCGCTTGATGCTTCGCGTTCTGGTTGTTTGTGTTAGTACTAAACAGCATACCCTGCTGTTTGCTTTTGGGAGCGGGCGTTGGTGCTTGGCGACTGAATAGACTACATGCTTGAAGGCTCGTTGGGTTGTTGTGACGTAGTCACGCTGCTCTGCTCTCTATCTTCACGGACTCGCGACAACGGCGGCGATGGCAGCATGGTCTCTCTCAACAAAACCCTGGAGAAGATCATGTGAGCATGGAGCGCCATGGCATTGTGCTCCTGTAATCCGAAACACATGGGATCAGTCAGAGCACCTGTTTTCTCCGCTAGCTGGGAGTTTCGATCCCTGAATCATGATCACTGCAGGATGGTTGAATTGGAAAATGCTGCAGATGTCCGATGTCCCAGATGCACCATTGATGTAATGCAATGTTCCTTTGTGTAAAGAGCACATAGCAGGATGCAAGGTTTGCAACCTTCCTTTATTTCCAAGACGTGCCGATTTGACCCTGGTACATATCGGTGCTCCTTTATGTCCTGTCTCTCCGGATGCAGCCACATTCATTTCCTTGTATCCTACGACTGAGACCAAGATGGGCCAGGCTTTATTCGGGTAATTATCCCGGGAAAGGGTAGCATGTCAAGCGCAACCAGGCATTAGATTAGATTGTCTCTCCATGTGGGGTTTGGCCTGTGCCCTAATTATTCCACGCCTGCTCTTCATCCTTTTGTGATCCCTCACAACTGTCTATTCCTTGCCGTCCGTACAGTACTTACCCAGTAAAGCATAATATATTAATCCAGTGCCACTCTGGTCCGAATACCAATCGTTTTATGTACTGACCTGTTCACCTCTCACAATGAATCTTCGTATGTTTAAGCTTGCCTAATCTCAATAAAACTGTTAAGAGGCAGAAAGGCAAGCAAATACACGTTGGATTATGCACGAGCTTCATCAGTGCCTCACAGCTCAGATTTTCTGCGACACTGCGCCTTGAACTCTTCTCTTCTCAAGCAGCCCTAGCCTCCCTCACCTTCCCAAATGTCGCCTCTCAGCTGACCCAGCCGATTCCAGGTTCCAACTATTTCATCTAGAAGGAAGAGACCCTGATTCCTGGTAACGTAGAGTAACGTACATTATCAGCGAACGGGCCACTTTTCACCACCCTACGAACACCATCCTCAATTACAGTACAACAACACTAGCAACCAACTACAATTACATCAGAAATAGATGAATCAGATGATTCTACAGCCTCCTGGCAAGTGCGGGCATTGTGGCTAGGCTTGCCGCATACCCACAGCACCGAACCTTCGTACGAGCCCCCCCTGAACCACCACCATCCGGCTGCGTTTCCTGCACTACCTCCCACCTACGACGTTCTGTCTAGTAGATCCTTTGCATCTTGCATAGTAAGTGATCCTCCAAGCCGTACACGTGTTTTCTTAGCACGCCGGCGCTTGCTTAGTGCCTCATTAGCCTTGCGGAGCGAAGAGACCTCTGACCGAAGTAGGGCCACCTGTGCATCACAGCTATTGTACCCTTGTAAGTTGGTCTACAGCAGCCAACATTGAAGTTGGGGAGCTATTTTGGTGGTTGGCAATGCGAGTCTTGATGAGCGTTGACTGCCCCTCGGCTTCTCGGGGGTTGTATAGTGTCTGGAAGACCCAGGGTTGTGCAGTGCTAGGCCTTGAGTTTGGAGGTGTTGGCGTACGAAGCTTATATCCAACTTAGAAAGTCACCCTCTCTAGATCGTACGGCACTAGGCCAGCCCCCGCAAAGCCACCCTATATGTTCTTCTCCGTCTGAAGTAAAGAAGGCCTCGCGAAAGCCGTAGAGGAACTCGAGCTTGCTTATATAGCTGATGTACGCGCGTATCAAGTCCTCAATCTGGCGACTATATGACTGCTTCAATGGCCCAAAGCAGCCAACATCGAGTGGCTGGAGCTTGTAGGAGGAGTGCGGAGGTATGTAGAGCGTGATGATGTTATTCTCTTGGCATAGAGCTCGAATTCGGTAGAGTGGTGGCTTTCGTAGCCGTCGAGGATCAACAACCGCTTTTTGCCCTTTATATAGGGTGCCGTATGAAGTCGAAGTGCTTGATCCAATCCAGGCCACCGCATTGGTAGTCCAGCCGTTCTCGGTAGTTGCGATGCGCCAATCGGCTGGAGGTTGCACTCGGTATACTATTTGGCGAGGTGGTATTGCGCGGCCAAGATGATGAAGGGCGGGATCGCCTAGCCGAGGGCATTCACTCCCTGGATCACCGTTGCCCATTCGCGGTTGCTAGGCTGGCCAATTTTGCCCTGCTGAAGCCGTCTAAGGCCGTAACCACTATGCCTAGGCAGATCATGCCCATTATGAACCCGGTCTCATCGAAGTTGTAGATATCGTCATCCACGATCCTACTTGGCCTTAGTGTTTCGTACAAGCGCAAACCACTCGCAATGATCTTGGATCCTCGCACTTAGCCCTCTAGTAGTCGTATCGACGGGCATAACGCGTACGGAGCTCTGGGCGTTTGACAAATCGATGCGCCTAGAGCTTGCCGATAGGGGGCGCGTCGCGGGGCGCGTAGCAGTTGGTTGGCCATATCTTCCACACTACGTAGTCTTGGTGGAAAAGCTCGCGTAGAGAGCTCAATAACATATTGAACAATAGTCTGCTCTTCTAGATCCGTAAGCTGGCGCGAGTTGGCTGGAAGATCGCGCCGTGCAGACCGGCCGTCGCGTCGTTGGGCAAGAGTGGTACGGCTAACATTGTAGATCTTCGCTGCGGCTCTTAGGCTTAGATTTTTATCATTTTGAAGAGCTTCAAGTGCCAAGATTACCCTGGCTTCCTTTGAAGTAGGGGGTATGTTGGGTTGTTGAGAAAATCAGTGTTAAGTGTAGAGGTGGCGCGTCGCTGGGGAAGTGGCCCGTTCGCTGATATGGCCCGTTCGCTGATATGGCCCGTTCGCTGATAATGTACGTTATGTCAATGTCAAAATATGCATAAAATCTCAAGCTCAATTGCCACACGCCGTGGACTAGCTGATCAGTCGGCACACGATATTTTCAAGTTTAAAGCTACGAAACCTGATGCTTCTAAGCCAAATATGCTCTTGAATGCTATGAAGATCAAACTAGCATGTTGCGAAAGAAACGGGTCCCATAGAGGCAGCAGCCGGATTGACCCAATCCAAACTCATGCCAACATTCAACTCTCTCATGCAACGCTCCGAGCACAACAGTCTCGCTAAATGCGACGCAGCGGCATCTTCGTGTATTCCAGGCGCATATGCTCCTGGCCTCCCATCCCCGCCAAGAGGATACACCATCCGTTTTAACGAACTACGCCGACGAGGAATCAGTCACGACAGCGAAGTCCGAGAGTCCTTGGCTGGGATGTCCTTGTGCAATCGGTTCTACGTGGATGTAGCCAAAGACCCAAGGACCCCAAAAATCCTAAACAATACGCAGAAAACTCGATTTTCTCGTTAGGCAACCTGTATCTGGACTTCATGGTTGGCCTGGACGCTACCACAAACCAAGGGGTCTGAGAAGGTCCTGCTGATCCAGTCAAGGCTCGGTGCAGCAGGCTGTGAAGCTGCATCTGCCTTTAGCTCTCCAGAGTCACCTTCCAAAAACTTGCGTCTCGACGGGAGCCAGGCACTAGGACTGAGGAGTTCGATGAGCTCTCAGAAATGCCTGACGACCCCGACGAAATATCCATCCACTAGTTCGGGCACCCTTTGCGTGGTTTGCTCTCAAGGGCCTACCATTGCATATTCCGTGGGCGATGTTGCTAGCCCCCTTAGCCAGCTGCCGGCGCCGGCTTCGGTGGCTTTTGCACGAGTGTCTTCTCCTTCTGCTTGGTATATAGCGGATGCTCCTAGCTGCCCGTCCTAGCCAGGACGGAGAGCCATGTGTTCTTGTCCGCACCCATCGCGACGAGGTTCCGTGCCAATAGTTTCTAGAGACCTCCTCATTCTTGTTCCCGTACTGAGGGACAAAGTCCGGGTTGGGACAGGCTCCTTGTTGGTGCTCACTGGGCAATTGGCAACGATGAGAGAGTCGCCGGGAGCTCTGAGGTTGCGTAGGAGTGGGATACGTTTTGCCTTGTAATATCTTGAAGAGGCAGGGGTGATTCTCAAAAAAACAGTCCGGAGACCTTCAAAAGCTGCCAGGGTTGTTTCTTGTTGGCTTGGTTGAGGCTGAGAGGAAGAGGCATTAGACATGTGGTGCTGAGGGAGCATCTGTCTGGCAGATGCTCGTTGGTCTGCCTGCAGCATCGCTATAGGCAAGAGTTGGGGCCTAAAATCAGCCACGGCCAGAACAGCCTTGATAACCTCCTCGAACGCTATGTCAGGGGTGTCCTCAACGTAATAGACCCGGAACATTGTCTTTTCGGCGGAAGAAATCCTTGTAACAGCGGGAGGCTGGAACTGTGTAGTCTTGTGTTGGAATGTCATGGGCGCTGCTGACCGGACTTGTCACAATCGCAGTCGGTGCAGACACCCTCCTGGCGTTGGCACCCATCCTGTCGACTGCAGCCAAGGCAGACATCAAAGACGGCACGTCATCCGCATGCTTCGCCACACAGCCTCTGGGTCCTGGCGTTCACAGCAGGGGCCAGCCCAGCGGCCAGCTGTATCCCTCCTGCATGTCTCTGAACCCTGGGTGTCCGTCCACCGCGACGGGTGCTCGCATGAACAGCGGCGGGTCCCCAGACACAAGATGCTCGGTGCCCACGGAGCAGGCTCCGGCGCACCGCCCTTGGCACCGACAGCCGGCCGGCGATACTGGACGCACAGTCGCGAGCGAGACCGGATGAACAGCTATTGTGTTTATTGATGTTCCCATTCGGCACGGCTGCACCCTGGGACCCGCTTCCCACAGAGCTTTGAGGTTTTTTCTTGCCCTGTTGCGAGCCGAATTCCTCTTCCTCTCCTCTTCCTCTTCCCCACAACCAGTGCCAGCACTTGTGCGAGACCAGACTCCCACCAGTAGAACCAGCAGCTCTGCCCTTCACTTTTTAGCGCCCTGTAAGTTACTTCCTTCCTCCTGATGCTTGGCTCTGTTCGGAGGCATTTTCTTTTTCTCCGCTTGTTGTTCTTGCCAGTCGCTCGTGGAAGACACGGTCGCTGACAAAAGTCGGTCCTCGGCAGCAAAAAAAAAACCAAGACCACCACCGAGATGAGGCTCTCGGTTTTCGCCGTGTTTGTGGCGGTGGGCCTTGCCTTTGCGCAAGGCGTCACCAACAAGGTCCCGCCCCCGGGCGATGCTCCCGCTGGCTGCGAGGCCAGCACCGACGGGAATTTCGAGATTTCGATCCTCCCGCTGAACAGCCCTGCCGCGCGCGCCCTGGCTGTCAAGGTACGTCGCTCTTCCACCCACCGGTTGTGCTTGCAATGCGTTCTGCCTCGTGTCCTTCCTCGGACTTTCTTCGTGGTCGTGTCGCGAACCGAGCGCTTGCCTCGGACCTCCCGGCGAACAGGACCAGCGCTCAGGGGTCTCTGGTATTCGAGCTCGCTCCGGAGCTCGCTCCGGAGGGCCAATCCGTTATCTCCCTACCGCTCCCACCGACCACCATCCGTGCTGACAACCGTGCCCACAATAAACAGAAGCGCGGTACCTGCCATGGCGAAGGTACCCTGGTCCTGGCTCTCTCCGACACTGTCCTGACGGACTCTCGGTCGCACCGGCTACATCGCGTCGAACTACCAATTCCAGTTCGACAACCCGCCTCAGGCCGGCGCCCTGTACACGGCCGGGTTCACCCGCTGCGCCAACCACACCCTCGCGTTCGGTAACTCCACCGTCTTCTACCAGTGCCGATCGGGAACCTTCTACAACCTGTATGACCGCTGGTGGGCGAAGCAATGCGAGCCGGTCGAGATTGTGGTCATTCCTTGCGGTGGTGAGGGCGGCAAGGCCAGCGAGAGTCAAGCGGTTATCGAAACGGTTGTTGGCACGCAGGTGGTTACCACGACGGTCGTGATCCCGCTTGTCGATGGCCAGCCGCAGGTTGTGACCACCACCATGGTGGTGTACATCTGCCAGATTGGTGATGGTACGTTTCCGCCTTACCCCTCTCCCTTCAAGCTCAACCCCCCCGCTGATGAGATACCAACCTCGAAAAACAGGTCAAATCCAATGGCGCACGACCCCCTGCACCGCCTCCCCCGCCACCATCACCCTTCCTCCCGCCTCTCAACACTCAGACGGCCAAGTTCAAGTCCCGCCCGTCTCCCAGGCCTCCGACGGGCAAGTCCAGTTCCGCCTCTGCCGCCCGTCCTCTCAGGGGCCAGACGGCCAAGTGCAGGTGACGCCTGCTCCTGCCTCCGTCCCGCCGACGACGGCCAGCGTCCCCGGCGCGCAGGAGATGGCGCCGACCGCTGCAACCGTCGCGACGACCACGGGCCCCGCTGTGCTGCCGACTGGCGCCCCGGGCGCTAGTGCTGCGCGCCGAGCCGCATCAAAGACCAGGTGGATGATTTGGTGTTTCTTGCACTGGGCCTGGTGGCGGCGGTTTGGGTTTGGTGGTGAAGACTGGACGGCCTGCGCAAGGCTGGGGGGTTCTCTCTGTTCGGAGGATATCTGGTTTTGCCTTTTTCAGGGGCGCTTGATGGATGGGGTTCGGATTGGGATCGCGTTGTCTTTTCCGCGGCGGATTGGGACACCTGGATGGCAGCGGGCGGGTGTGGTGAGGCACGGTCCTGCTTTCGGATGAGTTGAGCTCCCATTATCTGGCGTGAGCTAGCTGAGGATGGTCTCGGACGTGGATAGGACAGAGGCTAACAGAGGAGTTGAGCTAGTTACTCTTGTAGAATTGCATTGAGTTTGTCTGGCATTTAGGTCACTGGACTGGCAAATAGCACTATGTTCGTGAGCAGTGAGCATGGGATGGCCGAGTCAGGGAGAACCATCGTGGTGCTCCCACTTCGATGGGATTTCGGCCTAATTTTTGAAAATGGGCTACTTGGAGGCTAGAACGTTTCAATTTTGGGCCGATATGGGTCTTCCATTAGCGAATCGAGTGTACGATGATGCCTACCTGATTGACAAGAGTGGTGATGCGTTATGGGGTGTGAAGGCGCCGGGCGTGTTTGGTTAGCCACAAAGAGACCCTGTGCTCGGCCCGAGCTTCAGTGGGTCAAGGGAGTTTTCCCGGGCTTTTTCCGGCCTGCCGCCACTGAACTTCGCTGCTCTTGAACTCTGTTCGGCTTCCAGTGCCGCAAGTTCCAGATTCCGCCAGGTTAGCTGGCAGGAGCAGGCACTTTTTTCCGCGACGACAATCTGAACCTTCCACCGCGCAATTTTCCCTCCCTATCGCACGTACCGCGGCAGCTTGAGAAGCCACAAAGATGTCGGAATACTGGAAGTCAACCAACAAGTACTGGTGCAAGCACTGCAGCGTCTTCGTCCGCGACACCAAGCTCGAGCGCGCCAACCATGAATCGACCGCGAAGCACCAAGGCGCCGTCAAACGCGCCCTCCGAGATCTCCACCGTAACGCCGACCAGAAAGAGCGCGAAAAGGAACGGGCAAGGCGCGAAGTCGAGCGGTTGAATGGCGTTGTGTCGGGGAGCAGCGGCAGCAGTGGGCCGAGCACATCGAGGACAGGAGAGAAGCCGAGGGCCGGGGCGTATGGCGCGCCACCGCAGCAGGTATCGCAGGCGGAGAGGCAGAAGCAGCTGGAGCAGCTTGCCGAGCTAGGCGTCAACATCCCGACAGAGTTACGGGGAGGGATGGCCATGGCTGGGGAGTGGACAGTTACTTCGACGAGGGTGATTGAGGATCCTGATCAAAAGGCAGAGGGCAAGGACGCAGTTTCGGCGGAGGGCCGTGCAACCGGCGTGAAACGGGAGAGGGAGCGGACGGAAGAGGAGAAGGAGCAAGAAGAGGCTATCCAGGGTCTGTTCAAGAAGCCGCGCAAATGGGGGGTCGACTCAAAGACAATGCCTGCCGAGGAAGACGCTGAGCTGGAAGCGCTCCTGAGCGGGCCGCTAGTGAAGAAAAAGAAGGAAGAGCGCGCAACGCCGCCGATCAAGACGGAGGAGGGACACGAAGAGGCGGCCGAGCGTGATGGCGAGCGTGGTGCCGCCCAGCCAGCCAAGGAGGCGTCATTGCCGCCAATCAAGAAGGAAGCGGACGAGGATGACGATGGCCTGGAGACTAGTGCGACCAAGGAAATCCCCCCTCTCCCGTCGGGAGTTGAGGGTTCAGACAACCACGCGGTACCGGGGGTACCGGTTGTGTTCAAGAAGCGGAAGCCCAAGAACATCCGGCAAAAGTAGCCATCAGCTACAAACGGTGCGTAGCTGCTAGACTCTCAAATGTTTTCCATGATGCCCAGTCCAGCTTATGTGCATTCAATGACCAGGGACGTGATGATGTTCGCTGACGCCGTCCGCTCTGACACGTGACAGAAACGCAGCGAACTGGTGGCATTTTCGTTGCAGGCAACAGCCGTCGTCCAACCAGGCTGCTTCTACAGCTCTCAACGAACCGAGAAGAGCACATCCCATCCCATCATGGAGGGCGTCGCCAGACCCGGTCTCGTCCCGTTCCGCCGCTACCTGAAACGGCGAAATACCGAATACAAGAGACGCTACAAGACCTGGCTCGACGGGACGGATGGCTACCCGTATGCGCCCGCGATCTGGCCAGCCGCCGATGCATGCTCACCAGCCTGCCTGATGAGCTGCTGCTCATGGTGTGCGAACCCCTTTACCAGGCCGACCACTTCCATCTGGCCGTGACCTGCCGCCGCCTCGCCGACATCGCCATCGACCTGCTGTACAACCGGGACATCGCCATTTTCGACTGCCTGTCGCTTCGCTGGGCTTGTACCCTTGGCATCGTCCCGACGCTGGAGCGCGCCCTCGGCTATGGCGCCCGACCGGACCATGTCTTCCATTCTGAGTCGCACGTGGGGTGCAGCTGGGTCATTGGCGTGTGCGAGGGTACGTGGTCCTGCGACACCCCGCTCAAAACCGCCATCATCGCCAACGAGCACGAAATCGTTCGGCGGCTCATCGCGCACGGCGCCGATGTGAATGCGCAAAACCACAAGGGTTCTGATTCCCGATACGCCCTGTGCTATGACTGGCTCTTCCCGATAAACTTCGCCATGGGTACTCCTGAGACGCCGTTCTTCCCCACTTTCCAACCCGGCAACCCCCAAATCGTCCGCCACCTACTCGACGCCGGCGCCGACCCCAACCAGTACAGCGAGCCCAGACGGACGTTCTACTCCTTCACTGAGGTACGAGGCTTCACGCCGCTCATGATGGCCATGCAAGCCAAGGTACCAGTTGAAACCGTCAAGCTACTTTTGGAACACGGTGCAGACCCGACACTCGTCGGCAGCTTCAAGGGCACCCTTCCCAGCCGTCTGAACCACGTGAGACCTGGACATTGCTGGGACCGCTCCCCGCTCGGTATTGCCCTATATTGTTCCGCCGTGAGTGACATCTTTCCGCTCGACTTTGACAAGATCCGGCTGTTGCTTGCCCATGGTGGCTTGAACGAACAGGTGTACATCCAGGCCGCCCATGGGTTGGATGGCTCCGTGCCAGTACTATACCGTCATTGGAATCACCTTCGAATCGCCGAGGTTGTGAAAATGTTTATCGCCGCAGGGTCTGACATCGCGAGCTGGACGCAGAGGAATATCGCTCCTCTCCATCCCCTGATTTGGTGGCTTGACAAATTTGTGGCGCGCCAGACCCGCAAGCGAAGGAACGACACAGAAGAGAAGATCTCGCGTGCCGTTGACAAGATCTACGAGGTGATCACACTTCTGGCTGAGGCCAGCCTGGTCGAGGGGCACTCGTCGCCAATGCAAAAGTCGGCCATCATCGATGCTAGGGGTGAGCGGCCTGCTGAGCCTACGCCCTACGCACTCTCTGCTTACCATTCCGGATCTGCGATTCTACTAAGCTCATTCCCTTGCTCCTGCGTTACGGAGCGAACATGAACAGTACCGACCACAGTGGCCGCACCGCTCTTCATCTGGCCGCCATGTTTCAGCTGCGGAGAGCGGGTGCGGGAACTCGTCGAGTTCCTCGGTGGCCCTTTGCATTCCGGGCTCCTGATAGATCCGCTCGATGTCAGAGGATGGACGCCGCTCCACTATGCCTGTTTCTTCGGACTCTGGAACGAGCCCCTCGCCCCTGTCGTGACCGCGAGGTTGTTGTTGGAGAGCGGCGCAGATGTCCGGGCCCGGACTAACAACGGCTGGACGCCGCTGGCCCTCGCCGTCTTCGTTGCCAACCCGTGGCTGGTTGGCTTGCTGCTGGATTACGGTGCACACCTCCGCGACCTATTTATCCCCCGCGCGTCAACCGATGGGGAGGAGGGCTCGCCGGCGCTGGTCCAGGTAGGCCGCATTCTCCTTCTCCGCTCCGGCAGGCCGGGAGACATCCTCGGCATAGCAGATGAGCTCGCCGTTGCCAAGGCGGGTGTCGCCTCCCTACTTGAACATCGCTTGGGCATTCCCATGCCTCTCTTCCTGCCCCAACCTCTGCTTCCCTCTGGACACTGGCTCTTGACCGCGGCGGACCGGTGCCAAGCACCGCCTCTTCGAGTTGAGAAAGTCGACTATCAATTTGGCATGGCAACTGTCGAGTTTGATGCTCTCACGACAACCAACTTTGAGCAGGACATCGACAGCGTCCTCGAGGCGCTCGACCGGCATGGTTTGGCGGCCTGGATTGCCTCAGTCCATGATCCGCGGAGGTTTCTCCCTCTCTTCCATGGTGTTCCACCTCGCAGATATTGATGGGTTCCGGAATCTATGTTTTCTGCATTCAGTTGCTGAATAGCTCTTTGTCGCGTTCTCTCTCCGCACAGGTTTGTCATTCGGACTCGCGAACCAGCATCTTTAACCCATGGGTGAGTATATTCAGGACAAAACTATCTACAGGAATCAGGAATGCAATGAGCTCATTGGAAAGAAAACCCTGTCTTCATAACCGTCATCATCAGCCAACCAGCCCTCACCATCTCCAGCCCACTCATCCCCGCCGCGTTGCGGTTGCTTTCATCACTGGTGGCCCGCCCAGCGCAGTGTGGCCCCCCCCCAAAACCATGCTTATCCCTCAACCCCCTTAGGCGCCAATCTTGCTGATAAGATACCTGGGTGCATCAACAGCCGAATCCGTCGTATACAGAAAGTGTGCCGGCATGATAAACAGCGTGCCCCAGCAGACCGCATCCGACACATTGCAGTACACCTCGGTCCGATCACTCGGGAAGTTGGGGATTCGCCCGCCGTTCTGCAGGTTCTTGGTGTAGCCGAACAGCACCACGCCCTTGATCTGGTCGCGCACCGTGCTCGACAGCTCGCTGATCGAGTTGGACATGACCGCCGTGCCCTGGCTGTAGCCGCCGGCCACGATGGCCGCGTTGGGGCACTTCTGGTTGGCCATGTTGAACATCCGCTTGGCTTCGTCAATGGCCGCGCGCGACGTGCCCGCCGGCAGGAAGTTCTCGGCCAGACCGGCCGTGTATGGGCCGCCCACGCCCTGCACCCAGAGAGAGGAGCCGTAGCGCGCAGCAAGGCCGTTGGCGACGTTGGGGCCGGCTGAAATACCCTAGATGTAGTGTGTCAGTTGGGTGGTTGGTTGAGGGGCGGGGGGATGACACCGGGAAGGGAAGAGAGGCGGGCGCACCATGTTGCCCGGCTCGGTCGAGGCGCGGGCAAAGATGAAGATGACGCGAGGGCACTTGGAGGAGCTTCCGGTCTCGAGGTCGTTGCGGATCGAAGAGATCTGGCGCGCCTCGATTTCGGCGGCGGGCTGCTCAACCTCAACGGCGGCGGGGGCCGGAAGGGCGGAGACGAGGCCCGCGGCGGCGAGGAGGTGGAGAAACTTCATTGTTACGGTTGGATGGGAGGGAGTTGAAGACTGCTTCGTTGAGTAAGACCTGCTGAGCTGGGGGCTGAAGGCTCGAGGATGCTGGTGAGCTGGAGGAGAGACGTTCGACATGGAGAGCGATTCACGCTCTACTTATACCTAAATTCTCCCCTCTTGACACATCCTCGTCTGCTCGTGAAGCCATCGCCGAAATCGACTAGCCATCATGTCTCCCCACAAGGCCACCACACCATCCCGTTACCCCTGAACCGTTCCCGAATTTCGCCCATACCCATGAGCTTCAAGTGCCGCGGCCGTCGCAAGCTCTCCCGTTTAGGGTTTGGCGTCCTAAGCGCCTGCCATGAGACGTTACCCAATGCGGCGCGTGAAGCGAATCTGGCGGCTCGGCCCCCGCCGATCGAGTCTTGCAGCCCCGGTTTCCGCAACACATCTCAGCAAGCAATCTGGGGAATCCTGGTTTCGGGCCCCATCACGAATGGCACATCGTGATGGACATCTGCACCCCAGATTCCAAGTTTGGGGGGCAGGGTACCATTTCCCCGCATCCCCCATCTCTTGAGTGCGGCGAGAGGTGAGGCTTTTCGCGGGGGTGGAAAAGCATATTATCGACCGCTTCAGAGAAAAGCCTCCAATGTTTTTCGCTGGCAAGAATGGGGTCAGTGCAAGTGCCGAGGCTCGAAGAGCTGGGGCCTGGACGGCGCTGTTTCGGGTTGTCTTGAGGCCGCGGGAATCGCCTGAAACGGACGGGCTTGCGAATAGGACCGTCGCAAAGAGGTGAAACATTGTCGTGCGAGGCGTGAGACCGCCTGCCAAAAGGAGATGGAGACGCCGTGCTGGGGGTGGGATGGAGACTAGGGTGAGAGAGGGGCTATTCCGAGGACCGAGGGATGGAACGGTGAGATGCGTTGATGATGACTGCATTGCCAGTTGAGCGAGCCGCACGAGTGGGGAACATGTGCCTTTGTCTGGCATAATCAATTTGTGCTTTCCAAGGATGGTTTGGGATAAAGTGAAGTTTGGGCTTGGGATGGGAGCGGACACAAAATGAGTCTCAAGTCCGCGACTACGGAGTTCACGCCCTGCGTACCATAGCCGTCTAGCGGCCTCAGTCAAAGCTGTTGCTGTTGAAGATTTGGAAAGATACGGTGAAGGATCAATAAACTTCGGCAGTTGAGCCTTCGTACTTCCTCCAATTGTCGGTAGATTAGACGAGATGCTGGTGTTCCAATGCGTCGGATTCTTGCCAAGCAGTGTTGGTTCTTGACCGATGCTTGACTGCCGTCTCAGCCACGGGAAGACTCACCAACACCTGATGACTGGTCATTGCCCTGGAGAGAGTTTAATTCCGGCCGACAACAATTGCTGTAACATATAAACATCCATTGATGGAGATATGTGATTGAAATAATTCCAATAGAAACGAGCTTTTAGGGGTAGGCGGTGGAAACCTGAAGCGGTCGTTATCGGGGCCAAAAAAAGCTGGGTTGAATGAAGAGCGATGAAACTCTGCACCCATGAGGGATGTGGCAAGCGATGCCCAGCAAAGTGGCATAGAGGGATGAGTTTGATCAAGGGAATTTAGATTTGATAGCCTGATCCTGCTGTCAACGATACCTAGCGCCACAGCAACCCGCGTGGTGTATTGGTATGGAGCTGCGTACCGAGTCCATCACTCGTCTTCGGACCTGTGGGTGCGATCTGCAAGATTCATAAGATCACGATTGACCCTGGCAGGCTCAGCTAAATGGTGTGATTGGATTACGCTTTGATTTGCTCCCGGACTGTTACGATTGATGGGCTCAAATGTAGGGAAACTGGGGATGGGTGTTGTCTATTGAGGTGTTGAGTTAGTTAGTTGTAAAGGAAAAGTGGGATGATTGGCGCAATGGCTGCTTAACAGCCATTTCGGGCAACAAAGGCAGGCGGAGCGGTCTTGTAAGTGTGGGAAGTCAAAGACCTCTTTGCGACATGGACTCAAGTGGTCAGGTCTTGACTGAAACAAAGGACCTCTGCCTTTACTCTATTTGTTGACAAATTTGCCAATCTGATTGTCCGAATGACCCGCAATAGCAGTTATATATCACCCAGATACCATCAGCAGGACAGTTCAATCTGGTGGGGATGGGTCTTATCAGGGCAAACTGTCAGGAGATGACTGATCACCTCTGCTCAGGTCGGTCATAAGCGCGAATCTTTGAGCAGGATGGCCGAAATGGAAGTCAACTCTGCGTAACTGCGTCATCAAATGCAGTGGCCAACAATTTTTGCTGTGTAAATACCTGACGTCCGGTAGAAGCGATGCGTTAATGGGTTTGTGGCTGGGGCCACCAAACAGCATGAGGCTTGAGATCAGCTGGGCAGTGCATTGCAAGATGAGGTCTATGGCAAACCGGAAGTTGCTAGGCCAGAGGCCTAATAGACCTCGTTCCTTAAGAACAACCAACCAAGCCAAGTGGGGAGACTTCGCACGCCAGTGTGGTGAGCGATATCAATTGCCTCCCCAAGTCCATCGTTCGCCGGGAACATGGCTCTCCCTCGGGTTTGGAAACGAAATTGCCCATTGTCAGCGCATGTCAGATTCTGGAACATACTCCTCTTCTTAAGCGTTGTTCACTTCTCTCAACCGTGCATAAGAGCAACCGGAGGGGTCGACTATCCGGGCAGTAGACACAGGTCGGTCGAACAATAGCGGGCACCACGTCAAGTTTTGACAACTCGCACAACAAAACGTTGCCCAATTACTTCAACTATGCCCATCACGATCCTATTTCTCAGATCTCATATTTTAAATATTCCGTCTCCTTCTTCTGTCCTCACCAACTCTTTCTCCTCACACTCAACATCTTGCTCAACATTTTCCTCATATTGAGCGCTCACCATCGACAACAAACACCTTTCGCCCTCTCAGTAACTTGAGCGGCCTCGAAGTTTTTATTTTTTTTTTTTTTTCAACTTTATTCTTGGCCGGATTATGCCGAATCCTGGCCAGGAAAAGAAGTTGAGAAAACGGGCGAGAAGGATCCTTTCCAGCACTTTTGATGTGTCTGCGGCACATCGAAAGCTTCGCCGGGGGGGGGGGGGGGAACCAACGGGGGGACGCCTGAACAGCCTTATATTATTATTGCTCTTATCACGCTCGGCACTACTAAGTATGTACTGTCCCTCGTCGAAGTAAACTAGTCGGAAAAAATCGTACTAAAAGCCTGGGTGAAAACCTTTGCCCCTCCGCCGTAGTACCACAGCTTCCCCGCTACGTCGGAAACCCTGCTTTCGGACACTTTTGGACTGCAATGCCACCCAACCTTCAAATGGCGATTTTCTCAAACTATCTTCAATCCTCCCAACTCTTACTTTCCCACCAGCATCGCGGCTTCAAAATTCCCACATACACCGAAGAACAGCTTTTCCAGGCCTCCAAGCCTCCAAAAACGCTGCAGCCTCCGCAAAGTCGCCCAGGAATGGGGCATACCAAAGAGCACCCTGCACAACCACCAATAAGGCACCTAGACCGGATCAACTACCTTCGAAGACCTCCAAAGGCTTACGGCTACTTAGGAGGACCGCCCAGCTCATTGGGTGCTTGTCCAGGAAGCTCTCGGCAAGCCCCTACCTACGCGTAGATCAAGGAGCTTGCCTAACGTATCTTAGATGCGCGTAGTAACCTAACAAACCTCGGTTAGCTGGCACGCTCGCTTATCATGTACATAAGTCCCTGAACTCAACACTTGATTCGCGTCCATTGAATATGTTCACCGGGCCCAGATTAAAGCAAGTTATATAGAGGGCTCTTTAGCTATAGAGAGCGGGTCAGTAAGCACAGGATCAAAAGCTTCCTGTATTGTAGTAGGTTACATAGTCTGCAATATTAGGGGTTGAATACGTTTTTCTTGAGGGGGGGTTTTTGGGGTGTTTGGTGGGGGGAGACTTACGAGCTGATCGGAGAGTGAAGTGATCGGAATGGAGGGTAGTCGCGTTACCTCACACAAGTCCATCTCCACACACGCCTCCTCCCGCCACTCCTCGCCGTCCATCATGACATACGCATAACAATCGCCCAACAGCCGCCACCCCCACTCAGCCCGCCGCACGACGAAGGGATCGTACGAAGGTTCGGTGCTGTGGTGTGTGCGGCAAGCCTGGACGTAATGCACACACTCACCAGGAGGCCGCAGAATCATCTGATTCAGTTGTTTCTGAAGTAATTATAGTTGGTTCTTAGTGTTGTTGCGGTATAATGCAGGATGATCCGCTCGGTTATAATGTACGTTAGGGGACTCGCAGTACTTATGCCAAATAGAGTCTGTACCATGTCCTTGACAGGTTACCTTAACGCTCTTCATCTATCTAACTTTAGGCCTTCCATTTTAATCGTAAGCGATGCAAGTCCGGCCTGGTTGGCTTCCACGTCGCGTCTCTTTTGAGCTCCATCCTCATCTAGGATGTGCCCCAGGATCATCTCGACACCCACAGCCAGATCTAGAAAGGCTTGCCTCGCCTTCTGTAAGTTAAGTTCCAGCTCCTGTTTGTCTCCTTTGGTCACGCACTGACAAAGCGATGCGATGGCGGGGATGACCTTCGCCTTGAGCCTGGTTGCCCCGCGCCATTCATAGTCCTCCCAAGCCTTGGTGCGGAAACCTAGGTTGTACGTCGCCACAGCCGCCCGTTGGAGAGCGTCGGTATTTTTTTTGACGGCCCATGCAGGCCACGGCCCAGGCTGTAGTTCCGAAATCCTGCCAATGAGGAGGCTTGCGTCGTTAAGTCGCTCAGACAGGCGGCTGCTGACCAACTGGTTGTACAAATCACGGGAGCCTTCCTGGGTTGAACTTCCGGTTGCGTGGGTGGAGATCTTAACAATAGCATCAGGGATGTCGTCTTGCACGAGTTTCAAGTAGTCCTCCACATGATTGGGTATATACTTTCTGCCATCTTGTGAGCGCTTCATGACGATTTTTGGGGGCCCGACGCGATTCCCTCACCTTGCTTCCCGCCTACTCTCATGGTGTCAGCAGTGCTTCATGATGGCTGCCCGGTTCGGATGGTTACTAACCTCTCGAGTCCTCATAGAGTTTGGAGCAGTTTGTGCGAAGAGCCGTCATCCAATCCTCCTCTTTCCATACACCCTTACTGTAGACAGTACAGGTCTGGACAACAACCAAAAACAAGAGTGTCGTAGACAGCTATGTTCAGGAAGGTAGTTCATTGCGTAGCTAGGATGGAAGCCGTTCACGCGACGAATCTTGATCCGGCTACCATCCATTTCTTGACTGTGATGTATGGGTACCTTTCGGGGAAGACGGCACCTACACCCTGGCTTTCGAGCTTCCACATGTCGTCCTTCAGGTCTCTCAGCTTTGCCGGGAGGAACTTCTTGCCGGCACATAGAACTACGTCGGGTCCTTAGCACCGATTGCCCACTGCGCCGCTTTGAATGCACGCGCCTTTTCTTCATTGGTCATGTCTTCCCATTCGTCGTTTGTGGTGTAGGGAAGGAGGTCGATGACCGAGATGTCACGGAGGAGCTTCAACTTTCTTCCTGAGACCACGAGAAGCGTCTTCAAGCGCGCGGAGCGTGGCACAATCCTCTATGACGGCTCTAACACCCGACTGGAAGGGATGGTCGTGTCGGGGTTGCTGTAAGACCACCGCAATGCCGCCAATTGACTGGGGACCAGCCAAGTCCGCCGTCACGGCTCTCTCGGCTCCAGAGCGGCCTAGCGTCCTGCCTCGGGCATCGAGAATAGAAATATGGTTTCCAGCTTCGTCCGACGGGAAGTATTCCAGGGGTTCAATGAGCCGCCTGATGCGGTGATCGATGGCGATACCCAGGCATTCGGAATCGGGAGCCATTGTTAGAGCTGACCTGAAGACAAGGTTTCCAATGAGAGCAGGAAAGAAAGATCGATTGCGCGTCCTACCTTGGTTCTTGATTGTATCGAAGAGGGTAGTTATACCTAATATGAGAAGTGCGGCTTTGACGACGATAAAGGCCTCATTTATGCGACCTGCGCAATTATTGGTGGCAGTGCACATGGCAGCCTATGGCTCACGTTAACTTCAAATGCTACGAACCAACCATATAACTAGGCAGAGTAGGGGCCTGCAGGTGGCTGCGACGGTTAATCATCAGTTAAGGAAGAAGCCGCAGTTCAGCAGGCTTAGGCAAGCGGCTCACCTCTCGGCGTGTAAGCGAGATAAGAAAGGGAGATCGACCTGTCACGAACCAACCACAGAAGGAGTCCAGGTGTGGCGGAGAATCGCGGGCTGCAGCCATTCTGTCCGGTGCCAAGAGACAAGGCGGCATCACTGAGAAGTAGGTCAGGGACGACCTGCAGGAAGTAGCATAGCCTCAGTTTGGAGGCCAACCATGCATTGGAGCCCGAGCCTTGCCAATTTCTTTTCGTTTGCCAACTCAACAACTCATTACAATCTAGAGATAGGATGACCTCCACGGGCGAGGTTATCGCCATCCTCGGCCTCTTTGAGTGCGTGGCCGTCAAACTGCGCAACGACAGGACGCCCCCGCACGTTTCCAGCCCCTTGGTGTCGAGCTGGATCTTCTCCGCAGCACACTACGCCATGCCCCCCCAACCTCGGCTCGAGAACGACGATGAGGGCTAGGTGCTTGGCAAGATCGGCGTTATCGCCACGCACTGTCTGCAGCCTCTCCAATCCATGGCCGACAAGGTGCGGGCGAAGGAGAGCATAGCCAATTTCTGCATGACGAGGACTTTGGCGATATCGGGACCAGGGTCCATTAAGATGGAAGAGCTCTATTCCCTGGTGGGGCCTCGAAATCCAAATCCGACAACTATTATAGCAGCGGAGCAGATGTTGTCATGGATGCAAGCAGGCACAGGGAGAAACTGTGATGGTGTTGTCTGTGGTGGATGGAGGGAAAAAGGCAGCGGGCTGTCTGGGAGATATTAGTGGGGCAGGGCGCTTGGGACTCACCACGCAACAGATGTTCTTGAAGTAAGCGGGAATCGTGGGAAGCCACACAACTATGTGTGTATGACTGCTTGATGGATGCCTCTGCTAAGCTAGAGAGGTGAGAAAAACCAGGGCAGGTAGGGATGGATGAAGAGCAAAGGAAACTACCCCGGCCACGTGGTCTCCTGAAACAGGCATCCATACGTCGTATACGTTCGTAGTAGATCGATACGACGTCCACGTTCCTTTCGTTCAGCGTTGGAGGATAACATAGAAAGATAAACATGGGAATAGAAGTCATTACGCAGCCGAGGCAAGATCTCGGACAATATCTACAGTAACCGTGCCGTGAAGGCGCCCATCCTCGTCAAGCGCCTCTGTCTCCTCCACATTCTCGTAAGGCTCCCATGTCTCCTCCCGCCTTTCCATTTCACATGCTGTTGAGGTCCACCCCACAGGTGGCCTGTACGGGCAAGCCCATCCCGCCACCTGCTTTTGCTATGGGCTTCGCCCACCCTTAGATAGTTCAGGAGCCACATCACATCGTTCTGCGCTTGCACGTCTCTCAAGAGGTTATGAGCCCTCTAACGCTCTTTTCGGTTCCTGTCATTCCTAGCGGTGACTAGGCATATCAAGCTCAGTCTGAGCACTTCCTATCCGCTTGGAAGATGGAAAATATAACCTTGAACAGAAGCCAAGTCGAACTGGTCACCTCATGGACCACCCTAATCTGGCTCACTTGACAGATAAAACAGTGCTCAGGTTTCATTGAAAAGTCCAGATCAGACCGACCTGCATCCCATTATCAAGCCAATTCTCCATTCTCGAGTGTTGCAGGCAGGACATCCCTTCCAATGATAATCTTCGGTGAATTTGCAACTTGGACATCCCAAAGTTTCCTCCCCTACCGGCATTCTTTTTCTTGCAACTAGCCCAACGACAAGATTGTTATACCGTACACTTTGGAATTCTGATACCCCAAACATCGCCCCGGCCCCTTCTCACGACGACTCGCAGACGAGTTGATAATGACCGGCCATCCCCAGTCATGCCCATCTCGCTCTGCACCGCAATTTACATCCAACCAGCAGGGGGCACGGTCAAAAAAACAATGCATATCAATTCACCTGCTGCTACCAACTTGACCATATAGGTACTGTACCTTACCTCTCTACGACCCCCGACAGCCGCACTCTCACACAACCCATCATCCTACACCCAGAATAGCTGGTAAAAATTATATCCACCGTCAATGCGAAGGTAAGTTCCTCCCGCCATGCGGCGCATGATGATGGTGGTGCTCGCCGGGCTCGCCATGCTCGCCGCGCTCCTTCCCGCCGCTCCGGCTGTACTTGCCGCCGACGTCCTCGGGCAGCTCGCCGCCGGCGGCGCTGACAACCTCGCCGAGGGCGGTGCTGCCGAGCGTGTTGTCCGCGATGCCCGTGTCGCCTGCGGCGGTCGTCTCGAGGCCCTTTTTCTTGGTCTGGGGCCCCGTGGAGGGGACGACGTTGGGCTGGGCGGCTTCAGAGGGGACTGGCAAGATTGATACATGTTAGTATATAGGGGGAAAAAAAAGTGGGAAAGAGGATGGTGGGGAAGACATGGAGGAAACGACGTGCCCTTGGTGCCCTCTTTGGCCATGTCGAAGAGGTTGCCTCCTCTCGGGTTGGGGTCGGACATTATCGGAGTATCTTGATTCTTGGTGCAACCAAAAGGGTTTACTAGGATCCAAAGAATATCTGCAGAGCGAGGTGGATGATACCTGAGATTGGTTGCGAGTGGCTCCAGCGGTAATATATCGGGGATCACGGTGTACTACGTCACTCGCAACCGTCAACTCGGACACATGACGTATCCAGGACGATCGTATCCCAGCAGCACGCTGGAGCTGGGTTTCTATAGCCTGTACACCAGTCGTTCGAACAAAGTAAACGGAGCTGAATGGGTAGCGGACTTTACATATGTAATTGTTTCGGCGTTCTATTGTTGTGATGAGAACTCGAGAAAAGCCACCCCTAAGTATTTGGGATAAACGGCGCGGAGGGTGGCTAAATATTGTGTCCGGCCGCCCCAGAAACTGTCTAAAATCTCGCGGTCTGGTTGTAGCTTCCCGTGATATCGCACCGCAGCTGAATGAGGGCCCGAAATACCCCAGAATCACACATGGGAGAGATCTTTTATTCCACCTGCCCACTGGCAGCACCACCTCACCCCTACGGCAAAGCAGAGAGCATCCAAAATAGGCATCCAAAACCAAGAACGCACGGACATTCCGAACCCGACACCAATCCGTCGACAACCGACCCCCTTGCCTCTCCCACCTCCCCGGGCGAGTCCTACACAACCTGTGTCTCTCAATGGTGCTTCTTGCCCCCCGTCTTGCCAGTCGTCTTCCCGTCATTGCGTCCCGCTTCTTCCGCAACAGCGCCTCGTCCTCCTCCTGCAGTTCCTTGTCGATGATGGCGCCCTTGTGCGGTTTGTTTCCGTGGAGTGTTGCCTGCGGGAGTCCATTCACGGGTCAGCAAGTGGTTCTATAAGGGCTTTATGCAGGGGCTTGATCAAGGTTGCAGAAGGGCTGGGTCAGGGGCCAGTTATCTTGTTGCCCAGCAACGCAACCTGGCTCTTTGGCTTGGGAGGCTTGGCAGGGGGAGGGAAAGAGGGAAGGAGGACGGACGGCAAAAGTTGGATCCTTCTTTATCCTCTCTGCTTGTTCTCTCTGGATCTATTCCGAAATCCCAATCGTGTCAGCTGTCGAGTAATTTAACGGGCGCGTTCTTGAAAGACCGACCTCTTGTTCGTGTAAGCGGTTGACCTCGCCTGCTTGGCTTCCTGTTTGCAGCTGTCAACAATGGGATGTTGGCCGCACATCGAACACCGGGACTTACTGGCCGTAAACCCCTTGACGTTCTCCCTGTGAGCCGGGTAAGCTCGTCCACCTCGGATTTCTTGATGTTGCGCTGGTTCTGCGACTCGTACAGGCTTGGGAAGCCGACGTGGGAGTTGCCTTGGTACGACATGTTGATTCTCCTTGTTTCGACTTGGTAATGGTGTTGGAGCACTAGCTGCTGGAAGAGGGGAAGTGGAGGGTTTGGCGGCTTATTTTGATGCCCCTCGTGAGTCCTCTCGGCGGTTATGTCATTGTGCCGTGTTTGGGTAAACGGAGTCGACGAGTCAACGCCTCGGACGGGCAGTGGGAGTGGATTCCCCGCACTCGACGTCAGGGTTGTGCACCTTGCCGCTTGTCGGTCGTCATTGATACCGTGTTGTAGGGGATAAGGATTCGTACGTACGGTTGTGTCAGAGAGCACGTTTCATTGGTGCTTCAATTGATGGTTACTGTGCTGATCAGTGACCCGTGGAGGAGTGGTGCTGGTAAGCATTGATGGGCGCCCAGATTGCACCGTACTAAGACAAGGAACAATGGGAGGAGAACAGACGAATACAAAAAGGCTTCTCCAATGAGAAAGAGAATCAAGGAATTGGAATGGCGCCTGGGAGAGAAAACAGGATGAGAGGGAAGGACAAAGGAAGAGGACAAGAAGAAAGATGGAAGCATGTTTGTACAGTCATGGTAAAAACCAGTTGTCATCCAGGGTTGGGGATCTTGGCCCAGAGACTCAAACTGATTGAGAACAGGAAGAGAGTCGGCGGACAGGTGATCGAAGTGGAAAGATGCGTAACCAGACGCGTGAAGAGCATGACGCCAGAGCCCATTATTTGAAGTCCTCTCATCTCCTCTCAGATCTCTGGGATAGAACTGGAAGGAACGTTTGGGGACCTGGGGTCCAGCCCTTATCGCCCTGATTCCTGAGCACCGACACCCGCACAACCTCGACATCCTTACTGGCCACAATTTGAGTAATTCGTGGCTATGTGTGTGATTTAGGCAATACACACGCACAAAACAGGTCTGGGAGGCAGTGAAAATGTGCAAGTTTGTTGGACTGCACCAATTGACAAGGGAGCTGCTGGCTGATAACGTTCAGCGTGCACAAGACAAATCACATTTCACCATCAGAGTCACCCAGCAAGAACAAAGGTGAGACGATATGTAGCATTCTGGGTAATGCTATCTGTGGTGCTCAAGGGGGCTCGGCCCTAACAGCCACTATGGACAAGCAGCTGCCGATGTGGGGGCAGCAAATAGGTGTCGAAGGAATCTTGAAACCGGAGAGGAGCCCTGGTGTCCTACTTCTCCTCCATCATGGACAAGAGCCACTTCTCGTGGGCATGGGGGTCAAGACCCTGCAGCCACTCAGCAGCCTTGGTGGCAGTGAGTGTGGCGAGCTCCTGGTAGTGCTCCCTGTCGCGCATGACCTTCTCCAGGGCGGCCTCCCACGGGGCAATGTTCTGTGCGGGCACCACGTAGTCGCCGTTGGGCTGGCGCTGGCCCGTGACCTCCTTGACCGGGATGCAGTAGGGTAGACCGATCTTGGCCTCCGGCAGACCGCCGGCGTTGGAGGCAATGACCGGGATACCGCGGAGTTGAGCCTCGGTCACGACAATGCCCCAGGCCTCGTGCCACAGAGAGGGAGCTAGTAGGACTTTGATGCGGTCCCAGATCTCGTCAGTGTTCTGGGTCGTCTGCTCAATTCTGACAGAAACGACACGTCAGTCTCTTCCGACCACCAATACAAACGGATAAGGACAGGGATAGGATGTGCTACACACCTAACGTTGGGGAGAATCTCGAGCTGCTGCATGTGGGTGGTGCGAGAACCCCAGCTCTTCCAGGTGACAAATTTCATGTCGGGGAACTTCTGGGCGAGGGCCACCAAAATCGAGAGACCCTTGTGAGGGCAGGGATTGACCATGCCGATCTCGTCCTTGTCGATGTTGTTGCGGACGACGGGCATGCCACCGGTAGCGCATCCAGATAGGTCAAGCTAGGGTGAACAAGGAACTTGGTCTCTAGCTTGCCGTGAACCCAAGCATACTCCTGAACAGCCTTGGAGACGGCCCAGATACCATCAAGCTCGCGGAGCATCTGGTCCTCGACCGCGGGCGACAGGCAGTGGCCGTCGACACCTGCACAGAACGGACCGAAAGGGAGCTGCTCGGCCGTGTGGATGATGTTGACGCGCTTGAAGGTGTGGCGGAGCTCGTGAGAGGCCGTGATTTTCATGGTGATGGGATCGTTGAAGATTACATGGGTCGGCTTGAACAGGGAGATTTGCTCGTTCCACAACTTAATCAGGGCCTCCATGCGGGGGGTCAATTGGTTACGCTTTCTGTGGTGTTAGTGACCTTCCTTTCTAAGACGGAGACTGACAAGCGCGGATGGAAGAGTGGAGACTCACCTCCAGGTAGACGCGGGTGTCCTCCTAGAACTCCCGGACCGGGTAGGCCCTGTTGAACTCGTCGCGAGAGATGACCACGTTGTAGACCTTGTCCTCATCGTTGAAAGTCTGCATGTACATGTGGTGAACCTTGCCGTTGTTGTTGACGATGCGGAGCTTCTTGTAAGTGACATTGGCCTGGATACCCTTGGCCTCGGCGCGGCGTGCGAACTGCTCGACTTCGTGGTCGTGGCCGTAGCAGATCTGGGCGGCGGCATGGCCCTGAGCGGCCAGAGTGCGGAGGAGGTTGACGTTGGCCTTGTAGCCGCCCGACGACGGGGTCAGTCCCTGCGCCGTCTGAACGAGGAAGACGCGCATCATCGTGTTGGTTAGGTTGTCACCGTGAAGTAGGGGAGTGTGTTGTGGCAGGTGAGGTGGTAGGTGTCAGGGTTTGAAGGAGGGTGTTTTCGTGGTGTTCGAACCTTGCGGCAAAAGAACGAAAGACGGGGATTCTTCACCTGAACGGCTAGACCTGGAGCCGAGTGAGGTAGTAACCGCAGACCGAGACTTACGCTCGATATAGGGCACTTGCCTTAAGAGAACCGTGTCCGTCGAGGCACGCGGAGCTGGAACTTATGAAGCTAGTTGGAAACGAAAGTGGACAATGGAGAAGAAGAATTATGGTTTGAACAATGAAAATTTTTGAAGAGTGGTCGGAAGGGCGGGGTTTTAAAGGCGCCCGTGGGCTTGCCAGTGATGAGATGGAGGGAAGGAGCGAGAAGCCGTGCAGTGTCTAGACTTTTCAGTAGCCAATCACCAACAGTGCTCGGAGGCTCTTTCCAGGACAATGCATGGTCTGAACACGAGCTGACGCGCTGGGACTGATAAGATTGGGAGAAAACTTAAGCCTGACCAATACCGCAACTTCGCCCGCAGCCACTGACCCGCGCGGCCTTCACATCCCCGCGGCAGCCAGCTTGACTTTCCCTTTCTGGCTTTTCACCTTGCGCCATTGCCGATACAAATGCATGCACTACCGCCACCCAAACCAGGAGCATCAGGATGAACAACGTCATGGAGACACGCCCTGGATCACTGTAAGACATGAGCTCCCTTTAGCAGCTCAACTCTGGTCCGATAGTGGTAGGTGGGTAGTCTCCGTAGATCGGTAGTAGGAAGCTCTCCGTACAAGCCGACCTTTCAAGCTTCCAAAGGAGGCTTAGATCCACTGATGCCATCTGTAGGGTAGACCTCCAGGTCTTAGCCTGGGCTAGCCAGATAGCTGTTGATTGTTTTCCTAGGCTGATGAGCCCCGCTGCTGCCCGGGACTTCGCAGTTGCAAACCCTCGGCAGGACCACCCTAAGATAGTGGCCCAGGCCTTGCGCCTCATTGACGAAAAGCTGAGGGCCGCCTCGGAGCGCCCCCAGCGAGAACCTGTTATGACCAGGGCGAGAGAAGCAAGGGTAGGTAGCGTCCCGCTCGGTCCGACTGCTCCAGTGCTCCCGCGCTTGTATATGACAAGTAACGATCTTGGATTCTAGTCTACACAATCTGCCTCGCTGCCATCTCAAGTAGTGTTATGCGTGCTTCTCACATATGCGGATGGTTAAGCGCACCATCCGCTCGGCTAAAACCTTCCACTACAGCTCGACATACCAAAGTAGGACTGGGGCTTGGTCGTACAGGGGCGAGGCATATAAGCTGGTATAGGCTATAGTCAACTTATATCAACTCGAAGCCAATGAGCAAAGCCACGGCCAGCTCGAAACAGGACTCTAGCATCCTTTGGGATTGTGTGTGATCTCAAATAGGCTAAGTATGGGTCGGGTTTGAGAAGGAATAGCCTTGTGTGCTACAATAGAGTTAGAAAAAAGTAAGGACCTGAGCCTTGCGCCCCCTATCAGCACTCGGACTAGCCGAGGCTTTGCCCTGCTGAAATTTACACTAACCTAACTAAAAGGTCCCATATTGCTTCTTCCACCTGACGTATGATCCTTGATGATTTCGTTTACCTCTGATTCGGGCAGTGGATTGATATAGATTGTGATGCAAGTGGTTTGCTGTCCTGTCGGCAATATTGATAGAATGAGCTCACTTTCTTGGGTCCTAGGGCTCCCATGTAATACTCATCGCCCATCACCACTCCCCTGACTGCACGGCCATATATGGCAGCTGCCCAACCCTCGCGAAAGTGTGTAGGGGACGCAGAAGTATAGCGAGATATGAAAAAGGCTTGTTTGTGACATAGGGAATTGTGCAGACATAGGTGACTGAGTTGCCGTAGCTCCAGCTATTCTGCGGCTTGCTAATACATTGTCCTCCGGCCGGGACAATGCAAAAAGGGTTTTCGGGAACGTTGTGGATTGCCATTGCCAAGAACATAGCGAGTAGCACGGCGCGGTGGGCAGTCTTATTTATAGTTGCGTACCGTACCTAACGTCTAGCATCCAGAATCCGGGTCGCTAATTTAGCCCCGGGGACCAAACGCTACAGAGGGGTTAGAAATGGAACACAGACTAGAACAAAATCAGTTTGTAAGTCAAAGCCGGCTCTGGCTCTACTAGAGGGAGGGATTGCTTGTCATGATACCGGTCTTCACTTGCGGTCCAGGAATTGCTTTTGGAGCTTGCCGCCTTCGATTCACCAGGTTAAGGTAGTGGCTAACACATCTTGTATCACATAACATGCCATAGGCTCATGACTTCTATTGAAACTTTACTGGCATTTTCCTTTGGACCTCCACCAGTCAGTGTGTATCACCAGCAAAGCTTGGCCTGTAAGACTTGACACGCAAACCCACTGTGCCTATCAATTTATCTAAGAGATTACAAAGAAGATGCTCCAGCAGGCCGTTTACGCCCAGAGTTCCGAGCCCTCCATTCAGCTCGACCATTCTGACCGCCCCTTCAACGTGTTGTTTCGGCGAACGTTGTCGTAAACAAGCAGCTAATGAATGATATTGGTGTTAGCATGCTGGAGGTAGTATTCGCAGCTTTTACTTGCCTCATCGTATGCTAGCATCACCACCGTCCCCACCATCGCATGGCTGTAGGGCGGCATTTGGACCGAGATTGCATTCCTCACAGACCGGACGCAGTCCAGCTTGTATTGGACGGCCAGTTGATCGAAGGGCTGCCGGCTCCACTGCGGTGAGACTTGGCACAGGTGCCGGCACGCGGTGAGGAAAAGAGTCTTGAGAAGACTGGCGTCGGAAAGAGCAAACGGAACCCAGGATCTCGTCATGACGTCGGCATAGCTGGTTTCGGCCTCGTTGCAGCGCATCGCGGGGATGACGGCCGTCACAACTGATGTTGATAAGCAAATGCTGCGCTCTGGAGCCAAGGCAATGGCCAGGGTTACTCTTGCACGGCTTACAATGGTCAAGGAGAAAGTGCTCCACGGGCTTGAGCGGACTTGCGAAGCTCATGAAAGGGTCTTTTCGGTCGGAAGGCAGCATCAGGCTGAGAGTCGTAGACTCGCAAGTATCGCCCATTTCTTTCAAGTTCTCAGAGCCCGCCTTGCTGGACTGGTACTGGATGGTACGGAGCCTCCTCGCCTTGGCATGTTGCAGCCAAGTGGTGTGCGAGCGAGCCGATCGTCGCTGGGATCTTCTCTCGGCAGCATCTGCGGGATGAGAGATATTGACAATAAAGCGGAAGCTTTGAGACTGCATGTGGAATGACCAACTTTCTGCTGTTGATGGATGGAGAAATAATGCAACGCGGCACAGATTGAACTGGTGGATGATGGATAGGTCCAGCTAAAAGTATATATCCATTGAACGGTTATGGTTGTGGTTAAGACTGACAAATCAGCTACATTAATCTTAGCGCGCCAAGACTTGCAACTTCCAAGTAAGGCAGTGATGGGCATGACTACACCTGTGCCCAATCGGGCGAACAAATCAGATTTAGCTAGCGCACTAAGGCTGGGCGAAAATACGGATCCGTAGAATCCATCCATCCATCCATCCACCCGTTCTCACACCCTGCCCGTGTCAGCATCCGCATTCAACAGCGCCGTCTCCCCCGACGAGAGACCAGCCCACTTCCAGCAGGCCTCCCAGAGCCTCCGTTGCTCGTTTCCATTCTCGCTCACCGCTGCCGGCGCATCCGGTTTCTGGCCGATGTAGTACCCCCTCTTGCCGTGGAACTCGGGCCCGACGCTCACGGCGACGAGGTCCCGGCCAGCGTCCTCGGTCGTGCGGAACGTCGTCGTGAGATACTTTAGCACTGGCATGAAGAAATTGATCGTCGCCATCAGGCGCCGGACAGGCTTCTTTTGCACCGCCTGGGCCCTCGATGCGGTGAGTCCGCCGGGGTCCATGGCTGTTGCTGTGATTTGGGACAGGTTGGGGTCCTGTGGAAGAGTATTAATAAGTTTGCGTTTGGCGGGGCTCATGATCTACTACTAGTATAAATTTAACTCACCGCCACAAGCCGCTTGTTGAGATCGTTCACAAAGGTGACGTTCGCCAGCTTGGCTGTCCCGTATCGCTGGAACCCTCTGTCGTGGACCAGCGTTGGCTGATCCGGTAGTGGTCTCACCAGCTCGTCAACGCTCTCTGGGAATTCGGGGCGCAATGACGACAAGGGATTGGGTTTCTCCGGATAGTGTGTGACCGAGCCGATGAAGATTATGCGCCCGGATCCGGGATCCATACTGCCGAGCAGTTTCAACACCAGGGTAGTGGGACAGATGGCAGACCTGGAAGGTAGCCTCGTATCCATCCGATGTGAATTTCAGCCCGGCCTCAAGCGAAAGAGTGGCAGCGTTACAGACTATGGCCGAGATTGGCTGAAGTTCTCCGGAAGAAACCCGTCGGCAAACGCGCTCTGCGAATGAACGCACGTCGGTCAGCCTGCCCAGGTCGAGAGCCTCAACCAGAACCTTGGCCTGTGGATGCTTGGAGATCAGACGCATGAGCTGGGCAGTGTTGGGGTCCTTCTCCGGAGCGGATTTCGCACGGTCGCGATCAGGGTATGTTGAGGATAGAGGGCCAAGAGAGATTGGACGAATCCAAGGGCCAACGAGCCGTTGGCACCAGTGATAACGACTGTGCCAGCCATGGTGTGTGTCCCCGTGTGTTCGTGTATAAGATGGTTCGATTAACAAGGAGATGCGATTTGAACCAGGCTGAACGGGGATGGGGTTCGATGCTGAGACCATTTGACTGTCAGGTATTTTATAGGACTCAGCCGGTACTGATTCTACCAAACTCAGAGCCTGGAATTCATGAACTTGTCGGCAATAAACTTTAACTCCGCCAACCATTATGATCTTTGTTTATTGAGCATGGAGACACTGTCTCGCATCCGTCAGAAGAGTTCAAAATTGTTTGGACGACATAATCTCCGCTGCATGGACGCTACTAAGAATCCTTGCCTGGCATTTCCAAATGCAGTATATGCATTTCTTGGCGTCCTCCCGAAGAAGGTAACTCTCAGAACTGGTAAAAGCTGAGGCTCACGGCCGCGAACCACGATAGAGGCAACAAGCGGTTGGGCGTACGGACACCGCCGAAAGAAAACCACTTGCGTTCGTTGCGCGGGCCTGGCGGGATGGAAAGGGCAGCGAACATGTAGCACGTGGACGGTAGCCGCCTCACGCCCCGAGCTGCTTCGAATGCGACATGCGCGAACCAATAGCGTCGACACAGTGGCTCCAGCTGGCCAGGGAACCGCTGGCTCTATCCGTGCCTTGTGAATTGGACCAAAGATGTACGGCAGCCCTTTCCTTTCCCGACCATCCTCGTGCCGCCGTCGCTGTCCTTCCTAATCACGTAGCGACGTCTTATCGGAATGCCGCTCCCATCGTCGATATCACTAGATCTAACGCTTCTTCCCATAGCCAGTCTCCCTTTCGCTTTTGTCGTCGCCGGTATAGCCTTCTCACTTCTCCTCCTTCTACCTAATCGCACTAGTTTATACCTGCTAAGCTAGCAAGCACCTACGATGGATGTCTCCTCTAAAATCGCTATCCCCAGCCAAGTCCACTTCGTATATATCTTGACTGATCCAGCCGCGAACTTCACGTTCTAGTTCGCCGTAAGTCGCCACGAGCTCGTTCGTCTAGCTTAGCCTTTGCTCCTCCCCGACCGGCCCTTACTGCTAGATCCCCCTAATCCGTAGAACTATAGCTAACGACCTAGCGTAATATATAGACTTCCTCTCCATCTATACTGCTAACCACCACTAGCACCCGCAAACGCTCTACTTATATACTAACGCGCCCGCTAATAGTGAACTGGTGCGCAGCACCTCAAATCCACATACATACCATACCCTACTGCTGGTCACAGCAGTCTAGCGATATTGATGCCCTGAATTGGGGGGAGGAATGAAGACTTCAAAAAGTCATGGCTCAAGGTAGCTCCAGAGCTCTCTGCCAGGCACACTCCTCAAACGAAGAGCTCTGGCCCTCTGGTTAGAGCCTCACCTACTCCAGTCTGCACTAAAGAAAGGAACGTTGATTGTTGTTGTCGTACCGTCCTGCCTGCCTGCCTGGGAGCCCTGAGCGGGCGACCCTGGCAGCTTCATATAATGACGTGGCTTACACATGAGAAACTTTGCCAAACTGAAAACAGTGTCAAAATCCTCCACGGCCTTCCCCTGCATAGAAATGGGCCCGAATGACAAGCCCCCCCGAACAATAGCCTGGCTGTCGCGTACGCCTGCAATAGGACGACTTGTAAATGGAACCGTCTGATTTTTATGCACTTCCTTAACCTATAGCTGCATACCGTTGCCGGCCTAGTATATGCTAGCAATAACGTCAAGCTATAGAATGTAGAGCACTAGTCCAATTTTATATATATTGCGGCTATATACGACCTCGGCGGCGTACTTATCGACTAATATATATATACGCTATAGGATAGTAGGGTCCTCCGCGAGAGCGGCTTTCCTATCGGAGTAGGCTGGCAGCTAGGCAAAAGTAACGGGCTGAGCCCGATGTAGGCCGCGGCGACCCTTGGCCAAACCTTGGGCAACGACTTCCACCGTGCCTGCCCCTTTTATCTATTGCCTCCTCTAGTCGGGTTGAGGCGACGTTGTATATTTCGCTCTCCCTGCTCTCTGTCTCTCTTCTTTTCCTTTCCTTAGCTTGGGATTCTTAGTAGCAGAGGTAGCGCCAATTGCAACATTATTGCCGCAGACCCTTATATAGACTACTAGTCTAGTTGGTCACCTAGCCTTCCTTTTCATCTGAGCGGGAGAATTCGAAGGATTTAAACTAGTTTAGAGGAGGCAGAGGTTTTTAGTCCAGCCTTTTCAGGCATGGTTTCCTTTGTATGTAGTCGTAGATGGTCCGGCAAGCCTACGGGCACAGCAGAATGACCACCAAGGTAGCTACTAGTGTTATTACTTACATAACATGTCAATCGATGGCGATCATTGTCAATTAAGTGAAGCTTGGAATAAGAAGCGGCGGTGCTGAGGTTGAACGTGATCTGAGGCCATTGGGGAGGCAAGGACGGAAGAAAAACAAGCTGCGTCTAGGGAAGATGGGAACACAGAAGTCTTCAAGTTTTGTGGAGGGTCGTGATTGCATCAGGTAAGCAAAGAAAGGGGATACTGCTGGTATTTCGAACAGACATGCCTATAGATACCTTACGTATACCTTAAGTACCTATTTGTCAGTCTGACTCATATAGGTGGTCTGATTCCTATTGAGCGGATTGGCTGTGCTGAAATACGAGTAGGATTCACCATTACAGCCGCTTAATCGTGCCGATCCTCCAGTGTTCTAAATCCGAGAACGCCGGCCTGCCATGTTACTGTGTAATTCGCGCGCAGCCAAGATCCATGTGCGGATCAGACGGAACGCATGGAGAACCTCACGAATAACTGCAGCCAGCACGCGGATCCTGGCAGAACTTACGGATGGCCTCTCATGAATCATATAGACACTCCACCATGGGCTGCGAACTGCAGCAACCGACAACGGCCTCGGGTGTCGCACATTCATCAGCACCAGGCCATCATGAAGCTGTCTCGCCATCTCGGCATCGTCCTGTCCGCCAGCCCCTGCCTTGACGCGGCATCCGCCAGCCCGCGCGTCGTCGACGGATGCCGCGGTGTGACGTACCATGGCTTGGAGCGAAACGGCATCGAGGTCTTTCTCGGCATTCGCTACGCCGAGGACACCAGCGGCGCAAACAGATTCAAGCCCCCTAAGCGGCATGTCCCGGCCACAGGGAGCAGCATCAACGCGACATCGTACGGGCCCAGCTGCCCGCAGCAGCTCGGAGCATGGCCCGAGATCCTCCCGCTGGCGACTACCACGGAAATTTCGGAGGATTGCTTACTCCTGAATGTGGCGAGACCGCGGGGCACGAAAGGAAGGGACAAGCTGCCCGTCATGGTGTTCATCCACGGCGGCGACTTCTGGGCCGGCAGCAACCACGAACCCACCACTCTGCCCGACGGCTTAATCCTCGAGTCGGAGCGAAACGGGTTGCCCGTTGTCCACGTTGCCATGAACTATCGCCTGGGCTGTAGGGGACACAACAATCACTCATCTATTGTTCAGCAGCGACTGACAGTTCTGGATGCAGTTTTTGGGTTCGCGCAGTCCGACGCCCTCGAGTCTGAAGGCTCAGAGAACGCTGGCCTGAGGGATCAGCGACTCGCCCTTGAATGGGTGCGGGACCACATTGAGCACTTTGGCGGCGACCGGGACAAGATCACCATCTTTGGGCAGTCATCGGGAGGTGAGCCAACCATCCTGATTTAACAGTTTCCCTATCCATCAAGTGCTTTGCAACTGATCCGGGCACAAGGCCTGTCCGTAGGAATGCAGATCATGGCATACGGAGCAAGCAAGCCGGTCCCGTTTCAACAAGGCATCTGCGAAAGCCAGGCGCTCGAGACTGGAATCACTGCAAACTACTCCTTAGACGCGATGCAGGCCGTGGTGGACTATGTGGGGTGTAACGCAACCGGTCTTGACTCGGCGGAAACGGTCGCCTGCTTGCGGAAGCTCGACATGCAAACCCTCCTCAACGCGTCCCTCTCCACTTACCGGTCCGACCTCAACGGTGGCGACATCTGGCTCCCCGTCGTGGACAACGATTTCATCCCCGCCGCTCCCTCGACCCTGATCCGCGAGGGGCGCTTTTCCAACGTAACCACCATGATGGGCTGGTGCGAGAACGACCTCACCATCTTCACCGACCCCTCCATCAAGACCGCGGCCGACACCCGCGCGTTCATATCCGCCTCCGTCCCCGACGTGACAAGCACCAACCTAGACACCCTCCTCGCGCTCTACCCGGTATCCGACTTTATCTCGGAGGCCACAGCGACCCTCTCGGCCGAGTTCTTCCGCGCCGCCCGCGTAATCCGGGACATCCTCATGACGTGCCAGCCGGTCTGGTACGGGCAGCACCTCGCGAGGGCGGGCAACGCCGTGTACCTGTACGAGTGGAATCAGACGATCGCGGAGCCCATTCTTGAGAAGGCGACCAACGCATCGGGCTGGGGCCCCGTGCACACGTCCGAGCTCCCCTACGTGTTCGGCAACTTGTCGCACTGGAACATCACCGGCTACACCTTCGAGCCGACTGCCGCCGACTACGCGCTCGTGAGCCGCGGCTCCCGGTCCTGGTCCACATTTGCGGCTATGGGCAGGCCCAGTCTGGAAGGGCATGATACGTTTAGGGGGTATGAACAGGCGTTTCAAGTTGCACATCCGAACGAGACGTACATCTTTGTTGCTGGGGGGCCGTCGGAGGGGCTGTCGGCGATTGATGGGACTCAGTCGACAGACAGAGGCGGTGCGCGCGCAGAGGTTGAGGGAGCGATGCGCGTTCATCAACTCGCCGGAGATTGAGCAGTTAAAATTCTAGGTACGGTAGAGGTCCCGGCCACTGATGATTGTCTTGCCCTAAGGGAAGCTGGGGTTGAACAGGTAATTTAAGCAAAGCTTCAATGACGATGCTCTGGAATGTACTCCGTACATGGAAGAAGCCGGGAAGGAACGCTTCGCTTCATTTATTGAGGTTTTCGTCCAAACTTATTTGAGGAAGGATTGGATGCCACGGTCTGTTTGGCTCGTACATGCCCTGTTCCCACCAGGATTCCACGTGGTCAGGTACAGTGTCAATCATCCTGCATGCAGAAGTGGTGATGGTTTAGTAAATATAAGTGTTGGAAGGTTGGTTTTCATGCTAGGTAGCCCAGGATCACAGGACGCATCCTGTTTTTGCAGTGTATTGGGAGCTCCGGGAGATAGATGTGAGCGGTGGTGTAGCGTTGTGGCTTAAGGGCGTCACGTAAAAAATGGTGCGCTCGCTTATAATATACGTTATGAATAAGCGAAGACACTTATACGCGCAGCCCGATCCATCGGCAATTCGATATGAAGAGTTCGATGAGCCGGCTCTGAAGAGGACTCGGCCGCCCCCTATCTCGGCGCTCGCTGTCCCGGCTACACGAAATAGACAGAAGCGGATTACCGCAAGGGAACAGAGGCAGCAAGATGCTGTGATTTGGGATAGTCTAGTTGCCCCAATCTCTATGGACGGGGTCAGGGAAGATGGATGTCCTTCGGCGCCGTCGAATCCCCTTCCGGTCCTAGTCGAGAAAGAGGGTGCGTTGTAGGTAGAAGTCCTTTGCTAGATAGTTTTCTCGTTTGATTCCAATATCAATACCAATGTTTGACGAAAGCTACTAAAGTACATTATCAGCGAGCGGCGCCCTATTTTGACGAGACCCGCCACCTCTCCCCTCAACACTGGTCTCTCCTCGACCCAAACATGCCTTCTACTTCAAACGAAGCCAGGGTGATCTTCGCCCTTTGAGGCTATTAACAACGGTACAGTTCTTAGAATCCGGGGTGTAGCCAAGATCTATAACGTTCCGGCAACAACTATCCGCCGTCGACTTGCCGGCCAACGTACACGGCGCGACACCACGCCCAACTATACAGGTAACTCCTACTCTATCCTACAATTGTAGGTTCGGGATGGGTAATACCCATTTGAGAAATGGGTTACCCATGGGTACCCTGGGTGGGTAATTCCCTGCCTTAGTTTTCTTCATCCTTTACAGTCATCTCCTAGCTCGATGTCGCCTGCCGATTTCATTTTTTGTACCACTTCGCCACTTCCACATCGGATCCATCATCGTAGCCAGCATCTTCATCCTCCGATTGTGACGGGCAAGATCCGCCCGATTCCGAATCCCCATCACATTCATCGTCCATCCTTTCATCGTCCTCCTCATACTTAGCAGCCAGCCACGGAAGAAAGGCAGTAATTGACTTACAACTCGACGCCTCTTATTGCGGTGACTGCCTCCGTCCGGTTTGTTCTGCAGCTCTTCGAGGTCATAAACGGAGTCAGGGAGAACGGCGTCCCGCGGGGCCGTCACGATCCCGAAACATTCACACATCCCCCATCTTCCGCTGACGCCGTAGAAGCCAATGATCTTGTGGTTGAAGGCGGCACTGCGACATACGTTAGCAAGGCACCTGGCAAGGACGATGGCGGTTCCGAGTCAGCAAACGTACCCAACGTTTCTACCTGTCCAGATTTGCAGTTGAGCGCTCCCATCCCCTTTCCATTAGAGAGCCACATCCGCAGACCTTGCAACCAACCACCTTGTTCTGAGCGAGTCACCGCAACCTTGACAACCTCTGCATCCTTGGCAAGGGTCAGCTTCCTCGCCTGATGGCCACCCATGTAGGGATCATTGCCGTCCGGATCCCTAGGGCCGCATGGGATCTTCTCGCCGTCCGCGTAGTAAACCTCCGCCCCATCCAGAGCACAGCCAACACGCAGATCGATCTTGGTGGCGTCAACCAGGTTGCCTTTTCCGTCACGCTTCTTAAGCATAACTGCCCACATCCACTTGCCGCCGCTATTCCGGGCGACTCTGCCATCGCCGTCGCCGATGCATTGTTTCAATAGCCGAATGTTCGTGCCCGGAACCTTAATGAACGACCTGTTCAAGAACAGGGCCCAAAGATTGGCGAGTGTGTACTTCTTGCCATTTAGGGCGTCGACTTCAAAGCCGAGAGTTTTGAAGGACCCGAATCTCTCCTGGAGTTCCCTTTCTGAGTAGCGAGGACAGTGGCCGGCTTCGCAACCGACGTCTTGTCGTCATCCACTGCCTTCCCGCCCTTCGGTTTGAACGACACCCTCGCAATCCCGGCGTTGCACTTGATCTCAACAACCATCTCATCGCCCTTGCCATCCTCCAACCCAACGGCCGGCACCTCCTCGCTCATCTCCCGGTCTCCAGGCAGCCAGAAATGCCTCAGCCGCCTAAACTTGAGTGCATCGCCCACATCCCACCGACACTCATGCCGCGCCTCAGGTGTCACCACTTCGACTCCTCCCGTTCCCGGCACCCGCGCAATAAACACCTTCACCCAATCCGGCGAATACCCCTCACCATAATCCCACTACTATGCCCGGCCCCAAACGCGTGTCCGACCTCATGCAAAAAGGCGCCCTGCCCGACCGCACACGCGCGCCACATGCTCCCGCACTCCCCGTTGTCGTCCCCCACGGTATCTCCAGGCGGCGTGCCGTCCATCAAACAGGAGGATACCTCCTCCATGAACCGCGGCCAGGCATACGTCAGGTGGCTGCCGAACATGCCCAGGGACAGGCCCGCCGGGTTGTGGCAACCCAGTGCGGCGTGCGCGAGGATGAGCTTGGAGCTTGCTGCGTCGTAGTGCGAGTCGAGGATTAGCCCTGCGACGATGGGGCGGGAAGCGGTGGTGAAGGGGGCGCCGTGGGCGAGGAGGGCAGACGTGAAAATCTGGTGGAGACCGTCTTTGTTGCGCGCGGAGGGGTTCTGCTGGGCGAGGTTGGCAGCGCGGAGCTCAGCCAGCGTCTTGGGGGTGCGGACGAGGTGGATTTTGGGGACCGAGGCCATGGTTTGGCCTTGGCAGTGGAGGGAGGATTGGGAGAGTGTGTCAAGGGACCATTCTTCCTCGAGGCGAAAGGAGCGGCGGCCGAGGCCCTTTTGGCGGAAGTCTTCGGCTGTGAGGGCCTGCCACATGTAGGCGGTCATGCGGAACTTGGCAATGGCGGCGGAGAGGCTGGAGTGTGCGCTCGAGAGGCTGCCAAATTTGGCTGGGGGGCAGTCGATGAGCAGAGGGAGTCTGAGGCGATCATAATGGCGAGGTGGAGGGCCGGCGTTTGGAGGAGAGGTGTGTAGCGGAGGGAGAGCTGCGAGACTTTCAGGACCTGATCACCATGTTGAAGGAGAGAGACGGATGTACCTCGGTCTGGCACCCATCTTGGTCCTCATTTTGGTCATATCTGATCACAACCTTGTTCGTGCCCGGCGAGAGCAGAACAAGAGCCTTGAAGTAGCCGCGGCACATGGGCCAGCGCTGCTCGGGGAACGATGGATAGCCGGCATCGTCCCTTGTCTCAACAACAATGTAGCCGTCATCGTTGTCAAGGGCGGCGCTGCTGCTGCACTTCCCAGACAGGAGGACGCAACGCTGGTAGACGTCCTGCACCGCGGTGTGCTGGCCGGTTTCGAAATTGTCTAAAGTGAACATCCTGACGAGTACTGCTGCATTGATGGTGAGGAGAAGTGAACATTCCGAGGCTGGAAGCTGGCGACATCTTTTTATGGCTGTTCCGAGATGGAATTTTGAGGAGTTGAAGCCTCAAGGGATAAATAACATCTGGAACTTGTGCTTGTTGTTGCAGGGGGCGCTGGGCGCGGCGATCCACTCTTAGCAGGCAGCCAGCCGTTAGCGCGAGCGGTGCCTAGCGAACTCGCATCACTTCACCCGGTATCATGGGTCCTATCGGAGATTCATCCGAGAGGCCTGTTTTGACATGCCTGCGCTTCCCCGTTCACCCTAATTCTTCGCCTTTCACCATCGGCAGCAGCCTACGCATGCTTACCACGGGTCTAGTACTTCCTCCCGACGGCGCCATACTGCCAGAACCCCAACTGGGGCAGCATGCCGCGAACATGGACCGAGATGTAAAAGGCATTCATCTCCTCCGGCTCAATTGTCACATCCTTCACAGTACCCCCTTCTTGTTGCGCAGGATAACTCCAGTTCTCCTCACGCAAACGCCTCGTCGTGCAGCCCAAACAGCTATGGCAGCCCATTCTCTGCGCGCAGCATCATGGCATCCTCATAGTCTTCGTCCTCAGATTCCTCAACCGCCTTCTGACCCCTTGCCCACTGCCGCGCATATGAAACGTCGTCTTCGGTAAACCGGCGATCCACCTTTGGTGCTGCCAACTCCGGCAGTACACTGCACAACCTCTGCCAGTCGTTGCCAAAGTCGGACAGCTTTGCGTCGTCCAGCACACGGAACGAGCCCTCTGAGATCACGAGGTCCAGTAAGCCGCCCGGCTGCATGTCATTAGTGGGCTCCCACTAGACGCACACGTGGTGGCGCCACAGGCGTAGTGTGTTCGCGGAGCATAGAAGTAGTGCGGGTTGCCCGCGAGGTGGGCGGCGGCGATGCGACGCAGCTTCTGCGAGCGCTACGGCTCGAGAATGTCGGCGATCTTGGCGGCAGTCAGGAGGGAGGTGAGGCGAGGAGCTTTGAGTTGAGCACGTTCTCGTTGATGAATGCTGCTACTAGGTCAGGGCGCGGATTATGTGCGCTGATTATGTGCGCTGATTATGTGCGCTGAGCTCAGATGAGGGATTCTACTTGTGCTGAGGGTGTGATTAGTACACCGTGATGTTGGAGCGGGGGAATCGGAAAAGGGCCATAATCAGATACTGCTCGACTGGGAGAGCTCCCACGCCGGCGTCTCTATCTCCATCTCCTAGTCAGCGCTCATTTCGAGGCGGTTTGGCTAGGAGGCACCAGCGACCAAGGCGCACCTCGGGGCTCAGGCGAGTCAAGCGTTCAAAAATTCCCTGCCATTGAAGAAGGTTATCGCTTGGTGTTGCAAAGAGGTCTTTGACCTCCCACACTTACAGACCGCTCCGCCTGCCCTTGTAGCCGGCAATGGCGATTAAACGGCCATTGCGCCAATCTTCCATTTCTTCCACAACCTCAATTCAACACAACACTTCCATAGACAACACGCATCATCAATTTCCCCTACACTTGAGCCCATCACCGTAACAGTTGGCAAGTACCGGCGTAGGATCATGGCTTGGGAATGCTCCGAGACGCGACGCGGGGTCCGCGACCCAACTTACCCAACGACATGACATACCATCCCGCCCACCCCTCCCAGGCTGGAAGTCCTTCGAGCCTTCCACCCTCTGAGAAGTTAGAATGTGACATTCAGAGTTTGTGACCTTCACCAACATGGCAACCCTTGACATTGGACGACCTAGCGGCGAGTTAGTCCTTGAGATCCTTCCATTGCATAAGTTTTATGGCCAGTTGGCGTTTTCCACGTGTACCTCGCTAAAATCTTGGTCAAACTCACAGATGAATGCAGGCTTACACGCAGGTAAAAGGGCTGGGGAAGTTGAGGTGGAGGTGCCTTCGCACGATACGGGAGGCGTCTAGGACCGCTTTGACACTCGCAGGTCGGGAGCTCAAGGCTGAAGCGTTGGTAGGTAAAGATAAAGATGTGGGCCATCGTGGCCTAGGTTGGAACCTGGCGCTGTCAGCGAATGGCTTTTTCGGTCATGAAACCATCTGAAGGAGGACTGCGTCCGCTGACGTACTGGGCCTTTGGCCGAAGCCTGAGAATCGAGCAAATCTTAAACAATTTTGGCTTTTCTGCCTCGTTGCTGAAGGCCACATTTCACTCTTCTTCTGAAGCAGAGATACACCCAACCCCCATGGATGATGTGCCCATGACTGTTGGCCCATTGTTCAACACCTTGCAACCACGAATATTGAGAGGCTCATAGGCGCCAAGCCGGGAAGACGACGGGAGACTTGGATGACTGAAAAGACATTGAGGGAGATGATTAGCCATCATGATCCCAATCAGAGCGACGCCTGACCATACATCCAATATGCTTCTTTTCCAAAGATGCGACCATCAGTTGCGGCGATGGCGGAAATCCCCTGGCAGCACTTCTCCCATGCCGAATCCAGGCCAAGCCAGTAGACAGACACCAGGCTTCGCAAACGGATCCAGCCAGGAACACGGCGAGGAGCACATCGTACATAAGCCCATGATGAGGACTCATGAGCTTGTATATATCATTCCGTCCGTGTAGAGCAAGAACGCCATGGGACCTGGGCCCTCCCCCTCGTGATCGCACTCGGACTTCTTCCCCTCCACCATGCCGTGCTCCGTCCCAACCTCATTCCAGTTCCCTCCGTCAGAGAAGGTCCTGCAACTCCGCTCAACCGAACCCCAATGACTGCACCTCTATGGCGACTACGTTTCATCTCACTCCCCGCCAAACTCACACTCCAGCCGCCGGGCGTGACGCGGTTCCAAGATGCATGTTACTGGCAGGCAAGCCGTCGGCTAATCCGTTGCGGTTGGGCCCCCGGGTGGGCGAGGAGGATGAAGATGCCTGGACTCCGGGTCGATGTCACCGCCGGGATGGTCCGGCTGGATGGGTCTGGTCGATTGTGGCAAGTGGGAGGGAAGGAGAAGAGGTTGAAGGTTGGTGGGGATGGGTTGTGAACAAACTGAGAGAATCAAGCCTGGATTTGAAGTCGGTTATTGCCAATCGGGGAGGTATCTTCATTCATGACTCTTTGTTCGAACGCAAATGGCGGGCGTTCGATATACACCGCTCTGCCCAGTGGCTAGCTCGGCGTGGCTCGGCTCGTGCTGCCGGGCAGCATCCCCAACTGGGAAACCTTGAAGTGCGGGATCCTGAACACGAGAAAATCTTAGCTGGAATCAGGTCCAATGACAACAAAGCCAGGAAAAAAAGGCCCTGGCATGACACCTTGGGTTCTGTTTTTCACTGCCCCGGTGGACATTGGAGCATACTGGTGGCTCCCATCTCGGAGCAGTGCGAGCGAGGAAATGCGGTCAATCCTCAGCGCAAGCTATAGGATATGCGTGTAATCTACAAGAAGTCAAATAAAGCTCTCCTCAATGTGGGGATCCAGGCATGCCGGATTGTGTCGCGGTTTTGATCAAGTTGAGGAAGTCTCGTGAGCTGGGGCACGGTCTTCAAATCTGGGTCATCCGTTCGCCAAAAGGAAGCCTTAGCGAGCGGCTTGGGCGGGCGGGTCCACCGAGAACAGGGGTTCATGAGGTGGGACCCTGAGAATTCAGTTCATCTGAATCTTTGACTCAGTACCTTGCAGGAAGAGCAACACAATAGACAGCAATGGCCACAATACACAGAGAAACGTGCAAAACTACCACACCATCCCCGCTGTCTGGAGCAACATAGTCAAGGCCGGGCACGACCGCGGGTTGAGGACCGAGTGGTGGCGCGGCGAAGCCAAGAGCAAGCCCCCGTTGAGGGGTTTCTGTTGCCACCAATCTTGAATTGAGGAGTAAGCTGAAGCTGAGGCTCTGCCTCCCCACCACCACACCACCAGCCAATATTAATTTGCTAACTCGCTTGGGCAAGGCCTCTCAGCCACCTGATCCACTGCTCAGGTCCAGCTCCCCGTTGCTGGCTGTGGGTGGCCCAGTGCCGCCCAATGGCATGCCAGGACAAGCCCACCCTGACTGCCCCCATCAAGCAAAACCAAGCCTGGGAGCAAAAGCGGTATGGACTCCGCGGTTGCTCCAGAAGTCTGGGATCCAGAATCCTGGGTATCCCGTATTAAACCATGCAAGGCCCGCGAAGATCCCCGACACCATCCGCTCCTCATCCTTCTGTTGCCGCCCTTGCCGTCCCTTGATCGCCTTTGCTTTTCCCTCTCTGTTCCCTTCGAACCATCGTCAACCCGGGGAAAGCAGCAACCACGATGCTTCCCCTCCTCTTTGCCGCGTCGCTTTTAGCGCCCGCCATTGCCGCCGCTTCCGAGGGCCACCAGCGGGTAACCCGGGGCGATGGCATTGTGCGGGCGGCAGTCAATGCGATGCCCGCTCCAGCCTCGGTTTCGAAGCTGCGGACACGACAGAATGCAGTTGAGGTGGCCAACCAGCGGGCCGGGACGCGATACGCCGTCGACATCGAGGTCGGCACGCCTGGGCAGAAGCAAACGCTGATCCTGGACACCGGCTCGCCGGACACCTGGATCAGCCCCTCGTGCGACACGGCCAACGTGCCCAAGGATTGCAAGGCCCTCCCGCGCTTTGACCCCTCCAAGAGCAAGTCGCTGAACGCCACCGGCGTCCGGGACATCCTGCGCTACGGCATCGGCAATGCGACCATCGAGTATGTCTACGAGACAGTGACGATAGGATGTAAGTCTGCCGTAGCTGCACCAGCGCCCGCTCCCGACCGACACATACTAATGCAACCGCTCTCCAGCCGCAACCATCAAAAACCAGATCATAGGCATCGCGACCGAATCCTCCCATCCCGCTCGGCATACTGGGCATGTCCCCTCCCTCCAAGGCAAGAACGAATACCCCTACATCCTCGATACCATGGTCAGCCAAGGTTTGATCAAATCCCGCGCCTTCACGCTCGATCTCCGCGGCGTCGACAACCCCACTGGCGCGCTCATCTTCGGCGGTATCGACACTGGCAAGTACATCGGCTCGCTCGCCAAGCTCCCATGCTCACCCAGGAACAAACACCCCTGGGCGCCGATCGTTACTACGTAACCCTGACCGCGGTCGGCTTGACCCTCCCAACGGCGAGGTAGTCCAGTCCGACGACCTCGAAGTCCCCGTCTTCCTCGATAGCGGCAGCACTTTCTCCCACCTCCCGACCTCCATCTACCAAGCCTTCGCAGCCTCCTTCGCCGAGGCCCAGTTCGACCCCAAGAGCGGGTACTACTTCGTTCCCTGCGATGTGTGACCAAGCTCGATGCCTCAGTCGACTTCTACTTCGGCACCAAGGTCGTGCGAGTCCCGCTCAACGACTTCATCTGGGAAGTCGACGGCTTCTGCATTCTGGGGTGTGCCCAACGACAAGGAACCCATCCTAGGCGACACCTTCCTGCGCGCTGCGTACGTGGTGTTCGATCAGGACAACCGCAACATCCACATCGCGCAGGCCGCCAACTGCGGCAGCAACCTGGTCGCCATCGGCTCCGGCGCCGATGCGGTGCCGAGCTCTACAGGCAAATGCACTGCCCTCCCCACGCCGACGGCCGCGAAGAGCAGCAGCTCGATGTCACGGCCACCAGGGCGCCCGCGAATACGTTTACGGGCGCTGCGCCGACGAACGTGGCGCTGGGTCCGGGGCCCGCTGCGTCCAAAGGGAGTGGAAGCGGTGAAAGTGGCAACGGGCCCCAGCCTACACAGGGGACGACGGGGAACAAGAACGCGGGCGGGAAGGGGCGGAGGTGGCGTGGGGCGTGATGGGGTTGCTGGCAGCAGTAAATCTGATGGCAGCGGTCATGCTCTAGGTTTGATGGTTTGAGGATACCCTATTTGTTGAGTTTTTGGTTGATCTTGAGCATGTTAGCAATGCGTTGTTTAACGAGGAAATTTTGATGTGGAATTTTGATGTTGGCGTTGGTATGTGAGCAGAAAGAGCGACCGTGGTATGGTCGTACATGTACATGGCATGGGTACCTGTTTTTGAGGGATGTCGGGCTTGCACCATATGGCGTTCTGTTATTTACCTGGTTGGTTCTTATTCTGCATGGGTTGAAGAGTGATATGGAATAGACGTTGGGAGAGGTTGTTCATCCTTCTACACAGCACCGCTCCTCATGCATTTGCTAGGTGTTTGGTAAGCCGCTGTGCTTGTTATGGCGGTAAGTCAGAAACCGAGGTTCCTTTATCACGCCCCATGATGCAGTTGTGAATCTTCCTGAAGCATAGATGGCACAGCCTGGATAGAACGGTTGCCGGTTGGACTCGAGCGCTCGGCTTCTAGTTGTCCGCTTCTTGTGCCCTTGAGACGAGTTCAAGGATGATGAGATTAAAGAGTTTAAGATGCCTTACTCATCATGCCAAAGCTTGCGAATGCTCTGCCGCTAACAAGTTGTCAGTTGTCGTATCAGCATTCGGAAAGCGGTTCCAAAGAGCCCTTGAAACTGCGTCGGATTCGACAGTTGTATGGTTCTTGCTAAGAGCTTAGCTAGCAAGAGCTACCAAGAATGTCCTCTCAATATCTCAGTTGACATTGCAGAGCCCAATGCCCAAAAGAGAAAAAAAAAAATTCCCCGAGATAGGCCACATGATGATGTGCAGCGGTTGCCGCCGACCGCAGGACTTCGCCCTCCCAGAAAGCAAGCAGGACTCCCCTCTCCGCAACTTGGACCATCAGCTCGCGTTGGTTAGCATTGTGAGTACTTGCTTCCAAATGTCCAGGGTTTTGAAGCTCGGTCACTCTGACTCTTCATCCCCGTCCTCTGACCAATCATCCTCTGACAGATCATAGAATTTCTCCCAGCGCTGAGCATAAACTCAAGGAGTACATCAACCATCAGAGCACGCCGATCGGTGCCAATAATCGGCATCCAGTTCCATTCTGTGAGCGGTCGACAGTGAGGCCTGAACGGCCTCTCCTTGATTGAAATGGTCTCCGTGCAATCTTGGACCGTAAACCCTAAGACATCGTCGTCCGTTGGCAATGATGAGAGTCTCGGCACTATAGTTGTGCATTTGTCGAGCTTGTAATTGAGAAGTGAGTGAGACCTGAAAGCGGGGGACACCTCCGCGCAGGCCCTCCAGGTCTCGTAGTCGCAGTGGTCCAGAATCCGGCAATACATCTCGGGGGGTAAAGCACCGGTTGACTTAACAGCCGCGCGCCGGGCTGCGGCAATGTCGAGGAAGTTGACTAGCGCTGCCAGGCCGGGGTAGTGGTGTGTATTTGAACGCTCCGACTGTTCCACAACAGCGTAGTGGCTTGGGTGAGTGTGTCCCATCCCCTCCCTCCACTCTGGGCGCTCGCGCGGATGGGTGCTCAGACACTCCTCCTCCCGGAGCGGCGACAACTTGAGAGGATGAGAGAGTTTGACAAACGGGCTTTTTCGGTGCGTGAAGCAGTCAGCACCTCGGCAAGGACGACCTCATAGAGAGACATGACGACCACCTGGAAATTGGCCCGCCCTTGTTGAAGACCCCAAGTGACGGCCGCAGTCACGGCGGCACAGTCAACCACAAGTACGAGGCTGACGAGCACGTCGTCAAACCAGTACATGGTCTCTGATGGAGCAGCTCCGGGCAGCTGGCCGGGTCGATGAAAGAGAGAGCCAAACTCGAGCAGGGGAGCGTCGTTCCCCGCCCAGTTCGGGCCAAACCATCCGTTGTCCGGCACCATTAGATTCTCAAATTCGTCCTCGTCGGACCCAAGCCCGCCGCGTCAAACTCATCCCAGAGTTCGCAGTACCCCAAGTAGTCGAGACCGCATGTGCGAGGGTGGCAGATTCCGCTCCGAAACGCAAGGAACTTTGCCTTCCCGGATGCGATCCAGAGCACGGCAAAAGCGAGCTCGCGGAATGGGAATGAATCCGGCGCCCATTCTCTGCCAAATCGCATAATTGTCGTGCCGTACTCGTACAGGACCTCCGCCAGGACTCGCATGAGCCAGTGTTTTCTGGCATCGGCAATGCCAACCTTTGCGGTGACAGTGCGCGAAGGGTAACCAATCTCGCTCACACGTTCCCGGAGGGCAAGCGCCGGCGAGGTGACATAGTCCTTCTCGCAGATGTCCGAGGGGAAGGTAGGCCCGGCGCTGTTGAGGCTGCTTGGGACTGCCATGTGCCACAAGCAGCACTTCCGAGGTATTTTGTCGAGTTTGAAATGCGCCGTAGTCAATCGTGAAGACCTCGCGGTCGAGATTGATGATGAAGGTGACATCGTCCAGAACAAGTCCGCGCTTAGGCAGTAACTCAGACGGAACTCGGAGAAATTCACCGCTCTTGGACTCGCCGGGCTCAGCGGGTGCACCGTTGATTGGGAAGACGTGTTGGTCGAAGTATTGTTCCTTGGCGGCATACTCTGCCCGCATCTGCTTCAGCCATTCTGTCCCTATATCAGCATTGTGAAGACAAGACGTTTGTATTACATCACTGACTCTTGTACCGGCCCTTGCTGGCTGGGATGGTTTCAGCCATGGCGAGGGTCAGGCTTCCGAGGCCGTGGTCGAAGTCGGGGTCGTCATGCTGCTTCGGATGGAAAAAGCTCATATAGTCCCGTCCATGGTAGCGGACGATCTGGACAGCAGTCATGGTGGGTGCCGTCGTCAGGGCAATGGGCGTTGTGAAGTGATGAGGAGAATAGCAGTGCCGATGTGTCAGGTTTGAGAGATGGCTTCTGGAATCCATTGGTCAGAAGGAAACAACCTTTTCTTGAAAGAACATCATGTGACGCCAGGCAGAAGCCCGAATCATGACAGCAATGGCACAAAGCGATTGCTGGGGGAAGGAGCAGCCATCAGTTCAGCGGGGGAATCCGAAGCCACATGGAAGGCGCGCACCTCAACGGTCCCTCCGGGAAGGCACTTGGAAACTCCCCTTTCTAAGCCCACTGCAGCTATCTCAGATAATCGAAGGATCCTCCGTCGTTGACTTCGACGATCACGCCCACCCACTCCCAACATGTGCCACTTCCATTCGTTTTCTGCCATAACCGGATACACCCCAGGCCCATGAACTGCTCCTGCGAATCCGCTGCCGGAATGCAACCCTTGAAGACCACTGATGGGTAGAATAGCCATGTTGTCCCCGCTTGGCTTCAATACTAGGCTAGCTCTCCTGCGCAGAATTGCCGCGTACAGAAACCAGCGATTCCGGCCTGGTATGCAAAGGCTTACCCTCACTCTCCAATTCCGAAATAACTAGTCCAGCATCCAGCTCATGCACCTTTGGGTGCGTCTCAGCAGCAAGCTCTGGCTTCCTCTTCCACGGTCTGTACTTCAGGACGGCGCGGGTCGCGTGCCAGCTCAGGCTCTCGCCGACGACAAGGCTTCCTCTCCCTTCGGCGGCGTCTGAGGACAAGGACTACAACAGTAGCAGCAATGGCGGCAACGACTATTATGCCAACCGCAATCCCCGCTTTAGCGCAGGCTGAGAGAGTGGATCGGAGTTCGGGAGTCATTTTCGAGTAGGATGACGGCGCTATAATGGAGGATGAAGCCTCCGTGGGTGACGGAGACCTGGATCCCGGAAGGTCGGTGAGACGCCATACCAGGTGGACCACGGGGACGCTTGTCACAGCGAACCGGCTTGTTGTCTTCCATCCAGTGGATGTCAGTTATCCAAGAAGTCACGATCTTGGGATCGTCGAGCTGTTCGGTTATGCTCGTGGTGTATGTCATGTTATGCTGGTGAGGACCACGGTCTCGCCAAGGGAAAACTCTTGGTACGGGGCTCCGTTATCGCAGCTGATGTAGAAGTGGTATGTGTCGGTCTTGGTCCTGATGCAGCTGGGAGGTATCATTATAGTATCTGCAGGCTGTATCAAGCCAGTAGCGACATCGAAATTGCTGGCGGAGAGGTATGCTGTTAAGTACGTTGGCATCATGAGGAATGATTGAAATTCACGTGGAGAGCAGAATGCTGCTGTTTCGTTCCTCTCCAGGAGCAGCACATTTAATCCTGGCACTACGGCAGCTGTGGTCCAGCTGACCGGGCAAAGCAGCCCTGGGGATAAAAGGCCCAGGAGCTCCACGGTGCTGACCCGGGCATTGCATGGAAGGGGGTTCGACAGTCCGATGCGTAAGCAGTGCAATACTAGTCTGACTGCGCCATCTGAATGTAGCACTGGGTGCAGTACTCTCCGTGCATGTATGGTGTAGAAGGGGGACCCGGTTGTTGTGTGAAGGGGCGGCTTTGTTGGAGGTTGAACGAGTAATCGTTGTGCCCATTGTGCATCGTTGGGTAAGACGAGCTGTCTGGTAGGGGTGAGACGAAAGTGCGGTTTTTCCGCTTTCTGGTCTTCGCTTTCCGAGGTGGTCGGTTCGGCCGCAAGCCTGAGCAAGGTCAAGCAGCGGGTTTCAGAGGAAGGATAATGTTCAGAAGCGAAGTCAAAACATTCGGGAAAATGGATCAACTTTGCTGGGCCGGCCCGTAGATTTCAGGTTGTGTGAAGGCAGCCGGCGAAACAGGACACAGATGTCTAATCTCCCATTTCGATGTTGTCCTCAGCTAGGTGCACTTATTGTTTTCATAGGATGGTCACTAAGTCTGATAACGTACGGAATACTTTATCAGAGAGTTGCGCACTGATAAGGGCTGTACAGATATTTCGCTATAACACTAACAGCGGGATTAGCGGGATTAAGCCGGGAATCAGCTATTAGTGCTACAGCTAAATATCTGTGCCACCCTTACTAATTAGTACACGACTCGCTGATATGAGCGACTCACTGATAAAGTACGTTACTGGTTCTTAATGGACCAACTGGCAATGAGGAGACTTCATCTTCCTGCCAACCGTGGCGAGGGCCTGCACTTTGTTCCTGTGGTGTGAGACCCACTGGTCCCACACCTTCATCTCAGCCATCCACCCCCTGCCCCTGAGTTCGCCGATCTTCTCCTTTCCAACAACAACATCAACCTCAACACCATAGCGAATATCACCACCTTCGCCGGCCCTCCCGCCGCTTCCCCCCTTACAGTTCCCCTCTGTTCACCGAAGCCCTGAGAGGGAATTATCGGCTCGCGTGGCCTTTCAGCCCGGAGGGTTCACAGAACCCCAGGGGGAGAGTGAACTGTACCTATCCGGTTCTGGGTGGGTGTGTCCTGTGTCCAATTCAGGAGGCCTGCTTACACAACGGAAAGCATAGGGCTAAGGAGGGATCTGAATCTGCTGCAACCCATGTGGTGCCGGCATGGTTTTTTACAAAAATCGTGCGCAGTCAAAGCTGCTCAGGCCTTCGTGTGGTATCTTTATTTTCCCACGCAATCTCTGTTGTCCATAGCGGCGACTCCGGCACCTCTGCTTTGTTCAGAATCTAGTAGCAAAACTGTGGTTCAAATGCCCGGCCTTTCTTAAATGGGAACCCGGAATGGTAGCGGTTCAGCGCCTCATTATTGGCCAAAAGTATCGGTGCGAGTAGCCCATCCTTCAACTTAAAGGTCTGACGTTCTCGTGGGCAGGCCGTCCGGGTCCAGGGACCTGGAGCTGCCGATAAGCCCCTGAGCTCGGTGTAGCTCAGGTACAAGACAACCTGGCCTGTACCGATAGGGACTGTTCAGAAGCCCGCTTCGCTGTTCTTGTCACAGGTCCAGTATTCGTGAATCTCCTTGATCATCGTCGAGAGGCACATCGTGGGGAACGTTCTGAACGAACGGACGAAGGTGCCGCATGAAAATATGAAGCCCCTGGAAACAGCGTCCATGACTATCAAGCCGATCGAGCAGCAAAAGCTATGGGGCTTATGTCGGATAGCAGAATGCTGCGGTCCCATCATACTCTAGCATCTCTAAAAGGGCAGCAGCCCTGATGATATCCGTCATGTTGTGGCTAGCCACGGTTGTGGTGGTTCAGTCGTAGAGACAGGATAACCCAGAGAGTAGAAGCCACATGGGCCCACGAGACCGGCCCAGGCATAGATGGCCTCGCTCCATGGCAATCAGAGTAATATTCCACGCAGATTCCCTTGGATGTTTTCGGGCAGAAATACTGTCGTCTGAACAAAGCAGGCGTCACATTCAGCCAGGGGAGTAGTAAAGGCTGTCGTGAGAGGCCCAAGGGTTATGCTGTAATGGAGATGGCACCAGGGGATGACGTTTGGGTGATGGGTGATATCGTAGAGAGCTGTTAATGCTTCAATCCGTTCTTCGCTTTCTGAACCCGTCCTCATTGCCTGCGGTACCAGGTTACTGACCTGGTCAACGAGGGTTGGAAACAAAAGTAGATGACATTGGAATTGAATTGGGGCAGCATCCAGACGTTGCAAAACCAGCACACCAGCGCATCCCCGCGAGATTGTTTCTTGGATATTTATACTTATCTTCTTCCGCGGACACATCCCCGGCTTTGGGCACTGACATGAGTGAGCACCTTTGTCGGTGATGAATCTAAAACAGGTGCCACATGCGGTCCATTGGCCATCCTGTGGCATCAGAAACTGATCACCTCATGGGCTTCGGATTCTCGGAGTAACCCATGTCTCTTGTCAAACCCGCTTGGTTAACCTGAAGCACAAAATCAATAGTCTGTACTTGAACTCAGTTTGGGCTCTCTAAACATTCCGGGTCCCGATGCTGTGACTGCTCGGGGTTTGTTGTGTTATCTGTTCATTTCATGATGGATGTATCCATGTAGCCTTGCCCTCACAACTTCATGCGGGTCACTGGTTTGATGGCTTGACGCTTGACATTCAGTGCCCTGGACGATAGTGCCCTGGACAACAAAGAGGGGATTGGGAAAAAGAGCATCTTAGGTTGGTTGCTTGGCCTTCTCCAGTTCAGGGTTGCCGCGGACAACCACAAACCCCGGAAGGACATGAGACGCCCAAGAGCATTCGAGTCGTATGCTTGAAAACCAGCGGCGGCAAAACCAGAATTAGATATGAATGTTGAGTAATCATCCCGTGGGCCAAGACGACAAGACTCGTCGCCATTGGTAGCTGCGTCTTTGTCCCGCCGGTTGTGAATGAGACAGTCACGGGACAACGCGTTAGAGACGCGAGAGGCGGCTGCTGGCGGCCTTGGCTGCCAGGCAGTGACGCGCCACGTCCGTCATATCTCTACACCGCGAGTGCTTGGCGGGAGGGGATGGTGTTCAGCTGTTTGTGTCGACCAGACGGACGAGGGCGTTGATGATGGTGTGAGGGATGCTCTGGGTATAAGTATGGACTAGATCTCCATCTCCCTGATATGTTCACTTTTCCCCTTCCAACAAGACTGGAAACACCTTCTCCAAACACTATAACTTCCGCCCACAATCCCACCTGCCCAAACAGTCAACCTCACAACACACACACACACACAAGATGTCGACCACCAGCCAGGCTGAACCTGCTCCAACCTTCTTCATCAACCTCCCCACCACCTCCCTCTCCGAGGCAGCCGAGTTCTTCACCTCCTTGAACTTCACCCGCGTTGGTACGTACATACCTCTCATCCCCCTTTCCCTCCCCCAACACCATCCCTCAACCCTCCCATCCAACGCTTCTCACCACCATCCCCGCCACACAACAACCCAATCACACTGGGTAACCCTCTCATTAGAAGCATGGTCCGACGCGTCCACCACCACCCTCCTCCTGCCAGCGCCGAACTCGACCATCTGTCTCATGCTCCACGCCCATTCGCGCTTCCGGCAGTTCATGCGGCCCTTTCATCGATCGCAAATCCCCACACCTCCACCGAGGTGCTCTTCTCGATCAGATGTGAGACAAGAGAGGAAGTGGACGGGGGCTTGACAGGGTCGAAAAAGCTGGGGGAAGCGGGACCCCTACGTGATGGACAAGTACGGCGAGGGGATGGGGATGTACGTGCGGAGCTGGGCGGACGGGGAGGGGCATGTCTGGGAGTGTTTTCTGATGCTTCCGGGTGGAGGGTTGTAGTGGTGTGGGAGAAGAGGGAGGGGGAGGGGGCTTGATCGGGTTTGAAGACCGAAGAAGGACCGGGATGGTACACGCGGAGGGGATAACAGCAAAAGGAGTCGAGAAGTCCGGGACCGAGGGCAGAGAGGCGTGCAATGACAGCGAATGTTCTTATTGTGTGCCATGGTCACCTGATCATGGTCCGGGTTGTCGTTAGCCAGACTGACAGTTTCAAGACATTAACCTTTAAGATGAAGTCGAGTTTCCGTTGAATCCAACCGCGTGCTTTTTAACCTACTGCTGAACTCTTCGTAACGTCATCTCATATCCGGACTCAAAACCCGTCTATATCATGATGGATTGCATGCCAGATCCTCCGCTTTCAAGCACAAGTCTACTACCCCTCACAAACAATAGGCGTCTCATCCCGCATAATCCACACCTCTCCAATCAACACACAACACCCCACCGTCATAGCAATGGCAATAATCGGCAGATTCACCCTCGCAAAGTCCAGCCTCCTAACATGGATATGTTTCTTAGCTAGGATATCCCTCCACAGTAACCCCGCGAGCGAGGCACTGAACGCCGTACTGAAGGCGCCGTAGTTGACGCCCAGTGCCATGGTGTACACAGTCGCCCAGAAGGTGCGCTTGGTGATGGGGGTGTGGTCGAAGTAGTGGATTAAACGCCAGGCTTGGATTACACGGGACAGGAGGATTGTGGTGCCTATGTTTGTGCCGGAGAACTGACATGGCGGCGGTTAGTCATGTGGTACGGAGTTTTTCTTTTTTTTTTTGTGGGGGGTGGGAAGGGTAACGGGGCTTACGTTGCAGAGAATAACCGACAGAAACCCCATCCCGCCGATGGCGCCTATCGTGCCCGTCTTGCGCACCCAGGCGTCCCAACCGAGCGCGAATATCTGGACCCAGCCTTTTGTGACGAGTGCTTGGACAAGGACAAACATGGAGAAGGCAAACGGGACGAGGGCGAATGGGAGGTGGGAGATGACGGCCGTGGCGGTGGGAAATGTCTCTTGCGACCATCTGTATGAGTCTCTAGCGAGTGAAACGAGTGTTGCACGGTCGTGTTGCTGATGGAGTTGTTCCCCTTGGGGAAATCCCGCTCGTGCCGTTTTCACGCGATTGCTCACGGTGTCGCTTACTTCTTGAGTGGGGGATTTCTCAGGGGTGTCGCCGGCTGTTTTGATCTTGTCGTCTGTGACAGCGCCCAGGGCAGATTTCCGTGACTTGAGACCGGCCTCTGGTGAGGCGCTCTGGGCGGAGGCAGACCCGTCGGACGAAGCGGCCCGCTGGGCCTCCTGGACTGCTAGCGCCGCCTTCTCTTCCTCCTCTCGCAAAGCCCGCTCCAAGCGTAGCCGCTCGACTTCCTCGCGACCCTTGCGAGCGATCTCGCGTGTTTCGTGGCGGTGAATCCACCCAAACGCAAGGTCCCACGCAAACATAAGCACTGCGGCGGGCAGTGTGACGTAAAACACGGGTATTGGGCCCTTGTTTGTGGTCGCGGCGTTGAGCGCAAGGACAGAAATCAACGTGGCAGCCATGACGATGGCGCCGAAGGCAGCGCCCTTGCGGTCCAGGAACGGGTTGACGATCTCTTCGAGTGAAAGCAGCTTCCCTTGTTCGCCCGGGGCATCTTCCTGCTCCTCTGCAGTTCCTCTCGCGTGCGGGATGTTGGGGTTGACGGGCTTGCGAGTGCGGGCTTCCTCGGGCAGCTCGTCGGCATCTTGATGGAGCGCGGGATGAGCGACTCGTTGTTGAAGACAATGTAGAGCAAGAAGGGGAATAGGACGATGCCAGTGATAATGACCGGGACAATCATGTTCGCCGTGTAATCAATGAACTTGATTTCGAATGCGCCGGCGAGCACAAGATTGGTTGGGTTGGATGAGACTAAGATGGCTGAGGCAATGTTGGCCGTGGCGAACTGGCTGTAGATCCATGCTCGTGGGTGAACGATATTGCTTGAAACTCGCGTCATGTATGCGAGAAATGCAGTCCCTGAGAGGATGACCGGATCGTTGCCGACGAAGCTCGTGAGCGCGAACCAGAAGAGGTAGAGGTAGAAGAACAGGCGGTGGCCGACCTCGCCTCCCCACTGCAGCACCTTGAAGGCCAGAAATCTAATGACGCCGGACGCATCGATGGAAATGGCAATGTAGGAGAGCGAGATGAAGAAGAGCATGATGTCGAGCGGCGAGATGTTGTCGGCTCCCAGGGTTCCCTCCTTGACCTCCTTGCCGTCGATGGCCAGAATGGCGAGCAGGAATAGGTCGGCGATCAGAGGTGCGGTGACAATGTTCATGGAGAGTTGAGCGCACCCAAGGAGTGGTCCTGACGGTGTTGCGGGACTCGGGGTCGCCATGCCGTGACCCGTCGTCCACCGCATCGGGTTCCCGCGGCGAGATGATGCGCAGGGTGCTGAAGGATCCAGAAAGGCATTGTACAGCTTTCGGGGATGTAGATGGGGATGTGGAAGGGGAAGAGGACGACGATGTCTGGGGTCGAAGTGTGAGTTAAAATGTTTTTGGCATTGCACCAAGTTACTTACTGGCGAGGACGAAAACGACAAGCGTGACGATGGACCGCCAGTCCTTGATCAGTTCATAGTTTGGGGGCTCCCTGTCGGTCTGGGGATGGGCACCCCCTGTCATGTCGACGACTCTCTTGCGCCGGGTCAAAGACCGCGCAACCTGGCCCTGACATTGATTGCGCGCTTCGTGCGAGCAAGAGCCGGGAGTTTCAGGCAAGGCCACTCGGAAAAGGTAGCGGTGCGGAGGGGCAAAAGCCAGAAAATACCTTTGGCCAAGGCTTGGGCAATCATCAAGGTGGGAAGGCGCCAAGCAGTGGGGACCTCCAGGACCCGCCACGTGCACGGCTCGTTGGTGCGCAGGCTAAAAAACACTGCCATTTGACGAATTCGAAGCGAATCGATTTTGGACACCGACCACAAAACAGCTACGAAGGAACTAGAGAAAACCACAGCACCCGAGTGATCGCGACGGCCAAGACTTGCTTTGCTGCGGAAGTGGAGAACAAATGCGGGGTCCAACGATCCGATGATTATTGCCCGTCGCGTGGCTGTGCTGTCGCATTCTCTCTGCGCTCACCGACGAAGGCGCGTCATCACAAACGTTAGCTTTGCTACTGTACCCCTTCTTGATAGGCTTAGCACCTGCCATGGCTGTCAATTGCTGGCGGTCAGCAGGCCCCACAGCTTTGAGGCTCTGTGTTGCCCAGAAACCGTCGATCTCGGAGGTCGCCGGTGCGCTGACGGTGCTTCGTGACACATCGGACTCTCAGGCTCTCATTCACCGACCTGTCGAAAGCAAGCGCAAGCCGGCTCTGCGAATGGGCAAGACAGCACATGCCCCAATGCCGATTCGGGCCTGAGCTCTCTTCTCGTTGCCCATGGTGCAACGGTTGGCGACAAGCGCATTTCCAGGGCATGAGACCCTGGCGAACACATCCGCCTATTTCCATGTCCGGAGTCCATCCTGCTCCGCACATTCCCTCTCCCTTCCGCATTGTTTTACCGATGACGCTTCTGCAGCCTTGCGTTTGTTTCACGTCCAAGCAGGTGCCTCGGCCAACCCACAAAAGACGAAGTCGTCCTTGGCCTCCTCATCTCCTCTTCTTCCATTCCTTCTTGTTTTATTTATTGTACTTTATTTGGATGCGAAGTCATATTCACTTCGTCTCACTGCCTGCTCGGGCATTTCGGCTCTCGGGTCCTGCAAGGTCATGCCGGCCGTCCCCTTTTGAAACCCTTAAATGACCTCGCTGGCCGGGCAGCCCTCACCCATCTTGCGTTAAACGCGACCACGAACAACACCACTAGCCAACTGGAACCGTTGCAGGCTGTGTGTGCGTTTCCCGTCTCTGGGCAGTACGGCCTGGTTCCAGGATATTGTTCGTCCCCACAACCCACCCACAACCCTTCGAGATACTGACACGGGTAGATACTACGTGTTAGTGGCGGCTTGTCTGCTCGCCCGCAAGACAGAATGGCTGCGAAACGCCTGCTTGGCGGCGGCCCTTGTGCTACCCGCCATCGCCGCTGTACATGGCATCGTTCTGGCAGCGATACATGTTGACGGTATGTCCTTAGCCCCTCTGATTTTGAGCCTGTTGCTGACCTACCCAGGCGCTGTTGATATGGACATCTACGGTGCTCTCCAGTTGTGCGGAATCGGTATTCTGACAGCGCCTGCCACAGTCAGGTTGTCCAACACATACTTCAACAATCCTGGCCGGAATATCCTGTTCATATGGACCCTGATGGTCCTCACCGGTGAGCATCTATCTCCCTCCAGATTTTCTGTGATCCGTTTCAAGCTAACCCACGCATCCTAACAGGCCTGATCGCACTGACAGTAGAATTCTTCCGGTCCTCCTCGAGCCCTTGCCCGGATGACGGCGCCGGACACCTGCTTTTCCGGCTCTGAGTTCCCTTACGGCCAAACCACTTGCGGCTTTACCTGTACTGTCGACAACGGCCCTTGGTCCCCGATGCGAAAGGGATCGGCCGACAACATCTACGTCATTCCAGCACCTACGTCTTCAGTTTCGGCGCTGCCACGCTTGTCGCCGCCGCCTGCTGTGTGCCAGGCATCCTGTCAATCATCTCGACGTGGGACAAGATTCTCAGGACCAACTTCGCCAAACAATTCGGCGGCCCGCCCCTGAAGAGGTTATCGAGGGGACCAACGGAGCAACCGTCGGGCTGATGAAGACGGTGAATGGGGTCATCAGGCGGCTGCTCAGCGTCATCGAAGTCCCCGTGTTTGGCGGCGCTGTTCTCGCTCTGATCATCGTCGGCGAACTAAACTTTTGGAGTGGCCCAGTCCGCTACCAGACCGAGACCATGGCCAATGTGGGGCAATGGGGCCCTATCCTGGCATCCGTGCTAGCAGCATGTGGATCGCTGTATCTGCTGTTGGCCAAGAATATTGAGACGGTCGAAAAAGGAGGAGATATGGTTCATCTAGCAACCTCGTGCATATGCCCGTGCCACGAGAATCCCGGCAGTCGCCCGGACTCTCTGACTGACGGGGCTGATCCAGAGATGCAGCACCTCCCACGCTCAGCGACAGACCCCAACGCGCAGGTGTGCAGACGAGATACCTCACCCACGCACCTCACCGCTGTCCGTACCGACACAGCGCCAGACGACGAGACCTTGGCTCAGGGCCTTGGCATCCACACGACGGACTCCCGCTCCTCCACAGCAGGCCACAGCAGACGAGAGGTCACGAAACGCCTGATCAAGCTCGCAAACGCACTCGGGACTGCATCGCCAGATCTGTTCGACGACTCCGAGTTTAGACACGGCAAGGCAACCAGTTTCCCCGAGATCCCAGGCGAATCGCACCGCAATAGCAAGTTGAACCAGATCAAGGAGCAATGGGGCCACTCCGATCTCGATGTCGACGATACCGTTACACCACGGGGCCGGCGGTCGAGAGCGAACAGCTTCAACGGCGTCATCTCGAGATCCAACTCGGCCGCAAGAGCAACCTCCCCCCAGCGGCCGCAGACGCCGCAACCGTCAACACCGCCGTCGAAAACGCAACCTGCCGCTAGCGGATCATTACTCGGGCTGCCAACGAGTGCGAGCCCGGAGAGTATCAGCGAGCCGATGTTCCCTGCCAGGCCTTCGGCCGACTTGGACAAGACGAAGTCTCAGGGAATTGTCGTCACGCTCCATGAAGGACCCAACTCGCCTGCCATTGTACTCTCATCTGAGGACGAGCCGGAGGAAACAGAAGGTCCCAGTTTGGTGACGTCGCCGCCGATTGAGCGGCGGCCGCCATGAGCAATTAATAATCCGCAAACGCTGAATGGAAATACGAGTCAGAACTCGTCATGTTGTTGAAAAAGGGATCAGGGAAATCATGAATGCTGCCTTATGGAATACTAGCATCCGGGGATGCATGTAATCTGTACATAATCAATGTGAGCTGATGCTCCATGGCGGTACACGACCTGTTGGAGACTCAGAGTCACGGATAGAAACGAATTGATGAGCATGAGTTCAAGCAATACTGCCATTGAGGAGAACTGAGCCTGACTTGCATTACGAGGGGGCACTATGTGGTGCTGTGGCTCCAAGGACCGCCTGTCGACGCGCGAGAAGCCGTCACCCGCGAAGGTGCCCCTTCAGACACGGTTACGGCTATATGTATTTGGCTGGTCGAAGCCCTAACAACTCCCATGACTACCACACTTTGCCCATGGTCCAGCGGTATCTGAGGTGCACCGCTCCGAGCCCTGGCGGGCGGGTGTACGGACCTCCAAGAGGCCGCCTGTTCGAGTTCAAGTAGAACCTGCCCCAGCGGGGTTTCGTACTCGGCTGCCTCCCATCGTGGATTGATGGGGACCACGGTGAGATTTTTGTCTTTCAAACGTGGATTGTCTTCTACGTTCTTTGCTCGACCATCCCAAAGCTTCTCCCATAATAATTATAGTTAATTTTGGTCGCTGCGAGAGGACCGATCATAAGTTCAACATCGACAGGGTCTGGTTTACTGTCATTGGGTTATCTACTAGAGTCTTTCATGGTTTATGGTACGCAACATACTTGATGTTCTACTATACTACTATTATAGGCTATGAAGCGCCCTTTTCCCCTTAATCTAAATAAGCCAACCTCCCTTCTTCCTCCCGGCCTTGCTTCCGACCCTCTCCTCGCAACAACATGCCAGCAGTCGGAGAAGCTCCTTGCGTATTGCCAAGGTAACTGGAGCTCCGGGTCCACCTGACCCAAACCAATGGAAACTGACTATAGCGTATCCTATTCTCTCCATGCGAAGCAAGTCAGTCGATGTCGAGAAACCTAGAATCCCGGCAGGGGCCCGAGCGCAGGTCTCCTTCTCGTCCTCCCTGATTGGTGCCTCACTCCCTTCTCTCCACTCCTTGAACGCCTTCCCCACACTTTCAACAACGACCGATTTTCCACAAAACATCAAACTCTTGGACAACAGCTCCCAGCCGGTGTCGGCGACAGCCGCAAGGCTAGCCGTGGATCGCTCTCCAGAACTGAGCGCACGCGTCACAACTCCCTCTCAACCGACGACCCTTTCGCTAGGCCAGTCGCCGACCACACACTCTCATTCTCTCTCGGACTCAGTCAGCTGTCTCATCAAACAAGCAACCGAGCGCAATGGACACTCTTCCATGCAATCTTCGCCGTCACACCGGTCCCCTCCCCCTGCCCCAGCTTCGCAGGGAAAGAAGCCGCCCGCCGACGACCCGCACTGGCGCACAACCTGCAAAACCTGCGGCGGCTCGTTCAGGTCGCGCAACCAGCTGATGCGGCATCTGTACCGGGCTCACCCGGGGCCGGGGAAGCCCGTCGCGAGTGCGAAAGCAGTCAACCAAACCATCTCAGCCTCGGTGGGTGACGCCAAGGACGGCACAGCCAGCAGCAGTAGCCAAGGTGCCTGTCCCAGCTGCAGCAGAGACACCACCGCCTGTCCGGAACCAGAGCGGACAGGCCGGGGGTGCACCCGTATGCGTTGCTTTCGGAGGGGGAGAAGGTGAGGTTTGTGGGGTTCGTGTTGGGAGTGTTGTTTATTGTTGGGGTGAGGCTGCGGGAGGAGGAGGTGAACAGCAATGGCAGGGAATGCGCAGGGGCAGGAGGCGGATGGGGAGCTACCACCAGGCCAGGGGCAGGAAGAGGGTTGGGAGGTGTATCAGGACGTGGAGCAGCAACGACAGAGCAGCGCGTTTGACACCCCTGCTCCAGACGGAAACGCACGCCTCTAACACTGCGCCAATGCTCCAGATTGGGAACTTTCAACTTGAGTCCCGTGAAGAGACTCAAGATGGAACGCCAGGTACGATGGAGGCGGTAGAGAGCGCGCACAAGCCCAAACCAAGGATCTCAGGGCCCCTCGACGCAACAGCCACTCCGAACACTCTCCTTCCTCACCCAACGCAGACACTTCAGTGGCCACCAACACAAGCACAGCATCAACGCCACAAAACGGCGAGCTCCATGCTACGTCCCTTGGTCGTATTTATCAGGGAGAAGTTGTGGACGACTCAGACGGGAGGACTCAGACGACGAGGGCGGTGCTGCGATTTTCTTCAAGGATGCAAGCTTCATGAGTGTGTGTCTGAGTTGGGTTGTGGAGAGGATGAACAAGGACTGCGGCTGGGATCCGAAAATTTGCACCAAAGTGCAAACGCGGCAGGCGGTACTCCCCATGTCATGGCTACGCCTGGGCTTTTAGGGAAGAAGGTTCATTGAGGTTAAGGGGCTTGGATAGTGCTGCAGTGGCGGGTTTCGAATGTAGGGAAACTGGTGATATATGATGTCTATGGGAGGTGGGAAGAAGTGAGATGATAAGCGCAATGCTATGCTTGACAGCCATTGCGGGCCCACAAAAGGCAGGCGGGGCGATCTGCAAGTGTGGGAGGGTCAAAGACCTCCTGTAACAGATAAGAGATCGCCTGTGCTCTCTTAGAGCCCGCTGGGTTACGGTTGGTTCGAGCTTACCTTTGGCTTGGGTTATCACATCAGAATAAGATGATACTATAACCCTATGACAAGAGTAACTTTTAGTTGAATAAATCTGACAATCCCAGGGAAGTTCTCTATGCTTTCGCCTCCTAATTCCCGAACTCCCCCAGTTTCTAGAGGACTTTGTCACACGTTTGTGGACGTCTGTGGCTGCACTTTTTCTGTCACCCAGCACAATCCGGAGCAACAAATTGCGACCTTTCCTACAATTTTACCACGCGAAGCTTCATCGCGGGGTCCCTCACTACTCGGCGTGCCCTTCCGGCCTGCCACGGTCTCGACATGCGCATAGGCCTCGATACGGTGGTAAAAGGAGTCCGAAGCGTAGAATGAAAAGGCGACCAAGCGGGGGGGAAACCTTGCCTCAGCGCGCTAGAGCAGCGGCAGGCGACACAGGAGGCCGCGATGGTACTAACCAGCCTGTCCAAAACCATTTCGCTCCTCTGTTTTTGGGCAGCTCAAGGCTCCGAAATTGCATACGCCCACGGAAATCTCCATCCCTAAGTCGGCGCAGCTGGATAACCCCTGGAAGTTCCTAGAGCGTACAGCCACTCCAGTCCGTTCTCCGGACATCGCCCCTCGAGTCGCCGCATACGGGGCCCACGGGGTTCGCCGCGGGGTTCTCACCAACCCAAACCACTCCTTGTTCTTACGCACTGCTTCGCGGGGCGAGAGAGCGAGGGGGATGCAGGAGGGGAGGTGCGGGGACCAGAGGTGGGGGCCCGGCCGCAAAGGGACGAGGTAGAGGCCTCCTCCTTCTCGTGGTCGAGAAGGTCGGACCGAAGTCCGACCCTCCGATGGGCGACCTCCTGAACATATCGTTAACAATGGGAACTCCATTTCCGCCCGCGAATGCGAGCAAAGGAAGTACCAAGAGGTGGATACTTACCGAGTTTCTTGGACTCGGGGTACCACTTCGCCTGCAGGAAGAGTCAGGCCTCTTCACCAAGTGAGGAGGCTGCAACACAGATGCCGAACAGGTCATGCTTCCAGAAAGGCTCATTTACCAGCAAGCTAACACCAGTTATCAGGCTCCGGCAACGAAAAAACTGTCACTCTTCGATGGCGGTGCGATGGTCGAGACAGTCTCTGGCTTTGCTGCCTCGGCGGCTGGGGAGAGCTAGATCCCTCTCGTCGACGCGAATGAGCAATCTGCAGAGTCCGACTGTGACGACGCCGGGATCGACACATGCTTTGAATTCGACGCCGCCGACGAAAATAAACAATTTGGTGGAGAAGGTGAGAGTTGTGCCGAAGACCAGGACCGGACTACAGCTCCTACCGGGCTCTATCGAGTTCTCACACCCGTGAGTCTGGGAGCCCTCCTGGCCATGATCAGCATCAAGGAGGCCGTCGACACTGTACTGTCAAAAGCGAACCCCACACACGCCGATACCTTCTTTTGAGACACTGCGTCGAATAACATCTTTTCAGAACCGCAGACGATGCGCGCTGTGTTGTTGCAGTCAGAGGGTCGCCGACTGCTGGAGGTGCGTGGCGGTGGGGGAATGAATGCGCGGAGTACATTCACCCGCCAAACGGCGAACTCCATGTTGGTCACGAGAACCGAACCTCTTCTCGAACCTCTAATCTCGTTGAGAACTCAACCTCGCGTGAGATCTGCTCCCGCACGGGCTGCACACCCCTCCTTACAATGCAGTATTTTTGCTAGCGATTCTTTGCACGTACAAGCGGTGCATAGGCGGCCAGATTACCTGAGAGTTGTTGGTTCTCCTCTTGCAAATCTCTTCACTTTCGAGCGCGAGCTGGGAGTTGCGGACGCGAGAGGCACATCTGAAAAGGGGTTGGACGGGAAATATCTCTAGGAGACTGAGGGTATTTTCTTGCCAGCACCTAGCAGTTGCCAGAGATCAAGAGCGAGAAGGGAACGAGAAGGGTTCCGAGTTGCTTTCCGCTCGGGCATCGCAACGGGCAAAAAGACGATTCCAACTCTACACATCTCGAGTCGCCCAATTAGCTGCGGAGCAAAAATCCTTGGGAACTGTGAGGCTCGAACTCACGACCTCAGGATTGCCGGGTGTTTAAACCGGGTCATACAAGCGTATGAGACCTGCGCTCTTCCAACTGAGCCAAGCTCCCTTGCCATTTGTTGGAACACGACCAGGTGACAATCTTGACGACAGTACAGAGGAGGAGTGGGGTTCTCGTGAGTCATGCATTGGGATTGAGTGGTGGTGCGGGGCTGTCAATTTTGTCAAAGTCGGGGTTCAAAATGCGGGCAGCAATACAGTGCCCGCTTGCGGGGGCTGTTTTCAGCTGGAATAAAGCTCGAAGACTGCAGCAGGCAAACGGCAGCAGTCGGACCGTTAGGCTGGCAAAAAATAGAATGCAACAAAAGAGCGAAGCTTCCCTTCGACCGGAATCGAGCCGGTGACCTTTCGGTATCAATAAATTCCTTTACAGCCGAACGTGATAGCCAACTACACCACAAAGGGGATTATTTGATTGTGCTGCGGGTCGCCGGGGAGATGACCTTTTAAGCGGGCCGACGACTTTCCATGGTGTGGAGGCCGAGGTGGAGGTTTTCTGTTTCCTGGGACCATGCAATGCGACCCGAGAGCGAGGTTCAAGGACCTGGACCAGAGCGCGCCGAAGGAGACTCCACTAAAAATATCCCGGGCAATCGACAACAGGGTTTCTGCAGCTGCCTTGTGCCACTCCCGCTCCGACATGGTCCTTGATCCCCTTCTCCGTACCAGGGACGCCCCCAGCCTTGCCTGGCACGCTCGAGGCTTGTCTCGCCTGTGCCACACCTGAACATCCACGTTTGAGCCCCTGCAGTTGGTTGGTTCCAGCCAAAGGCATCTCCTCACCCCTATTGGCCGCCGATTTGGCTCGACATGCAGTTGGCATTCTAATCTTGACGGCTTGCATATCCACTGTGGCATAATTATGCAGCTGCCTTGGGGCTGCCCGTGGCCCTGGCCACGAAGAAGACCTGATGGACGGATGCTTATCACGATGCTAGTGTGCTAGGGCGTTCCGAGCTGCTGGGAATTCCCGACGGGCTGATATACTCGAGAAAACCTACACCTCGCAGGACCCGGTTCTTGAGATGGGGCGGACATTGTTCTTAAGAGTCTGGGCCCCGCGACCCGCCGGGATATCGAATCGTTCAGTCCTGACCCTCCGGATCAACAGCTGCCAAGATGGGCGCAACCGTGTCGAGCGAAACATGTGCTGCAAACTTGGGACCCCTCTCAACTGCTCGATTGTCCTCGCTGACGACAACACGACCGCTCTGTTCGTTGGAGGCAATGCCCCAGGTGAATTCAACGCAGACCCGGACATCGCGGGCATTGGTGTAAGTCTCCGTCCCCTTGACTCGTCCAGACACACGGTGGACTCACCACCCGCATAGGTCCTGGGGGCGTTCATCGCTGTCACCACTCTCTCTCTTATACTCGCCTTCTGGGGTATGGTCTGGTGGGTGGCGAAAAAGATCTTGGATGCAGTCGACGTGGTCGCAAGCATGAAGAGGGGTTAAGTCGTCCCTTGGCTGAATCCTTTGAAGCTTTTTGACGTGTCCCAGGCATAAAGTGCTCCGGAAGTGTCACGTTTCCATATCGCGTATTATAGAGCCGCTGCTCGTCACCTGCAGCGACCAGCAGGTGTTTACCGGCGGTGCCTACGCCATCACCCTGCGTTACGCCAAAGCCTGCTCCGTGTCCGCGTACCACTACAAATCGTTGCCAACACCTTGCTCTTCACTTGCGCAACCCACTTGATGGCCATCACTATCGCGCGCCACTACTGGCAGCAACCCCTGGTCGGCCTGCTGCGGATTGTCGTTACCACGCTCGTCTTCATCGTCACGGGAATTCTGCTGGCAAAACAGGGGTCTGTCTCGCATGGCTTTCCGACAGAAGTCCCAGAGGACACAGATCAATACAGCCTGATGCTGCTTCCCGCAGCTTGCTTCCAGACGGGCTCGTTCTCATCGCTGGGTAGGGAGGTGCAGAAGACGCTCAAGTCCGGGTCGGTGGAGGCGTTTTTCACCAGACAAATCCACGGCTGGACGAACTACATCCTTTTGTCTCTCTTCTACTTCATTGCGGCAGCTGTAAGCATTGGGAGGAGCATTGGGAGGGTCATTCGGCAGGGAAAGGGCCCTGACTGCAGGAGGCAGAGATTCATCAACTGGTTGAAGGGATGGTTTCCGTTCTTCGTCAAGATCAAGAAGCTCTTCTATGTAATCTTTGGGTTATACCTGCTGGTTGGGTTTGCGCTCTCAACATGGACCGTCGCAGACGCAACCCTCTATGTCTTCCGCCTGCAATGGTGGGCGGATAGATCGGGCTGGTAGGCCTTACTTACTCTCCTACTTCAAGGTCGCACTGACCAAAACACAGGATCGAGCTCGCCTATGGCACGAACCCCGAGAACGACCCGAAGACCTTCGGCCAACTCGTCCCTCTTCTGCTCCTATTCTTGACTCTCTTCACATTCCTCCAAATTATCACTGGTAAGCCTCGCCTTCCGATACCGATCTCCAACCTTCTTCTTGTCCCTGAGCTACATCCCCCTCCTCTCTCCCCATCCCCTCCTCTCTCCCCATCCCCTCCCCTTTCCCTCTCCATTCCTGTTGATTAACCCGCTCTACCCCAGAACGCTGGTCCGCCGACAAAAAGCGCGCCAAACACCGAGAATATGCCTCGCTTCTCCGCTCGCCCGGCCGCAGCAAATCGCGCTCTCCCTCCCCGTATCGCCCTCACTACCCATCAATCTCAGTCGTCGAGGTCAGCTCCGTCCAAGAAGACCCCCACCCCATCTCATCCGACACGCACCGGCACAGCCAAGTCATTTACGACTACCCCCACCCGTCCGACGGCATTGAACAGGCCGAGGTAGGCTACGAGGGCGAGGACAAAGACAAGCACAAACCCCTTGTCGGCGTCCGCATCGTCCAAGAACAGAGCGAGAAATGAGCATGTGCGCTTTGACCACGGCCCGGACAATGAGTGGAGGAGGGGAGTGCCAGCGGGTCCGTCACCATTTCTCACGATCTCCGGCATGGGTCTGCACGTGGGTTTAGGTGGGGAGGTGTATGATAGGAAGGACTATTTTGAGGTGGAGCGCTGGGGGAGGAGGAGTATCGGAAGACGCTTTGAGCGCTTCTAGGTTAGTAGCTGAGACTGTGAGGTTCACGAGGTTTCATATGATGGATAGATATAATGGGTTAGTTGTCTTGGATTTGCATGGCAGTGTCTGGTTGTAGGCAACGGGCTGGTTGGAAAGGGATGGAATACTTATTATTATAGGATAGTTAACGTTAACCTTAGTCGAAGGTGAAACAATGGCCAGTTAATTATGTTAATTTTTCAAAATGAGAATGCAGTAGTTAATGGACGCTAGGTTCACCATCCACATAATTATTAGGAAATGGTAACGTTACTGGTTATCCCTCTGTCTAATCCACAACAAACAAGCTCCCGTTCTGCACTGACTCGATCCCACCAAAATCCGTGCTTCTTCGCAATGCTCAGGCCCGGATCTTCTCGAAATTCCGACACATGTGCGGCGTCGACATGTCGAGAATGGCTTTGTTGCCCTCCCACTTCTATTGCATCGCGTGAGGTCAGTATAGCACTAGATCGCCTAGCGGAGGTGGTTGATGCAGTGGCCTAAATCCGAGGGGATTTAGTGAATTCGCACTCGCTGGCCGAAGGCCACATCTGCCCCTAGCGGACTACAAAGTAAGGTGGGTGGGGTAGATAACAGACCGATATAGTCTTTGCGGAGGGATCACCAGGATCCGGAAATGTCTTCGTGTCCGTAGTAGTCCGGATCTCGCACCAGGGTTTGCGGTGAGGGGGGATCGGAGGACCCAAGGCAAGGGAGAAGGGCGAGGAGAGCGAGGAGCAGGCTGTGAGGTGGTCTCTAGCTGCCCCGTCATGGCCATGCCTGGGGACGCTCGCCAGTCCGGCAGGCGGGGGAGGCGGGTAAGGATGCAGGCGCTTGTGCTCCGGTTGTTTATGCTTCAGTTTCCTTAGTGTGAATTGCCACCCACAGGACTATTAATCAAGAGTGTAAAGGAGAACGGACTCTACGTTGCGGCACTGCGACTCAAACAGCCTCGCCCAGCTCACCTCCTTCAACTCCTCTAAATATCAAGAGTTGAATTACATCGTCTCTACAGTCGCCACGGGAATGGCACGTCCAAATACTGATTCGGATCTGACTCACCACAGATTCTATAAAGGGCGGGAGGTTGATCCAACCAATCTTAAGTCCGGGCGAAGAGCGCCTAGAGTGTCTCCCTCCTTCACCGAAGCAGCGTCGTCGGAAAATGTGGTAGCGGACCCTATTCCAAGGTCTCGCCTCCGATTCAAGAACAGCTCCGGCAGCAGTTTGGCCAGCTCGTCCACGATGACACACCCATGGTGGCAGGCGCCCACCATCTTTCTCAGGACGACGCCGTGGGGCTCGCCCTACGTGTGTGTTGCTGTTTACGGCCCACCTTTTCCAGAGTCTCAATGCAACAGAGTCGTTGCGTGACATTAGAATATAAGTATCTGATGAACAGCCGCTGACTTGTGGCGAATCGCTGATGGTGGGGCCCCACATCGATGAAGGCACCGGAGAGCCCAGCGACAGACGGAGCCGTTGACTGGCGCATGCTCATCGCCTCTGCTAGCGCAGTCAGAAGGGTGGTGTTCCTGATCATGCGTACGCCAGTTTTTTTGTGGTTGCAATGAATTGTATCCTTACTGTACTAAAAGACCCCGCGGTCCGGCGGATTCGACCAACACGGTGTTGGAAGAACTGCGATGGCGTATCCCCGAATTCCGCCTAACGACGGTGGCGCGATGGTGGCCCTGGTGGTAGAACAGGCCGCCGCCTGATTCCTCGCCTAGGCCGATATTGGGTAGGTACAGGCACACTAGGCTATCCTCGGGCTCGTCGAACATGTCGGCCGTCTGGTTGTCGAAGAGCCCGTCCGGATCAGAGAGTGTGGAGATGAAGGAGAAGAAGGGCGGGGGTTCCGGGCGTCTGTAGGAGGTAGCACGGCGGCGTCGAGGAAGGCCGCGAGCGACGGGTCAAGCCGTGGGTGGAGAGCTCGGCCGCAACACCGTGGACGGCGAAGAAGTGTTGTTGCCGTTGTTGCCCTGCAGACTGGCTGGCGCGCGCCCTTCAGCAATCCAGGCACAGTGGACGAGGTAGTTTGGAGAGCTGCGCATCGTGCGCGTCCCGTGCCTGACAAGCCGGTACGCGCCGGGTTATCCGCCGTAACCAGCAGGCAGCTCACGCTGGGGAGATGCGAAACATCCATGATCTGCCTCTCGAGGACCTGTGTTGCTGTTTGTCAATGTGATTTTGATTGTGTTTTGAACCTGACACCGATGAGAACGGGCTCGCTCATAGCAACGATACTAGTATGAGTTTCCGGGTTAGGGAGTGGCATGGTATAGAGCGTTGTGATTCGTTGGACCGGGCGACACTGCACTCAATTTTGGTGCTTAAGGAATCGTGTTCGTGATGGCCAGCAGCGACAGATGTATTGACAACCGAACTTGGTTGGATGAAATTGGCTGATGCGTTTGGAATGGGAGAAAGGTGGCTGAGTGTGGAGGGAAATTCTGCAACGTAAGCCAAGTGGATAGCATTTGGTTCCCGGCGCGGCAATGAAGGGTTGAAAGTTGTAATGATCTCAACGAGTATATTTGCAACTGGCTGATGACGACTCGACGAGTATACTGAGGTTGAGGAAAGAAAAGGAAAAAGAGAGAACTTTGGCGGTCCGAGGGCCGCCATGATATGCCAGGGGCGCGTGGCCTGGGCGTGCCTACTCTGTTGTATAATTAGTAACTGCCGAAAAGCTACACTATGACTGGTGCAGCTGTAACCCTGATAGTGAACTCAGGGTGGCAGCCACCGAAGCCTTCAAACCCATGTTGCGTGTGTCAGTTCCCCAAAGCTGTAGTTATAAAGAACATACTTCCCTTACCCACTCTTGAAGAACCGAACCCTACCTGGACTGTAACTCCCAAGCTGTACGTGACGTACATCCCTACTCTCCCCTGCTTCCAATGGATCAGCTAAGCCGACTTAGTCCTCGTTCAAAAGAAGGTTGAGGGTCTCAAATCCATTGCTGCCTCGATTGTTGCATCCTTACCCCCTGAACGAAATGTCGACAGCGTCCACGTACAAGGCAACGATAAAACGGATAGCTGCCGGACGCCCACCCCGGCGTTCAGAGAGCATCGTTGAAGCGCGCCTTACTAGATGCCTGCCATCGGCTTGAGAAGCGTGTGGAAGGATTACACAATAGGTTGGCCGCTCTTGAGGCGTATCCCGCGTTGGAAAGGGGCCCGTGAGGCCGTCGAAGAGCACCCGTCTGTTCATAGGGCCCCCCCAGAGGCTCAAGGAGCGCAGAAGCAAGTGCGGCACAGCGGCCAATCGAGCACTGCCAACGGCCCCGCCCCATCAGCAGGGGAAATTGACGAGCTGAGAACGCCCTGCGCGACCCGGTCCGCGCGTTGGTAATAACCCTGATGAGCGATAGTTTCTTACAGTCTTGATAGCGAGCTACCTCTTGTATTGATGGTGACGGCGAGCCTACTTCCAATGCAATATGGAATTTTGGGAACATGATGTGCTCTTACGTTAGTGATGTTGATTTAAGCTCAGGGTACGAGCGTTCTGGTCCCGAGGATGTCCCCTTGACCGGGACTAGGGCGCGCTATAGTTAGCTCTGGCGGCGTTCCCGCGTGCCGAAAATCCGTTACAGGCCCCTATCCTTGTCTATGAGTAGGTAGGTCCTGTCCCGTACAACCTGCGCTCGGGAGTGTACTTAGTATGATGGGTAATGAAGAGCTCCATGCGGGTACCCACGCCAACCGAGGGCAGAATATCCACTCCCATATAGTAAATACACTAAATAGCTAGCTAATATTTTATATACATCCCCTTAGCTGCAATTACCGGTTTGCACCGATCTGGCATCGAGGCTAACAGCTCCTTCAAGTAGTCGTCTAGTAGTGCCTCCCAAGCCTCATTGACATACTGGCGCAGCTTATCGTACGAGGGCTTTCTTCAAGCTATACCGGTCTTCGATCTAGTCCTTATCCAATTCCAACAAGACTCAATAGGGTTCAAGTCGGGAAAAGGGTGGCCACTCCATTATAGTGATACCTCGCTCGCGGAGATCTTCCCTAGTCTCTGCAGCTGTATGCCCTAGAGCGCCGTATTGAATCAGGATCAGATCCTCGCCAAGTTGTGCCTTATACAACTATACCCAGCTATGAATCACAGGTATAGTATATACGCGGTAGGTCTCAGCGTTGATCTTCCCCTAATCCTTTTCCTAGAAGATCCTAGGCCTTTGCCTAAGCTAGAGAAGCAACCCTAGAACATCCAGCCCCCCTTGCGTTGATGCTTTTCTACAATGCAAGTAGGATCCCACTCCTCGCCTTGACGCCGGGTTATATACTACTTCCTATGCGGGCCACTAGTAACCTAGGTCTCGTCGGTCCAAAGGATCTTTGCCCACTGCTCAGGGGTCCAATGTTCATGCTCTTTAGCCTAGGTCTCTCGGAGCTGCCGGGTTCGTTCGGTAATCGGTGGCTTCTTCCGGGCAACTCGTTGGCGAAGCCTAGGCGATAAAGGGCGTGCTTGATCACCCACATGCCGAAGACCCTAGCGAAGATGATTGAGAAGATCGGAGAAGCCCATTCGACGGGTTATGCTAGAAACGACATATTGAACAAGCTCCTTTTCTTGCTCGTATTTAACGTCCGTGGCCGGCCAGTGCTCCGCCTAGTAGTGGCGTCGCGAGCGCGAATAGCCGTCCGGATCTACGCTTTGGTATAGCCAGTGATCCTCTAGATCTCGGCTTGGCTTCTGCTGGCATCGAAATATAGAACCCGAACTCGTTGACGCTCTTCGGTAGTAAGCTGTTTAGTACCGCTGGATCCCTTTGGCCGCGCCATTGTTGTAGTACTATATACTATACTGCTGCAAGTTGAAAGTCGATTCTATCGAAAGGAGGTTAAAGTGGAAAATTAGGTGTGTTCAGCCTATTGGTCAAAACGCGTGGTTGTTGTGCCCCACAGGTACCTGACTTGGGGTTTTCTTTTTGCACGCGACCACAGTACTCCGCTGTGATTAATGCTTCTTGCGGAAGGTGGGTGCCCGAGCCCCACATTATGGTCATTTTCCGACCTGCAAATGTGGATCGTTAATAATGACTTTATTGGCCCATCTTATCAATGAATCAGAGGCAGCTGCGCTAACCCCCGCGTTCACGAGTCGCGAAGGACGACACTGTCTGGGCCTAGTGCCATACAAGGTACCCTGCTGAGGGTGGCATTGAGGCGGAGCTGTGGGACTTTCGACATGGTTGGATCTACTGATTGTGAAAATCTATATTCCCCTAATCCACGAGGTTCAAAAACTTCTCCCCATCATTGCGATCAAAGGAGAAGACCACAGAGTCTCGCTATCGCATTCATTTGGAGCTGCTATTTCGGTATCGCTTCGACTCTGGGTGCAGGTCCGCGCCATGTTTGGCTGGTTGTTCGCTTGCCTCCGCATATTGCGGCGCCTCCTATGGTGTAGCTTCCTGATAACGCTGCCCTTCCACTTCATTCCCTTCCTCAATGGGTTGATCGAAGGCGTCTTCCTCTCCAATTTGGTTACCGAGACCTACTTGGCATCACTGGACAACTTCGTGTCCAATGTCAAGAGCGCGCAATGGATGGACTGGTACTCGGTGCCCGGCGCCCCGGGGATCCACGATCTCGGCGTGGCGCCCTTCCACGTCGTCCAGCTGCGCGATCCTCAGAGCTGGTGGGAGAAACTCGGCCTCTGGCGTTTCGACATAGATGTCACTGACGACGTCGCCATGGGCGAGTATCCCATCGACTGGTTTGCCAGCCTCGAGGTGCTGTACCGCAGAGCACGGAGGCACGGGCAGGCCCAGCTGGCACCACTTTGTCTACGCTTCTCCCAGCAACATTCACATGGAAGGGGTGTGGTTCAATGAGTGGGACAGTGCATTTAATGACTTCTACAGTATCATTACGCCAACCCCAGCGCCGACAGGCGCGGACTTCCACTACTTGTCCTGCCCGGGAAACTTTCTTTGTGATATCTGGGCTACACGGGACCGGCACTGCTGCATTTCACCACCGAGTCGCCAGATCTATTCGATGAGTTCGACGAACTAAAGGAGAGGCAGCAGATCCCAGGTTACCTCCCCGTGGCGGTCCGGATCATAGAGTTCCCCTTGACGGACCCTGATAAACTTGCGCTGCTGCCGGGCCAATTCCCCAGCCCTTTCAACCAGCTGCGCAGCGTAACGTCGCACCCGCACATGTGGCAAGTCTATCAGCCGTTCAACAAGATGGCCCAGGTTATGGAACGCCTCAACGACAGTGCAACGAGGCAGAGAAGACGTACGCGCAGACATACGGTCGGCTCTATAGGTTGGAGACTTGGATTCAAAACAAGCTCGGCCTCGAGGATTCGCCCTGGCCCAGTGTTGCACGCCTCCCCGCGGTCGCCCTATCTTTTGCTGCAAAACAGGGTCTGGAGCAAGTCTGGAAGTTTGTAAAGGCACAGAGCACGGAACTGCGCAAGCGGTACTGGGGCAAGAACAAGGGCGAAGAACTTCTCGAGTGGCTGGACGAAAGGATGAAGGAGAAGCAGGAGGATGGAAAACACCAACCCGACAACGTGATGGCCCATCTGCTGAAAACCTTCATGGACTCACTGCCGATGGATTTGGACGCAATAGCCAAGAACAACCCGGAGGCGCAAGAGGCGCTAGACAGGATGTGGGAAACGGTGCAGCGCAAACCGGTTCCGGCGGGTGACGATGAGGAGGAGGATGAACGGCAGGGCAGACCGGTGCGTACTCTGAAAATCGCTTGGAAGAGGCGGCATGGGGCTTCTTCGAGGAGAACGCCGAGGACATGGAGGAGATAATGAAGTTCAACCCGGGGATGACGAGGTCCTCAACAAGAATGGGATTTCGTGCAGAAGATGAAGGCGAAAGACGGCGAGAACAAAGACTAGCAGGGGCAGGAATGGCAATGTAGTTTAAGCTGTACACTAGCAATCTGTGTGAGGGGCCCCAGTACCCCCACCTCTTGCAGCCAGCCTCTCTTTCCCTGCCAGACCTTTAGAGCTTCCACAGTTAGACCAGAACACCACAAATACCGTCACCAGTTGTGCCCGCACACACAATCTATACGCATACATGTTCACATTGGATAACATACATGCCTTTAGAGGATTATCATGACCACCAGTATTTACTGCATGCATAATGTGTATTATGGTTTGCAAGCTCTCTACTTGTCTTGCACTTGGTCGGTATGGCGACAGCGGCTATGAATATTCAACCGAAGAAGACGTCCATATGGGCGAGCTTCGGAACGATGTTCAGCAAGATGAACCCGGCGCTGTTTATGTGCTAGTTGATCACGGCCATTCTCAACATTCTTTTTGGCTACAACACGACTAGCTTCGGTGGTGTCCAGTCTATCCCGGCATTCGAGAGGGAGTTCGGCAATCCTACTAGCCCTGACGGCTCATATGAGATCTCTCCCTCGCGAGCTTCGTTTATGAGCTCCATCGGTTTTGCGGGCAGGGTCTTCGGCGCTCTGTTCTGTCTTTACTCTTCCTACCGGGTTCGCATCTTACTGACTGCTTACAGCTCGGTTCGACGTTCATCGGCCTGCTCGACCACCGCCGCGGCATCTGGATCATCTGCGTGATTAGCTGGGTTGGTCCCAGGCCTTTGCCACCGCACTCCCGACCTATCCCAATCCCCACGGGGCGGTCGGGGCCAGAATCTCGGGTGATTCAACCCGAAATGCTGACCCGCCCTACGTCTCCATCGCCGCCATGACGCACGAGGAGCAGTGGCAAGGCAGACTGAGTTCACCGACAACCAACAACACCACGCCGGCCGCCTAGCGCATGCTTCGAACATTATAGGCCCGTCCCTCCGACTCGTCATCGCTCGGGATTAGAATAACATTGTCTTGTGACTTCGTAGGCCGGAGGGGAAGGGCCATGTGACATTAGCCACCGCAGTTGAACTATATGAGGTTTGGTAGGAAGTGAAATTGCAAAATTTTCCACTTGGCCAATCACGCCGACATGTCCTTGCTACTGTACGCACACATACGCACACACACACACACAAAATTTATTCCGCCCGGTGGGCTTACCCGAAAGGGAAACTAATACATGTCTACTAGTGCAGCTCCTAAAATGGATCCTGGTCTCCCAAAGCCCGTACGTCCTATATCATGATGAGGAGGAGAGCTCCTTCGTGTACACTGTAATTGAAGAATCCGGCAACAGAGTGCAGAAGAGTCGCCTTCCCTGCCTTCTCGTCCCTCTCGGGAGTCTGAGAGATCTCACGAAGACGAAAGGCCGTAAGTTATATCTCTAGGCCCGCGGGACGCATTCTAAGCTAGAAAAAACAGACTCGCTCTCCAGTTCCGCGCCGTCCTGACACTGCTGATAATCAGTCTCGACCCCTTCGCGCAACAACTGATACAGCTCCGGTCTAACCTCACCGACGAGACCTCGGCGTCGGCTCTCATTGCCCAGTCCTCGTCGTACACCATGGGAACGGCGCTGATAAATACGATGGTGAAGTACACCATAGTGAACTCCACCACGACGTACACCTACACCGTCAATCCAGAGCTACCGCTCTCAATGCAAATGGCTGTTCTCATCGGGCTGCTGTCGCGGACCCCGGGGAAGTTGAGCAGGAGGTGATGGTGCAATGCCCGACGAGCAACTGTACCTGGGCGCCGTTCTGCAAAACCAATGCCTATAATACTAGGACTTCTAGGAGAATACGTAAACCGAAAAACAAAAACCAAATGTCGGCAGTAGAGGAGGATGCTCTACAACAAGATTGCAGAAGAAAAGAGCCGGCATTTGATTATCGTGGGAGGGTCCGGTCTAAGTTCCTCTACAAGGATTACAAGCGCCAACGGGAAGTGGAAGAGCAATTTGATTGGGATTACGCCGCGTAGAAGAAACAGTAGCAGCCTGGCGAATCACTTGGTCTTTAGCTAGTTCGGTGGCGGAGAGAAATAGCGCATGAGATGGAGATAGCGAAGGGAGAGGGAGATAAGAAGAAGGTGTTGGAAGGAAGAAAAGAATAAGGAAGGGGACAAGGAGAAGGAGAGGGAGATAGGGAGAAGTGGAAGGAGGAGAAAGAGGGGGAGGAAGGGAGTTTTGCAGCTCGTTGCCATGGGGCTTAGAGTAGGCTATTAATTAGAAGGAGATTGCAGTTTTTCTCACAGTACAACCGACATCGCCCGCCCCTCTGCAGTTACCCAACCAACATCAGAGAACAGCTTGGTACGTCCTTTGCATACGAGATATCTCGCACTCCGTCCTTAGCATTTAGCAGATGCCGGCCCCCCCTCATCTGGGAAATGGTTGCCTCGTTAGCTTGGTACGAGTAGTCTAATGCCGTATGGTACAGAAACTAGTTATATCCCTTTTCTTTTGCTAAGGCCCATGCCGTTCAGGCTTCCTGGAAGGGAGTGGAAGTCGATGATGGCGTGCATTTCGTGGCCTTTTTTTTTTTTTTTTTTTTTTTTTTTTTTTTTTTTTTGATGCGGCGAACCAGGCCAGATCGTCAAGAACGTCAACACCGTCGGGATTGACTTGCTCGCCCGTGAAAGGGAATTGAATTGCATTATTTCTTCCAATCCTTCCGTCGCCCTTAGAGGGTCGATGAAAATACAATGCAGGTACCGCACCCGATCGTCGTGATCCAGGGCTGCGCAACTTCTGTCCGCAGATTGACAAGTTCCCGGCGGGGCTAAAGGAGCAGTTCACCGTGCGGATGCGGAGAGGACGAGTCTGGGACAGAGGGAGGGGGGTTGGGCTGGGGGAAGGGGGGTATGAGTGTTGGCATGAGGATTGTGGTGGAAGAGGAGGCGGAGTTTAAGGCTTTGCCTTGTGTGAATTTCCAAAGGTTTCTGCTGGATGAGGCAGCGCTGGTTGAGTGATGAGCCGGTATTTTACGATACGTATGGTCGTAATACGGTGTTATTCGCTGTTTATATCTTCGAATCAAGGTCGTCGGGGGGGGGGGGGGGAGGGTTCGAGGGTTCGCTTTGCTGGCATCCGTCGATAGCTTCTTCATCTCGATGTTCATCTTTCTTCCTTCGCTAACAGGTCAATTTGCGGAGCCCTAAACGCTCTCTATTCAACATGGATCTTGACACCCTGCCTCTCAAAAGCCACCTTCACTTCCTCCAAGCCCTCACTGGCACGCCGCTCAATCCCCAGCTCCGATATTACCATGCTCTCTAGCCTGTGAAACTTTTCGGAAGCGAGAGAAGCCAGTCGCATCAGTGGGCGCGTATGTTCTTGAAGTCAAGATCATAGTCCGCGCCACTCCAGGTGAGCCAGAGCGAGCGTATCGAGGCTGGGAGCAGGCGGACTAGTAGCATGGGATCTGGGTCGGGTATTTCCTGGGCAGCAGCAGCAAGTTTGTAGACATTCGGCAGCAAGCACTGCAGATCGAGCGTCAGATGCTCGAGCTTGCACAGCCCAGTCAAGGACCGTATCATGTTTGTTGGGGGCAGTGTGCTCGGATTAGAGTCGGTCATGTCCAGACCGAGGAGCGTCAGCTTTGGGGCGTGATCGACGAGAGCGTTTTGGGCTTGGATAGGAGTGAATTGCTCTTTCGCGGGTCGGGTGAAGCGGCCAGCCGTATAGGAAAAGGATTGTAAATTCGGACAGGCAGCGAGAAGTCTGCGCAGGGCTTCAAGACCCATGGCAGCATTGACGAGACGCAACTCGATGAGCTGGGCGAAGCTTGGCAGCACCTCCAGTTCCTTGCCTCCTGCTCGATGGTCGCACAGAAGAGGCTGATGAGGTTGGGCGCCACAGTATTGATTCGGCCAAGCATATTGACGTTCATGCCGCGGGTTCCTCTGGAGTGACTAAGGTAGACGTGTCTCAGGCGTATCAGTGATGCAGGGGGCACCAGTGGAACGCCGGGCATGGTGAATGAGTCTTGCACCATCTCTTCTAGGTTAGGGCATAGCGAGATCATCAGGCAGAGGCGGTGATTTATGTTGAATTGTAATGGGCTCAGGGCCACCTCGAGGAACTTGCGCAAATCTTCGAAGCGCCTGCTAACCTGCTCCGGAAAGGACGGGTCGTCGAGCCGGCAGACGACGGGTTGCGACACGGTGAAGTTGAAGAGATGCTGACATGCAGGGCGAGGTCGGGTCGGTCAATGATGTTCGGGCCAGCAACACCCAGTTTGCGTCGACAGGGTGGTGGTAGAGATGCGGTCGCGATGGCGTTGAGCAGCTTGGATGTTGTACAGAGTCGAACCAGTGCAGCGAAAGCCGATAAGTCAGCGAGATGCGGACCGAAGTTGCGCGGACTCGCTTTCCGTTGTTGCTGAGGGCAATGCTGGCACAGGCACCCAATAATCTGGTCAACCAATTCGAAAGGCAGCTGATTAAAGGGAGCCATTGTAACGAAGTTGAGTCTCGGGCGCGTCGGGGGAATCTGAGGTGGAGGGAGCTCTTATAATTGGCCCAAGCAACCAGAAAAAGGGCGTGTTCCCGAGAGATAAACAGGACCAAGGAGGTACCCGTGCCACGCCCCACTTTTCCTCGGTCTCCCACATGTCGCCCACGTTAAGTGGTGCTCACCACCAATACAACCAGAGCAGCAAAACAACCACTTTTTCAGCACTTTTGACTTAGAACTTCCTCAACAACCTACCTCCACCTTCTGAATCCACCACTTCTACAGGGGCAAGCCTCCAGTAAGCCTCCATTTCCTGGCCACTTCTGCAGCCTCTGCAAAGGTGCGCTTGACTGCGTTATGGGCCTTGGTTTCGGCCGCCTCGATGAGCCTCTTAGCCTTAGCCAGATCATCCTGCTTCCTTTGCGCAATCATGCGACGAGCAATGCCTACATTTAACACCCCCCCGGCCTTCAGAGGAGTGTTCTTTTGATTCCGACGTGCCCTGGCGTAGCCTCTGCAAGCTTGGTCCTCCCAAGGTCTCTCCTTGTCTGAACAAGCTCGGTAGCCGCGATGAGCGACCCCGAATAAACCTACTTAGATCGTAAGCAAAGTCAGGATCCAGATCCTCATCCTCTTCCAGCATAGCCTCTAGGCCCCGGGCCACCTTGTTGATTTGCCGCAACGTCATGGAAGTCGAAAATGGGGAGGAATGTTCTGGGTCCCTGGGGGGTGGTGTTGGGGTCTTGCGTGTCTGACGTTCTTGCACTACCTGTAGAACCGTATGCGGATTGAATGGAAAGATCCTGTTTTCCGGAAGGCTGATAGAATGGTGGATCGCTTGAATGCCTGCCGGCGAACACCCTGGATGATGCTGAGGAACTCGATCTTCGTGTGATGTTGATCAGGCCGTCACGAACCAGGATATCCAGGGCCTTGGCATGATAGTGCTTCAGAGGCTGGAAACCACAACATCGAGAGGCTGGAGCAGGTGCGTAAGATTGGGAGGAAGACCGAATGGGATGATGTTGTTGGCCTCGCAGTACCGGATGAATTCGTACGTGTGGTGCGAGCCGTGGCCATCGAGGATAAGGAGTCGGGATTTGCCGATGGCTGACTTCTTCGTATGCCTATCGAAGTGTTTCAGCCACTCAAGGCTGATCTCATCGTTGGAATAACCGCTGGCGGATAGGATGATCGCAGTATCGTCTTCCAGTTCCGGTTGTTGATACCATTGAGCCATATGACATTGCCGGCTAGGATCAGAACGCTGGGGCGACCTGCCCACCCGCAGAGATGGCCTCAATCGCGGTTGCTGATTCCCGGTTCTCAGGGATACCGAAATAGTGAGCCCGCTTGCGTTTGGTGACGATGAGCTGATCTTTCCCGACCCCGATGCGAAACCCGGTCTCATCCATATTCCAGATATCCTGGGGCAAGATGCCCTCCTCGGCGACGACGTTCTGGAGCTGTTGGAAGTACTGGCGATGCGGATCGGATCTTCTGCATCCTGTCGTTCAGCCTGGAGCCTCTTCTGCATGCGCTTATGGTAGCCGTGGCGTTTGATGAAGCGGCTAGTCCATTGGGACCAACGGTTGGAGGGTCTGGCTGCTCACGACGGCTGGTCCGCTCGGCCAGGATGTTATTAGCTGCGTCGGTGATGAATGCGGCCCGTACCGCAAGGTTGATATTATCAAGCCGGTCGATATACCGGCAAACTGCAACCTCCTCTGGGCCCGATAGGAGGGTGTTGCGGGCAGGGCGGCCTTTCTTTGGTCCGATGCCATCGAGGCGGTTGCGGAGGCGCGTTCGAGGAACGTTAAATTGTCGGCAACCGTGGCCACTTTTGCTTCCGGAAAATCTTGAAGGTACTGTACAGCCTCTCTGACGCGTGATTCCATCTTCGTTTGGTCAAGAAGCGTGGTTGTGGTAGTGATAATTGACGATATTGAAGAAGGTGTTGAAAAAGTGGTTGTTTTGCTGCTCTGGTTGTATTGGTGGTGAGCACCACTTAACGTGGGCGACATGTGGGAGACCGAGGAAAAGTGGGGCATGGCACGGGTACTGACTCGTGCGTTCACCAAGAGCTAACTACCCCTGGAACATGCGAGAAGCCACGTGGGCTAGCATTAATTAGTAAGCACCATCCATTTGCCCAGTTGGCTGGTCTTTCTCATGAGATGAATCAAGAGAATGACACGGCATGAAGCATAGCCCCAGAGCAAAGAAGACCAACATAAGTTATCAGGAACTGTAACGACAACGCATTGTCCAACCAGAAAGTCTCGGCGCATTTCATGTAACGTACTATCAGCGAACAGGCCATATCAGCGAGCGGGCCACTTCAAAACCCACAATAACCCTGAAACGCAAGCTTGTTAAGGTCACCAACCATTGAGAAAATTCTCTATCATTTTGAAATTTGGTTATTCATTTCTTAGAGACTAAGATATAATTTTTATTTGTTATTTTTAAAGTAAGTAAGTTGAGTCCAAAGCTTGTTGATCTTAATTTCTGAGCTAAGAAACGTATAACTATGTGACGGAGGGCGCACCTAAGCGCACCCAAGGCGCACCCAGGTTGGGTGTTATAGGTGCGCTTCCGCACAGGAATAGCTTCCTGGCAGGGGTTCCCCCCTTTTCCCACGCATCGCGTGGCCTGTATTCCTACCTTTCCCTCTCTCCTCCTCAGCTTTCGATTAGCAGAATTGAGTAGTATTAGCAGCGCCTTCGAGCCTCGCCCATATATTGCTCGTCTCTCACACTATAACGGGCTGAGCACTGGCAGGCCTCGGCGACCCTCGGCCAACCCTAACCCTCGTTGTATACCCCTACGCCTGAGCGTCAACACCAACATTGCAGGCAGCGACTCCCATCGTGCCTGCCCCTTTGGGTTGTTGCCTCCCTCTAGTTGGTAGAGGCCACGCCATCCATTTTGCTGCGTCCTTTCTCTTCTTCCTCGTTCCCTTTCCTCCTCCTTCTTCCTTTTTCTTCAAGATTAGATATACTGAACTGGGGCGGAAACCTCCGGGGCTTCAGGAAGGGGGGGAGCTTGCCATTCGGGCCCACTTCTGTACACGGGGAGGCCGTGGATGGATTTTGACATTGCTTTCAATTTTAGTCGAGATTTTCGCGTGCAAGCCACGCCATATATGTAAAGCTGCCAGGGGCACCCACTCAGGGGCTCCTGGGCAGGCAGGGCAAGACGATAACAACAATCAACGTTCTTTTCTTCAATGCAGAATGGAGTAGGTCAGGCTCTTACCAGAGGGCCAGAGCCATTTATTTGAGGATTGGGCCTTGCAGAGAGCTCCGGAGCCACCTTGACCCATGGCTTGTTGAAGCCTTCGTTCCTCCCCCAATTCACTGCATCAATATCACCAGACTGCTGTGACCAGCAGTACAGTATGGTATATATGTAGATATAAGGTTCTGCGCACCAGTTCAATACTTGTAGAGTCGTCATCAGCTAGTTGAAATACACTCCTGAGGCCGTTATATACACCACCTATTCTTCAACGAGAAACTACCTCGGTTAGCATCATTTCTAGTGTTCCCATTACAATATCAAAGTACTAGGAAGATGATCTTGAAAACTAAAAAGAGTTTTAATTAAGGTTTGGTGACTTCAGCGAAGTTGCGTTTTCAGGGTTATATGTGGGTTTTGAAGTGGCCCGCTCGCTGATATGGCCCGTTCGCTGATAATGCACGTTAATTACAACTGGGAAGCGGGATCCGTGCTGTCCAAGTCAATCGCAACGAACTGAGCAAATACCCGACTAAAATCGGGCTACAGATGCCGATCAAGACGTATCATATCATCCAAAATATTCTTCATCACCTTCTGATGTTGATCTAAGGTCCTACATGTAGGGCCTCGGCACGCTAACTACATCCGATTCGTCCGCTTTCTGCCCTTGACATTCGTACAAGCGTACAAGCCCCTACATTTCCCTTGTGCACAGCTAGCTAAAACCTCTCCTAATGTCTTAACTCGTTTACGAAAGTGAAGAACCTTTTAGGTGATATCTGCTGTAAACGGTTTGCGCGTTCGGGACGGATACCGTCACAAAACGCGATAGGCTTTCTTCTCTCCTTGATCCGCTTGTCCTACTGCCTGTCCGTTGCGGCTTCACACCCTGCCACGGCAAAGATTGGTGAAGTACACGAGGAGGTCATTCAAAAATGAAGTGAAATGTCCCGAAAGAAACATTACGCGGCCCAAACGCCGCGGACAAGTTAACCGCTGCCCTGTTTTCACCACGATCTTGATGTGTCGAGAGACCGGACTGCCTCAAGCACAGCCCGCATAATCCACAATTCCATCAGAAGGGACACTGTAGATCTCCAAATTTAAACTGGCGTGAAAAATTCTCTCTCATTTAACCTTACTAAACGCTACTTCGCCGCGCCGCATCACCCCCTTGCTCACCCCGCTTGGGCGGGTCGCGGGAGCATCAAGCAGCGGGCTCACCCAGCTCACCCCCATTAGCACACGAGCGCGAAGCAGCCGCGCCGTCGGTAAGATATTCCCCGGGCGAAAGAAAATCCAATCACCATCGAGTATTTCATTGGAGCATAAGTCAGATGTGACTTCTGTGAAGCGCTTCTGATTCGGGCAGCAATGCCCCACTGTAGGGCTTTTCTATCTATCGTGCTTCCGCACTCGCCCATTCGTCCTGTTCTCTCGTCACAGCCCATCCTGAGCTTCGAGATCCTGCGACACAGCTCCCAAAATGGCCGCTCTCGTGTGGCTCATCACGGGCTGCTCGTCCGGCTTCGGTGCCCAGTTCGTGCACTCAGCCCTCGCCCGCGGAGACAAGGTAATCGCGACAGGGCGCAACGCTGCGACGAAGCTGAAACACTTCGACGGCACCGGCGCGGCGATCGTCGACCTAGACGTCAGCCTGCCCGAGGCAGATGTCAAGAAAATTGTTGATGAGGCGGCCAAGATCTACGGCCGGATCGACGTGCTGGTGAACAACGCGGGGTATGCCCTGTTTGGGTCTGTTGAGGAGACCAGGCGAGTGATACTCAATTCAGGAGAGCGAACAGGTGCCTAACGGTCGACGACCAAATAGCAATGAGGATTACCAAAAACTATTCAATGTGAATGTCTTCGGCGCCCTCTCCGTCACTCGCGCAGTGCTCCCGTATATGCGTGCCCAGCAGTCCGGCACCATTGCCTTCGTCGGCTCCATGTACGCTTGGTGGGCACCCGCCATGGTGTCGGTGTACGGCGCGGCAAAGGGAGCACTCAAAGGTGGGTACTCTGGTTTAGCCGGCCTTATTCTCGTCGTTCACCCAGGTTGCTTACTCCTCGCCAAGCCATTGTTGACGGTCTCGCCGCCGAGATCGCACCGTTCAACATCCGCACTATCGACTTCGAGCCGGGCTACTTCCATACGTCGATCACCGACATGGTAAAGCTCGCCCAGTATGCTTCCACTAAACAACCGCTGGACGCGTATGCGGGTCATCTTGCAGCAATGGTCGCTGTGGCGAAGGCAATTGACGGCAACGAGCGCGGCGACGTCCAGAAGGGCGTCGAGCTGATGGTAGACGTTATCCGCGGTGAAGGGTGTGCCAGCGGAAGAAAGATTCCGCCAAGACAGCCAATTGGGGACGACGCCGTGAGAGTGATCGAAGGCACGTGTCACAACATGCTGAAGGTTATTGATGCATGGAGAAGCGATGTGGTCGGGACGACGGACAGGGACGAGTTCGAGGGGAGAAGGGGATTGAGTCGATTGTGACGGTACCGGATGTCCAGTTGTGAAGGCCCCGCCACGACAATACGTCTTGCGTGGAGAAGCATCGCCGACCACAGCGGAAGACCGTGTGAGAGTGGGAGAGCCGGGGTTAGCCGTTTTGCCAGACGTGGAATGCAAATGTCTAAGTGCAGATCACGCCTATCAGTTGAAAAGCACAGGGTTAAGGCTCATCGAGTCGCTTACACTGGCGGTCAGCTTTGCAGCCGGGTCCCATCGTAATAGTAAGGCCCCAATCTGTCTGGATTCGGCAGCATTTCTTCAGCCAGTCACACAGCACGTCGATGCTCCCCTTTTAGGCCCGCCGGAAACAGTGCCTCAACGTTCTTTACTGAGAAGCCAGGATTGAAGATGATCCAAAGGTGTCGCACGTAGTTTCAGCATGTGATTGAGCTATCTGCACGGGGATTCTCACCTAGATTAAGTGGTGTGGAAGATATGGTCAACCATCCACTACGCAAACGTAACACGCCCCCTGTCGGCAAACGCTGGGATCATAATTTGGTTAAACGAGAGCTCTGCACGCGTCTTACGCGTAGATGCGACTACCAGAGGGCCAAGTGCGCGGATCCAAAGATTATTTGTGAGTGGGTTACGCTCGTACAAAACACAATGATCAAGTATAGTATCGTGGATAAGCGCGTGAGTATTTTCTCTTCTAGACTTACCTGATTAAGTAGCTCTCATCTCGAAAGTGTTATATGTATTCTGTACATGCAATGTTGCATAGCTATGCTGTATCAGCCGCTTGCTTACAGGTGGTACTATGCGGCTAGGATGATGAACGGGGGGATGATGAACGGGGGTAAAGCCTAGCCGATGGCATTAATTCCCTAGATCACCATTGCCCATTCGTGCTTGCTACTTTGCCGAAGCCGTCCAAGGTCGTAACCACTATGCCCTCGAAGATGATGCCCATTATAAACCCGGTCTCGTCGAAGTTATAGATATCGTAATTGAGATACGGAAGCCTTCAGTTCCGAAGTGCCGAAGGTCCTAGAACCTCATTAATGTGCATTACGACTTTCCTCTTACAGATCTATACGCCTCTTGCTGCATGATCATGGTTAGGCGTGATCAGGCAGCCATGTGGGTTACACAAGGACGGCTGTAGAGTAAAGCCAACCACCCCGCCCGATCCCTTGGAGATTTCTCTTCGACCGGCGTCCACTGACGGCCGACCCTTCGACAGCTCGGTTCAACATCGCCTCTTCTGGACCAGGGCACGGGCAAGTCAATCACTTCCTTGACTGAAGCAACCAATTTAGGGGTTTCACATCCTCTGGACCTCGACAACGTCCCTACCCAGACGCCCATCTGGGTTGGAGGCCACTTTCCCGCTGAGACAGCTAATTCGGCTCCCGCCTTTCTTCTGTCTGTACCTGTTTCCAGCCAACTTGAAGATTCATGTCATCATGGCGGAGGCCCAGAAGCTTGAGAAACCCCCCGTGGTCGGCTGCCCTCGACGTGTCTGGCTCCAAGCGCCAGGCCCTCGAGGCCGGCCGTTCCGACAAGCTAGCAGCCGAGCGCTTCCACGCAGTCCTACGTGCGGCGCTACAAGTCGCTCGCGCAGAACAAAGACGCGACCCTCATTGTCTCATGTTCATAGGGCTCTTCGGCCTGAACCGCGAGGCCAGATGTCCGCCCGTGGCGGACCTGTGCAGCATCGCCAGCGCGCTCCTCGATATGCATCGGGACGACCGCACCGGGCATGAGCTGCTCATCGAGCTGGCAAACCACGACAATCTTGCGCACATTACCAAGTACATCCGGACAAAGCTCTCTGACGACGAGGCACGTATCGTCTTTGCGCACCTGGAACTGCATCCCGAGCGATTCGCCGAGTTTGTCAACGCTATTCCTGAGGAAGAGGAAATAAACCAGGCTCGAAGAGAAGCCCAATCAATAAGTGCTGGTCTCGGAGCTGTTATTGGATGCAGTGTTACTTTTCTGGGTGCTGCTCCGTTACGACCTCTAGCGGTGGCGATACCGTTTGCTGGCGGCGCTGGCGGCTTCTTTGCTAATAAGGCTGCAGATATTGTGGAGGACCACGCTGTGGGACACTCAGAAGCTTTACAGCTTGCCCGCAGTATCTGGGAAGAGTGGTGGTCGGCCTGTGTCGAGTTCGTGCCACGCCCCGTGGCCGAGGTGGTCGAACTGCTACAACGGCTACAGGATCAACCCGGCACTAACAAGAACACAACAGACGGGGAAACCAGTAGTAGAACTTTGCTCGAGATGATACAGCAACACACCTACGGTCACACCCCGATGCGAGAGGCGCTGAGGACTTCTCTTGCGGCTTTTACCCAGCATCCCAATGCCAAGCAGCGCGTACTCGTCCTGATCTCCGATGGGAACTCGACTGACGAGACCCAGTACCTTCTGCGCATGAATTACAGAAGGCAAATGTCACCTTGGCCGTGATGTATCTCACGAATGACCGAACAGCGCCATCCCGACAACTATACGACCAGCCGGCCGAAAGCTGGAATGCAGGTCAGCGCTCGCTGTTCGCCATGGCTGCCAGGATTGCCTGCGCCACCCATCCAATACCAGTCCTTGCGTCAGTAGGGTGGGAAGTGCCCTCAACTGGCGAGTGTGCGCTATACGTCACCGTTTGTAGCGCAGAACTACTTGAGGAATTTTGTACGCTGCTCCTGTCCGCGCGTTTTGGCTCCGCAGACGACCTCCTGAATGCGGTTGGCCGCCTGCAAGATGACGCATTCATCAACGACGAGCATGTCCGTAGATGCAATAATCCATCAAATCAAGGACACTCCGGGACTTGCTATGCGCACGCAGTTGCCGCGGTATGCCGCATGGCACTCGATCGTATTGTCGGTTGGAGGAGGCAACCTGACCATCGAAGAGATTCGGACCCGCATTTTGCAAGAATACCCAGAGAGGTCCGGTGGCTGGAACTCCGAGGAGGTCCTGAGACAAGCGATTACCTGGTTCCCTCCACTCCGCTTCCGCCAGGTAGACGAAGAGCACGCACGCCGGGCAGTATTACGTCGACGCCCTGTACTTACGAGGTTCCGACTCTCCAAAGAGGGCTGGAATGCGTTTTGCAAGCACATAAACGATAAGGAGACTGCCAAGTCTGTCCTCACTCGTCAGCAGATGGCTTCCTATCGCTCGCCACCTGACGGCGGTGGCCACGCCGTCGTCCTGGTCAGCTGCGCCCCTCACTCGCTCACCTTCCTCAACTCGCGGGCCGCGAAAGTGGCAATGAAGGCAGCTTCAGCGTCGAAGACCACACCGTGCTACAATGGGATACCGCAGAGGGACCGACTCCAGTGCGCTTTTACGATGTGTACTGGGTGGAGAGCGACCTCACTGAAAGCGAGAAGCAAGCATATAACGCCAACTTGGACGAGACTCTGCGCTCACTGGCCAACGAGCATCGCGGCATTTATGAGCTGCGGGCACGCTGTCCTCATTGCAGTGTCGACTCTCCGATCGCAGACTTCAGCGGCAGCATTCGCGCAGCAGTGTGCCCCGTCTGCCGCCAATCATTCGCACCTCAACCGGGTCATCTGATGCAGGCCCTTTACATCCGGCCGGGATTACCAACCTGACATGATTTTTTTTTTTTGGCAATAATCCCTTTTGGAACAGCAGCAAGTTCAACGATGGGGGGGGGCACGCTCTCGGGTACGCTGCCTTGTTTGGGTAGAAGGGAGGCTTAAAAAGTGGCCTATCTGCCTGACGTGGCAAGAGGATAGAATGGAGGCGGCTTGGGTTCCTACTACGCACTACCCGACGAGAAGGGAAAGATGAGCGAGGATGAGCGATGGCGTCTACCTCTGGAGGTATGTCTTCTGGTTCCGTGCGCACCAAGCCCGGTTCGACGAGCTGGCCACGGCATGAAGAAGACGGCGGAGACTAGGCAGGGGATATAGACATGGTTTGAGCCTGGAGATGCTTTGTGGACTTTTCCCATTTTCCTATTTTCCATTCTCTGATGTTCTGTTCCATGAAACTGGAATCGAAGAGTTTTGGTTGAGCCGGCCGGGGTTGAAGGCAGCGGATCAAGTTGGTTGAATGGCTCACCTTGGCTCGCGCGACTGACTTCGCAGGGTGAGCCACCTTGGCTCACCCGGCCTGATTAAAGCGGCCGGAGCCTGGCCGGAGCTATGCACGCGCCGGGGACATATTCTGGCGTAGCCCCGTCGGGCACCCAGTCATCAGATTCGATAACATCAATTCAATCAATTCAATCAACTCAGATACGGCAGCCGAATATTTCCATTGAAACAAATTCGAGGTCTAGAGCTGATTGATTGATCTGACGGCAGTGCTGGCTCGGCTTCGTATGCCGGACAAGCGCTCAAGGAGACATGCTCGACCCGCCCCATGTATCGGGTCGTCGAAGGCTCCGGGGTTGATGCCCAACAGGCGTACCTCATCCCCAGGGGCGGATGGGCTGACGATCTTGGGAGCGATCCATCGTTGATTTGTCTTGTCATTAAAGGAGCCGACACCACGACGCGCATACAGCTTCGCGAACCTGAAGTTTTTGTACGTTACACAAAAGCGGGGGCAGCTCCCGCTCGCTGCGTGTCTCTCACCGCCGCATGAAAGACTCGAGGCTGGAGCCTGGAGCTGAGATCCAAGATGCGCGTGTGCACAGCCAGGTGGTTCTGGCCCTGAATTGCTTTCCGCGCAAGGTATCGACACTTCAATGCGCATCTGCGCAATCAGCCTCGGCTGCAGAACCAAGCTCAGATTCCTGGTTGTAGTTGTTTATTACTTACGACGCATGTGCTGTTTGACATCGAACCTGTTGCAAAGAGGTCTTTGACCTCCCACACTTACAAGACCGCTTTGCCTGCCTTTGTTGCCGCAATGGCTATTAAGTAGCCATTGCCCCCATCTTCCACTTCTTCTACAACTTGAACCTAACAACCAACAACTCAGCACACCTCAATACAACACATCCCCAATTTCCTTACATTTGAGCCCATCACTCGTAACAGAACCAGGTGCCATCATGAGCCGACATCATCAATCACATAGTATGCTTGTCTTCGACCGACTGTACGCAAGCAACACGAAGCTTCTCAACACCTGCGACTTCCTGCCAAAGCCTTGACCTTATCTGTTTTGTAACATGTCTTCCTCAGAGGCAAGTGAGCACGTTGAGCTCTCGCCTTTTGAGTACGCCGCAGAAGGAGCGCCCAGACAGCAGCAAAGCAGCGGAACAAAATGTCCTGAAGTAAATTCTGCTGTTGGTGCTCTCAATATCTCTAGTAGCTTACTACAGGGAAGAGAGATCCCTAGCATGACGCCTACTCATACAGGTCGGACCTATGCTAGTGGGGTTGGATCAGAATCGTATCGCCTCGGATGGAGTAAAGGTATGTACTACCTCATCCTCCTCCCGCTCTTATCCATAGTGTGTTCACTTTAACCGGCTTTTCTCGTGACTTGTGTCTAAACCTTAGGATCACTTCGATAACTTCGCGGCGCTTTCGTAGAGCAGTGCGAGCCGCGAAAATCGTGTGTGGTACCGGGTTTCGAACGGATTTGTTCTTTGCCTTCTAACAGTTCTCATATATAGGCTCGATGACCTCGGACAGCGGTTACTCGTCCAATTCGGCCTCAGCACCTTTGGATCTATGGAAGTCCATGGATATAGCGGTCGGAAGGGTGCTTCGACCAGATCCAAATATGAGGACATTAGCCACTCTCCTACTCCAATAAGAGGGTTCACCCATATGGAACGCCATTACCTGAGGCTTACGGATCCTCCGGAGAGTCCGGTCATTGTGAGGGGCTGGCCGGTGACTGGCTTGTCGACTGCCAGACGACGACGGTCTGACCAGGAGACTCCCGTCTCAGCATATATCTCACTCGAAGAAAGCGAAAATCAGTCAGATGGCTGCCACGGCCATAACGATATGCCAAGCATCTCACCTGTGGTTGCCGAAACAGCAGGGAAGACCGCGATTGTAGTGATGCGGATGAAGATGATGACGAAGATAACGACGAAGATAGCGATGAATCTGAGTCCGAATCTGAGTCTGTGACTTATCATTGTTCCGAACTTGCCGATGGCTGGTCGTTCTCCATGGCGGATTCACACTCGTCATTTATTTCTCCTGTTCTCGACGCCCACCGACGACAGGCCGTGGATAGCTTGATGGTCGAGTACAAGGGCCTACTCAGTCAAAATCTTTACTTTCGGAGCCGCGCTGCGAGCACCGAGGCTTCCAATGCCTCACCTTCAGCCCCGTTAGTCACCACCGATCGCGTGGCAGGGCCGGGAGGTGACAGGAAAGGGCAGGACCAGAGTAACGACTCGACTGGGAATAATGAGGCAGGTGGAGCAGGCAATTCACCAGATGATGATGGGCCAGCTGTGTCCCCAAATTCAAAACCAGACCGCAAGTTGGGTTGCCCGTTCTTCAAGCGAAATCCTCGGAGGCACAGCAAGCACAGGTCATGCGCAGGGCCAGGATGGAAAACAGTACACAGGGTCAAGTACGCCCTCTTCGTTTCACTCTATCCTTACCAGCAGCTAACAGCGGATCAAGGGAGCACGTCTACCGACAGCATGCGCTACCAATATACTGCAGTCGCTGCGGTATCACGTTCACCCGGGACGCGGAACTTGTAGCCCATTCGCGAGTGGCTCAAGCATGCGAGGTCCAAGTATTCGAAATCCCTGATGGTTTCAACAAGGACCAAGAACGACTGCTCAGAAGGAAGCGGAAACAGGCAAGCTCGGAAGTGGACAAATGGAAGGAAATGTACAGGGTTCTGTTTCCAGACGATGAGAAGAGGACATGCCGTCGCCTTGTGAGTGTCCCTTGCCGGATCTTCAGTAATCCGCTAATCAGTTGATACCGATATAGATCATGAGGATGGACAAGGGGTGACGTGGGAAGCGAGGCGGGCGCAAGAGTTCGACCAGTACGAGCGATACCTGCGGCGTGAACTACCACGTTTTGTCAGGCAGCGTCTGGAGATAGCAGCGTCTGAGATTTCCAGCCCGCTCGAAAATGGCCTGCGAGCCCAGCTGGTCGAGATTGTCCGCGATTGCCAGTCACATCTGTTTCAACTATACCGAGGTGCCGATCCGAGCTTGGGAGACAATGATGCGCTGGCACCTGCGGAAGAGGGCCCCACGATTATCGGGGAAACCCTCCTCGCAACCACGGCAGCAGTACAGGATAGTGACCCTGCCATGGATTCCACGGATTTTGACTTTTCAGCCTTTTATCCGAGCCCCCGGCTGACGAGGGATATGCCAATCCCCTGGAGATGGACTTGACCGCACTATTTACGGTTGGGTCAGATGAAGATCATCATACTGTATCGGACTCAGGATACGGGTCAACAGGCATCGGAGTCCAGAATGCATTGGCGAGTGGCGTGCGTGTTGGACGGAGTGGGGACAATTAAGCTTGGATATCGGGAAGGCGACGGACGATAACAAAGGGGCGGGGAGTGAGGTGGCATCGGAAGATTGAGAGACAGGTATTTCGAGGAGCTAAGGCCGAGAATGAGTACAAGAAGTTCTAATTACACGGCTACAACAAGCTAGAAAAACGGCTTTGTCGTAGAAGAACGGATGGAAATCAAGCAGGTCCCCATGATGCAGAACCGCCAGTCAGGAAGTGTTGGATTGACAGGAAGTAATAGGCGCTCAGATAACTGAGCTCTGGGCAGCGCGCGAGTAGGAGGACTGCCATGGCTGCAGTGCGCCATGTCGCACGTACCTTAGGGGTGACAGAGGGTGATTAACAGAATGTCGAGCACTGCGGTGTTCCAAGGTCGACCACATTCCTATCCAGTGTTTGAAGCAGGTAGTCTCATCATCTTCATCAATCAATACCGTTGCCCTGGCCCCAGCCAACTTGTAGCTCTCATGAGCTGTAAATCAGCCTTCGCAAGGGCTTCATCCAATTCGTCCACTTCTGCCGTAATCCCATACAAGCCCCCGATGCCTCGATGTTTTCCTAGGGTAACGCCTCCCCATGCCTCTTGTCTTGATTGTTAGCGTATCGACTTGGAGGCTGCGTTCTCCAAATGTTCAGCGTCCTATCTTCAGCAGCTAAAGCGGGACCTGTAAGGTACGGCCCCGAGGTGTCGGTTGGATCTTCTGCTAAGATTTCATCCAACCTTTGCTCGTTGCCTAACTTCCGAATCCTTTCTAGCACCCCGCTATCCCTATCTTGTTGTTTGTCTAGTAGGGTTCTTCGGTGGCTTTTTCCACACTCCGTGAAGCGTCTCACAGTGATCCATAAAAAGTTGCCGGGCATTAGGTCTGATCAAAGCTTGTACTAGTAGTATGGCTCTGGACAAGTTTAAAGAGGTTCTCAAGCGGCAGAAGCAGAAGGAAGCGTCTGTCTCTTCGTTGATAGCATCAGTCAAGGTAGAGTTCGGCTGTTTGTATCGACGAAGGATGTAGGAGTCCACGACTGGGAATTTACGACACGTAGGAGTCAGGAGGTGGGACTCAGAATGCAGTAACTACAATACGGGAGCCAGGGCACGGAAACCAGCCAGGACATTGTATTACAGAAAAAAGAGAAGGCCCAGTTCTTTTACATGGCAACATCAAGACGGTCTCCACAACCACAACCAGTAAAAAAGAAGAGTAATATCATAACGTCTCACAGTCCCTTCCTCCGAAATTGACCCACAACCGCAAAATCGAATCAGCGCTTGCATAGCGCGTCCGGGTCGTTGATGCGCTCAAAGGACAACACATCGCCAGCCAATGGGACCGCGAATCGAGCCTCTGACAGGGGTATCTTGGATCTGGCCGCCCACACCATCGCCATTCAGCAGCAATCTCCCTCAACCACGGTTCCCATTGACGAATAATTGTTCCCACGTTTGGGATGCTTCCCCGGGCGCAAATATCGTTCTCCTTATGGCCTTACCCGCCGATCGGGTGGCGCATGAGCTTCGTGATTTCCCCTACGAGCCCGGCCGCAGCAATCAACGGCCGAACATGCCGTCTCCCTGGCTGACCCACTGTCGCGGTCATCGATTGCATTGAAAGTCCTTGCACGGGAATCCCCGCGTTCCTGCATACGTCTTCCTTTCTTTCCCACCTTCTCCGGTCTTCTGGCAGTCTCGCTGGCATCTCGGAGCTCCATGTCCCTACTGAATCTCGACCCCAATGATCTTCCGCAGCACTGGAACCGGAGGCATACTCCAAGATCATCTTGGATTTGTCCCCCCCGGACGAGATTCTGTCCCATCGCTGACGCCACAAATGATCTCGGCCGTCGCCCCAAGATCCGAGCTTGTTAAACCAGGTCCGGAGGATGAGCCCTCGAACCATGTCCCCGTCGACCGGCTCCACCAACCTGAACAGACAGAACGAGAACAGCCAGTTCAACCACTTGGATTGACGGGAAGGACATTGCAGGTGGACGCCTCCAGGGGACATCGCCTCGGTCTATATCCGCCGCTTTTCCCTGGTTGCATTCGCAACTTCCTGCCGAAGAGCATAGGGACTGTTTCAGCCATGAACCCACTATCATGCCAGCAGCGGCGATACCAGACACTAACCTGGAGCTCTCATCGAAGGCCCGCAGCACTCGTGACGCCATGGCCAGGTTCCTTGATGAACTCTCACCATCTCTCGGTGCCATCCCGACCAAGAATCCGACCGTCGACCCATGGCGCACGAGTCAGTTGTCAGGCTGTAATGCCCGACTCAGCATGGAATGGGAAACCGAGACCCTCTTAGATCACGCCAGCGACAACCCGGATGTTGATCGAGTGCCGTACTCATGCCCATTCAGGAAACGGAACCCTGCCAGGTTCAACATCCGGGACCACGAGAGCTGTGCCAGGGCTCCATTGTGTTCGGTGTCAGAACTTCTGTGAGTGAGATCCCTGATGCTCCTGGCTGCACTTCCTGACACGGACGCAGCCGCCACGTCATCACGCACCACAGGCTGAAAGCACCCCGTCATCAGTGCCAACGCTGCAAGTTGGACTTTGACGACAAGGTCGCCCTTGAGAAGCATTTGCTCTTGCCTAGGGACCAGATGTGCGAGGTGGCCATGCCTCCTCCACATGATTCCGAAGACGGCATAACGGACGATATGCTAGAAGTTCTCGCTGCGAGATATGCGACTGACAAACATGGAGCTGGGAAGCACTGTGGAGCCTTTTGTTTCCCACAGATGTTGAAGTTCCCCAACCAGGTAATTGCACTCTCACTGTTATCCGTGTCTCTCTCTTCGACACTGAGCTGAAATGATCCCACAGAGTTTCAGCCTGCTGTCGAACTGGTTGAGATAGAGCAATCCTTTGACGAGGGCCAGGAGGCGCTGAAGCTGAGTTTGCGGGAGAATGCTCCGGCTGCTTCTCCCTGGAGTACTGGACAATGACTACCTCAACTTCCTCACTGGACAAATCGAGCTCGTCTTCGAGACCCACCGCGTTAATATTATGAAGCAATCGTCAAGCCGACACGTGAAGCGCTGCGCAGAGCTGCGGTCAGGAAGCCACATTAAAGATCAACCAACCGCGACGAAACCAAACCGAAGGTCAAGACGAAACACCATCATTCAATCCATACATCACATCGCGCAAGACACTCCAAAGGAGTTTTCAGCACACAAACAGTCCCGGAGAAGTAGCATCGTACACACAAGGATACCGTTTAGCGAACGATTTCCTTTCAACTCTGCGAGGAGCCAAGCGGAGACAGCCATTGTTCCAACGCGTCTTCATGAACAGCCAACCGCTCCCAACACGCACCACTCGAAACCGCTTCCATATCCCAGCGAGTACTACACAGATGTTGGCAACCCTCTCAACTTAGGCATCGGTATCCCTTGCAACTGGTGCGAGCTCGAGTCGTGCAGCTGCAGCAAGGGGCCATTACCCGCCGGGACCCGCTGCAAGCATGCTGGTTTAGAACACGGAGGGCATGCACAGGCACAAAACTCTCAGAGCCTGTGCACCACAACATGGTCACAGCTCTCGCCGGCGACCTCAGTACCACCCGAAGCTGTCTCTCACAAGGGTGGCTTGGACGTCGAATGCTCAGGGGTCGTTCAAGGCCTGAGAGGGTCAGTTTCTGCGGATGGCCGGTTCTCACCAGAGTCGTTTAAACAAAGGGTTTTGAGGCAACACATAATGGGCAGGTAGCATGAGCTCTGGGGGTAGGGGTCTGGAGTCTGTTTTTCGATATTGTCCACACAATGCGCATGTTGGTGTCAAGACCCAGGAACGGATAATAATTACTATTGGAATGCATCTAAGTCTTATGTTATTCTAGAGTCAGAGCAAGGAGTAACTATGTGTAAGTAGAAACGAGCTGGCTAACGCCACCTTCACTTCCTCGTCTTTCTCCGTTTCGTTACTCTCGCTGCTGGGGAATGCTCGCATTAGATTTCAGAAAATAACACAATCTGAAAGCAAGGAAAAAGCCACCGGGGTTTTGGAGGAGCGTAGGGAGTCGGACGCGAACCTCTCCTTTCCTCTTGCCATTTGCACTGGTCTCGATGATGAACTGTAACAGGATTAGATACTCGGAAGACCGAGTTCTCTCGAGGGTTGACTATCTATAGCTAACACGGATGCTGGCCGCTCTTACAAAGAAAATAGAGTACGACCGTGGATATAGGCTCCTCATCGGCAAAAGTAGCCAACAGGATGCCATTTTCGCTCTTGATAGCTTCCTTCGTGCTACAGGAGACAGTTTATATCCCTCGGAAATCCCTGGACCGCTCTTGCAGGAAGATACTCACTCCTGCAAGTAACGTTCATAGATGTTGCAGAAAGGATAATGTATGTCGCTACCTAAGCTATTGTACGTACCTTTACCGAGATATTACCGAGTTCCATTTGTCGAGGCATAACTCAACAGCTCCTATAAGTACTCCCAATGTATCGCAGGAAAAAGTCTGATTAGTACCTAAATATGTAGCCTATCTAGATAGCTCGACGAAGGTACAAAATAAATCTACATAGCGGTCTGGAAGAAGAGAAAAGTGACTGGCAGGAAACATGAAAGTATGGCAGGCAAACCTGCATTCCCCAACAGGCCCCAGATGCTGCGCACCCTGCGACGCACTCATCATGCATCCGACCAGTACAGCAGGGCCAAGTCTACTAGCCATGAGTACTCGTCACTGACGGCGTGGCGGTCCTGGTCACCGTCACCAGAGACGAGGGGTGCCGAGGGCCGGGTCTACCTTCTTGGTGACGGTGACGGTGGTGGTGGCAGTACTAACGTGGGAGGGCATGGCGCTGGTAGACGGCCCGCTCGGGACGGGGGGAGGGGTCCTCGGCCACGACCATCTCGACGGTCGCAACCTTGAGCTCGTCGTTCGCCGGGGGCCTGTCGGCGCCGCAGCGCACGGACAGCCAGGTCTTGGTGTCGAACTGCGAGGCGTCGTAGCTGTGACAGCCCTCGTACCAAGTGTAAGCCGGATCATAGTCGTCATTCTTGCAGTCGGTTGTGTCGTAGGCTGTGCACAAGCCGCCGCGGATCGCCCACGACAGAGGCTGGGTCAGGTAACCGGCGCTGCAGTCGGTCCAGACGGTGCCGCCGCCGGTACAGTTTGCTGGCTGTAGATGGCAATATACCACGTCTAAGACGCCGCCAGAGGCGCTGCTGCCGTGGTGGTGGGCTTCACGCCGGCCCATGACGAGTAACTCGACAGGTAGTCGGTAGGGAAGTCGGACTGCAGGGCGAAGTTGGCGCTGAGCGTGACAGTGCTGTCGGCGGACGGGGTTTCGCCGACGACGCCGCTGCACCCGGTGTCTGCTGGAAACTGCCAGGTCTGGCCGGGGTCCAGCTCCGCCGTCCCGTTGGGCTCGACGGTGAAGTAGCCGGGATCAAGAAGGCGCTGCGCACTGATTCCGGCCGGCGGGTTTCCGGAAAGGGGCAGATGAGGATAAATGGTTACTACCTAGTAGTTTAGTGCGCCAGCTGGGCGCCGTCTGGTGGGAGAGCGAATACGCGTGGTTTATGGATAAGAGACGAGTACCTCATAGGCCCATGCCGGACCCCCCAAATAGCTTTGTCGCTACAGGGTGGCCGGCGAGTGGTGGCGTATGGGTTCTCAGCACGACGAAGGGCGAGGCTGCCGAGAAGGAGGCAGGTGTGTTGTTCAATGCCTACAGCATGGAGGAGCGTTGCAAGGTGATTGAGCAGCTGGGCGGCGTCTTCTACGCCAACCCGAAAGACTGTCCACATCTGGACTTGGCGTAGCAACGACTGGTGTCTGCACATTGATGCGTATTGCCGTTGGCGTGGGAGGAGTAGAGGCGCACAAGTGCCGCATTTTATGGTCTTGAGCTCGGAGAATGATGGCGATGGACCGTGAAAGACGGGACTGAATGCGTAGATAGAGGAACCAATAGGTGATGAATATGTGATACTCTACTTTGTCGCCCAGTATGGTTATGACTTGCAGGAGCTTTCCTTCCTTCCCGCTCCTTAGTGAGGAGCAACATCGGTTGAGCTCATTTCTTCATGTTACCCTCTTCTCGGCTTGCCCGCCAGTCTCGGCCACTTTTCGTCTCATTAGTAGCAGGCTCGACCTAAGCTGAGGTGTCACAGCTCGTCCTACCTCAGTTTGACGTCGCTCAACCAATCGGCTGACTTCTTCCCGCTCCATCAAGGGGCGACAGAACGAGCGTTCCGGCAATACCGAGCAGGCCGACAGGAACCGGTTTGCAGAAGCTGCCGGGGGTGTCCGAGGTCCGGGGCCTCCGGTTCCGGGACACCGGGACCCACCCGGAGTGGAATTCTCGGTGCTACGGAACTGGATGGTAGGTCCCATCGGGTCCTGCAACCACCATCCACAGGCATGCCATCGAGACGAAGCAGCCAAGTCGTCGTGATTCCTGAATGTATACACTACCTGTTGCGGTGATTGGCTCGAATGCAGGGAAAACTGGTGATGTGTGATGTCTATGGAGGTGGAAGAAGTGGATGATAAGCGCAATTGCTGCTTGATAGCCATTGCGGGCAACAAAGGCAGGCGGGGCGGTCTGCAAGTGTGGGAGGCCAAAGGCCTCCTGCAACATCCCCCTAACAGACCGCCACAGTGAAGCACATCTGAAGCCATCGCCAACGCCCACATCGCTAAGGTACATGAAAATCTATGGTGTTGAGGCTCCAGATGGCCCCTCCTTTCAACCCCTCTGCCCAGAATACCTTCCTTGCCACCATTCCCAGCATCTTGACGAAATGGCATGTTTTTCCTCTTGTAGCGGCTTTGTCAGCCCGTCCCGCAGACATGTCGATGCCTGGATATGTCTCACATCCAGGATGCCTCCCTGAACGTGTTCAATGATCCACTTGTACCGCAAGTCAATCGGAGTTGCCCTGGCTTTGTTGAGCGATTCAGAGCCATCTGATATGCGTTGAGACTGTCGGTGAACAGGATGGTTGGCTTCGTCTGGAGTGCGCCGCATCCAGTATCCTCGCCATCCACTTGGCTGACAAGGCTGCAGGCGTAAGTTTGGTAAATTCGGCCTCCGTTGTGCTCAGCGACATGAAGGTCTGCTTCTTCGTCCCCAAATGACTGGATCACCCGCAACAAAGTCGACGTGGCCGCTAGTGGAGTGTCATGATGTAAGACGGTAAGCCAAGGAAGCATCTGCAAATGTCATTATCTTCAAGCCGTCAATCGTCAGATCTCCATCAATTCCAGAACGTAGTCGTCGGTAGTGTTTTCATATATCGAAAGAGATGCTTCATAAGGTTGATGTAGGCCTGCGAAGGTCCTGCGTTTGCCTCTGCAAGCCGCGATACCGTGTACGCGATGTCGAGTCGTATGCCGTAGGCTAGCTAGTTGAGGGGTATCTATGTCCTTGATGTATTGCTTTCTGCCGGTCAACAAGTGGCTCCCACGTTGCCGGCAGTTCCCAAGGCCCAACACCTCTTGCAGCCAGCCTCCTTTGCCCTGCCAGAACATCAGAGCTTCTACAGACGAGACCACCACGAAAATCCAGCATCGGCAGGTTTGACCTCGCACAGCAGGTCTGTGACAAGTGGTGGAAAAGGAGAAGATTGAAAGGAAGGCTTGAGCGAAAAAACTTCGCGGGGAAAAGGAAGTCCAAGAAGAAAGGGAATATCAAAGGATGCCGGCGATTGGCTAAATCAAGAAACCTCCCAAGGGCTGACACTAGATTTTAGTTAACTAATTCTTCTAGATGCCAAGTTGAGTCTCGATAACCCTTTGGTCGTTCGGCTGTCGACAATCACTCATTCGAGAGGTCACAGGTTAAGGGTCCAGAATGCTCAACCTGGGCACTTCTCTCCTCGCTCGAGAGCTCCGATTGCTCCATTCAATCTCGACGCAACCTTCCTCAATAATCCGTGCAGCCACAGCAAATGTAGCTGATGGGCGTCTCATACACCAGCCCGGTCCAGCACCAGCTGGGCTTCTTGCATGGGGCCTCTAGCCTCCAATTTGTATGAACCCGCCGGTCGCAGTGGATGCAGAACTCGACAATTTGATAGTAGTCGCACATTATGCCTGGCTGATGATATTTCCTTCAGAACTGTTGGAGGCTTACCTGGGTTTGGTATGATCTTGAAAAGGAGGTAGTTGTTCTTCCTCTGTCTTGAGGTGTCTACCGTGGCTGGACGTTATATTCCATTCAAGGACGGAAAGGATCTTCCTAAATGAGATCGGGCTTTGTTTCTGCTACGGGCACAGTACAATAACCTAACCTTGTATTCTTTGTTTCAAGTCTTGACAGGCCATTTGTCGTATTCTTTGTTTGAAGAACCATCGACACGGAACCCTTCGTCCTGACTAGATGTGGAAATTTCAAGGATGCCGCAGAGACGGTAAGAGCCTTCCCAGTTGATCTTCCCTTACCATTTCTCTCTTGAGAAAGATAAGGTACTAGCAGGCCTTTCCTTTCCTGTGGTCGCCACAGAGCTTGGACACAAGATATCCGCAAACGTCCATAGTGGATGGTAAATACTACGCGAATGCTGAGTGTGACAAACAGGAGGACCATACGCCAACCTGTTTCAACAGTCTCGACGCTTTGGGTGAACCGAGGTGTACATCAGGATGTATGGAGTCCACGCATTTCACCATCCCGCTATAGTACTACCAGGGTCGGCGCTCATTCCACTCTCATACTTTCGCCCTTCCACCGCAAACTCCCACCTCCACCACGTCCCTAAGCCGTTCCATCACCCCTTTCAAATACTCCGCGGCTTCAGCCGACAAACAATCCCCTTCACCCGATAAAACCACCTCGAACAAGTCCACCACACCTCCTCCTGATCCTCCAACGCAATATCAAAGGTCGCCAACAGCGTCGGCACAACCTTGTACACCTCCATCAGACTCAGATTTCTCCCCAAACAAATCCGATACCCGCCCCCAAACGCCAGTATACTCTGGCCCCACCTGCATCCGCTCCTTATACTCGTCCTCTTCCTCTCCCTCCCGTTGCAGCCACCTCTCAGGGTTGAACTCCTCCGCATCCTCACCAAAAACACTCTTGTTCCTGCCCACAACGTACGGATTCATACCGATTATCTGGCCCGCGGGTACGACGCTGCCGTCGGGGAGGACGAGGCCTCCCTCGGGCACAATGCGCTCCATGATCATGCTCACGGCGGGGTGGTAGCGCAGGGTCTCCTTGACCACGGCCTCGAGGTAGGGGATTGCGCGTGCCTTGGCGTGCGAGGCCGGCTCGAAGGGCTGGAAGACGGTGCGGACCGCGGACTGAAGCTTGGCGAAGACGCGAGGGTTCTTGAGCACGTGGTAGAACAGCGCGCGCATGGTGATGGCGGTTGTGTCGGCACCGGCGATGACTGGTAAGATCTGTTAGAATGGGGCCGGGGGGGGGTGAGGGGAAGGGGTATAGGCGAAAGCGTACGGTTCAGAAGAAGATACCCGACCACGCCTTGATCGTTGACCAGCTCCGGGTGCGTCGACTTGGACTCGATGAAGTACTGCAGGAAGTCCGGCTTGCCCTCGGTGTAGTTCTTGTCCTCGCCCTTGAGGCGGGCCGTGAGGTTCTCGATGGCGATGCGCGTGACGTTGCCGATGTTGGGCGGGCCGATCGGGTAGATGGGGTTCTTGTCCAGCCAGTAGTCAGTCCACGGCATCTGGCCGCAAGAGCCAGGTAGTCAATAGACTTGTCGGCGATGGCCAGGGTTCCGTCAAAATCCCGGCCGTGCTCCATGTACCCGAACTTGGTGCTGAAAGTCACCATGCCGAGGAAGTCCCAGGCGTCTTGAGATGTCAGTTGTGTGCTAGGTCGGAGGAAGTGGGAGGACTCACAGTATCCCAGCCAGTCCCCAAACTCGCACACTCTATTGGGCTCGACATATCTCTTCCGGAGGGTGTTGATAAAGTCCGTAATTACCGAGTCCATCAACGGCTCCCATGGCAAACGGCCGGCACCGAATAGTGCCGCACCACGGGCCGCTAATCTGGGCATGGAGGTGGGATCAACCTCGGAGAACATGTGGAAGACCTGCTTCCCGTCGATTGGAACTGCTGTTCTTATAGAAGTCGGACTTGATCCATTTTCCGTCGGTGCCATAGATGATGCGGTACAGCTCCGGGATGTCAAGGTCCAGCAAGTTCGGACCAATGCGCACAATCGGGCCGTACTTCTCGTGCAGCTTCTTCATCCGCGGGGCGTACTCGCCCGAAGATGACTTGCCACACGCGCCAGAGGTTGGTCCATCCTGGTGCTGTCAATAGGTGTCTCAAGGGTTGAGGGTGTGGGCGACAGACCTGCCAGAAAAGGACCGGGGTACTTCTTTAACGGCGACGTCTGCCAGGCGACGTAAAACCACAGGAAGACAGCAATTGACGGTGCAAGAGCAAAGATGCTGAGTTTGTGGGACCAGGCTGTGGCAAGCAGGGAGCTGACATCCAGTCCGGCAGGGGGGATGCCGCTATTGGCCCTGGGGAAGGTGAAGCCATGGTGTGGTTGAGACTGTGCAAATGCTCTGTTTCACATAGGCAGAATCGCACAAACCCACGTGGGAGTCCACTGAACCGCACTTCTCCCCGGACGTATTGGGGTATGGGAAGGTGAGGAAGGGAAAGTGAGGTCCCTGAACACTCCCCGGGCTGCAACAGCCGCAAGGACTCGTTTTGAACGGCAGCGGGATGCAGGTGGGGCTTGCCAGCACTCCCTTGCCGTCCCATAGTGCATTAGTGACTGCCATGACGGCAGAGGTTACAATGCAGGTCTGGATGGGTTTGGATGGTCGGCTCAGGGGAAAGGTGCAGATGGTAATTGCCGCAATGCTTGTGGCTGATCAGCCAACCAATCGTTCGAATGGCCTCGAGATGCCAAAGCAGAGCGGTGAAGCATCTGAAGGCCCTCCAGAACGAGCCCTGAGCTCTCTGATTTTCTGGCATTCTTGCAGAGCACGACTTTCCAAGGTGTCATTAGTCTAGCTGGTTTGACACAGGGCCTTGTCCTCCTGTGTGTTTCTAGATCGGGGCACAACGACTTTTCTTAACTTCCCTATGAGATAGTGTTTGAGTTGTCAACATGCCCACGCCTCCACTGCAACCTCGCTTCGGCAGGATAAGAGGTCAGCGAACCGGCCCCGCAAGCCGGAGGGCAATTTACCCTCATGTTGACAGCCCCGCCAGGCCGCGCGGTTGCTCCCTAGCGCAGACCCTTGTCGGCGGTGAATCAGCTGTGTCCAATCCGCCGGGTTATCCTGGATGGCTCCTCTTGGCTCACCTCTCCTTTGGTGGAAGCTGGGCTTGGGCTTCCTGAAGCGGGGGGAAAGTTCCCAGGCGCAATCTTCCCGGAAGCTTTCCCCAGGCTCGGCGTCCCACACGTTAACTCGAGCGTCTCGGTGCAAGGTCAGGTTGACCCTCGTATCCAAGCCAGGACAGGGGCCGGTTTTCTTTTCTGCTGGGCATGTCGAGCTTTGTCGAAGACCTCGACCAGTCGGCGCATCTTTTCATCATGAATTGTAGGTCGTTGGATTTCCCAAGCAGGCCGCTCTCGGAAATGTCATCGGCGTCGGCTTCCCAAGTCGATCACCGGTCCGAAACGGCTCGACGACAACCGGGGGAAATACGTTGTCCGTATTAGCCCCTGTTCTTGCAGATCCGAACCTGACCGGAACTGGAACCAAGCCACCGGTAATTCCGCGGTACAGGGCTTTGGGCAAATACCGAGGACCCTGGTCGCCTCACAGCTGCTTGACAACCCCTCCACCCCGGAAACAACCAAGATCGGCCCGGTCATTGCACGTCGTGTGGGTGAGGGCACAGAGACCCCATGGACAGCGCTCCCAGAGTCCCTGTAGTCTCACAGATATCCCACACAAGATGGTCGAGTCCATCGCATCTGCTCGGAGGCAGCAAACTTGCCAGGGTCACCGTCGACCTTGTCCGCCCCAAGATGCTGGTTCATAAACCTGGCTTAACCCCCTTCGCGCACCTTCCTTCCACATCCATGGTCATCCCGCGCTCTCGGCTCCCGACACTGAAGGCAGGAGGTTGTGACGCCTCACCTCCATCTCCGTCCTTGACCTATTGCGCCGCCGCCTCGCGTCTTACGACACGATGGGTCTCAAAGGGGAAGCCCCTTGGGCGTTGGGCGTGATGTGGTTCCTGGCATCGCTGGTCTTCCTGTTCCTGCTGCTGCGGCTCTACACACGCATCGTCTGCCTCGCATCGTACGGCATCGACGACCACGTCTACGTCGTGGCCTTCGTCTTCCTACTCATCTTCACCATCTTTACGACACTCGCCGGCCAATATGGCTTCGGGCAAACGATGGCAGAGATTGGGGACGAGGAACTGGTAGTCAAGGCAACACTCTACGAGTGCATCGGCCAGGCTTCGCAATCGTGGGCATTGGCCATCGCAAAAGCCTCGCTTGGTTTTCTTCTTGCTCCGTCTCGTCACCGTTGCCTGGCATCGGATCGCCATCTGGGGCGCCATGAGTCTCGTTATGCTGGCTTCCATCGGTGGGTGTGCCAGGCTCTGTTGTTCTGCCCTGGCTGACCTTATCAGCTCAAGTCCTATGCTTCTGGCTCTCGTGCGTTCCCTTGAAGTACGTCTACGACCGTCGGATTCCGGGCGGCTACTGCCCCATTAACACACGCCCGACGTCCTACATTCTTTGCAGTACGTTCCCTGCAACTTCGCATCCAACTGAGAGAACGCTTGCTGATATTACATCAACAGTTTCAACAATCCTCGTCGACGTCTTCTTCGCCATCTTCCCCTGGATCATTGTTTGGCCGCTCCACATGCCACAACGCGAGAAATACACCATCGTGGGTAGTATGAGCCTCGGCTTGATGTCAGTCTCCCACCCTTCGTTACTTCTAACGCCGCTAACCTCCTTCACAGCGCCGCGGCTGCCGGCATCAAACGCACTACGGAAGTTGAAGGCCTCTACACCGCCAGTTACCTCAGTACCCTCCTCCCCTCTCCCCTTGCCCCCCACCAGGCCCCACTAACCAGCTCTCCCGTCACAACAGAAGACAGCGTCGGGCTCATAGTCTGGTCCTCGGCCGAGATGGCCATCACCCTCATCTGCATCGGCATCCCGGTGTGCCGCCCCCTTTATAAGCGCACCTTCCGCCGCATTTTTCGGCGAGACAAGCCCCGCCGGCTACCAAAAGCATTCCGGCGGCACAGACGGCGCCGCTGGGAGCAACTCCCTACCACTACGCACCATCGGCGGGGGGCTGATTGGTCCGGATGGGAAGCCCGTATTGTCCAAGAAGGAGGCCAGCAGAGCGGCGAGGACAAGGGAGAATACGGTTGTTGTTAATGGTACGTCTAAAGAAGGGGATGGAGCGAGTGATGAGATCAGTTTTAGTGAGGTTAAATTGGGAGTTAGCGGGCCGTTTACCAGGACGACGGTCGGCAGGGGCAGGCAGGGGAGTACAGGAGGCGGCACATCGGATGAGGAGATGCTGGGAGATGAATACAGGAGGGGAAGGCGGATTGATGGGAGGACCACAGGTGGGAGAGGAGTTCTCTGGGGCATCTGCATGGACATGGGTTCCAGGGGATTATGGTGACGGAGACGTACAGGGTGGAGAGGTCTTGATAGGGAGTAGGGACTTAGGGTTTGGGTTGTGCGGTAGCAGCTCATTTATTTACCAAGGCCTTGGATGACCACAGCTGATACTGCCATTTCAGGCAACAAAATAATAGACGATTAGATTGGTGGTTACCAGAACAGGGCTGAAGGTCTAGTGCCGCCCCGAGGGTTCTTTTGCCCATAAAAGTTCCCTGACTGCTCAACAGGGTCCAGAGCTGGTAGCTATGAGGACAAGAAACCGCACCCTTTGACAACAATGAAGACCAGAAGCTGTCGTAGTTGTGAACTAGTGTGCCCTAAATACACAGGTTCTTGCTTGGCAAACTTTCAGCGCATATTTGTTCTTTGCCTTGAATTTGGGTAACGTGTCTTATAAGCGAGCCGAACATATAAGCGGGTCGAACACTTCTTGGCACGACGCGTCCTTCCTCTACCTAACATCTAGTTTTTCTATAACCCAAAATGTCTTCCACCTCAAAGGAATCTAGGGTAATCTTAGCCCTCGAAGCCCTTGAAAACGATAAGAAACTAAGCCTCCGAGCCGTGGCCAAGCTCTACAACGTGCCAGTTACAACACTCTACGACCGACGCGCCGGCCGGCCTGCACGACGCGATCTTCCAGCCAACTCGCGGAAGCTTACAGATCTAGAAGAGAAGACGATAGTTCAGTATGTGATTGAGCTGTCTAAGCGCGCTTTTCCACCAAGACTACGTGGTGTAGAAGATATGGCCAACCAACTCCTACGCGCACGCGACGCGCCCCCTATCGGCAAGCTCTGGGCACACAACTTCGTCAAACGCCAGCCATAGCTCTGCACGCGTTATACGCGTAGATACGACTACCAGAGGGCCAAGTGCGAGGATCCGAAGGTTATTGGCGAGTGGTTTGCGCTCGTACGAAACACTAGGGCGAAGTACAGCATCGTGGATGACGATATCTATAACTTGACGAGACCGGGTTCATGATGGGCATGATCTTTGCAGGCATGGTGGTTACTACCTCAGACGGCTTCGGCAAGGTAAAACTGGCCCAGCCCTGGCAACCGCGAATGGGCAACGGTGATCCAGGGAGTTAATGCCCTCGGCTGGATTATCCCGCCCTTCATCATCTTGGCCGCGCAACACCACCTCGCCAACTGGTATACGAGTGCAACCTCCCGGCAACTAGCGCATCGCAACTACCGAGAACGGCTGGACTACTAATGCGGTAGGCCTTGATTGGATCAAGCACTTCGACTTCCATATAGCACCTTGTACGAAGGGCAAAAAGCGGTTGTTGATCCTCGACGGCCACGAAAGCCACCACTCGACCGAATTCGAGCTCTGCTGGGAGAACAACATCATTACTCTCTGCATACCTCCGCATTCCTCCTACAAGCTCCAACCACTCGATGTTGGCTGCTTTGGGCCATTGAAGCAGTCGTATGGTCGCTAGATCGAAGACTTGATGAGCTCGCATATAACTACGTGAGCAAGCTCGAATTCCTCTGCGGCTTTCGTGAGGCCTTTTTGCTTCTATGACGGAGAAGAATATCTAGGGTAGCTTTTCAGGGGCTGGCCTAGTGCCGTACGATCTAGAGAGGGTACTTTCCAAGTTGGATATAAGACTTCGTACGCCAACACCCCCAAGCTCACGGCCTAGCACTGCGCAACCCTGGGTCTTCCAGATACCATATAACCCTCGCGAAGCCGAGTCGCAGTCAACGCTTATCAAGGCTCGCATTGCCAGCCATCAAAATAGCTCCCCAACCTCGATGTTGGCTGCTGTGGACCAGCTTACCAAGGGTACGATGGCTGTGATGCACCAGGTGGCTCTCCTCAGGCAGAGAACACTTCGCTCCGCAAGGCCAACGAGGCACTAAGCAAGCGCCGGCGTGCCAAGAAAACACGTCTGCGGCTTGGAGGATCACTTACTATGCAAGAAGCAAACGATCTACTAGACCAGAAGGCTATAAGTGGGGAGGTAGCACAAGAAACGTAGCCGGATAGTAGTGGTGCAGGGGGGTCAGGTGCGAGGATTCGGTGCTGTAGTGTGTGCGGTAAGCCTGGTCATAATGCGCGCACTTGCCAGGATGCCGCAGAAGCTTTAGATTCAGCTATTTCTGATGTAATTATAGTTGGTTCCTAGTGTTGTTGTTTTGCAATTGAGGATGGGGTTTATAGTGTAGTTGGGAGTGTTCGACCCGCTTATATGTTCGGCTCGCTTATAAGACACGTTATACGGGACATATAACTTTTATAGTGATTTATAATTAGACTTCACCACATGCTTTAGGTCCAGGGGAAAGCCAAGGACCTAGGCCTTTTCTTTCCCTTCCTACACTTTGAAACCGGTTAAGCTGCTCCTTTTCCCTCTAACTAAGGGAGGGAACTACTTGCTATAACATTATTTTCATTGTTCTTATACCGCAAGGGCTGTTACCCTGCTTAGTTAGAGCAAGCGATTCCTCGCTGTTTTACATATAGTGCATGCTCTCGCGTACTGCGCCCTCGATCTTGAGTACCGCGTAGGCGCTTCCTATAGTCCCTCCTATCCAACAGTCCGGAACTCTCCTTTCCAGCTTAGTGACGACGAAGCTGCGGGCGGCCATCTAGCTGTGTACGTCGCTTTGGGACGCAGCTTGCGCTGCGCGTCTATTACTCTTTCTCAGCGTTAGAGCCCTACGGACCTCCTCCTGTTCCTTTTCTTCTTAGGCCCCTCTGGGCTCTCATTCTCACCCCCTTGCTCTGGGTCCTCCTCTACTTCCTCCCGTTCTAGTTCTACCACGAGTAGATACTCTTATAGTCGTCCGAGTCTTATGAGCTATACGACTATCCGCGCTGCTTCTAAGCAGCTCCCTAGTGCCTCTACTAGGGGATGTCTGTCCCAAAGCTGGAGTATTTCATTTTCCAGCTCCTAGTTTAGGCATCTGAGTACTAGATGGGCTACCATCTCCAGTCCTCTTCCGTATCGCAGAATTCGGGTTTTGGCATACTCACTGCTCTGCTTACCTCATTCCGACGCTTCAGAGCTATAGGCCAGGGTCTCTTTTATATATCTCTACGCTCATTTGCCTTTTCCTACTATTCTAATAGATAATCGCACTTCTGAATAACTACTCTTCTATGCTCGCATGCTTTCCTCCCTTTTCAAATACGCTTTCCTGTAGTGTGAAACTCGGCGCCTCAGCGTCGCCCTTGTCCCCATCCTTGCGCTTCCCTTCCTGCTGCCACGAACCGACCCCCACAGCGCCAGAATCTTCTCCGCCCGCTTCGCCCGGCAGCTCTGCTCCCTCTTCTTCAGCCTCTCAATCCACTCCGGCATCGTGCCTTTCTTCCACTTCCCTTCCCGAATCGTCCTCACGTCCGCCTCGTCGTCCGAGCTCGTGTCGAGCGCCTGCAGCGCTAGCTCCTGTAGTGCCATGCCCTCCTCCTCCTTGCACATCTCCGCCATCACCCGGCGCTTCTCAGTCTCCCTCGCCCGCTTGGTCAAGTGCTCCCTCAGAAAATCAGCCTTCTCCCTGCTGCTGCGGTAGCCATACAGCCCGCGCGGCGTGCGGTCACCGGGGGCGGAGAACGATGCACCCCGCGCGCTGGCACTCGGCGCAGGGTTGCGAGGAGCGAAAGTGCATATGTTCGCAGTCGATGATGCCCGGGCAATCGGGCGGCGTGCCGGGGGTGTCGGGTGAGAACGCGAACTGGGGCGAGTGCAGGTAGGCGTCGCACCACGCGAAGATGCCGTGGGTAACGCTGCGCGTGACGGCGTGCCCGAGCGCTTCGGGGGGGTTGGCCTCGTTGGGGAGGTGCATGGGGCAGGGGCTGTGAGAGGAGTTAGTGGTTCATTTCGTCTTGCCGGAGCGGGAAGTGCTTGGAGGCTGAGACTGGGGCGGGTGAGGAGAGACTCGAGGTCGAGGCGGCAGAGGTTATCGAAGGCGCGCTTCGGCTGCCAGTAACTGATGAACTCCTGAGAGTAGATGAATAGTGGCGCGGGAGCACTTACCACCAGAAAATGGATGAGAGTGCCAGTGCACATCTTCGCAGGGTGTCGTTGTCCTTCGGTTGTAGATGAGTCGCGAATGAAAGGTGCGCTCTCTCGAGAGCAGCTTTGCCCGCGTGCCGATGATGATGACTCGATATTTCAGTAGAAAGTCGCAAATCGAGATAGTATTGTGCTCGATTTGATGGATAAGAGATGCAGCTTCCACAGCCAAGATGAAGTAGCTGCGGAACTCGAAGTGGCTGTGGGAGGGAAGTCGAGGTGGGAAAGGTTTCAACCTTCGGGTTCCCGGTGATGTGGGCAGTTGTGAGAATTGGTCCCGGCGCCTCTCAGGGAAAGAATCCAAGTTGTAGAACAATCGATAAGATTTCGGTGGACAATGCACTTCGATGGAAGCGAGGTATTCTCGGCGAGCGAAGCATGCAACTGCAGTCGATGGACGAAACAGCATCGAGTGCGCATCCAATGTAGGGGCACGTCCTTGCGCACGACCTGCCTCCTCTTCCTTCCACAGCCAGCAACTTGACAGAACGCCCCGGTTAGCGTGGTTGATTGACATCTCGCATGCCTTTTCATCCGATGCCCTCACTCTGAGACTAGGCTTGCATCTTTTAACAACTTCGCAAAGACCTTCAGAAGGGCAAGATGGACACTTTTCTTGAGCAGACACTTACCCCTCCCACAGTCCCAGCAGCGAACCAAATTAACTGCTAATGAGCCAAACTTGTCATCCTGTCGTGTCTGTCGGCTTCGACAGATGCAGAGCCTGTAAGGTGATCCATGTCGAAGAACAATGACAACGAAAGGCGCTCACCCTTTTTCTCGGCAACTAAATCAATGAATCATACAGCTCTGTAAAGTCCTGCACATTCCCCCTCAGCTGTACCCCAATCCCAAAAAACATCCCGAGGCTCGAAGGAGCGTCGCGGTGTCTTGGTCCGCGCCTTTGAGAACTTTCAACAGAGCTCTACCGTTTTTTCTCAAACTCACTCCAGGCAACCTGACTGCGCACCTCCTCACAAGCGGTTCTAGCACAGTATCTTTCTAGGGTGAGGCCACAAACCTGTTACCAACATCCTGTACGCCAAGCAGGGGTACGACGCCCCACATCGAAGCAGACCCGGCGGGCCGGATCCGGGAACTCGGGGCCCGTGTTACGTGCTAACGGATGACGCTTGGGGCGTCAAACGGGTCGTGCGAGTACTGCTTGAAGCTGCAACATAGGCCGGGTGATCTGCGCAGTACTACTCTTTTCTGGAATGAAGGGATGGTCTAGAAGACAGTGTTAAATTTAGTCGACGATCATCGACGGGCACTGGGCGCCTTATTACATCATCTCACATCCACCCGTATGGCGGGGCTTGCGTCTTTTGTTGGCGTCAGATGCGCAAGCCGTCCGGTCGGTGGAGTTCGTCGTGTCTCGTCTGCCATCTTATGTCCAGAAAACACTACGAGCAGCGCGCCACTAAGCACATTAACTCGACGTGGCAGCTGGCGCCTCAAGGCTCAAGGGTCGTTATGGAAGGTCAGATACACGGAGCGCGTGCCAACAGCCTTCCTGTTTCTTCTGATCAGTGGGAAACTGATTTCACCAGCCGCCAGTAGTCTGCTGGACTCAACCCTGCGACCTAGTTGTGGAGGGAGATCCTTCAGGTGAGTAATCACTAGGCCCTTTCGCCTCGTGCTACTATTAAATACATCACGGTCCCCCACACTAACATCCTCTCAGCTTGCTGGCACGGCTCCCACCCGCTTTCATCTCCTCGACATCGGCTGACTCCATCAAGCTCTTCAGCACACCCACCATGTGCAAGTGGGGGGAGATTTACTACGCGTGTGCAACCAGCGACAAGAACCATGGGTACATGCCCTTTGCGAACAGACGTGGTACTCTACCAAAAGGTTCTGCGATGGGAATCCCTTGTTCTGCACACCTCGTAGCCGCAAGGAGCCCTTGAGGCTCTCGGATCTCTGCGACGATTGTAAGAAGCTCCAGGAACAGCGGGCTGAAAAGATCACTGCCGAAGAGAGCCGGGCCAAGTAAATACTCATCTGCCGGCGAGTGACGCTGTGGGAATAGACGGCGTAGGGTCGTCCGCAGCCCCTGGGTTGGTCTCTGGGTGCTAGTAGCCGTAGGAAGCTGACGAAGCAAGAAGAATGACAATCAGAGATACCACAGGTATTTTCAATTGTCTCGTGAAGGGAACGTGTGTGTCACGGGGTATGAGTCGTCAGAGACATCTCGGCCGTCACCGAAAGAGAATAGACCACCAGTGCCGCAAATCCGGCGCGAGGGCGTCACATGAACAGCTTCAACCCATGTCCCAATATCCAACATATCTACTTCGTAGAGTCTATAGATCCCATTCCTTTCACTTCCTCTCCTTTTTCCCTTCCTCCCCCTCGCCATCCTTCACCTTTCTCCTTATCTTCTCAAGCAGCCGGTCCCGCCCCTGCCCCCGCCAGCCCCACCACAGCCGCTGCTGCACTCCCAAGCGCCGAGATCATCAACAAATTCGGCTGCCCCGGCGTGTTCTGGGGAACCGCGAGTTAAACCCAATCACATCTCTCGCCTTGGTGAACGTGGCCGCCGTGAGCCCAGCCGTGCCGTCGACACATGCAGCTCACCCCCTCGCTGCACGGCGGCGTGGTGAGGGAGCCAGAGTAGATCTGGAAGGTGTTGGCTTTGAGGACGTCCACAACCTCCGACATGACCAGGGGCGGCGTTTTGACTTTGGTTCCGGGACGGAGATCTGTCGACGACGGAGAAGATGGTTTCCAAAAGGGTGGTTGGGGTGGCTGCGGGGAAGGGGTGGCGGCCTGGCGGCCGGAGATGCGGGAGCGCTTTGCTGCGGCGGCAGGAGCGGCGCCGTCGGCGATGTTGATGTAGACACCGATGACGGCGATCTCTTGGGCGGCGGATTGGAATACCATGTGCATTTCCACTGCGGAGGGAGTTAGAAGTACTAGAAGAGGGGAGGCGGGAGGGATGAGAAGACGGGCCGTACTGGCTTGGCTGGTGCCGTTGTCGAGGTGCTCGCTCGGCAGGTGGAAGTGGAACTGCTGCAGCTCGAACTGCTTGTTGGCCACGTTCAACGTGCCGCCTTGCGTGATGACCTCGACTGTGGTGCCCAGGTTTTCAAAATCGGCACCGTTGGGCATATCGTTGACGGTCAGCTGGACGTCTGACCCCTGGAGGATGGTGAAGACGCCGTCGACCATGTCGATCGGGGACTGGCGGGTGCCGGTGGCGCACACGGCGTTGGCGGGGGACTCGAGGGCGGCCCAGTTGAGGGGTCCCTGGGCTGATGTCAGACCGGAGCTGTTCGACTAAAGGATGATCGGGAGTTTACAATGTTTCCGGTGTATCCAAAACTTGCCCACCTTGACCTCCTCGCCCTCAGCACGAGGCATGAGGAATGTTCGTGGGCGCATGATGCGAGGACCCGCGTCGCCGATGCCGTCAGAAACAGAGCCCGGAGTGAGAAACCCATGGTGAAAGAGAAACAAAAGAAGACACAAGGTTGAACAGAAGTGTATATGGGTATCCAAACAGAAAACCTTGAGCGAAACGCTGAAATAGATTACCCAAGAGAAAAGATAAACAGAGAACAGGAGAGGGTCCCAGACCTTCAACGAGCCACAGAAAAGACTACTACTGAAAGAGAAAGAAATCGTACGACCCATGACTCCATGGGCCGGCCTTCGGCGGAAGAAGGTGATCTTTTGTATGCCTGGATAGCTGAGCGGTATTGTCGACCCTTGGGCCGACCCCGTGTTTGGGTTCAGACACGGAGCTGCTCGTCTCGCTCTGCTCGACTCTCCTCGCGCTCTTCTCATCCCCGGACTTTGAGCATAGTAAGCGAGGGTTAGGGTCGTTGTTTCGATTGGCGCCGGGCATTAAAGGATCGCGAAACCTCCCCTGTGGCTGCCAAGTGATAAGAGCGTTGAGAAACCGCTCAGGGTCGTCATCATCAGGCCATGTTCTCCTTCTTTTCCCTCGGCCAAGAACGGGGTCGCGGTGCTGCGATGGAGGTGCGACAGCCAAGAGAACTGTCCTGCCACATCTTGGGGCTTAGGCGGCTTGGCGACCCAAGTCAAGTCTGAAGAGCGGCCAGAAGGAGGCCGGCCAAGAGATGCGGCTCTGGCTTGTTTTGCTCGTTTTCCTTGTGTTGCTGGACCGGAGTTGGAACTCTCGATGTGGTAAACTGTTGTGGAATGTGTGAGTCGACAACCCTGAATTGGCCGCAGAAAATAACCTTAACCTTTCCTTGCTAGTGTCGATGAGTGGCATCGTCAGTCAGGGGCCTAAGATCGGATGGCCAAAAGCACTATTTGCCAAGAGCAAGGGGTGCTCGGTTCGCAAGCTCCAGGTCTCGGGCCCCAGACGACCAGCACAGGACCATCCCAGCAAAAACAGCGATGATGCTCCCGCACATCACATCTCTCTCCCCCAGTTGATCCTGATCTGCGACGTTGCGCACATTCAAACAACGGCATGAAATGTATTGCCTGGATTGTCACCCGAGCGCAGTGGCCAATCCTGGTTTGCGATCGCTGACATGTAAGATGGAATGAGCGCGGGCGTGCAAGTGACAAGGAGTCTGATGTTGATCTGATGAGCCTCAGAATCCGAATTTGCAAAGGGTTGGACAATCCCAAAACAGATCTGGGTTGGAGGCAGGCTCGAGGCAGGCTGGAGGAAGGACCAAGAAACACCGGAAGAGGAACCGAGGAGGGACCCACAACCCCCCAGGCGGAGAGTGGGGCCTAGCCTGCTTGTTTCACGCAAATGGCCACACGTGCGAAAACACCAATGAGCAAGGGCCGCCATCGCGCGAAGCAGGAACCCACAATTCACGGCACAAGCTCAACATCGTTGCATCTTGAGAACAACGATGCCCTCAACAACCGACATTAACGATGGGATGAAGCTTTTGCGGTTGGGGACCCTCGTGGATTGTTGCCGCACCTGATCGCCCCAGCACACTCGTCGGTAGCCATCCCCTTCACATCCCAGCCTACCACGACTTCGAGATACACAGGTCCACTCCCTGGATTCTACACAGCCTGGTAGTTGATCGTTTGACATGCGTCGTCAACGTGGGCTTGTTCCAGCGGGATCACCCGTTTCATCAACCATCGCCCATCCTTGGCACCGTGGCCTCCAAAGACCTCATTCTTGTCATGAAGTTGGCGGAACCCTGCAACAAAAATAGAAACAGTCACGGAGTTGGATAATACTGCTATCGGACGAACCGCGGTCAGTCTTGGGTTTCTCTTTCTGCGCGCCGGAAGGGAGCGCTGCCGCTCGCTTTCTGATGTTTCATATCGGCAAACTCGACGTGACCGACAGGACAAACGAAATACTCGGCAGAGAGTGGATCACGGCGCCTTGTTGTGCGAAACCGAGCAAGATATTGGCCTGCCGGGGTCGAGGATCAAGCTACTTCACACTCGGTCACTTTGTCCGGCGCCATCACGCTCCCCCGTACATCACGTGTACGGAGGACGGCGTTGGCTTGACTCGGCAATAACGCGCCTTGGCGGGCGACGGAGCACAACGCGATCTCGGCTAAGGATTGCATCAGGTCAACCGAACTGCACGCACTCTCCTCCAACACGCAGGGTAATCTTTGGCAGAAATGTTGCTCAATGTGGGTTAAAGCACGCCTTATTTCCATATCCCGACACAGCCGGTCGGCATCAAGGGCATCACAACCACCGATGGCCTCCTCTACTGGGGACCATTGGCTCAGGGGCTCTCACGTCAGACATCAAGCATCTTTCACCACTGCCTTTAGTGACTGTCCAGCCATAGAGCGTTTGGGACGGCTGCGGGGAGCGATGATAGCGAAGCGTTTCACGAAATCGCGCTGCATGAGGGAGATGACATCGAAAGCGAAACCGAGATCAAGTCTAGCTGGCTATAAGTGGCGGGAGATTGCCTCGTCTTTGGCATCTTTCTCATCGACAAACACAACCTACGGTGGGCCAGCAACTTGTAACGGGAGCAACACCCAATTTCACTACCAGTAAACCGCCTCAAAATGGCCCCTTCAGCCGTCGAGACCGTCCAGCAGACGGTGGATGAGATCAAGGAGAAGGTCCTTCCCCTGAACGCGAAGCAAACCACGACCGTCGAAGTCAAGCCCGTCAGTGTGTCGGAGGAGGCGCTTCCAGAGAGATACGAGAACCATAAGGAGCCGCTCAAGCTCAGTGGGGCTCTGGACCACCTCGAGCACTTTGATGTGACCCCCGTCATCGGTCGCGAGTACATCAATGTCGACCTCGTCGAGCTTCTGCGGGCCCCCAACTCCGATGAGCTGCTCCGCGACCTCGCCATCACAAGTCCGTTACCTCCCACACCGCCTTCAGCCCTCAACTAAACATCGTGCAGTCTCCCAGCGTGGCGTCGTCTTCTTCCGCGCCCAAAACAACCTAACCGACGACCTACAAAAGGAGCTCGTCGACCGTCTCGGCAAGCTGTCCGGCAAGCCGGCCACCTCCGGCTTGCACATCCACCCCATCAGCAACGCCGCCCGCGAGCACGGCGGCAAGGACAACGAGATCAGCGTCATCTCGTCCGAGCAGGCCAAGCAGCTCTACAAAGCGCTTTGCCAGCGCCTTCAATGGCGGCAGCCACCGCCAGAGCGGCAAGCACCAATGGCACTCGGATATCACCTTTGAGCCGATCCCGAGCGACTATGCGCTGCTTCGCCTGACACAATTGCCCAAGACGGGTGGTGGTAAGCAGCACTAACCTGCTTCCAACTGCTGCTTTGGAATCTAACGCTGCCAGACACCCTCTGGGCCTCGGGCTACGAGCTCTATGACCGCATCTCGCCTCCCCTGCGGAGCTTCCTCGACACTCTCACCGCCTACTACGCCCAGCCGCTCTTCACCGACGCCGCCAAGCGCAACAATTTCTCCATCTACTCGGCCCTCGCGGCGCCCCGGAGAACGTCGGCGAGACCCTCGACGCCGTCCACCCCGTCATCCGCACAAACCCCGTCACGGGCTGGAAGTCGGTCTTTGCCGTCGGCCACCATGTGCAGCGCATCCACGGGCTGTCCGAGGAAGAGAGCAAGCACTTCCTGAACTGGTTCGTGCAGTGATTGTGGAGAACCATGACCTGCAGGTGCGTTTCAGGTGGAAGCAGGAGAATGACGTGGCCATCTGGGATAATCGGAGTGTGTACCACGCCGCGACGCCGGATTATGTCTTTGAGGAGGGACTTGGGAGAGGAAGGGCAGTCGGGCGGTGAGCTTGGGGGAGAGGCCGTATTTTGATCCGCAGAGCGTGAGCAGGCGGGAGGCGCTGAGGGCGAAGGCTTGAAGGGGGTTGACTGTCTGGATTCGGAATTGGACATTGTCTTAACAACTAATCCAAGACACCACCGCAGTAACCTGTTGAGACAGAGCTCGCGGTTCTGAGAAATTCCGGTCCCTGGTGCATGAGCCCTGGCAGCGACCCTCAAATAGGGGTAACATTAATGGCACTCACGTCCTTCGACTCAACCTTCCAACCACCTGTTTGCTCCTTGACAGTAAAAGAACGAAAAGCCAGTCTCAATGCCCCTGAGAATCCACTGCACAAACTTCACCGGCGCGACCCCGAACTTTCCATAGGGTTGTACCCATGAACGTTCCGACCTCCTCCTGCCCAAGCACAGGATGCCAACTTTTGCTGTTCATGGAGTTTCGACGTCTTAACTTAAGAATATGTTTCTCACACCCCCATCCCACACCCTTTCTCGAGCGTGGTTGCTAAAGAAAGAGGATCCGGGTCAATACCCAGCTGTTAGGCCCACGGCGACAACCTCAGCAGGTCGAAGTTTCCGTCTGGTCAGAGGGCGACGAAAACCTCCCAAAAACACAACAGCGTTGAAGGGTGGACGGAAAGAAAGGAACTTTATTTTGATACGAGAAAAACTGGCAACCCGGGATGCAAGGAAACGAAAGACTAAATACACAAGCTGCATGATGCAGGGAGAGAAAAGAATTCACCCGCCACATTGGGCACACAACCACGAAGCTTCTACCCAGTCCACTCCCCAGATTTGTCTCTGCGCTAATGTCCTCAGAAGAACGCTTAGAAGCAGTTCTTCTTGACAGAGCTAATCCCAAGCAGCTCGGAGGCCAGGTTGACCAGGGCCTTTCCGCGATCCGGAGCCTCTCGGCCTTGGAGGTGGCCTTGAGCAGCAGCTTGACAGCCTTCTTGGTGCCGCCGAGTGCCTTGATATACTTCTTGATGCGGAGCAGCTTGGACGCGGGCACGGCGGTGGTGGCAAGCAACTTGATGATGGCGGCGATGCACTGGATAGTTCATAGTTAGTATCTCCCGTTTCAGCCTAGAATATACTCGGATACTCAAAGGGGGTCCGAACCTTGGCAGTTTCCACCAAGAGGCACGGACGACCAGTTCGCCGCGCTCAATCAGGGACAAGCCGCGGGCATCGATCTCGGTCTCGGCGGGCGCGCCGGAGTCCTCATCGCGCTTGAGCGGCTCGTTGCCGGGGCGGCGGCCGTGGTCGACGAGCCACTTGTGCAGCGCCTCGTCGCCCTTCTCGAGTACCTCGTCGGGAATCTCCTCAATCTCACTCAGGAGGCGGTCGAGCGAGAAGTCAAAGTCGGGCGTGAAGGTGAAGTTGGCGATGTCGGCCTCGGTCACGTCGCGGGCCTTGACCACCGAGAAGGCGTCGCCATCGTCCACAAAGTCGTCGGTATCGGGGATGAGACCGTGGTTGTCGGTCTGGGCAGCGGGGAGCGCGGCGACGGAGGCCACGAAGAGGGCGGCAGCGGTAGCGATGAGCTGGAACTTCATTTTGAAAGTTGGTACTGGAAGAGAAGACTTGAAAACTAAAGAGTCTAATGGAGCTGAAGTGGCAGTGAAGAGGAAGTTGAAGAGAGAGCTGAGTGCTGCTTGAGGCTAGAGAGGCCGTTGTGTTGTGAGTGATGATCCGAAAACTCTGGAGAAGCTGGACGACATAGCTCTTCTTATAGACATCTCGACCACTTTGAGATGTCACAACCTGGGGTTGAGATGGTCCTGAATCTCCCCGACGTGCCCCTGTCTGACGGCCTCGTGCAGCGTCCCTCCGCTCATCGCATCCGAGTCCGAGTTTCCATCGGCGAGATTACAGAGTTAGATTCCCCCCTGCCTGTCCGAGCCGAACAGCACGGGATCTCGAGGGACTGGCAGGTCTCTCTGCAAGTAATCAGAGTCAGGTCTCAGTCCCACACCATGATTGCATTGCGGCACCGAACAAGGCCAAAGTAAGGTCACTCGCTGTCACGCTACAGATGGCGGCAGACTGAAGGCCTTAGCCACTAGCCATGCCACCCTCGAGGGTAACAAGCTTCTCGAGCCCCAAGCTTCGCGCTTGGCGTCTGGAGCTCATTAATCAGCGAAGCCGAAGAGTGTCGTTTCACCTACCATCTATGGCAAGTGACCAGGAAGGTTGGACAAATGTTCCCCCGCGCCAAGAGGTACGCGGGCGAGGCTTACCATGCGTGGATAACGACGACCGGTGGTACTGCCCCTGGCGAGCCGCCTGAAATAGCACCAGCTGGACCGCCTCATCCCACAGATCTCGCCCGCTCATCCTGCTTTGGTGCGGTCGGGCCGAGATAGCCTCACGAGGCTGGGATCTGCAAGGGGCATATGGTTGCATTTGACGCCCTTCTTATGGAGTGCACCCAAAGGTGGAAACTCAAAAAGCTCGGCGTAAGATTGTCCACTCGTGGTTGGCTGTCAATTCAACCCTTCCGATGGAAATAACAGGCTGCTCATCGGCGGACTGCAGACAGAATTGGACCCCAAAGAAACCACTCTTGGCCAAGGAGTAAGATATAACGCATTCTTACAAGAACCACAGGGCAAGGGTACTGTCCCTCAACACTCAGTCAGTCTCACCAATGACCTTGCTTCGAGTAAGGGCACTAGATATGTCCGGATCCAGATATTTATCACCTGATGCAAGTGCAGCAATGATAGTAATGTGCCTGTACTCGGTAGACACTGTACAGATAGAATCAAACCAGCTATGTTCCATTGCTTCCAGCCTTCATCGATCCTACTGCGAGAGCCTCAGATACGATCAACCTGTGACAGAGATTGAATTCAGTTTTTCGCATCCCCATTCCCAGCGCTTGGCCAAACGTCAGCTTGCCTGGAGCCGGGTCCTTGTCGCGCCGCGCAAACCAAACTTGGAAATTGTTTGGGGCCGGGACCCGGTCACATTAGCCTCTACTCTCCAAAATGGACCGACGGTCCTCAGTGTTTGCTGTAAGAAGAAGGAAGTGGGAGACAAAATACCATAATAGTCCTCCTTGGCTTTGGAACAAACCTCCGCCGGCACACGGTTCACCGACGAGATCATACGGCTATCGACGGGTTGCTCGTTTGGAGAGACGCCGAGAGGTGAGTGCAATGCGGGTACATCCGGAACACTGTTGAGCCGACCTCAGGGGTTGTGATTAACAAGCCCTGGGCCAGAATGTGGTGTTCAACATGGCTTTTTGGTGCAGCAGCCACATTAGCATCGCAACTTAGGGGCTCAATTCCGTTTTGATTATGAACGGCCTGCATTTTGTGTGGCGGCAGGGTTGGCATCCGGTTAAACTGCAACGCAGTATCATCTCAAAAGTCTCCAATTCAGGGGTAAACTGCCCCTTCCTCTTACCCCTGAGCCCCGACGTGAAAGTCTCTAATCTCTAATAGCTAGAGCTAACTGCCATTTTCCTAGAGGCTAAGACTGGGCTCACACGCCAGTGTACGTGCTTCAAGCCACCGCTCAAGACCTGAAGTTTGAGGGTTGCAGCGTCGGTATTGACGCGAGCTGTGCGGCAGCGACATGCTGAACCTGATCGACTCAATGGCCACCAACACCTCCGTCCTAGTGACTTCGGCGACATCCGACAACGTCACGGGCTCCTTGATGCTGGAGATCATCATCGTCGAGAGCTCCGTCGCCGCGATAAGCTCACCCCTGTTTCCCTTTCACCCACTTCCGACATCACCCAACACTCACTAGTGGCACTTCTAGGCGGTCAAAAGCAGAACCACAACAGCGCTCACCGGCTCCATCAAACCCAACGGAGCTCGGATCCGCGGCAATATCTAGTCCCGCAACTCCACCTCCACCGACCGCGTCTTCTTCCCAGACCAACTCACTCCCGTCTCCCGGCTTCCGTTCCTCATCAATGCCACAGTCAACCGCTAACCCGCCCTCCCCCCCTTCACTTACAGCCTCTACTGCGTAGTAAACGTCAAATCTGTCCCCTCCCAACCGCTATCCAGTAACAGCACCGAGGACAACAGCGCCTATCTCCAAGCCATCTCAACCTCGCCGCGGCCGAGGACAATCTGGTGTTCTTCCCCCACGGCATCTAGCCTCACCGGTACGCTGGTCACAACCAACAGCCGGTTAGTGGACGGGGTCTGGACACAGCTTTCCGCGTCGGGTCCTGAGTTCGCCGGCGACAAGCAGCCGCCGCCATGATCAGAGTCGGCGAGGAGGGAGATCAAGGGGTGGCGCAGATGGCTGACTGTGGTTTGACCGTCGCTGACATGTTGCCTGGAGCAAGTGCCCATGCAGGTGAACATGGCCGGGATGCGAATCCAACGAGAAGATGTTTGTGTATGGGTTGAGCGCAATAAACAGCAAGAACCTGATTGTTAAGACGAACAAGGATCGGAATGTTGCGTGTGAACAGACACCCATGCTCCTCGTCAACGACAGCAGAACCGCTTTCCCCGGCCTCGACGATTCCCATGAGCTTCAAGCTGTAGGGCTTCTGGAACGACGAAGAGGTTGGCCTTCGCCAAAATATTGGAGCTGGCATCAAAAGCCTGTCGGTTGGCCCGCCAGAGGCAGTAACCGCGACGATGTGGTCCTCTCTGTCTCCAACAAGCGCGATGGACGAGATATGGATGACCTTAGAATTGACGTTTTGTCCAACAGGAACTAGGTTCCTTCGCAGATCTTTCAGATGGTGTAGAAACTCGGGGCCCTCTGCAGAGGAATCGGGGTTCAGTCCAAACAGCTTTGAGCCTGCCCGACTGTCATACGCAAGAGTTTCCGTGCACCACCACGCGTACCGTCGCGTTTCCTTGAGGTGGCTGTTCCAACAACATTCCCAGAAGCTAAAGATGAAGTGGCGCTCCGTCAGTAGTAGCACGACCGCCGCAACGGGGCTCGATGGTACATGTTTTGGGCAATTGGGCTGCCGTTCTTGCGTTGGTTGTCACTACTTTCTGAAGAATTGCGCAGACAGTCGAAGGGGCGCTGCAGATTTACAAGACATATCATCTATCTGCCAGTGACCACCCCAGTATTGGATTATTAAGGTAAAGCGAAAGCAAGTAACGTACATTATCAGCGAGTCGGACATATCAGTGGGTCGGACACTGGTAAGGATATATAGATATTTGGCTAGAGCATTAACCGATAATTCCCGGCTTAATTCCGTTGTTAGTACTCTAGCCAAATATTATATAATCCTTACCAGTGTCCGACCCACTGATATGTCCGACTCGCTGATAATGTACGTTATTGAAAGCCTCAAGGATAAACAAGGGCGGTCCTCATGGGACCGACTGACGTGTAGCAGCTTCACGAAGCGTGCTAGAAGAAATTGAAAATTGATCAATGTGCTTGAGGAGTTTAACAGATTTGCGGATTGTAGGGGTACTGCTGTCAACGCATGATATTGAAAAATCCAGAATTTTTGTGCAATTGCTGCCTAGTAGCCACGTTTCTTCTTGGCTAACTCGGCTAAATGGTTGAGAACTATTTGTTCGCCATCAAGACTCGATCAGCAATAATGAATCGAGCAATCAAACTCTCTATGGCTGTGTCAGAGCGGTACCGCATCACGCAATTGGAGGTGCCGTACATCGTGTTGCAGTGAAGTCGATGCAACCTCCTTCCCTCCAGTCCCTTTTTCTTTTTCAATGTTGTCTCTTTCTTTTCTTTTTTTCCCCCCCACCTGCGCAATCTCCCAAAATCAATCTAGCTATTGATTGGGTAACACAGACCCACCTAAATGTACGATGTGTGTTGTTTGATTCGATGGCCAAAAATAACATTTAGGCGTTTGTAATCGCCAATTCTTGGCGACAATGCTTGTTTAAGGGAGGATGATATGTCAGGAGTCGACGACCGCTAGGGCGCATGTGGGAAATCATGAAAGGAAGTGTAAGCATCCTTACTTCGAAAAGAGATAAGCTTCGAAGCAGGTGCTCGAGGGAGGGTCCAATTCTTCGCAACTTCATAAGATCGGCGCGGGTGCTCTCTGTATACCCCGCCGTCAAGAATCAGATCGAGAAAACGTGGAGAGTCAAACAGAAACCACAACCCACCACTCCATGGGAACTTCGGTAGCAGGCATTGCTCAAGTGTGAACAGCCCTCTGGCTCCATTTCTCATGAACTCCGGGGTCCACCACGCTTAGCTTACCAAAGAAAAGGGTTGGCGATCTTGGCCGCCAAGGCCGGGCAGTCAGATTTTGGGCTCAGACTCTGTTGGGGGTGTGGGCCAGACCACTGGCCCTGCCCCACTTCCAGACAGCCCTCTCTTGCCTGCCTGCCCACGGCTACTCTCCACTATAGCAATACATCACCAAGTCTGCCCAGCGCTGTAGCCCACACAGACTCTCACTGGACAGTCCACAGGCAAGTCACAAAAACCCACAACTTCCGCTCCGGGAGATGATCCCTGGTTGCCACACACACACCCTGCTTGTCGACAAAGCCAGACGACCGAAGCGCACAGCCAACCATCACGTGCGCTAACGCGCCAGATCCAGGCCATTTCTTGCTGCCTGTCAGCATCATGGAGCGATCAGCGGGTCAGGCGTGCAGGGATGCTGGATCCTCGTTTCGAGGTCGCTCAACGCCCGTCAGAGGTTCAATAACTTGAACAATGTGCCGCATTCGTTCCTTCATGTGCCGGTTTCCTGATCATCGTCAACGTTTCCCCTCATTCTCACTCCTCGAGCCACACGTCTATCTCGGCTTGTGTCTCTGTCGCCTGCTGGCCAGGCATCGAACAACTACCCCCCTGAGGGCCGAGATCGAGAACTATGAAAATGGACCCGGGAGCGAGAACCGGCGATGTCTTTGCCGTCCCATTGCTGGGCGAAGGCAAGACCAATACGTCGGCCACGGTGTCGGTGGCCCAAGAACCGGAACCTCGGCAGACCAACTATCGAACCGCCGACGGCACATACCGCTCGTACCTCCTGAAGCGCCTCTACGGTCCTCTCAAGTTCGTCCTCATCTTCGGCATCGTCGGCGCGCTTCTAGCCATCCCCGTCATACTCATCAACGATGACGAGATCGTGGAAAAGGCCTTGATCGGCGACATCGACGCCTTCTTCGCGCAGCAGACCCGCCAGGTCGTCTACTACATCTTCGGTTGGTTATTCTTCACATGGCTGGGCCTCGCCATCTGCTTCCTGCTCGGGACAATCATTCCACACTTCTTCAGATTCATCGCTCGGTGTGTCTCCCAGCTCCTGACCTAGCATCTCTTCCTGTTACTGATGTCCCCCCAGTTACGTGAACCCCGCACATCAGCGGTACTGGAGAATCCTCCGCACCATGAGAACGCCGTTCTGCATTGCTGGTACCGTGAGCATCTCGTACATTTGCTTTGCAGCCGTATGTTCCAACACTGTTTCCCCTACTTTTCATCCTTGTTAATGATGGCTTCTCCCAGCTGATCTACTACAACCGCGAGAACCTCGCCATCTCGTACGACCATGACCCCGAAAAGCTCGTCTGGATCGACATCATCCAGGACTTCCTCCAGCAGGGAACCCTCTGGGTGTGGTTCTACTTCGTCGAGAAGATCGTCATCCTCTACATCACCATCCACTACCACAATCGCTCGGATCTCGGCCGCATCACCCGCTCCAAGGACATGCAGAACGCCCTGATGGCGCTCTATGAGGCGTCCACATACCTCTATCCTGTCGGGGCCCCCGAGTTCGTGGAGGAGGATATGATGATTAGCAACGCGACCGGCTCTGAACATGGCGAGTACCGGATTCGCGCCACCCGATACTTGAGCCGGCTGGGCATCGACACCTACGGGCTCACGACCTTCTTTGGCAACTTCATGCAGAGTGACCCCGACTCGCACTGGCTCCGCCCTGCCTCCAGCTACGCCGTCGTTGAACGCGCCATTGCCAACACCAAGTCTGCCGCCGCCCTCGCCAGGCGCATCTGGATGTCGCTCGTCCCCCTGGGCAAAGAGACCTTGACCGCCCAAGACATCGCCGAGGTCCTCGGTCCCTTCCGCAAGGAGGAAGCTACCGAATACTTCAAGACCCTCGACGAGGGCGAGATCGGCGACATCCGGCTCGAAGAAATGGAGTGGACCGTCGCCGAAGCGGGCCGCATCCGCCACAACATCTACAAAGGGATGCACCAGGCCGACCACTGCATCAACACCTTCGACTGGGTGATGCTGGCCTGCCTCGCCGCGGTCATGATCTACTTCATTCTCGTCTTCTGGGTGCCCGCCCTCAAAGACATCCAAGAAACGATCAAAATCCTCGGCTTCGGCCTGGCTTTCGCTGTCGGCCGCACTCTGCACCACTTCCTCGCGGGCTGCATCTTCATCCTCTTCGACCACCCCTATGACATCGGCGACCGGATCGAACTGTGGAGCGGCCAGTCCAACCAATCCATCTCGCTCATCGTCGTCCGCACCTCCCTGCTCTACACCGTCTTCAAGCGCGTCGACAATTGGATGGAGCTCCAGGCCGGCAACGAATGGCTGCAGCAATGCCGCATCGAAAACGTCACGCGCTCCGGCTCCAACCGCCAGGCTGTCACCCTCATGATCGACATTAACACCTCGTTCAAGGACCTGCAGTTCCTGCGCTCTGAACTGGAATCCTTCCTCAAACTCCCCGAAAACAAACGCGACTACATGCCCAATCTGGGGATGGGCATCGTCGGCGTCGGCGAGCTGAACAAACTCGAGCTGCGCTGCATCTTCACCCACCGCTCCAATTGGTCCAACGAGCCGCTGCGCGCCGCGAGGTCCATGAAGTTCATGTGCGCTCTGGTCGCCACCATCCGCAAGATCCCGCTCAACCGCCCCGACGGCGCCACGCTCGGCAAGCCCTTCAACCCTGCCCACTACGTCATGCTCAGCCCAGAAGATGCTGCGCGGAATGCCGAGGAGGTCAAGAAGGAGAACGCCGCCAAGCGATGGGATGCGCCGGATAAACAGCCTGGTTACGAACCCGTGATTGACATGAGTGCCGTGAGGAGGGGAAGTGCCGGAAGTGGGGTGAGTGATGAGGAGCTGGTTAGGAGGGCGATGGAGGAGAGCGAGAAGAAGAGAAGGGAGGAGGAGGAGAAGGAGGCGGAGGAGCTGGCTGCGAGGCAGAGCTTGTCGAAGGTTCCCGCGGCGCCGAGGAAGGGGCCGCCACCCAGGGGGACGGAGGTGCCTGGGGGCGGGTCGACGACGGGGTTTCAGGCGCTGGGGATAGGAGTTGGTGGGAATGCAGGCGGGTTGAGGAGTTTACCGCATTTTAGGTGACCGAAAGGGAGTGAGCAGGGCTGTTTCTGGGGAAAGGAAAGGTTACTGGTAACTGGATATGGTGGTGGTACTGTTTCACTTGTCTCGAGGGACAAGCAGATATCTGGAGTCAGGGGTTTGGGTTTCCATGTCAGCTGAGCAGCACATTACTCTTAGCCAGTGTTCTGCTTTGTGGGTTTTGAGAGAGTTCTTCTCCTACTGAAGTCGGCCAGACAACCCCGCTGCCAATCTGTGCCTGATGCTGCCACAAATAAAAGAAGACTGATGACGGTCAATAAATATCTTACAATGCACTAAGATTCGGACTCCGGATATGTTCGTGCTCCCTGGCGCGAAACTGGAGGATCAGAAGTACACGGCCACCCCGTTAGAACATCTAGAGGTACTCATATTTGTCCGCATACCTAGCTTCGACAGTTTCGTTTGGTGTTTCCTTGTTTCTGTCCAGTGACGGCCTCGTCGCCAACAGATATGGTGAAGTCTCTCCCCCAACTGGGCAGCATATCTGCCAAATATGGGCGACCACTTCGACCCAGGGTCGACCCTTGGGTCCTTCATTTGACCTGCCTCGCACAGGGACGAGCCGGCCCGCAATACACAGGCTCAGATCATTTTTTCTATAACGCAATCACTCTGCTAACGGGTTGGAGGTGATCGTCTTTCACTGAGCGTGTCAGTCTGGTTTCTACAGGGCAATAGAAAAGCCATCCTCGTAGGAGGAATCGGCCCGAGATTCGAAGTACTTCCGCGGGCAATGCACTTTTCTCTTTCATATTCTCCAAGTTGCTTCTCTCACTACTCCTCTGCCCTCTTGTCAGCTTCCATTTCTCTTGCTGTCTTCCTCCCCATGTTTCGCCCTCTATTCTCGCCCGGAAGTGACAGGGGAAGCATGCATCAATTGGCCATGAACGGCTATCATTGGGGTCATATGCATCCCTCGACAACTGGGGGTCGGACCCTATGCGCCTGTCCAATATCTTAATCGCATCCAAACACTGACGTAATTGAGTCCTGCATTTGATATTGTCCAAAGACAGCCTGCGTAACCATCAGGAATTCGGTGGAGGGCTAAGTGCCCTCATCAAAGGGACAACAATTCTGCTAGTAACCGTGACAGCTACCATAACAACAACCGCACTCACCACAGCAACACGAGGCTACAGCAGTCCAATACCACCTCCACCTCCATTGCAGTTTCCACATCCACAGCTATACAGGCCGTGACTTCAACACTTTACCACAACAACTCATGTCACTGTGACGGTAATATCCACTCTTCTAGTCACAAGGCTCTGACAAAGGCACTTCAGTCCTGCAGCCATCTCGACGACAACCGTGGACCCGGTTCAAATCATCTATCGAACGAGGGCAGGAACGGCTCCTGGATTGGCCCACAAGTACTGTTTCAGTGTGTTGGGGCTTGATCCGGGGGCTCTTCCGAGGTTGACAGAGGGGACAGGCGGCGGTGTCTAGGGGTCGATCGCAAATGCCAGCATAAGGGGAAGAGCTGAATGAGCCCTACTGCGCCGGGAACGCGCATCACCAATTACTTCTTGGATGTCTATGTCAGTAATGACACGTTAGATGCCGATCGAAATCAGGCGGGTGATTAGCGGTAGCAAGGTAGGGGGAGGATTTTGGGAGTTGGGAAGCGACCAGGGAGATGATGTTGAGACCGACGGAGCAATGGACTTGTCGGTTAGTCAAGCATATGAGACAACCGAAGACGGATATCAAGGCTCTATTATCTGTATTCGAGGGCCAACTTTTGCTACTACTACTACGACAAACCATATTATTGAACACACACCCACCCCCCTACAACTTCCTAAAAACTGTACGAAAAATCTCCCTGCTCTTCACCAAGTTCATGACCCTCAATCTCTCATTCACCAAATGCGCGGCATCACTCGCCTGGCCGCACGGTAGATGGGCCGCGGGCGCACTAAACTCCTTCTCCAGGAACCTAATCGGCGGGATCGATCCTCCCTCACGAATGTACAACGGCTTTCTGCACCTCGGCGCGTTCTCGTCATTTGTCGCATTCGGCGGCAGGGACACCACCACGCCCTCCTTCTTCTCTTCACAGCTGCTGTCGCCATCAGCAGGGTCCGCAATCGGCCCCCAAGCGCGCATGACGGCTTCTTCCAGCGTACGAAAGATGTAGTTCCCCGGCACCCCTAGCCACGGCTCGGCCTTATTATCGATCCTCACCGTTAGAGTATTCTCGCTCTCGAACTTCTCATACTCCTCCCGCAGGTAGCGCTTCAGCGAGTCGATCACCTGCTCGACCTCCTGCCCCGGCACCAGGCGCACGCTGACGTTGGCCGTGGCGTGGCTGCTGATCAGGCTCCCATCCGGTCCCGAGACGTTGTAACGGTGAATGGTGAGATTGGGTTCGCGCCAGCGGGCCATAAGGCTGCGCTTGAGGGCGTCGATGGGCCCGTTGGAGGGGTTGCGCTTGATCAGGATGCGGGCGATGTCGTCGTAGCGCTGGTCTTCTTCGTCGGTTAGGGGTAGAATGCCGTCATAGAAACCGGGGATGTTGACATGGTTTTTGTTGGATTTGAGCTTGCTGAGGAGGAGGGTCAGGTCGGTCAGGGGCTCCGAGAGCATGTTGCTGCCGTCGACGCCGGAGTGCAGGTCGGGCAGTTTTGAATCGATACAGATTGTTGCGTGGAGAACGCCGCGGAGGCCGTATGTCAGGCAGGGTACTTCGTCGTCAAGCCAGTAGGAGTTGGCGAGCAGGACGTAGTCGATGTGCCCAATAAGAGACTTGTGCTGCCGAATGGTGTCCTGGAACCCACGCGAGCCAGACTCCTCCTCACCTTCGATCACGAAGAAGATGTCTGAGTCGAGAACCTTGGCTTGGAGGAGGTCAGAGACGGCGTAGAGTGCAGCGATGATAGGGCCTTTGTTGTCGCTCACGCCGCGGCCGTAGAGGTAACCGTCGCGGCCTTCGAGTTTGAAGGGTCGGTTTGCCAGTTGTCACCTTTCATATCGGCAGGCACAACGTCGTAATGGCCGTAGAAGAGGATCCGTTTGCGTTTTTCGGGGGGTTCAAGCTTGCCGCTGAACTTGGCATATACGATGGGGTTGTGCAGCCCCCCGGTGCTCAGCATCTCCACCTGCGCGCCCAGCCGCTTGAAGAGGGAACCCAGGTATGTGGCGCCCTTGCGACAGTCTTCAGTGAACTCGGGTCGTGACGAGACGGTCTTGAACGAGACAAACTCGCGGAGAGAAGTAATCATCATGTTCTCAGAACCGCCGACCTCCTGTTCGGCTTGTGTCGGCATGCCGTTTACTCGCCAGACGCGGATGGTGTTATCATTCGCGCCGGTGATGTACAGCTGGTCGTTTTGATGTACCGCCACTGCCGAGGACAGGATCTTGGCATCATGTGCTTTCCAGCGGCTAAGGCACTGGTACTTCTGGCTGACGTTCTGCGGCAGGCCGTTCTTATCCCTCCCGTAGTGGACGGTGCTGTGCTTCTGCTCCGTTGTTAGCTCATACCAGACGGATGCTGATGCATGACCGTACCGAAGCTGACCCGCCGGTCGCCCCGCTCCAGAGAAGGCCGAAACTCATCTTAAGAGTGTTGACATTCCCGTCATGCGCCTTGATGACCCTGAGCTTCTGCTTCGTGTCGAGGTCCCATAGCTCAATGATGCCCCGCAGCTTGCCGGCGTAGAGAAACGACCCGTCAACAGCCAGTGACATGACGGACTCGCTATTGTCCTCGCCCAGAACCATCATCTCCTCGATATCGCCCACCACGTCGTCGTCGTGATCAGGCCCGTCGTCCGAAAGCCTCCACAGCTTGATCGTGCCGTCGCCTCCGCCAGATATCAGAACTTCCTCGTCTGGGTCGCCCAGCACAGTCGGCCCTTTCGCTATCAGCATGCTGAACACCCAACCGTAGTGCGCATATTGTCGGATTGCCCCTGAGTCAATCTCCAGCACCGCCTGCGCCTTCGGAATCAGCGCATAGTGTTCCTCCATTCGCCGCGGCGTTGACGTCCCCCCAACCGCCCTCGAGTCAAAGAACCGGTGCTGCCGCTTATCTGGATGGTTCGCCGAGTCGTGCGGCACCCTCCTCGCAGGATCCTTCAAGCTAACCCATTGTATATCCTGCGTCTGCGTGCCGAGGTACAGCGTCTGCCTCTGCGGGGAGTACGCCACGCTGAACACATCGCCGACATCGTATGTGCTGTAGATTTCGTAGAGTCGCGAAAAAGTCTTGGGACACCAGACGCCGATGATGGGCTCGCAGGCGCTCGAGAAGAGGTACTTGTGGTCTTCGGAGAGGAGCAGGCAGAGGACACTGCGCTTGTGGGCTTGGATGGTCTGGACGAGCTGGTAGGTGCCGAGGGACCAGACGGCGATCTCGCCCTTGCTGGTGCCGGCAAAGATGTATTTATCGGAGACGGCGAGGGCGAGCACGGAGCCGTCGTGGTGCAGCTCCTGCAGCTGGTCGGGAGCGGTGTCGGGGCAGCCGTCGTCAAGCTCTCGGGGTTGAAGGTTCGTCATCGCGCGTGTGGTTTCTGGAGCGCGACCAAGTACGTTAGCAGTGGAGAGTGATTAGGAAGACAAGTTTATGTTTGGGCGCGTCGAAGCCCGGGATGTGCACGCGGTTAGGTCATGACTCTGGAAGCTGCTGACGACATTTTGGGGGCAGCGTTACAATGCACCATTGCGGCGGATCAAGCCCCCGCGCTAAGTTAGTGCCTGGAGCCCGTCTTCCCCACGTTTCAGGCCTTTGGGGCACGCACCCAGAACCCCACTAAGGATTCTCGGGCCGTACCCGACGATGCCACTGGGCTCTCTCTGGCTTCCGCTTCGGGGCGACGAGGTGATGTTTGGGTGGTGATGGACCCCTGATTCCCATCACACCGGGACGGGACGAGGCGCATGCCTGCTGCGTGGGGGCTGCGGGGAAGGTTTCGGTACGACGAGATCGAGATGAGCAGCCACGCTTTAAACAAAATCATGACACTCACGAGGGGTGGGGGCGTGGAGTGGCCTCCGGGCCATCGCCCTGGCCTTCAAGAGCTTGACACATCCGGTACACCGGCCGTCCTGATCATCCTGGCTTTCGTCATGACCGTGGTTCCATGGATCGAAGCACTCGCGGAGGACAGGCACGTCCACGGCCATGTCGGAGCCGGCTTGTCGTTGACCACCAAGACGCCAGACAAAGTTCTGAGGGACGGGGCGCGCAGGGCCGGGCAGGTCTTGTTTTTGAACTGCTCCTTCCCCAGATTCCCCGGAATCTCCTATCGCAGACGGTATCTCGCCGGAAGCGAGGAATGACGCGAGATCAGGGGGGCACTGCACCATTGCAACCAGGTCTCATATGCGAGAGCGGACGGGTCGGAAGAAGAAGGACGGAGGCATCTCACCGCCCTTCGGTGTCAAGAGACAGAAAAGGAAAATAGCACGGTGGAGGTGATCGGCGGAGAAGTCTTTCGAGTTCTGTGACACGAGGCCGCCCATGGTTGAACTACCGGGTATCTATTGGCAGTGGGTTCCGGGTCAGCGACGGACGGAGCGCCACGAAGCAGACAAGTCAAAGCCCCGGCACCGTGCGGGCTGGTCATAACATGGCGAGCATCCGGGCGAACTGGGTCGGCGATAGGAGCATGCAGCTACCGGCGCTAACTCCCAGGAACGCGGCGCTCTCTCGTGGCTCACTGCATGCTATCCTTGCTCAGCCGCGCATCGGAGTCTGGAGACAAACGAGCTGCAATGAAGCGCGATGAGTCGTACCACTGGCATTGGCTGGCAACCAAGCACCCCAGATCTGGTGGGGTCGCCTCAAGGAGGAACAGGGCTTGTTGAAGGACAGCAGCCAGCAGGTTGTGGAAAGATCCCCAGCTTTTGATGGATCAAGGATCCACAACTTCCCTCTTAAACGTGATATGGTTATCGGATTAACCAAGTCATTTGCCTCCGATGATCGGGCCTGTAGCGGGTGGGCTCAGCCTGGTGGGTCAAGCCCGGTCCGGGGCAAATGGTTCGTGCACCGCACCCCTGTCGGCGCAACAATTTTCTTTGGCGTTGTCTGAGATCATCGAGACGATTCTGTAGACACCGAGATAACGACCGCCTCCGCCCACCCCCATCAACGCCCATCGCGAGCGCGCCCGGTCCATCGGTTTCCGGCCTCTAATAGACGACTCTCCATCTCCATTCTTTCCTCCTTCGTCAGTCTTATTCGACGCGCTGGGCGTTGCTCGGATCTCCCTCTCGACCATCCCATAAGCACACCTCAAGATGGATCACACACGCGACCCTTGCCCCTGGGTCATTCTCAATGACTTCGGTGGTGCCTTCTGCATGGGTGTATGTACCCAGTCCTTCCCCTTTTGCATCCGCTCCGCCATGGCGTTATCGTCAAGCGCCTGTCATCCAACGCTGAGGCGCGCCGGCACCGCGACATCCGGCTAACATCCCCCCAGGCTGTCGGCGGCACGATCTGGCACGGTGTCAAAGGTTTCAGGAACAGCCCGTACGGCGAGCGGCGGCTAGGCGCCATCACAGCGATCAAGATGCGCGCCCCGGTACTGGGCGGCAACTTTGGCGTCTGGGGCGGCATGTTCAGCACATTCGACTGCGCCGTCAAGGGCATCCGGAAGAAGGAAGACGCGTACAATGCTATCATTGCTGGTTTCTTCACAGGCGGCGCACTCGCCATTCGCGGCGGCTACAAGGCGGCGAGGAACGGTGCCATTAGCTGTGCCATCCTGCTCGCTGTCATTGAGGGCGTCGGTATCGGGTTCCAGAAGATGTTCGCGGGGGCGACGAAGTTAGAGGTGAGCAGCAGAATAGCAAGGTAATCTTTGGACGATCCTGGCTGACATTCGCAGGCCCCGCAACCACCGCCCTCGAACGAAAAGATGCTCGCATAGAAAGCGACGCCGAATACGGATGCCTCGAGACGCTTCCTCGACACACCCAACTCTTCTTGCCGGGGCCACAGGACCCGGCCGTGTATTTCTGTACGCATTCATGACGGTCAGCATATCGGTGGTGGCGTTCCCTGTAACATAGAATTGGTTGGTTACGCTTTGCCGCGGGGCCGAGTGGAAGCCCACACCGGCAGAGACATCTGCACAAATAATACCATATTGAACTCATGGTCATCTACACGGATCTAGGGCTGGCTGTCTATCTAACGGAAACTTATCCCGACTATCACAGTTTCTCGCCGCACCATACCCCCGGATTCTCTGGTCTTCCCTCACCAACATACGAATCAGGAATCTCCCGATCCTCCCGGAATACTCGGGCGAACGCGATGCCTTTCTCATCAACCCACGCTCGAAACATGCCTCCGCAATTATAGTCTTGGAGGAGTTCAGACCGTGTTTCGAGCACGTTACCATCAGCATCCCTGACCACAACGCACTCGATCCCAATCATGCCGCCTTCACCCTCACCAGTCCTGCCCCAGCGATCCCCAGCACTCCTCTGGAGCTCCCCACCCGGGCCGGTGACCTTCGACAATGCCACGGCAGACGATTCGCCAGCAAAGTGCGCAATGGAGCCAACCGTCCTGGCAGCCGCAGTCCGCAGAAACGAATCCCCATTCCCCGTCCCAGAAACAGCAATCGACCGCGTTGTCACCAACTCCCCCTGCCCTCCAACCGGGCTATACATCCACGGAGTGGGCAAGCAATCCGCCACCCACTCTTTCAACATCCCCGCCAACACCACCGCTGGGCCCTCTTTCTCCCTCGAGCCCATATTCTCCTCAACCCATTCCTCCGCCCAAAACCCCGCCCCCACAGTTGGCGTATCACCGATCCGTCCCGTCACCTTGTTCGTCAACCCGCCCGTACTCGTCGCGGCGCACAGCACCCCGTCCTCATCAACCGCCACAGCGCCCACCGTGCCCTGCGGTAAAAACTCCTCTTTACTCCACCCCACCACGCCCTTCCCTTCCCGCTCCCTCTCCAAACCGCGAACGTGCTCCTCCCATCTTCGCTTCGTCCAGAAATAAGATGGCTCAACCATTACGAGACCGTAGCGCTCAGCCAACTGCTCTGCCGCGGCGCCGTGTAAGTGGGTGTGGCCCTGCGCGGAGGGGACATCTAGCAATGGTGCTGCAGCAGGTGCTGCTGTTGTTGTTGCTTCGGTTGCAGATCTGCATTCCCGCGCTCGAGGAGCTCCCTCGCCAGGAGAATCGGGTTGCGCACTCGCCGCAGGCCCGACACGCCCACCCCGCGCTTGGTGCGGCCCCGCGACACCATGACGGACGCTTCCAGCTCGTTGATCCCGTCCCGCGTGAAGACGGCGCCGTGGCCTGCATTGAATAGGGGTGAGTCTTCGAGGAGGGTGACTGCGAAGGTGGAGACGGCGAGGGAGGAGGGGAAAGAGGTGCCGCGGTGAGACGGGACGGGCGTGAGCATGTAGCTGTGGGATTTTGAGATCTAGATATATGATTAGTAGAGATGGGGAGTGCGAAGGGAGAGGCCGTACGATGGTCAGGAGCGCAGTGCGAAACTCGCGGTAGCGGTCTGGGGTGAGGGTTGCGGGTGTGATGTTGCCCGCGCCCCCATGGATTATGAGGCGGGGCTGAACCTTGGTTTTTTCCTGGGCATGGGGAGTTGGGCTTTGTATTCCATTTTGGAGACTGTCATTCAAGCTGTTGATGACGATGAGCTGGAAGGTTGAGCTGGCATTGACGATGAGGAGGTTGGCAACAGCGGAGGTGGGCTTGATCGGCATTGCCGCTGTTATGCGTCGCTGGGACCCGCCTCCTCTTATCGCCCATGCGGCCAATCGGCGGCGAGCTGCCCCGGATATCGGCAACGCATTTGCAACCTCAAGCAGTCAAGTAGGGATGCAGTCCCACAGATAGAACGTCACAATACAAAACAGGGCGCTCGTCTTATTTCAAGTCGTCAAAGGCAAGGTTTACGGGAAGCTGTTGCTAGGTACTGACTAAGTAGCAGAAACAGAAGCCTTTCCGTCAAGGTTCGAATCTTGCAGGGATTGACATCTTGGAGGTCATCAGCCATATTCAAGCAAGAGCGGGTATTTTCCAACAACAGCAATATCCAAGGAACCAAGGAATTAGCTCAGAAGCATGGAAAAGGCCACCGGCATCAGCCCAACCACTATCGCAACCGCACTTCCCCCAATTGAGCAGCGCTATTCTTGCCATTGTCCTGCATGGCCTCCGTCGCCGTGTTCAAGTCAATGGCCTTCACGCATGTCAGTTGCGCCTCTGGCTGCGAAACCTACGACAGCAGAGACTCAAAAGTATTCGCTACGACCTTGGACCAGCAGTCGCTAGAATATTTAACGTAATCTGATTGGCTACACAGTAGATGGGGCCACAGGTGGCCCCACAGGTACATCAGCTACATCAATGGCAGCGAGCTGATCTGAGAGCTGAGACTAGTTGTGGAAGGAAAGTGGAAAAAAGAGGGTTGAAGACGCATGGGTGCGATTTAGTGAAGCGTTCACCCGTATGGAGCGTTCGCATAAGTACGTGATTCAAAAGTGGATATCGCTTAGGACGTTCGGATATTATTCAGGGTCAGGGGGATGACAACACCTTTTCCCCAGGGTCTTTCTGGCCAATGCCGTCTAGTTTTGCCTTCTTATTCGCCCGGTAACGCTGCCGAGAAAAACGTCGAAACAATCGCGGACCCTCCCACAACTCCATATCCCGAAAACAAGGATGGAATACGAGTGTGTACTGCACACGACGAACAGACTCGGCAACATTTCAACGACCGACCCTGGTCTCCCATCATGCCATCATGGTCCTCCCTTGACCCACCATCCGATCGCTCCGCAGTCTCAATTCTCCCACCAATGAGCCGCATAAGGGCACGGTTCGGGGCCGAAGGTATATTCCAGAATGACGGATAGCGGGACTATATATACCATTGCGGCGGCTTTGGGGTGCTGCTTCTGGACTCTCTAAGCAGCGTCCTGTGGTTCTGTGGCCGGTGCCTTTCGTTTGAGTGTTGACATTCGTTTCTGCTTACGTCCATTCATTCGTTCTATCATTCAAATGCGCTTCATTGCCACTGCTGGTTTTGTGGCTTTCGCCGCGTCGACCGCGGCCGCATCCACGCCCTCCTCCTCCTCCTCCGCCGACCTTGATCCTTCCGTCTGGAGAGAATCTCTTGCCCGTTAATCGCCCGTCTTTTCTGAGCCATGCCAGGAACCGCCCTGTGAAGAGACAGTCGGGATGGAACCCACCTTCCGAGCTTGCAACACCCTTGAAGGAGGTGTGGGATCACTGCCTGAACACCTACAGTGACGGCAATCTCTTTGGCTTCAAGAACTATGGGTGGGACCAGATCATGGCCACCAATGGGTATGGCACTAATACCGGTCCTATGGCGGGGAAGAATATTTGCAGACAACTAACGTCGCCTAGTTCCCTCAACATGTGTGTCCGATGGGATTCCAGCTCCTCCGTCACGGCGGCCCAGCGCACCCAGATCGCCACGGTCCTCAACGAGCAGTACCAGAAGTGGTTCCAGTGGTTGTACGGCTACGACAACTTTCCGTTCTCCAAGATTAGCGTCAATGTGGTTGGTTGGGCCGTTAGGAACACCGACCTGCTCGAAGGTGACACGAGCGACATTGACGTCTACACGAATGCCGACAATGATGGCGTCCCCGAGTGCGCGCCGGCCTGTGGTCGTTCCTTCCACCAGGATGGTGACTATAGCAGCTGTCCCAACGGCGCTGACCGACACTATGACCAGTCTCTGTGGCTGACTGACGGCCTGAACGGCGGTTTCGGTGGTGACTGGGGTCAGCAGGTCGGCAAGGAGTACTTCCTTGGCGCCCTGAGCTCTGGAAACATCCACATCCTCCTCCACGAAATGGTACGTTGACACGAGAGGCTCTGCCAGCCCGGAGACTGACCACGTCCACCTGCAGGGACACACTTTCGGCCTGGATGATTGTAAGTATTCTATATAGAACCTTAAAAAGATTTTTCGCTGAACTGTGGCTAATTGTTTCTATAGTCTATGGTACGCACAATCTTTACCCATCGGGCGGCCACTCTATCTAAACAGCGTTTTATTGAGCTCTACTTACAATTTCCCCTAGATTGGACCCCCACCGGCGTGAGAAACTTCATCATGCTTGCAGGATCCTCAACCGAAATCACCGAGTTCGACGGCTGGATGCTCCGAAACTGGTGGTACGAGCTCTCTCGCAACAGAGGTTGGCAGTTGAGCAGCGGCTCCGGAATCCCCTCCAAAACCACCAGCCCAGCCCCTGTTGCCACATCGTCGGCTCCTCAGCAGGGTACCGCCGTTGTAACCACTCCGGCCGCTCCTGTCACGTCGTCGGCTCCTCAGCAGGGTTCTCCCGTTGGAGTGTGCAAGGGTCGAGAGGGAAGTAAGAGGAGGGCGTGAGGCAGAGAGCGAAGAGAGAGATCTCGTTAGTTCGGGGTCCTCATTTTCGCGATGCCGTCAAATTTCGCCCGACTTTTCAATTCTTTTGCTCGTTTGGCGGGACCACAGTCGGATTGTTCGAGAAAGGTAAAGTGGACCGCAGAGACGCACCCAGATATGGGTGCTACCCAGGGCGGCCTGACCGAATCTTTTGTTAGGTTCTGCCAACGTACACAGTCCTACTAGGGGAGTTTTTCGCTACCACCGGTCAACAGCCCACTTCTTGGTGTTTCGTTTTCTTGTACTTATTGTCTTCGTTATAGAGTGTATCTTGCTGGACATCGACTAAAAACTGTTGCCTTGCCGTGACAGCGTCGATCTAGACCGTGTCCCTGTATTATTATTATTCCTGCGCCGCTGTGCCCTTGGGCTCGCCGGACCATCTACTGCTAATTACCGACTAAGTTCTGAACTTGCTGTTCTGGCCGCCAAGTTTAGCAGGGCAGCGCGGCCATTTTCGGGTGCCTCAACAGTGCGGGGCGCTTCGTCATAGCCAGGTACTCAGTACCTCACCGCGGGCCAGGGCTGCTGGGCGGCTGCAAGGGCCGGAAAGACCTGCTAAGCACGGGCAACGCCAAAGAAGTCGGAATGAGCGACTTTCAGTCTCCAAAACAGAATAGACAACACTAGGGATTCGTTGATCACCGAACCAGCTACTGATTTGTCCCTTAAAAGCTTATATTTTGGGGTAAGAGGGGTCCAAATCAGAGGGATTCGGAGGGATGGATAACGGACGCCTCTTCGCCTCTGTTTAGTGCCGTCCGTTTTGAGAGAAGGGTGAAGCCGGCTGCGCCGTAGAACCATTCAGGTTTTGAGCAGTTTTTGGTTTGGTCTGCATATGGAATATTTAGCGGGAAGCAGGCAAGCATGGCAGAACTGGTGATGGTATTCTGTGTGGTGGGCCAGCTGGAAGATATACAATGGCAGGGAACAAAGCAATCTCTTGCAGGGCACCTGTGCAGGGCACCTTGCAACACAATGTGTTGCGGAGTGGTCTAATAAGCCGCCTCTTCTCTGCTGGTGCTGTCCGTTTTAAAAAGCAACTTTGAAGCCTGCTGTACAAAGTACCGCCACAAAAGGAAGATTGCAGTGCATAAGCGCGGCAAAGCGGTCCGCCGTAAGCTAAAGGCGGTCAAGTAAAATCAAGATGTCTGAGCCCAACGGTGTTGGCATCGCTCTGATCCTGTAAAAATGTCTCGAGTCACTACCTCAGGTAGCAACGTCCCCTACGTTCCAACACAGTCAAATCGGGGCGATCAATCACAACTCTCATGACAGCGGCATTCTCATACGACAGCCTCAGGGCAGAGGATCGGGAGATCCGACTTGTGCGTTTTAGCAACTCGGCCACGTCTACCGAGAAGCTGCGCGATACCTTGTGGCTCTTCTCTAGAGCCCGGTGGAGTGGCGTATATCTCTCCTATCGGTTCCGTCAGTGTCTGCCCCTCTTGAATTAACTCCACAATTCATTCTACCCTCCTGGGGAGGCCCCCGATAATGGCGTCCGACCTTGGTGATCCCTCAAGTCCTTCTCGTGGTTCAAGCCCTTCAGTGATGTCGACGTCATCGCAGACAGTTGATGACAAGCCCAAAAGTGCGGCTATGGCACTTTTATGGCCGTTTTGCTAATGCAGCGAAAAGGGATGCTGCTACCTTTCCCCAGGAACGTCGGTAGCCAGCTCTCTTTTCATCTGTGTGCGAATGAGGTTCCCCAGCCCTTTGTCTGCTAGAACATAGAGCGGGTTGCATGGAAACCATACCGCAGAGCTTTGAACTCTCGAGGTGTTGATCACCCTGATTCCATCCGAAGCAAAGAATTGGGTCAAAAAGTCGTCTTGGGGAACTACAAGCGCCGCAGCATTGGTGTGGTAGAGGATCTGCTGACCGGTATACTTCAGGAACGAGCATTTTTCGGATGGCGTTCCGTCCGTCGCTCCGCCCTCTACTTACGAAGTGTATCATCTGTACTCTTGGATGATGCAGGTACGTATTGCAGCAGGCCTTGGGCGACTATGAACCCGAGTCGGCGACGGTCTCAGGTCGGATACGGATAGCAAGTTCCCTTTTGCCGTGCAGTACGCCTGTCGGTATTGGGTCTATCATCTTTAGCGGAGCGATGTCGACCCTCAAGAGCACGGCGGCATTGCGGAGTTTTTGGAGGCTCGCTTCCTCTTCCGGCTGGAGACTCTCGCCTTAATCGGTCGGCTGACTGATGGGATCGCTATGCTCTGGCTTCTAGAAACGAGATTACCTGTAGGTGTGCCAGATCCTTACTCTGTCCTGTAGCTGGCAGGAGGAAGAAGAGCACTATGACCAGATTCCGCGGCCGTTTCAGCCAGATAAAGGCTAAGCTCGTGCCCGGACGCAGACAAGATCCTCCGACACTAGAAACAGTAGTCTTATGATGCGAAGCAATTCCTACAAAGACACGGCTCGATCATCAAGGAGGCTCCGCATCAGGCATGCTGTTCTGCTTTTGTGTTCAGCTCCGAAGCGAGCATTATTCGGCGGCTCTACATGGATTAGCTTCCCAAGTGGATTGTACGGGCACCGGCGCTCTCAGAAGACTGGAGTGTGCTTCTACAGACACTAAGGCATTCGAGCTCAGTCCAATGCTGTTGCATTCTCACCAGATGGCCGGCCCATTGTGTTGGGCTTTTACGACGAGACGGTCCGAGTATGGGATGCGGCCACGGGGATCAAGTGGCATGTGCTGCGCGGCCATTCGTACTCGGTTGGACCGTCGCCTTCTCGCCGGACGGCCGGTTCATCGTGTCGAGCTCTCGCAACAAGACAATCCGAGTATGGGATGATGGCCACGGGGATCGCGCTTCCAATAGATACCGTCCTACGGTTTCTCTCTTTCTCCTGTTGTGGTAACGTTAAACATCTCGTTACCGATCGTGCCACCGGGCCTACCACAACAAGCACCAGTGCTACGACTTCAAAAGTATCACCGCCCGGCCCAACCATGAGTGGATTGCCCGCCGACTGCAACAAATGGGCTCTCGTCACGGATGGTTTGACCTGAACGGACCTGGCCTCCCAAGCCGGCATCTCCCTCCAGGCAGTTCCTGGCCGGAATCCAGCCGTCTCCTCGGACTGCCTGACCGACTACTTGCTCGGCGAGGCCTATTGCGTTGGTGTCCCGACCACCCGGTCCCCTACGACAACAACGACGAGTAAACCTACGTCTCCTGCGCCCACCATGTCGGGCGAGCAAGCGAACTGCAACAAGTGGGCTGTTGTGACGAGCGGCATGACCTGCACAGATATGGCGAGCCAGGTGGGAATTTCGTTGAGCCACTTTTTGGCGTGGAACCCGGCTGTGAACAGCGATTGTTTGATGAATTATTAGTTGGGGGAGGCGTATTTTTTTGGTGTTAGTAGATAGTAGGCTGGTGACAAGTTCACGTTCCTTTTGAGAGATTGACCAGTAATTGACTGGAGAGAAAGAATGTTTTTATTTGGCGCGTGTCGGTAACTGTGAGCGCGACTGTTCTACCTGCCTGTCATGTGGATTCTATGTCTGATCAGTAGAAGTCCCCATCCTCCCACTCCCTGTGCTTTACAAACTCAAACGCTTCCGACTCCATATTCTCTCGGTCCCCACCTATAAGATCCTCAAACACCTTCATAGTCTCGTTCGCCGGCCTCCAGTCCTCACCGACCTGCCATGTCACTTTTCCTTTCCCGTCTCCTTTAGGCGCGTCGTATCTCACACCCCCATCGGAATAGAACAGGCTCATCCTCAGCCGAAGGAGGCGCGTCTTCGCTCCCTTTATACTTTTGAGCCCGCTTGTCGGAGGGCCGCCACGTGAGCCACGTGAATAGCTCGGCGTCTTGAAGGGAGGGCATGTTGTGTCGTTGGAGAGACGAGGCAAACGCCAAGAGTAAAGGGCTGATACGCTCCGCGATAGGGAGTGTACGGAACATGTCGGTCTGGCGGAGGAGGTATAGCTCGTCGCCGCTCGTGTTCTCCTCCTCCTCGTCGGACAACAAGACGTGTGTCTCGTCGACGTCTTCTTGGCTGGGTGGATAGTGCTCCTCTCTCGTGATGGTGAAACCCGTGGCGTGGGGGTTTTCGCCTCCCGGGCCGGAAAAGTACCAGCGGCCGTCGGGCGCGCACGGGTAGAATTCTACCCTGAGGTGCCGCATGCATGGCCATGAATGACCTGTTGCACTACCGGAAGGGAAAAGATCAGAGGTGATGAGCGCACGGATGTCTAGTTCCTCCAGGCGACTTCCCAGGGCCCGCAGCCCGATTGACACAGGGTCCACGTCTTCAAACTCAGAGGCCGTCGACGACAACGACAACGCGCCGACAAGGTCAGGCATCTGCGCCGCCTGGTCCGTGTCGTCCCCGTACGGGTCGGGCTTCCAGAACCAGAGGCGGGCCTTGGCGAGGGAGGACGGCAACAGGGGCATGACATGGCGCACACCCCGCGCGAACTCGGCGCGGGAATCGCGCCAGTGGCCTTCCCAGACGCGAGCAAATATGCGCAGCGCCTGGGATGAGAAGGCAATAGGAAGGCGCTCCCATAGCCAGGGGCAGTCAAGCTCGCGCAGGTGAGGGAGGCGGGTGGCGAGATCAAGGGGCGCGCGCGGGGAGACGGGCCGCATGTTGACCATCATTTTCGACTCGCAGGAGAAACTCGGGGAGGGGAAGACGCGCAGTTCGGTGACGCGGTTAAGGAGAGGTAGCGTGTCCGGGCTCTGAACGGTGAGGCGGCGGGCATGGAAGGTGCGGTGCCAACAGTCTAAGCCGATGTCGAAGGACTGGTTGACGATACGGATCACGGGCTGAAGGCCATGGTTTGAGCAGATGAGGGGAAGCTCGTCGCTGGACTGTTTGTCTGACATGTCTTCGAGGACGTGCAGTGCGTTGAAAAAGGCGTGAACTTGAGCTGAAAAGTGGGCGTTGACGGCCTTGAACTCGGCGAGCGGCTCCCAACAGGCGAGGTGCGCCCACGGCGGGTTGAGAAGCAGGGGCATTTCGGCGTCGAGCTTGGCGTAGCATAGGCCGGCATGGCGCGGTTGGCGCGCATTGTAGGCGCGAGCATCTTCGAGGAGGGAATTGAGAATGGCGTCTTGGGAGGGTGGCGTGGCTATTAGGAGATGTTGGGACGCCATTGCAGAGATAGAGCTGGCAGGTGTGTTGTGTTGTGTTGAGTTGGGGCTGTGATCCAAAAGAAGAGAGGGGCCGTTTCGGACTGTAGTTTCGGGGCTGGACGCTCAAGTTCTTCCGCTTGTCAGCAAGAGAATGAAACCAGACTGTGTGAAACCCAATCCCTGAGGTTGGAAGCCATGTCTCTGAAATGCTCACCATGGGAGGCTGGACAGTGCCACCAGGCTGCGTCATGAGGCACCAAGATCGCCTAGGGACGCTGGCGACAGACGGGGCTCAGAGGGTCGCCAAGGGACGAGGTCGATCTTCGACGACCACGAGCGCTATATAAATCTAGTACATATATAGCCACCTGTTCCCGTAGACTTTGGGAGTTCTCCTGTAAGCAATATTAGCAGTTAGTAACACCCTACTGTCGGCACATTGCTTGTGCATTGTTGTGAACTTTTTGCTTCACCGAAACTCACCCCATTGTTGCATACCTTCAGCAATCCCTTTCATAAGTTGGGTCCTTGAGAATTGTCACATCGAAAAACAAGCTCAAATACATGCAAATTGATGAAGTTGTGGTGGATTGAAGTGGTGGTGGTTGAAAGAGCGGTGCGACTTTTAAAGTGATCGATATGTGGGGTGGCCGGCGCATTGGGGAAGTCCACTTATATAGTCCAAGGTATGTCTTCCGTTTATGTATAGTAGTAACGAACTCTATAAGCGAGTGTGCAACGCTAACAATTTTTGGTTTGGCTGTACGCAACAGCTCGTTAAGAATGTGTAGGCCCACTAACATTTTTTTAACATTTTTACAACTGCAGGTCCACCGAAATCTGTTAGCGTTGCACACTCACTTATAAAGCACGTTACCCCGAACTCGAGCTACCCACCAAGGCACCACCAGATTGGACTCTTCATAAAAGATAGCTTTGATGTAATTTGCCCTTGGAGTGCTTGACCTCCTCGAGAGCGAAGGACAGGGTGATGCTACTGTTGCTTCTAGGACCCTAGGAAGAGCAGTCTAAGCAAGAGCTTGAGCCAGTATAGCAGTCTAGCGGATTCGGTGACTGACGGTGCCGACATTGCATACATGTCTGCATATGCATTTTCCGTTTGTGGTTAAGCTCACGTATGGTTTCCCGCCGGATTCCCTGCGGATTCCCTGACGTGGCCCGGTTACCTAGGTACGGGCCGTACGGCTGACCAGTTCTCCCCGCTTCGACAAACTAAAACAACTTCCAATTCTCTTGAATCGTCGCTGTCTGGCCGGAATCCTGGCGTCGTCGTACACAGAACAACAGCATCATTTCACTTGCAATGACGGCCAGAGTAAGAAAGCCAACCCTACGGGTGCATATTTTCAAGCTACTCGTTTTAGCCGCAGCTGGGGACAGCATTTATCGGCATTTAATATCACCCAAGCTCTTCCCCGAAAAGCGTAAGCGACAAGGTTACGAAAACCTGCCACTCGAGGAAGGTACGAAAGACATACGACTCTTGGTCGTACAACCAGGGCCACCGTGGGCGCGAATCCGCTGTGATCTCACGGTGGCTTCTCTGGAACCGCCACACGTCCCGGAATACTACGCCCTGTCCTACACCTGGAATGAGCCGATCCAGCCAAGTGCACCGCTCACAACATTCCGAGGATTCCATCAGCATATACGAGCTTTGTTCTGGCACTACTGCCGGCCATCCTATGAGACCATCCTCATCAACGGCTTGCCCTTCCCGGTAACGAGAAATCTCTCCACAGCGCTGCGACACTTGCGATACAGCAACAAACCCATCCCCTTCTGGGTTGACGCCATCTGCATCAACCAGAACGATGACGCAGAAAAGTCTCGACAGCTTCGACTGATGCCGGAAATTTACTCCAAGGCGTACGCGACGTGCATCTGGTTGGGCCCCAAGGCAGATGGGAGCGACAAGGCGATGGAGTTTATAAAGTCTGTTCCCAAGATCAAAGCGGACGACGCCAACCTCGATATCGACAACCTAGTCCCCACCAGGGCGCTAACCGCTCTCTTTAACCGCTCGTGGTGGCACCGGGTCTGGGTGACCCAAGAGGCGGTCCTGTCACGGAATGCAATCGTCATATGCGGGAAGAAAGCAGCGCACTTGAGCGATTTTCAAACTTTAGTGATGAAGGAGAGAGCCATGAGGCAGTCAACAAGATTGGCCGTCCGTGCGGGCAACCTGGATTCGCCCAATCTAAGGGTGTGGTACTTCATTCCTCCCATTCTGCCGTTCTATACGGTCCTGGGCATGATGGGCATCCTGAGGGAGAGAGCTTCGGAGAACATGTCAGCTGAGGAAGGGGCCGCCCAATTGGCCGAGCTGCTCAGAATAACGTCAAGATTTCAGCCTACGCTTCCTCGTGACAAAGCGTATGGGCTTTTCGGTCTTGTCCCAGTAGTACAGAGAGATATAGTACCGAGCTATGGCCCTGAAAAGACGGACGGCGACGTGTTCAAGGAGATTACCGTTTTCCTTACGAGGTGGACCAACAGTATCGACCACATCTTCCCATCGAGAAAGCCGGAGATGGAAAGAGTCCGCGGTGCGCCGTCATGGGCCATTGACCTTGTTTTGACACCAACGAAAGGCGGAGGATCGGAAGCATTGCCTTTTGCTTCTGCAAGCAACCAGTACAAAGCGGACGGCGGTTTCTGGACATGGCTGCGTCTGACACCCATGGATGTGATCAAGGGGTAAGTACTGGTATTAATCCCGTCCTCGTTCCCGGCGTTTATAAACCAGAGTCATCGACCTGTAGTGGGATGCTGATTCTTGTCAGATATAACCCCAACCCGCCAACCGCGAGTGCGGCTACCGCCGACTCAGCGGACGCCTTCTGGCAACCCACTTTCCACTTCATCAGAGAACGCCTCACTGCTCTAGCTTCGGGAAAGTACGGCGTGAACCCAGAGTTCTCAGCCGACCTGAACACTCTGCGGCTGCATGGTCTCGTTTTTGACACCGTCGTGGCCGCCAGTCCAGCCCCTCCCAAATCCCACTCCCTCGATATCTACCGCGTATCTAACCCCACGTCGACCGGCTTGTGGGCAACTCTCTGGGCCGCCTCGCTACAGTACCACCGGGCGAGACAATTGGTGTTAAAGTGGCAGGCCTTTGTGGACGCTAATACCCACTTGAGCTCGGAGACGACGGCAGCTGACCCCTACGTCGGTGATCACGGCGAGAGGGGCATACGAGCGGCGTTTTGGAGAGCTATCATGGCCAACCAGATCCGGGAACCGGACGGGTCGTTTGGAACACCGGACGAAAACCTCATTAAAGAAATCTCCCCGTTGTTCACGGGCGAATCAAACCCGATATCGTGGAAATACTGGGAACCGTTTGTGTCGCCAAAAAGTGAAGCCCAGATTATGTCCTATCGACTCTACTTTGCCGAATGTTTCCGGGTGGCCACGGGGCGGTCGTTGATTCTCACTCGCAAAGGATTTTTGGGTCTGGCACCGGTTGATTCAAAGATGGGTGATGTAGTGTGTTGTTCGGGGTTGCAAAACTCCGGTAGTGCTTCGACCGGTGGCTGGGAAGGAATGTGTCTATTGGCTTGTAGGCGATTGTTATGTTTATGGGATTATGGATGGGAGTTTTGCCCATAGTGCATCCCAGCGGGATGTTAAGAGGTTAGAGATCGTGTGAAGGCAACAACAATAAGTACAGGACATCGTGGATGGAGTGCACAGCTGATAACAACCAAGCAGGCTGCAACGCGACAAGCCGCAGGGAGGACTATGTACTACCTTGTATCAGAGAGTAGCCACTTCCCCGTTTAGAAGGCAATGAGGTCGGGGGCAGTTCCTCTCTCCGCCATTTGTAAACATGATTCGCTGATTGTGTCGCACCGCGACGCCGATCCGTGGGAGCTCAGAAGACAGAGAGGCCAAGCTGGAAAAGACACAGACCGGTTTGAAAAGGGCTGAGTTCGACCTCACGCAGGCCCAACTCACGAATGTGATCTCATTGGTTGCGTTGAGCGAAAAGTTGATGGGCAAGCTGCCGATCTGCGAGCTTGAGGCGACGCGGTCGGGGGAAGGAACAAGAGCCACGTACCAAGCTCTATGCAGTCAGCCACTATTTCTAGTTTTATCAGGCAAGTCTTATTTCTCACTGGACTTGCGTCAGATTCTCGAAGTGATTGGAGCTCGAGCTTCTTTGGGCTCAACATGAGTTGGAGAGAGGCCGTTTGATTTTACAACAACTGTTGGAAGATTGAAACAGCCAGAATTCTACTGGGACAGCTATAACCCGCGAGAGAACAGATATCGCAGGATATTTCAGGGTCGACTGACTTAGTGATAATTGATGCGTTTCAGAGTGGGTGTGCCGCTGAGGCTGTCCACTGATTTTCTCAACCAAAGCTCTCAGCTCTGCCCAACTAACTTCTCAAATTCTGGACAAACCTGCTCTTGTCAGCTGAATGAACCATGTGAACTGAAGGAGCTCTCACGTTTCATCGTCGATCTCAATTCCACCGCCTGCAAATGTGCATCTCTACTAGGCCTCGTTTGGTGAAGCTGAAAATCGCGAGGATGCTCGAAAATGTCGTCATCTTGCCTGTCATAGCGCCTCTCTACACCAAATCTAATCGTCAAGACAAACCTTCCCCAAGATCACCTTCTCTCTTGCTCTGAACCCCCACGATCACGACATTACGCCCTCGCTACTGACCATTCTGATCTCCTTTCAACATTCCCGATGCAGGATAACGACACATCCCTTTGCAAGCCGAGCAAGTGTGGATACCGCACATCCAGCGCTAAAACGATTTTGTCCCCGTTCGTGTTATTGGCTGGCGAAGGAAATCCATCGTTCCCAAATTTCAGCGAGATCAGTACTTCTGCGTGATGTTACGTACTGGATTCTTCAGGGATAAATGTATAGTGGGATGTGGGAACTCGACCTCCTCTCTTGAAGCTGTCGAGCCGTGTATATATATAAGCTCTAACTTGGTCGCAAGGCTCTGCATCGTCTTGCATGAAGCGCCTCGGTTGAGTCCCTCTCTCGTGTCATTCGTTACCACTCTCCATCCCAACACACTCATTGGTTCAGGGAGGCCTTTGAAACATGAAGGCTTCACTGCAATTGTTGGCCCTGGCATTGCTGCACGCTGTGCTGGGAGCCACGGTCCCTCAGTTTGACCAGGGGCAACCCATCGATGGGAAAGGAAAGGGGGCTCCTCTCTTGGGTATATCCACCCTTTGGCTCGGGTTTTTCTGGGACCATGAACTGATCGCCTTGAACCACCTAGGCGGAACGAACCGTCAAATTGACATTGCCAATTCCGACAACCTTGGAAAACAGCCCACAGACAACGGAATCGTCCCCAACCTCAAGTGGCGCTTCTCGGACTCGAAGACGAGGCTTTTCAGGGGCGGATGGCTCCGGGAGCAGGTCATCCAGGACCTCCCCCAGAGCCACGACATCTCGGCTGCGCAACAGCATCTTTCGAAGGGGGCCATCCGCGAGCTGCATTGGCACCGTGTGGCAGAATGGGGCTTCGTGTACGCGGGATCCGTTCGTATCTCGGCTGTTGACGAGCATGGAAGATATCAAGTCGAGACGCTCAAATATGGCGACATTTGGTATTTCCCCAAGGGCGTGGCCCATACCGTTCAGGGTCTGGAGGACGAGAATGAATTCCTCCTGGTCTTCGACGACGCCGACTTCGACAAGATTGGGTCAGTTGTCTCTGAGACTACGTGTGTAAAAAGTCCAATGCATGCCTTCGCTAACCCCTCCACAGAACCACCTTCAACGTTGACGACTGGGTTGCGCACACGCCTCGCGATGTTGTAGCGAAGAACTTCGGTCTTGACCCTTCCGTCTTTGACCACGTCCCCAATCCGAACCCCAACATCTTCAACGGCACCGTCAGCACCAAGAATGTGACCGGAAACCCGGCGGACGTGCTCACCGGCGACGCGTCGTTCGTGTACAGGACCCTCCAAGCACAAGCCGGAGCCCGTTCCCGGCAAGGGTGGCCAGTTCTACAAGATCGACTCGACCAATTTTCCCGCCAGCAAAACTCTTGCCGCCACCTTCGTCACGCTCAAGCCTGGCGGCTTGCGGGAGCTGCACTGGCACCCGAACGCCGAGGAATGGCTGTACTTCCACAAGGGCACGGCCCGCGCCACCGTCTTCATCGGCAATGCTGCTCGCGCACCTTTGACTTCAGTGCCGGCGACACGGCAGCCTTCCCTGACAACTCTGGGTCAGTCTCCAGTCTCCTCGATCAAAGAAAAGCAAGACATGCTGATAACTGGGTTCGCTTCTATAGCCACTACATTGAGAACACATCCAAGACCGAGGACTTGGTCTGGATTGAGATTTACAAATCAGATCGCGTTGCGGATATCTCGTTGACACAATGGCTTGCACTGACACCGGCCGATCTCGTGGCCCAGACCCTCAACATTCCACTGGAGATTGCCGAGAAGTTGCAGAAGGAAAAGCAGGTGTTGGTCCCGTAAAGATAGGCACGGCACCGGCAGCTGAGGGTGTTCCAGGGAGAATAATGGGAGAGGCGTTAGGAACAGAGAGAGTCACCGAGTAATAGTTTTAGTACTAGTATTAATGTTCTAGCCACCAGCCACTAATTTTCAACTCCTGATTAGAGAGTCATTTCGCCTTTTTACGTAGGCCGTCTGCATCAAGCAGAATAGCCTCCTTTCAAGAACTTGTTAATGTCCAACACGTTCTCCGTCAATGCACCAAATACCGTTGCCGTCGAAGGTATCCCCGCCCAGAACCATCAGGTGCAGCCGACTCTAGGGTGAAAGCGCACCGTAACCTCTTCAAAGACGAATTGAATGCCCCAATCCCTATCTAGACAACGAGACGTCGATTGCCAAAGGTAAGATGCAGTATCGCCGCAGATATCGCCACATGTCGGCCAATTCTTCACCAGTTTGCTACGGGCCGCATGCTAAGTAAACTCATGCCCGTAATTTAATGCCTAGGACCCTCTCCACATGATTTTTGAAATGGTTCGAGTGTTTGAACTCCAGCGCCTGCCCCCTGCATTTAAGGTGATTGCACGATATCTGCTTCACGCCGCCGAGCTGTTGCACATGCTTCCTATCAAAATGGTCATACATCACCGCCGGTTCGACAGTACCTGAATGTCCTTTCCTCATAGGACAGGGTTCCATCCCCGATGTAGATGGACATTGCTTCCTGTCCATCAGCAGCGGGAAGGGCTCCGGCGCGGGAGACTCCTCCTTCGCTGTGACGTCGGCCCGCGCCCTCCGTCGGATGCATTTCCGCTTCGCGGTCTCTCGTTTGCCGCATAGGGCGACTATGAGCTCGGCCGCCTGGATGCGGAGTTCGAGCAGTTCTGTAGCGCTTAAGTTGTCCGGCTGGTTGCAGAGGATCTCGGCGAGTTGAGCGCGCTCACGGATATGTAGGTCGGTAGTCGGCTCAGCGTATTCCTCTTCCTTTTGCCCATCAGCCTCAATGTCCCAGGTCGGGCGGTTGTGAAAGTAATCTTCCCGGTAGGCTCGCCGGACAGCATTCTTCTGCCGCGCCGCCTTAGCCGCGATCAACCTGGTAAGTTCTCGAATTTGGTCCTTGTTCTAGGTGCCTTTGATCCGCTATTGGCCACCTTTGAGCTGTGCCCTCTCCCCTGCAGCGCCTCAATCTCCAGATCGGGCGGCATCATCTTCCAGACCTCATCCGGGACTATATCCTTGCTCGCACGGAGGTCCCGCATGAGGCCAATGTACGAAAGCATTCCGAGAAGGCTGTCCTCGGTTGACTCGTCTAGGAATGCGTTCTGAAGGTGGAAGCCGACCTTTTCGTTGATGTATGCGCTGTTGAACGTAGCACACTTTGGGTCGTGGCGCATCTCATCTTGCTCTTTCAATTGCACCCTGCCTTACACGGTAATCTGAGCTCACTGGCAATTTAGTGCCTGGGACTGTTGCCAGTTCAACACCATCCTTCCAGTGGCATTGACTGCCCTCGGTCCAACCATTGTCAATGACCGGCGTCCCTGGCAGCCAGGAAGCCACACAGCAATTAGAACACCAACCCCCATCTCATTCCCCAGCCCCTCTAAGTCGATAATCCTTGGATCCCTCGCGCCGCTATTAGTCTGAGAGGTTCATTACGAGAAATGAGGGGAACAGATACGTTACGCACCGTCTGCCTTGCTGCCCGACTTCTCCCTGATCCGCTGTACGGCCGTCACATAGGCACCAGACGCGTGGTTCTCTCTCATCTTTACCACCATCTCCAGGATTCTTATAGGCCAGTAAACAAAAAGCCACAACTTGTCAATCCAGTTGAGCTCATGTTCGGCTTCCTCTTTTTTGATATCGTGCCGCTCGATGCCATAATGGGCCCGGTGGTAGCGCGGCTGCAGCACGATTGGGATGCCAACATGGCGATACCTCCGGTCGGCGGCCGTTCCGAGCTTGAGGCTGGCGGGGATTCCGAGCGGTGTAGCTTGGTGCGTCGATCCGGGACGGTGGGACCGGGTCTGCGTCCATCATAACCCGGAAGGACTTGGTGTCTTTAAAGAGGTTGCAAAGGGCCTCGTTGCCTACGCGGGCGATCCGAGAGTGACGCAGGTAACGTCTGCGCTGGGCCACCGAACTCTGCACCACGCTGAGCACAGAGTAGCCAGCGCGGCATCCAAACTGTGGCCGCAAACCTTGATCTTGGTTGGTCTGTCTTTGACGAGGTGATAGATGCTTTGCTCTAGCTTTCTTGCCGTATAGAAGATCGTTGAAAGCATACAAAAAACCTTCGTGAATAAGTACGGGGCTATTCATGATGTAGTCGCAATGGAGCCAGTCGATTTCCCCAGTCAAATCGAACGCGAGATCGGTCCAGGCATTGCTGGCAAAGCCCTACCACTTCGATGGGTTGAAGAAGTCCATGGCGGCCGAGGGCCAGTCGGTGCCTCTGAAGGCGAGGACGAGTGTATCGTCGTTCCGGATCCCCAGATGGACATGAGCATTGACAGTGAGAAATCTGAACCTGGAAGGGAAGCTCGGCAATTGAATCTCGATCTTGCTATGTCCTCCTTCAACATTGCCACCCAATTCCCACGCCAGCGCCCGGAACTCGGCACCATCGCAATTTCTATAAGCCAAGTCTGCATACCGGATCAGATGGGAGTACCGACTCAGCCATTCGGCCATGTTGTAAGCTGTGCGAAGTATCCCGTGAGACAACCAAATAGTATTAAGATGGTTTTCTGGAGGTAGCAGTTGTTGGCTGCCGCGCTTGGTTGACCGCTGGTTGACAGACGGAACGGTGGAAGCACGGCGTAGGCCTATCAGCAAAGTCCAGAGGGGACGGGGCCCTTCATATGCCACCACGTCATTTCCTCCGTACTAGTCCATATAGCACTAGGATACAGGTACACAGCCTGTCGGTCCGGTAACGAACTAACAACTGTGGGCAGCCGACCCATCGTCAATGAATGCTGATTAGCCGCGGACTGCCGCCTCTAGGCTGTAGCTAGCCAGAGATCAATGAGTCAACAGATAACCACTAGAAGACCATCACTAGCTTGCGTAACATCTACTAGCTTATACGCTTTGCCGGCCCATCGTGGGCCTAGCATTACTTTTCCCGGGTCGCCAGTGCCTCGTTTCGGTGCCGTGTTGTGGTCGCAACACGTTCAAGTTCTCGGTCGATCGAGTGTCGACTGCCTGACGCAACCGACCATTGCATTGACGCCGACCAGCGCACGACAACCGGACCACGGCATCACGGTGATGGGGTTTTCTCGTCATTGCCGTCATCGCCCCGGACATCAGACAACAGAACCACCGGCAACGGCCGGACCTACAGCCTGTCGGTCCAATCAACGGACAACCACTAAGAGACCATCACCAAATTGCGGAAATATAAGCAACCATGCAGATACAGAATCTAAGTCTAGGGGTACGGAGCCAAACTCCCGTGGGTGGAGAGACTAGACTATACGAATATAACGTCTAGACTAAACCGAGGTAGAGCTTAACCGTACACCCTGCTCTAATGTGAACGGCATTAGCGACATGGCTCCTGTGCAAGTTGGCTGCGCCCACGAGGCGTCGAGCGGCCAGATTGCCAACAACAAGCGTCTTATCATCTGCTGCGATGGAACGTGGAATAATAGGTGGACAACAACTGCAAATCCGTACTCTCGCTGCCTTTCTGACAAAAGTTCACAGCAATGTGAAATCTGATCCCCGACCAACGTCAGCCGGCTCTCCGCCGCTTTTGCCCGGAAGTGCTGTTCGGGCATGCCGCAGATCGTCTACTATCACCCAGGCGTCGGCAGCACCGAGTCGTCCAAGGTAGCGCGTGTCGTTGAAGGAATCACGGCGGTGGCGTTGTCCGGGATATTGCCGAGTCATACCGGTTCATCTGCGACAACTTCAACCCTAAGGATGAACATCCTCATTGGTTTCTCACGTGGCGCCTTCACGGCCCGCTCCGTCCCGCAATGGTCTGCTCCCTTGGGTTTCTCAAACCGCTCAGGCCTCGACCAGTTTCCGCACATCTTCAACGACTATAAGACCTGGCACCAATGGCACAAGGAGCCATTCGACGAGAAGAAGCACCTCGTGGGCATCACTCTCGAGAATCTGAAAAAACTCCATAATTCGAAGCCGCAAAGAAGCGGAAGCCGCCCAAGGTGACCAGTGTAGCCACCGAGGGGGTGGGACAGCTGCCGTCGCAACAGTCCGATGAGGCTTTGGCCCTGGAGCTCAAGGCCGAAAAGGGGCACTGTACGAAGAGATTGCACGTATAAGGGGCGAGGACAGGCTTAAACTCATGGCGGATATCTATAGAAAGATGCTCAAGGAGGTTTGCCCACCTCCCTTATAAACCTTCCGCTGTAAGTCACTAACCATACCCTATGTAGCATGAGCTGTTGCTATGCTCAAAAGAGGGGAAGGACTGGGTGCCTATCGAGGGGCATATCCAGGCTGTCGGCGTGTGGGACACGGTGGGGAGCCTGGGCATCCCGTGCATTCCGCCTTTGTGGCACAGCCGTGGAGATCCAGAGGCGCGTTTCCATCCGTGAGATATTGGGAGCAAACGCTGATCCGACATACAGATCCGATTCGTAAGCCCCAATGTCAATCCCAGGGTCAAGTACGCTTTCCACGCGATTGCTCTGGATGAGTGGCGGCACGCGTTTCACTGCACCATTGGGGAAAACGAGGTAACGGCGACAACGAGACTCGGCTGCGCCAAGTTTGGTTCCCCGGCACCCACTGCAATGTCGGTGGAGGCTGGGAGGACCAGCAGATTGCCACCATTGCCCTTGCATGTAGGTGCCTTATTCACGCCTTCAAAGCCGACTGCACACCGCCCAGGGCTAACCGGAGTTGCAGGGATGGCCGACCAACTCACTTCAATCGGGGTGGAGTTTAGCAAGCCAGAAATGAGCCGCATTTTCTACTATATGCATCCCAGAGCTAAAGCGCGCAAGTGGGGGCTGGGCCTTTATCCGCAACCCTAACTCCCCGACAGCCTATCCTGACTGGGTCTGGTCCTACGTCGCTGCGCCCTATCGCAAGATCACGCAGGGCACCACGGACTACCGACACGGACACCCGGCGGCTATCTTGATGACAACGGCCAGAAGCTCGTCAACCCCAACGAGCTCATCCACCCCTGCGTCCGTATTCGGTACCTATACGGTGGCGAACATGGACGATGCAGGCCCCTGGGCATGCCGCGCCCTCACCGAACGGGGCTACCGCCTCGAGGGGCGCGATACGCCAGCCACCGAGGTACGGAAAAGTCGCGACCCGACGCCGAGGCCGCGTACTACAGCATTCGCGGTCCTGTCACGCCCTACTACGACGTCCCCCCCTCCATCAGCGCTGCCGGGACGGACAAAAATCCCTTCGTCAAGGTGCAGCAGCCGCACGAAAGCGAACTGTACCAGCTCCCGGAGCCGCGGTCATACTGGGTATGGAAGCACGAGGACGGCGGGGAGCTGCCCGAGGAGCACATCGGAATGTGGGAGCGCTTGTTCATCACGGTCAACGAGAAGCTAGTGAGGTGGCAGGAGTACGCGGATGCCAAAGGGGTAGCGGCTGCCTGTGCGGAGAAGAAGGGCATCTTCAGGTGGGCGAGCGGCGCCATCAAGTCAGCGTGTGTCCGCGCGCCACAGCCGCCGACGCCCCTGGCGGCGAAGCTCAGGTATGGGAAGATCCCTGAGACATATGGGTACCATGATCTAGTCTCTTGGCAGAAGGGAGATACTCAGCCAAGCAAGTCGGCGATCATTTGAGCTTGAGCGCCATTCTTGTATTTCGGTAACTTAGATTTTTGTGTCATTACACCTAGTTATGGGGACTCGGTCTCATTTCGTAAATGATGAAAAAGAGAGAAAGGAAAAAGAACAGTCTAAAGCGAATACCGCTACAGTTCAAATGCCCTGACTATGGTGGTTACTGGACCAGGAGAAAACTAACAGAATCTGGGCCGAAGCAAGCCACGCAAAACTATAAGCGATCAACAAAGGCATCTTACTGTACATAATAGCAATCGCCGCCGCACCAACAAAACGGGATTAAGCCGGGAATGAGCTGTTAGTGCTGCAGCTGAATATCAGTGCCGCTCGCTTATAAAGTACGTTAAACCTAATAAGAAGAGAACGCCACGTAGGTATGCTGCGACACTAACGTACATTATAAGCGAGTCGCGCATTCTCCACTACGATGCGCTCCCTTTACACTTAACATCAAATTTTTCTACCACCCAATATGCCTCCTACTTCAAAGGAAGCGAGGGTAGTCAGAGCCCTTGAAGCTCTCCGAAACGACAAAAAGTTAAGCCTCAGAGCCGTAGCCAAGCTCTATAATGTCCCAGCTTCAACCCTCCGTAACCGACGCGCTAGCCGACCTGCACGACGCGACACTACACCCAACTCGCGCGGGCTCACTGATTCCGAAGAGAAGGCTATTGTTAGATATATCTTTGAGCTATCTGCGCGATCTTTTCCACCAAGACTACGTGGTGTAGAAGATATGGCCAACCAACTGCTGCGCGCACGCGACGCGCCACCTATCGGCAAGCTCTAGGCCCACAACTTCGTCAAACGCCAGCCAGAGCTCCATATGCGTTATGCCCGTCGATACGACTACCAGAGGGCTAAGTGTGAGGACCCAAGGACCATTGTCGAGTGGTTTACGGCCTGGCACTATATAACACTGGGTCTTCCGGATACCACACAACTCTCGAGAAACCGAAGCGTAGTCAACGCTCATCAAGACTCGCATTGCCAACCGCCAAAACAGCTCCCTAACCTCGATGTTAGCTGCTGTAGACCAGCTTGCCAAGGGTACAATAGCGGTAATGCACCAGGTGGCTCTCCTTCAGGCAGAGGTCTCTTCGTTCCGCAAGGCCAATGAGGCACTAAGCAAGCGCCGGAGGGCTAAAAAAACACGCGTACAGCTTGGAGGATCACTTACGGTGCAAGATATACAGATTTACTAGGCCAGAAGGCCGTAGGTGGGGATGGAGCACAAGAAACGCAGCAGGATAGTGGTTGGTGCAGGGGGGTCTCGTATGAGGATTCGGAGCTGTAGTGTATATGGCAAGCCTGGCTATAATGCGCGCACTTGCCAGGAGGCCGCAGAATCATCTGATCCAGCTATTCCTGATGTAATTGTAGTTGGTTCCTAGTGTTGTTGTGTTGCATTTAGGTATATATGTTGGAGGGTAGTGGAGAGTGCGCGGCTCGCTTATATGCGCGACTCGCTTATATTATACGTCAACGTACATTATAAGCGAACGGTCCATATAAGCGAGCGGTCCACTTCATGTAACGGGCTGAGCCCTGGGCAGGCCTCGGCGACCCTCGGCCAACCCTAACCCTCGTTGTGCACCCCGCCCCTGAATCTCAACACCAACATCGTGGGCAGCGACCCTCATCGTGCCTGCCTCTTTCGGGCTGTTGCCTCCTCTTGCACAGGCAGAAAGGCCACGTCATCAGAATGGGGATGACCTCTTCCCATTCCTCTTCCTCCTTCTCTTCTTCTTCTCCTTTTCTCTTCAAGATTGGATGTACTCGTTGTGGTGTGAGACCCACTGGTCCCACACCTTCATCTCAGCCATCCACCCCTGCCCTGAGTTCGCTGATCTTCCACTCCTTTCCAACAACAACAACAACAACATCAACCTCAACACCATAGCGAATATCACCACATTCGCCGGCCCTCGCGCCGTTCCCCCCTTACAGGTTATGAGCCCTCGCCGCCTCCGCGGCCCCTACTGAGGATTTTCAAAACCCTGACGATCTTTCCATCGCGACCGCTTGGAAAGACGTACCCAAACCCCTGTAAAGCCTGTCGATCTTTCCATCGCGACCGCTTGGAACGAAGACCCCGAAAGGCATCTGCAGCCCTACGCTCAAAATGGCCAACTCTCCGGTCTCCACGACTCCCACTGGCACCCTCGGTGCTATGGACAACACCATGATGGCTCTTTTTCAGCAATTTCTTCAGAATCAAGCCCAGTTGATCGCGGCTCACGCTGGCAAGCGTCAACTACCCCTGATCGAGAAGATCAAACGCCAGGAAGACTTTCCTGCGTGGCGAGACAAGCTCATCCGCGTTCTTCAACGCCACAACCTCGACAAATATGTCCTTACTGACGTTCCTCGACCTGAGAGCCCTACGGAACTGAAGCAGTGGCTCGACGACCGCGCCGACGTTGACGACTACCTCCAGGCTACTGTTGGTGACCTCAAGGTCTGGACCATCCTACAGGGTATGGGCTGGAAAACCACAGACCTAGATCCCAAGAAAACCTTCGACAAGCTTACCCAATACTTCGAGGGCGGCTCCATTGACGGACTGGTCACCCTCCACCAAGAATTCGCTACCATTCGCCGTGAGGCCTTTGCCTCGATGGAAGCCTTTCAAGCACGCGTCAACTACCTCAAGAACCGCCTAGGCAGAGGAATCAGCATTCAAGATGCCTGACGATGGTTACACCTGGATGACGCTCAGGGGCATCGCCCACGAATACCCTGACCTCTACAACCGTTGCGTCATCGCCATCCAGAACAAGACGCTTACCTGGAGCACCCTGATGGAGGAGCTTCAACGCATCGCTGTCACAGAGAACGCGAAACCCGCCCTGACAACCGTTCGGATCGACAAGAAGGATGACAGCACCACGAATACCAACAACAACAAGAGGACTCCCTTCCGGGGGACCTACAGCACTTGCAAGAAGTCAATCTCTCGGAACCACAAACACTGCCGGGGCTGTGATGGCCACATCCTGAAGAACGCTGACGACTGTTGGTGGTGCGACCCTGAGAAGGCACCTGATACGTGGCAATACAAGGAGATCGCGAGGCTGAAGAAAGCTGAGCGGCAACGGTCAACAACCGCACCTCTTCATCAACAGTCTGGCGTAGCCAACGCCTCAACGTCAAAACCACCCACGGAAAACTCGACCAAATCTGACAACAAGGCGAAATCGGTCCTCTTCAGTACGAGTCTACTACGCCTGCCTACAGACATGTCGTTTTTTCACGCGGGCCCGCAGCGCAAGTAAGCGCTGAAGTCCAACAGGCCCTCAAGGCGATTCTATACGACACGTTGAAGGACTTGGTGGTTTACGATTCGGGCTGTGGCGCCACGACCTTCAACCATACTAAGTGGTTCAAGACCCTCCAGCCATTGCCAATACCAACGACGAGCCTATCCTCGAGTGGCAACCTCACATGCGTCACATATAGGCACTACGTGCCTGACGACAACACTATCGTGTGAACAGTCGTGACGATGGAACTGGGCAACGCCTGTTACCAACCTTCATCGCCATGCAACCTCCTATCCTCTTTGCAGCTATTCGACAATGGCGTTGTATGGGACCAGATCAACAACGCCCTGATCCATCGAGAAAGTGGTCAAACCCTCGCCGAGATGTTACGGCACAACAACGTTCCTACCATTCCAGCCAAACCGACAGAGACATCACCACCTGTTATGACTTCCCTGCTTTCAGTACCCTACCGGAAGATGCATCGCCGCCTAATGCACGCCAGCAAAACCGTAGTTGAGGAAGCTTGCAAGCGCGCAGGCATCGTCCTTACCGCCAAAGAAGACTCCTTTTGCGAGGGATGCACGATGGGCAAGGCGACTGATCAGCTAGGAAAGGAAGCCCCTGTTCAGGGCAATGGCCCCTTCGACTTCGTTCGAATGGATCTAGAACCCACAAGAATCCTGGGCATCTCGGCTACAGATATAGCATCCACATCATCGATATATGTCGAATTACCACTGATCAAATTCGTCAGGACCAAAGGCGACGCCTTCAACGCAATCAGGGACTGGATCGAAATGATCCATACCCAAACCAGCGAGCGTGTCAAAATAATCGGCATCGACGGTGGCACTGAATTCGGACAGGCATCACGCCCTTTCGCCGACAGCGCCTTCGACGCCTACATCCGCTCCAAAGGCATCGTTGTCTTCCGCACGCCAGCACACGCCGTGGATGAACGGGAAGGTTGAACGCGCTGCGAGAGACGTACTAGACAAGGCTAGGGCCACTATTATCGCCTACAAGATTCCAGAGCGCCTGTGGCCGTTCGTCATGGAGACCGTGGTTCAAACGATCAATGCCCTGCCGACAAGAGCAAATCCAGGATTACGAAGCCCACAGGAACAACTCGCTATAGCATTGAAGATGCCAGACTCGGCCCGCCAACCGTATATTCGCCACTTCCGTGCTTACTTCTACGAGGCGTACTACTACGTCAAACCACAGAGGCGGGACCACAGCGACAAATTTGCACCCAGAGCCGAGAAAGGCCGGTTGATCGGTTACGCTGACTTACACGGCAAGATCTACTGATCTGGAACCCTCTCACTGATACGATCATTCGTGCTAGTGCGGTTCGATTCAACGAAGGCCCTGACTTCAAGCCTGACAACGACGTCGAGGATACTAAATACGAAGCAGTCTTTGCCGACACCATATCTGAAGAAGAGGAAGCTCTCGTTCGCACTCAGAAATCCATCACGTTGACCAATCCCACTGGAAAGGAACAACAGATCGGCTATCAGCCTGATCAACAAGAACCACAACAGCAGGATCAAGAAGATCAACAGGAGGAAGAAGATGCTCTCGACTGTTTGATGCCCACGACAACGTACAGGACGAGATCGTCGTCAAAATACCATATACAACAACAAATCTCCCAACGCCCGAGGCGACACCTGCTCCCGAGCATCAACCTTCTTCTAGCAATGACGAACACCACCAACCTCCGCCACTTGACGGCGACGACTTGAAGGAAATACAGGGCGAGGCACCTGTCCCTCCTGATCACCACCTGGCGCCTTATATAGGACATGCCCACGAAGACCCTACGCAACCAACAACGTCGACGACGACCGAGTCGATGGGGGGGTCCACCAATGAACCTGACGAACAGTCAACAAGCCGGCACGACGTGGAAACGCCAAATATCACACCGACGGCTATTACGCCAAATTGGCCAAAGGTCAACTTCCAGGGCAGAGCTTCTATACGGCTCATTTGACCGAACCACCTCCACCTGCGCCTCTCATCACCTGGCGCTATCCCACATCAAAGTTGAACACGATATTGAGACCTCTCGTCGTGCCAACTTCCCCAAGAACTATCGACAAGCGACTCGCCTCAGCAACTTCAACGACTACTGCTACCCGCTATGCGGCAACAAGACGACAGCCTGATCGCCAAGAAAGTCTACGACTTAGTACCCAAACGCCCAGGGATACGGTCCTGCCCAGCAAGTGGGTATTCGACGAGAAAGTCGATCCAAAAACTGGCACTGCAATAGCGAGAGCGAGATAGGTTGTCTGCGGCAACTTTGATCAGGGCTCCTGGGACTTACAGGACGTGTATGCCGCCGTCGTCAACAGCGTCACCGTCAAGACCTTCTTTGCCCTCGTAGCGGTACAGGACCTCGAGTGCTACCAATTCGACTTCAAGACCGCCTTCCTCAACGCACCTATCCCTAATGGCACTAAATACTACGTCGAACCACCGCCAGGACTAGGCAAACCGGCTGGATACGTCTGCAAGCTCAACAAGGCTTTATACGGCTTACGCCAGAGCCCACTATACTGGTTCCTCGCCATCAAACCTGTTATGGAATCGCTGGGCTTCACTGCCCTCTCCTCAGACCTTTGCCTCTTTCGTTACAAAGAACTTGGCGCCCTTGTTGTTCTGTACGTTGACGATCTCCTCATCGCCGCTATCACTGTGAATATCATCAACAGTATTCGCGACCGCCTACACGCCATTTACGACCTCAAGGAATTAGGCGAAGTGAAGCGTTTCCTGGGATTTGATGTGATGCGCGACCGCACAGCTAGGAAGATCTTCATCTCACAATCCTCATACATCAAGACCCTGTTGGAAAAGGTCGGTATGGGATTGCAAGCCAGCCGCAACACCCTGGCCGAGCAAATTCGAACTCCCTACTACGTGGGAACCCTTGACGACTGAACAGAAAGGCTACATCAAGAAGACTGGATCTATCAACTGGATAGCGAGTGGTACACGACCAGACATCAGTTACACTACATCGCGACTATGCGAGGCAAATGCTGGGCCCTCGCAAGCCCACCTCGACCTTATGAAGCACCTCTTTCGTTACCTGCGTGGCACCGTTGATCAAGGTCTGGAATTCGGTGGCCATCTCGACATCAACGACCTCAAACTCACTACATTTGCCGATGCGAGCTGGGCAGACCAACAACCCTCACGGCATTCGACTAGAGGCCACGTGGTATTCGTTGCCGGTGGCCCAGTTATCTGAAGACGAAAAAACAGTCCTTCGTTGCCCTCTCAACTACAGAGGCCGAGTTCACCAATCTTACACCTGCGGCACAGTCGACTCTGTGGGTGGCGAAGATACTGGAGGAATGCGGCGCACCGCAACCATCGCCACAGATCCTCTTTACTGACAGCCTCAACGCCTACCTGGCCGTCATGAATCCACTGAATGTAGCCAGAACTCGCTGCATCGACATTCGTTACAAGTGGATCATCGAGCAAGTCCAACGCGGCCGTCTGAAGGTTACCCACATCAAAGGCATTGACATGGCTGCCGACGGCCTGACGAAGCCACTGTTACGTGAGAACCACGCCAAATTCGTCAGACTGTTGGGCATGATCGCAAAGAAGATTCCATGGGCAGACTGAACATAGGGTGGATTTGATGGAATTTGCCAGGAACCTTTTGAAGGAACCTCAACACCATGGATTTAACCTGTAGATAGTCAACAGGGCACTGGGAATAGCCTCGTGCCGGCAGAGGAGTGGCTGTCTGTGGGGGGGTGTGGTGTGAGACCCACTGGTCCCACACCTTCATCTCAGCCATCCACCCCCTGCCCCTGAGTTCGCTGATCTTCCACTCCTTTCCAACAACAACAACAACAACAACATCAACCTCAACACCATAGCGAATATCACCACATTCGCCGGCCCTCGCGCCGTTCCCCCTTACACTCGTAGAGTCGTCACCAAATAGTTGCAATACACTCTTGGGACCGTTACACTGCAAATCCATATATAACCCTGAAAACACAACCTCGCTGAAATCAGCAAACCTTAACAAAAATCTTTTTGGCTTTCAAGATCATCTCTCTGTGTAACGGGCTGAGCCCTGGGCAGGCCTCGGCCACCCTCAGCCAACCCCTAACCCTCGTGCGCGCCCCTGCCCCTGAACGTCAACATCAACATCGCGGGCAACGACCCTCATCGTGCCTGCCTCTTTCGGGTTGTTGCCTTCCTCTGGTCAGGCAGAGGCCACGTCACCCACTTTGCCATGTCCTTCCCCCTCTTCCTCGTTCCCCTTTTCTTTCTTCTTCTTCTTCTTTTCTCCAAGATTGGATGTACTCGTAGAGTCGTCATCAGATAGTTGAAATACACTCCTGAGACCGTTACACTCTGATACTTGATATTGAAATGGAAACACCAGAAATAATGCTAATAGAGCTAGTTTCTCGTTAAAGAATAGTGGGCTTAAGTGCCATAGCTTAGAATTGAGCTAAACTAGGAATTAATCTCAACATAATTACTTAACATAAGAAATAAAGCTGTATTTTAATCTTTAAGAACTAAGTAAGCTAGTTTCAGAGTTAGAGAGAATTCTATCAAGGTTTGGTGATTTTGACGAGGTTGCGTTTTTCAGGGTTATATGTGGATTTTGAAGTGGACCGCTCGCTTATATGGACCGTTCGCTTATTGTTAAGAGTGATGGGCTCAAGTGTAGGGAAATTGGGGATGTGTTTATTGAGTTGAGTTGTTGGTTGTAAGGTTGAAGTTGTGGAAGAAGTGGAAGATGGGGGCAATGGCTACTTAATAGCCATTGTGGGGCAACAAAGGCAGGCAAAGCGGTCTTGTAAGTGTGGGAGGTCAAAGACCTCTTTGCAAGACTTATAATGTACGTTAACGTTAGGTATGCAACTTGAATGACGTCACATTAGAACTACGGATGACCGTAAAATTGCAGTAATCTGGAGTTACAATCTGAGAACTTTTCACCCCAAAAAGACGACCAAACCTTATACCCACCCTCCCTGAATCTACAGATCCTTCATACACCTATCAGCATGCTGCCTAACGCTCGGGTACACATCCCGGTAAGCGGTGGCGCCCATCCAGGCATCCAAGTGTCCCTTGTCCGGAAACACCTTACGGTCGTACAACTGCTTGCCGTGCGCATTGCACAGGATCGAGTAGGAAATGTCGGTATTCTCGGCCGTGTAGACCATGTTATCCGTACCGGACAGGAACAGGATCGGGATGCCCTGCAGCCGCTTAATGTTCTCGGGCGTTACGAGGTTCTCGCGGGTCGGCTCGTTGGTCGTCACGCACCCGACGCGTCCCGCGTGCATGAGCCACTCGAGCGAGCGCATCGAGGTGCCCCCGAGGAATTGATCCAGACGCTCGTGTGTCTCCGAGTTGAGGTTCTTGTGTGTCCAGGGCTGCGGGCGGCGGGGCCTGGTTAGCTAGGGCCCCTTCCGTGGAGTGTGACGGTTGGTAGTACTTACCGGCCAAAAACCAACTCGCTCCTGTGGCAGACGACGGATCTGCACGTTCGCGCGGGTCGCCCACGGGGTAAGCGCAGGAGCTGATTAATCAGCCGCTGGAGGTACGTGTCGTTACGGCTACTCGTGCAGTCCCAGTACGGGCTGACAAGTTTGCTGTAAAGCTTCACCGGAAGATTGGATAGCAATTGGTTGACCATACCAAACTTGGGGTTCATGAAGACCATGGAGCAAGTGATTCCCCGGATCCAATCTCCGGGAATCGTGCCATCGAGGAGGCCGCAGGCCAGGGCTGATGAGCCAGCGCAGTGCGCAACCACATAGATCTTTGGCTTCTCTTCTCCGCCTTGCGTGTTGCGGATGTGTTCCAGCGCAGCGCGGATGTCTTGCCGCGCGTCGTAGGCGGTGTATCCTTGCTGGGCCACGGGGGTGCGGCCGACGCGGTGCGTGACACAATATGCTCGGTAACCGGCCTCGCGGAAGTAGCTGATGGCGTTCCTCTCGATAGTAGGAGGGCGAAAATGGTGTGGTCGTTGCCTCTCCCGAGATGAAGAGGATGATGGGTGCCGGCGCAGCTGGCTGCCCACCGGCGGCTTTTGTCACGACTGGGTCCCACATGAGCATTATCGATTTGACCCCGTCGGCTGCCACCACGCGCGTGGACTGGGACGGAGGTGTCGCCAGGTATGTGCTCGCTATTCGCGCACCCTGGCCACTGAGACTGCCCAATGGTGAGAGGAAGGGAACCGCAAGTTGCTTGGTGAAGAAGCTGAAATAGCTTGCCGCAGATCTGAGCCTTTCCCAGTAAGACGGCCCGCTCGCCTGGAAGGTCGAGAGACCAGTCAAGAAATCCGTGGGCTGAACGTGCAGCATGCCGCGCCCGACGACCGTGTCGCTGCGGTCCGTGATTGTGACGTACAGCGTGCTTGTCTGCTTCCAGACCCGTACTGGATCAAGGAAGGCCGCTGGGTTGACGATCTTGTAGCCGTGGAAATGCAGTTGCCTGCCGCTCGTTGACACCATATTGAAGTCATACGTCAGGTTTGTGGTGTCGGGCTCTCTCGAGTCGTGATGAAACACCTGGAAGGTACCTCGCTGGACGAGGAACGTTCCTCCAAGGCCGCTGCAGGCGAAGGTTCCGGTCAGGTTGGCTGGATGGAGGCTGCTGTTGACCACTTCGTAACTTCAGCACTACTCTCCATGGTAGAGCTGGGGAACTTACATTCCGAGACGTCCCAGGACTTCACGGTAAGGAAGAAGTGTGCGGCTTCGCCTTGGCTGCGGGCCATTTTCGCGGCGTCCTCGAAGTCTTCGACCTCGCCCCCAGCGTGAATGAATCCGGACATGACCTCGGTGAATTCCACCCCGGATTTCGCGCTGTCCGTAGCCTTGGCAATCACATTCGCCAGCCTGTCAATGCTTTCATCTTGTTCATTGGTGGTCACGGGAAACTTTGGATTGCCGAACAGATCCAAGATCCCTGTTTTCAACTGTCAGCAGTGGTCCTCAGTGGAATATCTCATGAAGATTACCGTTCTTGGTGCCGTAGTCTATGGAAATGCGTTGCTCCCGGGCAGCGAGTTCGACGGACCTTTCCGCGAGGGCAGTGATGGTGGCAAACGGGTTCACGCCCAGTGCCGCTGGCAGGTTGGAGGCGTCACAGACCACCAGGCCTTCATGCACTTCTGTCCCTTCGCCCTTGAATACCTGGCCCATGTGGTTTGTCACGCCATGTCTGCCCGTGCCATCTGGGCTGATGCGTGCTCCGCCCCTGTGGGATGTATTAGAGGTGTTCTGTCGTTGAACTAAACTGGACAACCTACATGGGTGAACGGTAATCTCTTGTTTGCCAAGGAGAGTCCAAACGGGGTTGGCAATAAAGTTTCCACCGACAGCGGCCGTCATCGATTCCAGGAATTCATGGATCCTAGACACGGACTTGGAGCGGCCTACCCCTGAGTATGAGAGCACGGGCGTGTTTTCCTTGAGCGTGAGGGTGCCCTGGCTGCTGTCGTGGGACATAATTAGGTAGGCCGCGGTCCTTTGTACGCTGCCGCGAACCCAGTAGGGCCCGAGAACCTTGCTCTTCAGTCGTGACGCATACTTTGCTGCCTCCCGGAGCGGGGTGTATAAAGGGCGCCTCGGGTCTGGTAGGTACTCCAGAATGGGAATCATGATGGGTGCGAGAGCGAACGGCACGGCGCAATCTTCAACCACGAATCCGTCTAGGGTTTTTCTCTGATCTCGCAGATCAAGAACCGCATTGATACATGGTCCGACCGGGCGGTCTGGACTCGGACGAGGGTTTCCAATGCAATTTACTTCGTAATCTGTGTTGTAACTGTCCCGGGCGGACGGATTAGCTTGCTTGTCGACGTTGGTGAAGCGCTGCAATGAGAAGAGAACTTGCCCAAAACCCAGCATATCTCCATTCCCACTCATTTCAGTCCCGACTTCATTACTGATTTCGAGACCAAACCGCTGGCTGCGCAGCAGGATCTCGGTAGTCCCGAGACTTCCAGCACCGAAGAAGACGAGCTTCTTTGCGTGCACCCACATCAAGTCGTCATAGAAGTTCAAGAAGCGGTCTCGCTTGCCCGCGCGCCACGCAAAGTAGACAATATACCCTCCCCCAGGGGGGGCCTTCGCCACTTGGCGCACCTCGCACTCGCAGAAGATTTCGGCGCCCCAGTTCCACGCGTCGCTGATGTACGTCACCAGAGTAGTTGATTTGCTCCCGTCGTTGATACCGGTGGCGTCCATCCCGGTCAGGGTCGACGCGTGCATGAAGACGCCTGTGCTGTTGGGTCCGTCTTCGAAGCGGGTTGTTTGTGGAACCAGCTGGAATTTGTCCCCACAGGCCATGAGCTCCGCTTGCTTCTTGAGCACGCTCGTTTTGAGCAGTTTGGGGAAGCTTTCTGGGTACGTCGTTGGCTCAAGAACCTCCTTGGCGCGCTCGTAGTCTTAAGATACGTCAGACTTCCAGTCTCGAGAAAAGCCAGAAACACAGAAAGATCAAACCCACATTTCGTCCACTTCTCCTCTCCCCTCAGCTCCTCTGGCCACACGTTCATTTTCTGCACGGCCGGATGCGGCTCCAAAAACACGTTGGCATTCACCAAACTCGTCCCTCCAAGCCCATTGGCCATGTACACATTCTGCCCGTCCCCAACCGCAAAGTGATACAACCCCGTCGGATTACCCATGTCCACAAGCTTGCCGGGGACGCTCCGTCTGTCTCCCGGAGCAAACTCGCCGCTGACGCGCAGCTCCTCCATCGCGTCCGGGAGCGTCTCGGGGAACTCGCCGGGCCATCGCTCCTTGCCGCGCTCCAGCACGCAGACGCTCTGTCGGCCACGCGCCATCCGGCTGGCGGCTACACCCCCACCGTACCCGGAGCCAATGACCACGACGTCGTACGACGGCCGCATCAGCTCGACGGGGCGGGAGAGACGGGGGTATGGGCCGTGTGAAGGGTGTGATGAGGGGGCTTGGTGGGGAATGCCGTTTCCACTGGCATGGGAGGGACCCCATGAGCGGCCTCTGTATGCTCGCTCTTGGTAGGGTACGCCATCTGGACCGTCGCGCACCCCGGCGGCGCCATCTGGCTCTGAGGTTGGGCTGACCCTGTGTGGTTCTCGACGTCGCTTGACCTCCATGGTGGTGGTGTTGATGGTGGTCGTCTTCAGATACACGGGCAGGGGGCAAAAGTGTGAAGTGTAGGGGCGGATCCGTTGTAAATATACTACTGACTAGTACTGAGAAGAGTAGGTAGAGTTTGAGATGCTAAGTTCAGGCTATCTTTTTGGGTTCTTCAGGTTCCATCCTGTCACCATTTCAGGAGGTCCAAGTTATGAAGGCTTCATTGTCTTGAGTCGATACCAGTGTATAGACGGATTTGGTCTGGCCGCTTTGCGCAATCTCATCCCATAAGGCAAGGTACAATCGAACCCTGGGTTTGTGTGTTAGCGCGGAACTGGCATTTACACCTTTACACTTCTTTCACTCTCAATTTTCCGCCATTTTTCCCCCCCCTTCCTCTGACGTACTTTATAAGAGAGTCGCACATATAAGCGAGTCGCGCACTCTAGCAAATTTTGATGGGGCTGCGCGCAGAAAAACGTTAAGAAAATGCTAGCGGAATTAACAATGTTCTACCACTTTTTGCGTGTAGCCCCACCAAAATTTGCTAGTGTGTGCACTCGCTTATAAAGTACGTTAATTATACCTTTTGTTTTTTTCTTCCGTTACCTTTTCTCTTACGTTTTATCTATTTTTCAGTTATCTCTCTTTTGATCGTTCTTTCCCTTTTTTTTTTTACTTTCGTTGTTTAGATTCTATTCCTTCTATTCTTCCATTCTTTTTCGCTGCCATGTTCCACGCTATCAAACAAACCAGGGCTGGATTGTACCCAGTCCGAGCATGAATAAGGTATCTATATGCTGCTCCAGCCACGATTTCGATATGATGTATGCGCTCTTCAATAACAACGTCATCCAGCTTTGATCATGGTGTAGATTGAATGCAGACGGCCTAACCATTGCATCATTGCATCAATGGTTGCATCTGAAGTCGTCTTTCCGACGGGCCGTTCGCTTTCACATGTCAAAGCAATCTGTCTTATTTTGCACTCGCAGAACTGAATCAACCGTGACTTGATTTGACGTAAGGTAGTTGGCTAAGAGAGTCATGGCTCTTACCCGGACTGCTCTAGTCTGCTCATGGGACCAGCCGATTGCTGGTGCCATCCGAAGCCATCTTCCGACCCTTCGTGAATTGCCATCAGCCCCGCGTCTGCGGATATCGCCGCTGCTAGTTTTAGCATATATTCACTCATTAGGGGTAACTCAGGAAGCTTCCCAGTAAGCAATACAATCAGCTGGTCATACCTACTGTGCAGACATAGTTTCAAACATTGTTGTGAACCTCTGGCTTCAGCGAACCTTAGTACCCAGTCGTCGATACCTTCAGTGAACCCTTTCAGAGTTCTGGTCTGATCTGGTTCGTCACAATTGCTTATTATACAACGGTCAATTTAGTACATAGAAGGAAGAAGGAGGAGTCATCGACTGTTATAAACGCTAATTTGTGACCTATCTCCCATCTACTTACTTAGCTAGACTGCTCCTAGATAGGAGGCGCTTATAGTAGGAGCAGCTCACCATATAAGCAGCTTACCTGCCTTGAGCCAGTCGGTACCGGCTTAGAAACTTGGAGCCGAATAGCAATGAACGGCTTATAAATGGCTTATAGGTTCTCAAGCAGCTCGTGCCAAGCTGGATGAAGAATTGTCTGCGGCTGGGCACTCTAATGGCATTATTGGTGGAGCTCTGTTCGGTTTTGGATGGTGCACGCTTACAAGAGTGCTGCACCTCTTAGAACCCAAGGTATTAATACCGCTTCTCCGACCTCCAGAATCGCCAGTCTTCCAAACCTTCCCCTTCATTTTGTTCCATAGTTTTTATATCACGCTGGACCGACCCTGGCCAATGAAAGTCACTTGTGATCATGTGGATTGCCTTGTCTAGGACACCAGAGGTATTGTAGCATTGTGAGCAACAACACCAGCACGAGAGAGTGCCCAAAGGTATAAGGAGAACTAAGGATCGTTTCAAATCCCTGCTATGTCCTTCACGCTCTTCCCTGACAGGCAACAACACATACTGGGAGGCGGTCATCGCTGAAGCCCGTACGAACTCACTATTTCAACGTTCGTAAGGAGCTTATCAGAACTGCCGACAGTGCCTACGACAATCACAAGGAGTCCACGAAGCTCAACAGCACGAAGAGCTCGCCACCAAGCTAGGCGCAATTCAAAGAGGCATGAACTCCCTCGAGAAGCTGCTGGGTCTGCGCCGCTTCCGCCAGCTCATGAACCAGAATCTCGGCCAAGCCTCCTCGGCTGTCCTGGACCAACATGGCAGCCAGGCCTTGTAAGTCTTGTAACCCTGAAGCATTCCGTTTGTACATGCGTGTCGCTGACGCCTTTCGGCACAGATGCTGTCCTCGTTCGGACAGAGGGCTCGCAAGGATTCCTCCTTGAGAACATCCGGTCCATCGTTTCCAGGTAAAGAAAGAGAATGAGAAGTGACGCGGGGAGTGTGGCAGAGCCAACAAGCCGGGGATGTGACAGATGGAAGTTGAACCAACATTGCTCACGAAAGAAAATGGATGTGGATGAAGAAATGGAACACCCAAGGTTGTGGGTGGGAATGAAGCATTGAAGGGAAAAGAATGTATTTCAATTGCATTAAGCCCTATCAAGTAAAGATCTTCTGCTAGTACGAATAGATGAAACCCGTTGCAACTCCCCAACCCTTTGTGCTTCTTTCACATGGCCCTCGAAGAGTCAACGCGACTGTATTATCTGACAGTCTGTCGGTCGGATCAGAAAGGGAACCCTAACCCTAGAAGTGTTAGGGAAACGGCAAAAATGACTCGGATACCGGAGTCGAACCCGGGCTGTTGAGAGAGCAGTCACTTCTGAGTAGTGAGAGTCAACGATGTTACCGCTACACCATACCCGATTGAGTCGAGCGTGGTTCCGACCAACTGTTGGCAGACGGCGGACGTAGTTCAGCCTATGAGCGCCAGTGGCGCTCTCCGAATTGTCCCTTGGCAGTGCCTGGCAGTATTCCAGTGTCTTTATTCTCGGGCAAAGCAACTTAATTTCGAACAGACCATTCGAATTCGAACAGCAAATACGACAACATGGGGTGCTGGCTCCAACAGCCGACCATTTTGTCATCTTAATCCCACGGCCCACCGCCCCGTGTGGAGGAGCAGAAGACCGAATCCAGCGATCCAGTTCACGTGCACCCGCGCAACAAACGCGCCCTGTGGCGCCTGCAATCCGAATGGATTTCGGCGCCTTGATTCGCGGAATGCTCCAACGCCGAGATGCTCGAGCAGGTTTTTTGCGAACGCGATCACGACTATCGAACGCCACACGGTCATCTTGGGCTCCGTGAGGGGTTCTGAGGTCATCACTGACGATGCTGAAGCCGTCTTTGTTCGAGGATAAAGAGAGGGCAAGATGCCTCAGCATTGGGGTCGAACACCTCTAACCATGACCTGGACGGTTCAGCGATCTTCTGAACAATCCCACTAACCGAGAACCAAGATCGATATAGTATTTTCCGCCACCATCATGAGCGACTGGAAGCCGCCCAAATTTGGCTCCCCGTGTGGCTGGGCATCTCCGCCAAAGATCTCTCGCGAGGTATCTCCCTACCCATACCGCTGTTCCCAAAAAGCCTCCTAACGTCAACCACTTCTGCAGCCGAGAAGTTCTATGCCACAGTCTTCAACTGGTCCTTCCGCGACCCCAAATTGCCCACACCCAACATCAACGAACCCGAAAAGTCCAAGACCCGGCTCTTCGACTTCAACCCTGACATCTCACTGTCCGGCGGCATCCAAGACCGCCCCGAGAGGGACGGCACAGGCACGCCTGCCGCAGGGCCAGGAGGCACCTGCGTGTACTGGCTGTCGAGGACCTAGACAAGATTGCCGAGGTGATCGAGAAGGCGGGAGGCAGGATGGTCGGGAGCAAGGAACCGGTGAAGGAAGGGGAGTCGGGACTGTATCGGTATTTTGAGGATACAGAGGGGAACGTTGGCGGGGTTTATCAGTTCCTTGGTTGAGCAACGTGTGGCGCTTTTCAATGCAACAGGCTGTGGTCGATGCCAGTTTGGTTGAAGCTCAAGAAAAGACGCAGTGACGATCCTCACCTCTCGTTCGACTAATCTTCCGTCGCCATGTTGCTCAGATCGCGAACGCGCAATGCAAGGTTCTAGAGGCATGCTTCGCGTCACTTACATGGCACGCTGCGTCATGTCACACTACAGGAGGGCTTGGCGAATGAAGGGAAAGGAAGCTTACGAGTGTTAAGAGAGCATACCAAAGGGTGACGATCTCAATGCTTGCCGACCAGGTCGGCCTTGGTAGGAATGCGCAGATCATGTCAGTTTCCCCTTCCAGATACCCCGACATAGAAATTGCAGAAAGTGACTTGCTTATATCCTGTATATTCGAGTGGCTGAGATTTATTGGGCTAAGCTGCGTCTGGTACTCTGGAAAGCCACCGAAAATAACAAAACAAACCGGGAGCCTTGCAGGCAGACAACACAAATGTTACGGGCTGGTACGATATGTCGAGCTGCATTTCCTTGCTGACTGAGCAGTCGACACGGCGCTGAGCACGCCAAAATGCAGATCGACGCACGACACCTGCTCCTATTGAGTTGGGATTTGCTCTACAGCCCGTGGTCTATTTGATTCGTACCCTGGCGAAAGTGTATCTCCTTCTATCTCCTCGACGAACAATACGTGTGTTTTCTTGTCCAATGGGGGTGGGAAAAACCGGAGAGAACATGTTGCTTTGCGTGAGCAACAGACTGGGGTATGGAGACGCCGGGGAAGGCCGGGCAGGCTATGCCCCAGCTGCGGCAAGGCGGTCGCTGTCGGCGCCTGTGTGATAAATGCGGGGAGGTAGCCGAGACCAGCGTCGGCCAGGCCGCAACTTCGCAGTACACGTGTATGGGCTGTGTGGGCCGTCGCAGGCCCACAGAAGTGCATCTCACGCCATGCTGAGGGAGGTGCGTGCAGGAAACAGTTGCGCGCTACACCATCACCACTACCGCTGCATGTCGGGGACTCGCCGCTCATTGGCGGCCTCAGGTTGTGAGATACCCGCTGTGAAATGCGCGCTCAGCCCCGGCCTCTGATTAGTGCCTAAATATGCCCAATACGCAATAGGCTGTGCCATGGGTGGCGGTCTAACAGATGATGTGTTGCGTGGTGGCACGTGACCGACCACACAGCGGTTTCATCCACCACCTTCTGCCCTGGGCTTCTTTTCCTCCTTCAACAACACAATATCATCAACTGACCACAAGGCTGTTGTTCCTGCAACAGGTTATAAGCCCTCTTCTTCCCTACGCCTGTTGCAGCATCATCATCAACTTCCATCAAATTCGAGGTCTTTGATCGACTTTTCCACTGCGAAATACGCCAGGAAGAGCGACACCACGTTGATCAGTACTAGGCGAAAGGCTTAGACTGACGGACCTCCTCTCTTTTCTCGAACTCGGTATTGTCAAAGTTAACGATATCTTCATTCCTTTCGACCATTCTCTTCAAGTCCGTTCAGTCGTTCACCAAGATGGCCGACAACTACCAGGATAGCGCCATAATAGCATTGTTCCAGCAATTTCTATAGCAATAGGCATAGATGATCGCTACGCAAGTGACGAAACGCCAGTTGCCTCTCATTGACAAGATCAGGCGACAGGAAGACTTCCCCGCGTAGCGCGACAAGCTCATTCGCGTTCTTCAACGACATAATCTCGACAAATACATCTTGACCGACATCCCTGCACCTAAGGATCAACCCGGCTTGAAGCAGTAGCGTGACGACCACGCTAATATCGACGATTACTTATAGGCGGTTGTTGCTAACCTCAAGGTTTGGACCGTCCTGAAGGGTATAGGCAGAAGGCTACCGACGTTGACCTAAGGAAGACCTTCACAAGCTTACTCAGTACTTCGAAGGCGGATCCATCGACGGCTTGGTCACCCTCCACCAGGAATTCGCCAATATACGCCGCGAGGCCTTCGCTTCAATGGAGGCCTTCCAGGCACGCGTCAATTACCTGAAGACCCGGCTTGAAGCCGATGACTTACCTTTCTAGATGAAGGACGAAGGTTATACCTGGATGATACAAAGGGCATCGTACGCGAGTACCCTGATCTATACAACTTTCGGTTATCGCGATCAACGACAAACACCTTACCTAGAGCGATTTGATGAGGAACTACAGCGGATTGCTAACTAAGAACGCGCAACCTATGCTAACGAACGTCAAGATTAATAAGTCTATAGACAGGAAGTCGGACGACAAAAAAGATGACGGCAAGCCTTATAACGTTTGTCAATAGCCGTTGAAGCGAAGTTTCAAACACTATAGCGGTTGCGGCACCTATATCTTCTATAGGATCAAGACCTGCTAGTACTGCAATCCTGAGAAGGCTCCTAATAACTAGGAAAATAAGGTAAAGGCGATATAATAGAAGGCTAAGCGCTAGAGGTCAACAACTAGCCCTCTTCATCAATAGTCTAGCGTAGCTAACGCGGCGACTATAATACTATAGACATCGTCGTCCAACAGTATAGCTAAAAAGGTCCTGTTACGACGAACCTCGCCAATCTGCCTGCCTCTAAGTGGTCTTTTCAATAGGGCCCGTAGCGCCTTTAGCGTTGAAGTCCAATAGGCCCTTAAGGCGATTCTACTCGACTTGCTAAGGACATCGTAGTCTACGATTCGGGCTATAGCAAGACGACCTTCAACAACCCAAGTAGTTCAAATTCTTGAACTACTCCTAATCCCAATAACGAATCTCTCTTCTAGCAACCTTATAGAGGCTATACATATAGGGGTTATAAGCCTGACGACGATGTTGTCTTCTAGCACCGAGGTGACGATGGAGCTAGCCAAAGCCCTCTACCAACCGTCATCGCCCTAAACCTCGTCTCCTCGAAGGACCTCCTTAACGACGAAGTCTTCTAGGACCAATACAATAATACTCTATTCTATCAACGCGACGGTCAAACACTCGCCGAGACGTGGCACCTCAATGTCCCTATTATCACGGCCAAACCAATAGCTATATCGTCATCCATCACTAGACTCTCTTTCGCATCGGTACCCTATCGAAAAATGCACCGCCGCCTGATGTACGCTAGCAAGGCTATTGTTGAAGAGGCTTGCAGGCGTATAGGCATCGTTCTTACTAAAAGGAAGATTCCTTTTGCGAGGGCTATATAATAGGCAAGATGACTGATCAACTAGGCAAGTAAGCCCCTATTCAGGGCAACGGCCCTTTCGACTTCGTACGTATAGATTTAGTAACCTATAAGAACCCTAGGTACCTCGGCTATAGGTATAGCATCTATATTATCGACGTCTAGTCAAACTTCTACTAGGTCAAGTTCGTTAAGTTGAAGGGCGAAGCCTTTAATGTACTAAAGGACTAGATCGAGATGATCTATACCTAGATAGGCCAACTCATTAAGATTATTAGGCATCGATGTAGTACTGAATTTAGACAGGCATCACGACCTTTTTCTAATAGCACCTTCGACGCGTATATCCGATCTAAAGGCATCGTTGCCCTCCGCACCCTACTATATACTCCCTAGATAACGGGAAGATTAAACGTACGCTAAAGAGGTAGTGGAAAAGACCCGGTCAACGATCATTGCCTATAAGATTCCTGAACGCCTATAGCCTTTCGTTATAGAGAGCACCGTCCAGATCATCAATTCGTTACCGACAATAGCGAACCTAGGATCACGAAGCCTATAAGAGCGTTCGCTATAGCGCTGAATATGCTAGAGCCAGCACGCCAGCTATATATTCGCCATTTCCGTGCCTATTTCTGCGAGGCATACTACTACGTCAAACTATAGAAGAGGATCTATAGCGACAAGTTCGCTGCTAGGGCTTAGAAAGGGCGTTTGATTGGTTATACTAATCTATATAGCAAGATATACTAGATCTAGAACCCCGTAACTAAAATGTTATTCGCGCTAGCGTAGTTCGATTCAACGAAGGCCCTGACTTCAGGCCTAACGACGACGTCGAAGATACCGAATATAAAGCTGTCTTTACCGATACTATATCTAAAGAGGAGGAAGCTATTATACGCGCGTAGGAATCCATCACGTTCAGCCATTCTACTAGAGAGGAGGGACACTCGGCTATTAGCATTATCAACCGGAATCTCGCTAATAGGACCCTGATCGACAATAGGGTTAGTCACTATAAGAGGACGGCAAGGAGGATAGCGTTGTAGACTAGTATAACGCCCCGGTCGATCCTATTAAGGATCCGCCTACGATTCAACTCCCTACGCCTCAATCAACACCCGAGGTCACGCCTGAGCCTCAATCTCCCCCTAATACTAACCAACTATAGCCACTTAATGGAGACGATCTGAGGGAGATATAGGGCGATGCTCCTATTCTACCCGATCACCCTCTTGTGCCCTATATGGGCACGCCTATAAGGACCCCGACGAACCTACTACAACGTCAACGATAATATAGTCAATGGGGGGTCGGCTAATCAACCTAACGAATCCACTTAAGGCTAGAGTTCCCGACCAAGGCGCGAAAAGGCTAAATACGGAACTAGTAGGGAGGAAGGTTACTACGCTAAACTCGCTAAAGGTCAACTTCTAGGGTAGAGCTTCTATTCGGCCCACCTTGTTGAACCTCCTACGCCTACTACTAATCACCCTAACGCTGTTATACATCAAAGCCGTCCACGATATTGAGACCTCTCGCCGCGCGGATTTCCTATAGAACTACCGTCAGGCGACCCGCCTTAGCAACTTCAACGATTACTAGCTTCTAGCTATAAGGTAGCAGGACGATAGCTTGATCGCCAAGAAGGTCTATAACTTGGTTCCTAAACGCTAGGGAATGACGGTCCTACCTAGCAAGTGGGTATTTAACGAGAAAGTCGATCCGGATACTATCACTACGACACTACGCGCTAGATAGGTTGTTTATAGCAACTTCGACCAGGGCTCCTAGGACGCCTAGGACGTATACTGCCGTTGTCAATAGCGTTACCGTCAAGACCTTCTTTACCTTAGTAGTAGTCAAGGACCTCGAATGCCATCAATTTGACTTCAAAACCGCCTTTCTCAACGCGCCTATCCCTAAGGACGCCGAGTACTACGTCGAACTACCGCCAGGTCTAGGCAAACCGCCTAGGTACGTCTGCAAGCTTAATAAGGCTTTATATAGCTTGCGCCAGAGCCCACTATACTAGTTCCTCGCCATCAAGCTAGTAATGGAATCCCTAGGCTTCGAAGCCTTACTATTAGACCTATGCCTCTTTCGTTAGGATCGTAACATCTTGGTCATCCTTTACGTAGATGACCTCCTCATCGCTGCTACAGCTATTATGGCTATCAACGATATTCGGGACCGCCTACGCGCCATCTACGATCTCAAGGAGATAGGCGAGGTTCAACGGTTTCTAGGATTTAATATAGTACGTGATCGCCTAGCTAGGAAGATCTTCATTTCCTAGTCATCCTACATCAAGACCCTCTTGAAGAAGGTTAGGATGTGGGACTGCACGCCTGCGCCGACACCCTGGCCGAACAAGTTCGAGCTTCCTACTATATAGGAGCCCTTGATGATAGAGCAAAAAGGTTATATAAAGAAAACGGGGTCGATCAATTAGGTGACTTGCGGCACGCGGCCAGACATCAGCTATACTACATCACGCCTGTACGAGGCAAATTCAGGGCCTTCGCAAGCCCACCTCGATCTTATGAAGCACCTCTTTCGGTATTTGCGTAGCACGGTCGATGAAGGCCTAGAATTCGGCGGCCATCTTGATGGCGACGACCTTAAGCTCATCACCTTCGCCGATGCAAGTTGGGCGGATCAGCAGCCCTCTCGTCATTCAATAGGTGGCCACGTAGTGTTTAGTAGGTGGCCCTGTCCTATGAAGACCAAGAAGCAGACCTTCGTTGCCCTATCAACTACGGAAGCCGAATTTAAACCTCACGCCTATAGGTTAGTCAGCCCTATAGGTGGCGAAGATTCTCGAGGACTGTGTACCCCAATCGTCGCTATAGATCATTTTCACTACAGCCTGAACGCTTATCTCACCGTTATGAACCCTCTCAATGTTGCTAGGACCCGCTGCATCGACATTCGGTATAAATGGATCATTGAGCAGGCGCAGCGTGGCCGTCTGAAGGTGGCTCACGTCAAGGGCATCGAAATGGCGGCGGATGGCCTGACGAAACCACTGATGCGTGAGAAACACGCCAAATTCGTCAGGTTGTTGGGCATGGTTACAAAGAGGATCCCGTGTCGGATTGAGGGTGTTGAACGCACCCGATGGATTGATACGGATAGATCTGATCAACTTGATCAACTTGTTTGACTAGGAGGCCCACGAAGGCTCAGGCTCTGGAATCGCTCAAAAATGCGATTTCCGTAGAGAACCTCAATTTTAAACAAAAACCACGTGACTGGGAGGACCTGGAAGGACTGGGCATTCAACACCATGGATTTGTATTTAGTTACCCAAAGGAAGGTTGGGAATGGCCTCACTTTGGGGCAGAGGTGGCTGTCTGTGGGGGGGTGTTGCGTGGTGGCACGTGACCGACCACATAGCGGTTTCATCCACCACCTTCTGCCCTGGGCTTCTTTTCCTCCTTCAACAACAACAATATCATCAACTTGACCACAAGGCTGTTGTTCCTGCAACATGATTCCAGTTTCTTGGATAAGCAGATTTACGAGCTGCTACTCGAGATCAAAGTGCCGCCGACTACGATCGACACACGGTTGACGCACTTTCAAAACCCGTTTATCGTCGAGGACGCCCGAGGCCACCGTTTTTTAGTACCCTCCGAATACGATTATACTATGCTTAACGTTATTATCCGGTAGAGATTCGGGAGTGGTCCGGGAGCCTTTGATGTCGCAGCGGGCGCTATAAGCTCCTGGTATCCCACGACACCGAGGCGGAGTTGACAGACTCCTCTCGACTGCTCCTGGCATGCGGAATTACGATGCGATAAGAGGCGGCGTTATTTCCCTAAGATCGGCATGGAGAGCTTACCTTGTCCATGACCTGGTTGTCGTTCAAGCAAAATTGAAATGCACGAGGGCGGTGGATGACGTGGTGAGTTCGCCACACGTGCTCTGCTCAAGATATCTACCCAGCTGCCAGAGACAAAAAATCCGCTGACACACACTCTGTCTCTAGTTTAAATGCTCTGCTGTGGTTTGACCAATCAGAGAAATTGCGCGAGAAACTGTGCTCTGGGGACTTGACAGCCGTGAGCCGCGATGGGTCGATCAAGACCATTTCTAACAATCAAACAATATCAACAATATCGAGTATGAGGTTCCCTGAAGAAGGCCGAGTTAATTATTTTAGAAACTTCTGGTTGGACGAGACCGTTATAAACCAGGAAGCAGAGAGTGTGTTCAGTCATTCGTCCAACTCCGGGTCGACATTAAAGCTCAACTCTTATTTTTCCGTGGGTGGAGCTTTGTGGTTTGGGTGCCTAGATGAGCAAGAGGATTCTTTTGGATCCAGCACTATAAGCAGTTTTATTACAGTGTTGGGCTCGAATGTAGGGAAGACTGGTGATATACGATGTCATGGAAAGTGGGAAGAAGGTATGATGGGCGCAATGGCTGCTTGATAGCCATTACGGGCAACAAAGGCAGGGGACGATCTGCACGTGTGGATGTCAAAGACCCCCTGCGACAGGTTTTGTATTTAGCCTTTCCTCTCCCCGTGTCGCAGATTGCAGGTTTTTTGTCATCAAGTAATCAAGTCCGTTCTTTCCCTCTACAGCTGTTGAGCTTTTATGTGGCGCTTCGTCTCTCTCTATTTGGGGGGACCTCAGAAGGCGTATCACCTGCTGAAATCGCCGCCGTGACCCTGACACTGGGTATCGACCCAGCCCCTCCCTTCTTCGAAGACTACGCGCAGTCTGAGTATAGTGTGTTTGGAGTTGTCTTGCACACCGTCAATATATCTCACTTTACTATTAGTTGGCCGCATTTACTAGATCACGCCAGGCTGGTGCCACCAACGTATCAGGCTGGGCATAATATATTCGCTAGTGTGACGAAGAGGGCTTGCACCCACCCCCTGCGAGCTGTCCTCGAGGTAGAGACAGAGCATAAATCGCTCGACGTATGTATTCGTAACTGCGCTGCGTGACATCAATGCGCTTTTAACCAATGACGGAAGAACCGGTCACCACCTGTCTCTCCCTCATCACCCAGCTCCCACCCTTTTGCTCCTCCTTCCCTCCGCTCCTGCCCCTCCATAGTACCACCGACCGACTCCCGCTTAATTCCCACTCGGCGGCAGCCCGCTATTTGTCCCCAGATCCTCTCTCATCTCGCGCCCGCCCACCACCAGCGGCCTGCAATCCTGAAGCACAAACATCATCCGTGCCCACTCCGTCTGGCTCCTGTTCACCCACTGATGCTGTGTCGCCCTCTGCACCGCCACGTCCCCCCTCCTCAGCGTGTAGCACTCCCCGCTGTCCAGCACCATGTCCACCTGCCCCTCCATGACGATGCCGTAGTCCAGGCTCTGAGTGCGATGCATCCCGCACGCGTACCCGGGAGCAAAGTCGACGCAGCGGAGGACGGTGCCGCGGGGGTTGACGAGGCCCAGCTTGTCAGATGAGAGGAGCCGATCATGCTGCTGGAGGTCCAGGTCCGAGTTGAGGTCCGGCGGGAAGGTGGAGGTTGTGTAAGGGACAGAGAAGGCCAGGTTGTTGTTGTCGTAGGCGGACCAGGTAAAGGGCGTGGAGGAGTGGACGATGGCTTGGCCGGCGGCGTTGTGGGTGGTTATGAAGCGGGTGGGTTGCGGCAGGTTGGAGATGGGGTTGTCGTGGGGATTGGCTGCGCGGGGCTGGGAGCCGGAGTGGGGTTGGAGGTTGTTTGGGAGGGGGGTGGTGTTGTCGCCCATTTCGATGGTGGTCCTTGAAGATGGTTGAAGGTTTGGTGCGGTGCTGTACTGGGGATGTTGTGTGTTGGAAATAATAGTGTTTCGTAGAACGGATATTGGACGTGGAAGGCGATGGGTAGTGCAGGACTTCACTTATCAATGTCTGGGAAACGCAGCGAAGGTGTGATGCGCGCTGTGAAAAGGGGAAGGGGCGGGAAGCTGCAGGAAGTCACCGCCTGATATACCCGGAGAAGCCGGCATCGGAACCCTAATGCAGTCCGCTGCTTTCGGACCGTTGGTCTCGGCCGAGCCGAAATGCACCCTGCAAATAAGGAAATTCTCACACTCTGCATGACTCGGCCGTTACGGTGGATGAACATGACGCTGCCAGTCAGCCATTGCGCTTCCCTGGTCTGTCGCTGATTCGCGACTGGATGGGGTGGCCGGTCACTGTGCAGAGGGCTATGGCCAGTTCAGCAGCATCGCAGGAGTTCGGCTTGTCTGTGGTGGTACAAGGGTCCACTGCGGCCGTATGAGCGAGGGGCGATTATTGGCTCGACCAGGTTGCGTTGGGTTTGTCCACCGGTCCAAGGACCGGTCATCTGGCAATGTCCCGGTCAACGGTGGGGTAGGAAGAGGGGTTGCGGAACGTTTTTTGAGGCTGCGTTCTCGGCAACCAGACGCATCCTAAGGCGGCCATCGTCTCTCGACCTTGTGAGGTGCGATTGGCGATTGAAGGCTAGCGTTGAGTAGTAATCATGAGTAAGCGGTAAGCACCGGCGACGATCGGGGGCGGTGAAGAATGAACGGCTTTTGCCTTAGGAATTCTGACAAGCGGCGCGGGTCTTCCGCCCTTATCTCAGTGGGAGCTAATAGAGTACCTTGAGACTGGCACCAAAGTTCAGGATGTTCGTGGGTGGTCCCTGATCCCACCATTCCCCACAACATGGTTCGGTGGTGGGGAGACCGGATCCAGCCGCTGTGGATCCAAAGTTTATTTCAACGTCAACCTTCACCGTATCCTACCTGTTTCTGCGCATTTGTTTGCGCTAGAAAGTTCATATCGCGTTCGGCTGGATTTATTTCATGTCAATTGTCAATGGAAATTTTGCCGTCGTTGTTGTGACCAACTGCAGCGATTGACGACTGTCGGACCATTGACCCGCCAGGCCGCCGTTGCATTGCTATCTGCGGTTGCTGCACGTCTCCATCCCTGGATATTAAGTTTTAACCGTGGATGGCGGCGAATTGAGGTTGTGGTTTGTCAAGGGTTCACCAGAATATTTCCGGCCGCCAAGGGGCTGGGACTTGGTCCTGACACTGACGTCATCAGCCCAATTCCGGGCAATCTGGCCAAGGTCCACTTTCACAGCAACACAACAGAAGCATGTAAAGCTGTTCCTTGCCACTACCTCAATAATGCTCAGTATCGGCAGCATCAAGAAGCAAACCTCCACCGTCGACCCGCCCGCACACCATGTGATTCACACGGGTGCCAGCGAGGCTGCTTCGGGGTGGGCCTCGTACCTGCCGTCGTGCTCCGTCCCCTGCGCGAACACGACCATCGCTGAGAAAGACAGCGACCGCTGACTTTCGCAACCCGTGGCCGTCGTGGCACAAACCAACTCTCGCGGAGACGTGGGACAGCTTTCGATGGGGCGAGGACGATGATGGCTATGTCGAGCTGGCAGCCTCGCATCTCAAGCATGAACCAACACCCCCTAAGCCCGAGCCCAGCAAGCGGCCCCGGTTCAGCGACATCAACGACTGGCCAGATTCCATGGGAGCAAAGGCGGCTCGCTTGCTGTGCATCGAGGATCCCAACTTCTCATTCCCTCCAGGCAGCAAAGCCAAGGTCACCTGGCTAGGCCACGCCGGTGTTCTTGTCCAACTCCCGCCACTCTCTCAGAATAGCCGACCTGTTCGGTGTGTATTCGACCCAATGTTCTCCAACCGCTGCTCGCCCAGCCAGTTCGCTGGCCCCATTCGCTCCTACCCCCCCCATGCAGGGCCGACGGCCTCCCCCAGATTGACGCGGTCTTCCTCAGCCACAACCACTTCGACCACATGGACTTCGACTCGCTCATGTCCATCTGGAACCACAACCAATCCACCGTCCGCTTCTTTGTGCCGCTGCAAAACAAAAAGTTTCTCCTCTCATGGGGAATCCCCGCGGATCGCATCATCGAACTTGACTGGTGGGACTCGGTCGCCCTCTCCGCAGATCCAATCTCCCCCTCCTCCTCCTCCAATTACACATCTGGTGCACCCCCGCCCAGCACAACAGCTTTCGCACCACCGGCGACGCCAACACCTCGCTCTGGTCAAGTTGGTTTCTTGAGCTCCTCTCCCCCTCGCAGCCCCCTTACCGAGTCTTCTTCGCTGGCGACACGGGGTATCAGTTCCACCCCTCCCCGTCGTGGCCGCCAAGTCCCAGCAACCCCAACCCCATCCCTCTCACCGACGGCGACGAAGAAGTAGACAGGAAGTTCCCACCTTGCCCCGCCTTCGCGGAGATCAGAGATACAATTGGTCCGCCAAACCTCCTGCTCCTCCCAATCTCTGTTGGAGCAACGTACGCCTACCTCCGCAGTTTTGTCCCGCTCCGGAACCAGATTAATCCCTTCCCGCGGCATGCGGCCGGGGTTACGGGTGCAAATCACATGCCCGCGTGGGATGCCGTGAGGGTTTTTGAGGGTTATGACTGGCGACGAGGACGTCGATGGAATTGGGACTGGTGGGGGAAAGCCAAAAAAGGGGAGTGAAGCGAGAATGGGAAAGGGGGGGAGTGAGGGAGAGGGGCGGGTGGTGGCGGTTGCTATGCACTGGGGCACGTTTGTGACGGACCCGGAGGAGGTACTCAGGACGCTCGGGCAGTTGGAGTGGGCTTGTAAGAGTCAGGGGGTGAGGTTTGCGAGGGGGTTGTCGTTTGGATCGGGGGACGAAAAAGCGTTGGAGTTAGGAGAGACAAAGCCAGTGTTTGTGGCGCTGAATCATGGAGAGAGCGTGTGTCTTTGACTTGGCAGAACTGGATGCAACCAAGCGGTGTTGTGGGTTTGGGGGGCCGTCGGGGGTATAGAGATGCTGGTTTGATGGTGACCGAGTTTTGTGCTGTGTGACTGGCTGGATGACGGGCTGTCTGGGAATACATGAATAAGCCATCGCTATGGTAGGGCGTTGAGGACTTCCAGCTTGTTGTAGGTCGGCATGCCTGGTTCTGCTCTGGAGAGCTCCTATTCTGTCCTGTATATCAATGAGCAACAGCGTCTTCTTGCAGCCCCGAGATATCGCATTCTTGCTATTCCTCGGGTCGATTCGCGGCATGATTGACACAAGGATTTGACGCAGCCTCTAAGCCCCAAAGTGGATGGCATACCCAGTGTCTGTGAGCAGCTCGCAAGAGCCTGGGGAAGAGAAAACTCCACGCTTGAACTCTTGGAAGTAAAAAGCAGGACACATTATCTTCTCCCTATAAAGATCTTAGCTTCTGTGAACACTCTCAATCCCAACCCTAGTGGTCAGTCTCACCATCCTTGCCTGATGTGAATTGTCCTTCAACGGCATCATGTTCATCGTCTGCCCCTTTTTTGGATAGTCTCTGGGCGCTTCGATTCACACCAACACGACTTTAGCGGGCCTGACCGAGTCTCTGCAATCTGGCAGGAAACAATGAAAGCTTGACAAACGACACTGGCCCGGGGCTCTTCATACCACCTGCTCGGATCAGGGCCCCAGTGTGCTTAGTGAAGAAACCGGCATGCAAGTATGATTAGGTTCTTGGTGATTGCGCTGTTGCCCGTGCCTGGGGGTGGAGGCAGTTAGTCCAGCGCAGCGGTGGGATGACGACGTGGAGGAGGGACAACTAACAAATCCTCTGTTTCTCCGAACATATTGTTGCAGTGATGGGCTTAAATGTAGGGAATATTGGGGACCTGTATTGTCTATGGGAGTGTTGTGTTGAAGTTGTGGAAGAAGTGCAGGAGGTCAACGACCCCGTTTGCAACACCCTCCCACAGACCGCCACACCCACCAGCCGGTTGAAGCCATCACCAAACCCACATTGCTAAGATACATGAAAATCCATGGTGTTGAGGCTCCAATGCCTCCCATTATCAACCCTTTGCCCAGGGGACCTTCCTTGCCACTATCCCCAGCATCTTGACAAAGGTGGTGTGTTTCCTTGTTCAGTAGTTTTATCAACCCGTCCGCGGGCATGTTGATGCCCTGGATATGTCTCACATCCAGGATGCCTCGCTGGACCTGGCCTTGTTGAGGGATTCAGAGTCGTCTGGTATGCGTTGAGACTGTCGGTAAACAGGATAGTTGGCTTCGGTTGTGGTGCGCCGCATTCTTCAAGAATTCTCGCCACCCACTTGGCTGACAAGGCTGCGGCGTAAGGTTGGTGAATTCGGCCTCCGTTGTGCTCAGAGACACGAAGGTCTGTTTTTTTCGTCTTCCAAATGACTGGACCACCCGCAACGAAGACGACGTGGCCGGCAGTGGTGGTGTCGTGTGGGGAGACGATCAGCCAAGGAAGCATCTGAAAATGCCATCATCTTCAAGTCACCAGTTGTGAGGTCCCCACCGAATTTTAGACCGTATCAACGGTGGCGTTTCAGATATCGAAAGAGGTGCTTCATGAGGTCGATGTGGGCTTGCGAAGGCCCTGAATTTGCCTCCCCGAGCCGTGATACCGTGTACGCGATGTCGAGCCGTGTGCCGCAAGCAAGCCAGTTGAGGGCACCCGTGTCCTTGATGTACTCCTTCTGCCGGTCAACCAGTGGCTTCCACGTTGCCGGTAGTTCCATCTTGTTCGGCCATTGTCTGACTTCTTGATGATTGAACGAGGTTCTGCTGAAGCCGTGGATGGGTTGTTGTTGCCTGTCGGTTGATGGATGGGCCCGGTGGTCGACTTCTGGCGTTCCTTCTTCAACTCAAGGGCCTTGGCCTTCGGGGCCAGTTGTCAGAGGCCTTGTCGGGATGACACCACCAACAGGGAGTATCTCCATCCTTCCCTGCCCAGTAGTGCTTTCCACAACCACCGTAGCAGTGCTTCGAGCCTTTGCGTATCTCTGTGTGGCACACGGAGCAGTTCTCCCTCTCCTTGCGTTGGTTGTTGCCTTTCTTGTCATCAGGCTTCTTGCGTTGTTTGCCCTGGTTGCCCTGGTTGACCTTGATGTTGGTCATCGCAGGTTGGGCGTTCTCAGTCATGGCCAGTTGTTGAAGTTCGCCATGAAGTCGCCCCAGGATAGATTGTTGTTCTGAAGGTTCGTAACGGAACGTTGTACAAGTCGGGTACTCTGCGGCCAGACACTTGAGGACCATCCACAGGTAGCTTCGTCATGCATCTTGAAAGTGGTCGTATTTTTGAGACGGTTGCGCAGGTAGTTGACGCGCATCTGGAAGGTCTCCATCTTAAAGAGGTGGCTCGGCGAATGGTAACGAACTCGTGGAGCATCTTGAAGTTGCCATCCACAGAGCCTTTCTCGAAGTATTGTGTGACCATCTCGAAGGTCTTCTTGGGATTCGATTCCTCAGGATTCCACCCCATGCCGCTGATGACTGATCACACCTTGTGACCAGGGGACGACCGCTTGGATGTAGTCGTCAACGTCGGCACGGTCATTCCTCCACTGTGCCTGGCCCTGGGTCTTGGGGTTCGGTACGTCGGTCAGGATGTACCTGTCGAGCAAGCCGCTGGAGGGTTCGAATAAGTTCGATCGCCAGTTCGGGAAGTCTTCCTGACGGGTGAGCTTGTCAATCATGGGAATACGGCGTTGAGTAGCCGCGAGCTGTGACTGGGAAGAAGCCAACTGGGCCTGTACTTGAACCAGTTGCTGCAGGAGAACAGCCATGTGAACAGTGTTGTTGGCCATCTTGTGAGAAGACTGGCGATTCGCGCTTAGTCAGGGATGTCTTTGGAAATCGTCAAATCGCTGTGTCGCAGTGGAATTGTCGAGGGCTCATAACCTGTTACGATGGTGGGCTCAAATGTAAGGAAAATTGGGGATGTGTATTGTCTATAGGAGTGTTGTGATGAGTTGTTGAAGTAGGAGAAGTGGAAGATGGGCGCAATGGCTGCTTAATAGCCATTCCGGGCAACAAACGCAGGCAGGGCGGTCTGCAAACGCAGGAGGTCAACGACCCCGTTTGCAACACATTTTCTATTCATGAAGAAAACACAACAGAAGTGCCCCAGAGCGTCCCACCGAAACTATTGTCGAGCCCAAAAATCTGGCCATATACCTGGTCAACAGTCTTGCGACTGCCTATTTTCTCCTCCGCTTTCTAGTCGAAATCGCCAACCATCACCATCAAGCCCTACTCTTATGGTTACAGCTTCATTAACCCAACTTTCTTCACCGCCTTCTCAACCTGACATGTTGTTTCTGGTGGGGTGTGGAAACTGGTGATGGTATTCGTGGTGTTCTGGTCTAACTATGGAAGCTCTGAAGGTCTGGCAGGGAAAGAGAGGCCCCACACACACATGTCGATTTCTTATGCCAACCAGTCTGCCAAAGGATCAACCCTCGGTAGCAAGTGACTTGCGCCAGCACCAGTTATCTTCTTGTCTATTTGCACTTCAGCCGGTCAATGGTAAGCCTCTTTGAGATCATGATAAGCCGCCACCTAAGCGTGCATGTTAATAGTTCTCATCTTAGTGCTGATTACTAAAGAGGAGCTCGGCGCGATTGCTAACGCAGAACGCGCCAGGGTGCGTAAGAGCGGCATTTGGGTGCTAGGAGTCGGGATAACATGGACGGTACATTTCTTGCCTGAACCACAGCCACCGACACAATCCCCCCCCCCCCCCCCCAACACAAAAACCTAGGATTGTCTAGGTACCTGGAGCTCTATGTAGCTAGAACGAGACGTATACCTAAATACAGGCATGAAATACTCTACCATAATGCCTTTCAAAACCGCTTAACCACGGCGGATCCTAGAGCGGTTACCGTTTTCGTCTCGACCGAGCGAGGTTGAGTTACCCTTCGCTTCCCAACAGCATGCTCTCTTCTATATGCCTTGACTCAGGATGGTATGTGAACTATGCCGTAATCAAACCAAGGCAATATCATTGAGGAGGAAATGCAGTTCTTGGTTGTTGAGGAGTTGCCAGCGAAGGTGCTCAAAGTCCCGAACAAGGGCTTTGGCGTCTTCGTTAGAGGCACTCATCCTTGGAGAATTGTTACGAATATGCTCTGTCAGAACCAACGGGCAATTTGGGCCATATTGCGGCTGAGAAATTGGCCTCACCCACATGCAGTCAAACCTCCTGGGGAGACCACACTTTTCCACCTTAGACAGAACAATCCAATCTAGACCCTCAATTGAAGCCATCGCCAGTGCCTATTTTGAAGCCATCAAGCCCATGGTTCCAACATGCTCATTCGAAAACATGTAGACGGATCCAGCCACGAAAACAGGAGTGGCCGAGAAGCAATGTAATGCTTTTACTCTAGGAGAGATTAAGATCCGGGAATATTCCGGGCTTTCCTTGCAGTCATGCTACTCTGCTCTGCTCTCGTTCCGCATGAAGCACTGTGACAAAGGACCCAGAGTTGTCCCAGCTCCGCAGCTTCGCATCAGATCGTGGACCTAGCGCTATGACGGGAGAAGTCATAATCAGAACGTCACGATGCCACGGTCAACTAACCGAGGCCACCCTCCTGGAAGCCTGATCTAGCCGGCGCTGTCCGATACTGGGAAAGGCTAGCAATTCACGTGCATCCCGTGATTGATTGATGTTGGACTTTGCAAGGCTGAGGCAAGCCGCTCCTTGTCTAGCTCCTATGTTCGCCGTCTTTCGTATCATACGTTGCCATTTACCAGCTTCCACTGAAACCTGGTGCCCCCCCCAGGGCCGTGTGTCCAGAAACGCGGTTTAACAGTTCGACCATGTCTAGTATAGTACCTGTACCCTTGCGATATAGGTAAGCACGCAAAATTCCGAAGAGGGGACAAAGATGGTACCTCTAGTCCGCGCCATCGCCCTCTACTGGCGCCATTGAAGTCATGACTCATGTATGCTCCACCTTTTCGCCTCTGTAGCAGGCATTGCCGGTGGGTCCCATTACGCGTCGATCACGTATGGTTGCCAATGGTATACGGCGTATGTCGTAGCCGCCACTGAGCGTATAATTACCAGTGCCTAGGCTTCGGGTCAGCTTCTCCCTAATTCACCGTAGGGTATCAATTCTCGGCAACCTGTCCCGTCTACATCACAGATCTCACTCCCAATGGAGAGTTTCTCGAATTTTCATACTTCAGCCAAGGATATCCGTATCAAAGAGGGACATATCCTTGCGGCTCACCTCTATGACCCTCATGATGAGCGGAGTTACTATACTTCGATTGATCTCAACCACTTCATTGGCAATATAGATGGCATGTGGGCTCAACAACTGTTTCCTAGTAGGAGCGCAACGCTAACCTATTCGAAGGTCGCTTCACCTGGGGCGAGAGAATTTCGCTGAGAGCGCCGAGAACATCAGCTTGGCTCTTGAGGGTCCCGATTCGGTTCCTGTTCTCCATGCTGGCCTAAAGAACTCCAGTGGAGTGCTTGTTGATGCAAAGCTCAACCTTTCGGAGCACATTGGAAACAGGGACGCGAGCTTTTTAGTAGATCCTGAGTTCCAGCTGCACCGCCCGCAGAGCTGAAAATAGTGCCATTTTCCCCCTGTTGTTGACAGCTTGGGATGTACTTATTGAATTTGGTCGGAAAGGAAGACAAAGTCAAGAGGGCTGTTCCTGATGTCAGTCGCTGGGTAGTGCACGACGCCCGACTCGAGCTACCAGCTACAAATGAGGCTTTCGCGATCACAACGTTCCGGCCGGGCGACAGTGTAACTTCAGGGGGCATGGGACCTGGCCCTACTGCGATAAGAGCAGTACTGCTCCTACTGAATGCGTCCTGCACGGCGACGAGGCGACCGCCGAGCTTTGGTGCAGAGGCCATTGTGTTTTCTCTGCATTCTTTTAGGCGCAATGGGAGCGAACCACTGCATCCACGCGTTGTGGACCAGGGCTTGGGCGCCGACCAATCCGGATAGCAGGCCAGTGCCCTCCTTCGCGGCCATGGGCATCATCAAGGAAGCCGTCCATCACACGTCCCAGAAACTTGGATTATCTAGCATTTTTCATGATGTCACTAAATACACCCAGGCCCGTAATCTAACACCGCCTCTATATACTTCTTGAGATAGTTCAAATGCTTGAACCCTAGCGCTTCCCCCTGCTCCTGAACGTCAACACCAACATCGCGGGCAGCGACTCTCATCGTGCCTGCCCCTTTTGGTTGTTGCCTCCCTCTGGTCAGGTAGAGGCCACGTCACCCACTTCGCTGTGTTCTTCCCCTATCTCTTCTTCTTCTTCTCCTTTTTTCCTTCAAGATTGGATGTACTTGTACAGTCGTCATCAGCTAGTTGAAATACACTCCTGAGACTGTTACACTTATACTCGCGCTATACGGCAAACGTGAGACAGCGAAGCGCAGTATCATCCGACGAAGGGCATAAGCCGATATCACAGTAAAGGAAGAGTCTCCTAGGCTGGACCCCTTTCAGCTCTTAATGGACAGGAAGTAGTATCCACTCTATATTGGAGATAAAGCTCTATCTTATAAGGAAAGGATATTCAAGTACTATCGGCCGGCAGTAATGTATGACCATTTCGATAGGAAGCACGCACAATAACTAGTCCGCGTAAAAAAGCTGTCGTGCTACCACCCTAAATGTAAGGGGGAGGTTGGAGTTTAAGTACTTGAACTAGTTCAAGAACCATGTAGACAGGGTCTACGGCGTTAGGTTACGGGCCTGCGTGTACTTTAGTTGAAGTTATTGCAGTTAAAGGCCAACTATTCTAGAGTGTATAAGAGGTTTAGCTTTCTCTTAGGAAGTCTTATCGTAATGGTAGAGGCTGCAATAATGCTCCATGGCAGTAGAAATCTGTTACGAGTGTGTGTTCTATTGAGGTGTGTTGAAGAGGTGGAAGATGGGCGCAATGGCTACTTAATAGCCGTTGCGGGCATCAAACGCAGACAGGGCGATCAAACGCAGGCGAGGCGGTCTGCAAACGCAGGAGGCAAACGACCCCGTTTGCAACAAAATCACTATAGCACACGAACCAAGTAAGAGTGGGAAACACCCCAATTCTTAGTTGGTTCGTGCACACTCCACCTTGGATCTTACGTGCTAGGGCTATAACGTTATATCCTATAGACCAAGATCTATATTTAGGTGCGGTTTACAGACTCCTAATATAAGCGACTTTTGGCTTATTGAGCAATTTTAAGCTCCTAGCTCTATAAGCCCTCTTTGTAGCAATCTACTCTAGTTGTGACTTCGCATAGACGCACACGAAGAAGGGTCCGCTATACGGCCCTTTAGCCCTAAGCAGGGGCTTTGAAAGGCATGCAGCGGGAACGCCGGCAAAAATCCCAGGTAGAACTACAGCGTAGAAAAGGACAAAGGCTGCCGCCAACAAAACCGCCGATACTGCCGCCGAGGATGGTGGATGATGCAGCCGAGACCATGGTTGACAACGCCGCGGAGGACCAAGTCGTTACCGGTGAGGTGGACTTGCACACGCAAGAAACCAGCCAGGAAGGAGATGGACCATGGGAATATAAAGGAGAAATATATAATAGTGTAACGGGCTGAGCCCGATGTGGAGCCTCGGCGGCCCTCGGCCAAGGCGCCGGCCCGTGGCCCCGGCCCGGCGCCCGAACACCCTGACAACGGCGCCAGGCACTCAGGCGACGACATGACCCACAGCCTCCCTCTGGTCATAGGGAGCGCTCACCGCCAGAACAGCTGTTTCCTTTCTTTTCCTTTCTTTCCCCAAGTTCAGTGTACTCGTAGAGTCGTCACCAGCTAGTTGCAATATCATCAATGAGAAACCCTAAATCGAGCCAAATAAGGAAAGCGGAGGGTAAGACCACCTTAAGACCACCTAATGACTTGTAATTCAGTACGATTACCGAACTTAGCCTTGGCTTGGTTTAGTATAGTACCAAGGGACCTTCGGCCACTTAGAACCTAGTTCTGCTATTGTCTATGTTGTGAGCATAGGACAATAAAACCACCTTGGACTACGCTTGCTAATCTTCTATTTTTCTCGCTCTCGGTTTTCCCTCAACTTCTCTTTTATCCCGAGAAGTCAAACAACAACCTCTCTTAGTTCACTTCCAACTTTTTCAACACAAGATACAAGACACTACAATGGACTACAGAAATAGCATCGAGATTAACAACCAAGATATTGACAAATAGCCGCAGACCAACTTCTGGAAAGACGTCCGGGACTAGGTGACATCTAATAACATCATAGCGCCGCGAGAGCCTTTATAGTTGTCGCCGACGTTATCACCTACGCCGAGAAGCTCGTAGTAGATGCCACCGTAGCCTTGGATGGGTCGGTCAGGGTTGTTCTTGAGGTTACGGACGGAAACCGAACCGGGTGGGACTTTCTCGCTCTGAAGCAGGGTCCGGTCCTGCTGCACCACCATCTGTAGCGAAAGCTGGAACTCGGGGGGGTCAACATGGTCCATGATGACCACCGGAGCATGTTGCGCAGCGGACAACAATTGTGATGGATCTGGAAGTGGGCGCAGAGAGGAGCACACGAAAATGGGTTTAAAGGAAGGAACAGGTAGTCTTGTAGCAGGCGTGCGTTTGTGATCGATATCAGTGTTTCGTTGTACTGAGTGCTATCACGCCCTCGTCCAGTCATTTGCCATGTCATGCCGAAAGGGCGACTCTAATTGTTGATGCTCCTTCGGTATGGGAATGGGCTGAGTTGTCCACCAAATCTATGTATAGTCCTTTAAGGTGCATTCATGATCAGAGAACGACCACCGCGAGACAACTCCGAGCAGAGTCAGTCCCCGTAGAGCGAAATCCGTCACCCCCCTCCCGGTGCCTTTTCCCCGGTCGTCTCAGAGGGAATGGCTGGGGCGTTATCTCGGGACTTGCAGGCGTGAAACTGCTCGATACGGTAGTGGCAATCGCAATCATGTTGCTGTTGCTCCCACCCGCCGTGGTTGTCGCCGTGGAAGGGGGTGAAAGAGTGTCCTTCGTCTGAGCCTCGAAGACATTGAACACGCTAGCTCCGCCACAGATCTGAGCAGAGTCGCCGGGGCAATGAATGTTGCAGTCCTCTTGATTCTCCGTCCATGAGTTGCCCACAAAGGTCCCGCACCAGCAATCAGTGCCGGCCTTGACGCCGGCATACTGGAAGTTATCGGAGAAACAAGCCGCTTCGCACTCGGTGACCGTAAGCTGGTCACCGCCCGCCTTGGCTGTTCGGTTGTGTAGCGTATGCTTGTCGACATAACAGCCGAGGGGTAGCCAGCCTAGTACTCCGGCTTCCTGCGAAGGGTTGGAGTGGCGGTGGGCTTTGCCGCTAAACTCGACGAAGCAGAGCTGGTAGTGACAGTCCTTTGCTCGCTCTTGACACCGACGCAGTATGCCAACGGACGCCAGTTCTCGTAGTCCAGAGTGATGGACGGATCCCAGCGAGAGAAGTCTTCAGGACTGATGTCGAACATCAAGTCACGCACCTCCTTGCAGGTGAGGCCTTCGTTGTTGTCGTACCACGAGGTGCAGGTCTTGATGGTTTTGAAGTCCCACTGCATGATGGGTTCATTATCACGCTTGGAGAGCATCTGTGCCCCTTCAACTTTGGATCCGGTGACACGATGAGGGAGCGTGACGAGCCGTAGGACTACTGGCTTGACATGGGCGGTCCTCGTGGCGGAGATGTAGCTTCCTGGCGACTGGGTAGAGTCTGTCTTTGGAAGACGAGCAATGGGAAATAATCATAGTGCCTGAGTCATTTTCGTTATAGGGACCGACGGATCCGGCAATATTGTCGCGAGATAAGGCCGATCCTTCGCTCCCATCCAAAAGAGGGAGGTCGCTGGTTGTGGAAGTTGAAATCTTCTGTGCCAAGAGAATGCTAAGCATTTTCGAGCGAGTTTCCGATTTTCAGATCCAACGGGATGTGGGTCGAGATTATGCAAACCAGAAACAGCAGCTCGCCGACAACGACAACCCTCCTCGGTCTTGTCACTTGTGGGAACCTTTTGACCCTCCGTCACCCTCATCATAATAGCTTTTAATTTCCCTTTCCACGATGCTCGTGCCCCTGGACTACTGCCCCCCAGCATCTCCATGGTTTGGCAAACATCACCTCGTATGCGCCATGTCCGAGCCCACCTTCCATCCTTTCCCACGCCTGCCTCTTGAACTTCGACAGAAAATCTGGGAACTGAGTGTCGAGCCCCGCGAGGTTGTCATCCGCTGCAGCAAGATCGATTTCGAAGATCGTCAGCCCACGCCGCCACCACCTCTCCTTCTTGCCTGTGCTGAGTCTCGGTCTTATATCCGAAGGTTCTACACGAGAGCGTTCCTCCAAGATGATCAAGATCCTCACAACCCCTCGGTACCTTCCAAGCACTATTGGATCAATTTTGACATCGATGAGGTCTGCATGATGGACCACGACTTCAAGTACTTCAGCGCGATCCCCCAAATCCAGCGGATGATCATCGCGAGCAATGACAGCGAGTATTTCTATCGATTCCGCGTTTTCCCCTTTTTGCAGAAGGCACGAGCTTTGGAGAGCCTCACAGTCCTCAATTGGGAGGGCGCGCCAGTGGACCAGTGGTGGGAGGGGTGGATCACCCTCATGGAAGACGTCTACTTCACATGCGACCCGGCCTCCTTCAACACTATCATCGTGAACGATGGCAACAAACTCGCCGCACCAGCAATCGGTGCCAGCTTGACTCCAGCGAAGAGGAATTGTCCGCGAAGCAGGCCTCCTCGCGTTTTGTGACAGTGGGCTGTTCACCACCTGCCTTGGTAGTGTGGTTATGCAGGGTCTCATCATCGACGTAGCAGCCACGGGGTTTCCACTTCAGCAGTTCCGGCCTTCTAGTCGAGGTTGGGGCGGTGGTAGACTGTATCAATATCACGGGAGAAGCTGAGCTCATGGTAATATTTTTGCTCACTCTCGCCCTCGACGCAATAGGGCATCTCCTGCCAGTTCTCAGAGTCTAGAGTGATGGACGGGTTCCAGCAAGAGAAATTCTCTGGATTGATGTCGAACATATAATCGCGCACCTGCTTGCACGTAAGGCCCTGGAAGTTGTCATACCACCAGGTACAGGTCTTGATGGTGTTTGGGTCAGAATTCATTCGGGTCCGGATTCCCGCGTGAATAGACGGTGCGTCTGCCAGACGTTGAAGGCGACAACATGGCGAGAGAGTGCGACGAGCACGACAGCTGTTCCAGAACATTGAGAGGTTTTCATGACAGCTTTTGCTGTTTCCGTTACAATAACACTCTGGTTGCTTCAGGTTCGGCCGCGGCGGAGAGTAGATTGGCGGAAGAGAGAATTCTAGCCGACTGAGCAACGTCGGGCCCACAGGGACAAGAGAAAGTGAGGCCAAGGAAGAACAGGCGGCTCTCAGCCGAGCTTTGCCGACAAGTCTCACGGAGACCCACCATGATCTGTCCTGGTGGGGGTGGAGTCTGCCGTTGGTGCCTTGGAAGCAAAGTAAAAAAAGCAGTATGTTGGTACTGTATGTGCCTTTACATACCTTGCACCTAGTCTTGGAAAGATCCATCGACACCGTTCCTGCAGCTCAGCACCACGTTCGCCGAGATCATGCGCTTCGCGATTACCTATGTGCCCGAGAAAGTCCAACGCCGTTGTGTCTCCATCACGGCCGAAATAGGTTCGGAAATTCCCCAGCATGCCAAGAGAGAGCTTAGACGGACTAAGATTTGCGGCCCCATCGAACGGCCCGAACCGGTGGCTCCCTGCTTGGATCGGAGGTAGCCCAGATATGCAAATATCGAGGAGCCCTGCCCAATTGTCGCTCCGAATTTCCCGGGATGGTTCGTCTGAAACTCACGACTCTGGAAGCCGGTCGCTGGAGCCTCGGATCTCGTTCAGACTCCCCGTGTAAAGAAACGGCAAGCGTCGTGACAGCCCATGTATCTTCTATCGATCTGCTCTGTTTACTGATCTACGATTACATCCTCTGTTCATGCGATTACGGCCATTGTAAGGATCTCGGAAACGGTCTAGGCGCATCAATGTGTAACGTATTTCATGCCCGTATCGCCCGGATTCTCAGTTTACCCACCAGTCCGCTACAGTCCGCTACCAACCGTATATCAAGTGTTGACAGGCGATTTCGGGCCGGTGGCCTAGAGGGGAAGTACGCCTATTTCGGTATGAAACACGTTTATAGGCAACTAGCTTTGTGAATTTCTATTGGCGCAAGGGTCAGCCACGCCCATATCCCGTTCAGCCCCTAAACGAACACCCAAGTGCAACCGCCAACTTCCCGCACGATCTTTCAGGCAGCAGCGAACAAGTCCGTCCCTTGTAGCAAATTCTAGCGGAGGCTATTCCGGGCAATTCATTTGCAAGAAGTTGTTGAAACAGCTCAGAGTTGGCGGAAGGGATTCAGCGAAGTCCAAGACACCAGATGGCTCTTCCCAGCACGGTGTGGTTGGCTCTTCAGCGGGCTCCTCACAAGGTACTGAGCACGACGAGCTTTTGTTCCTTTTGCTGACAAGCTCTAGTAAATTCTGTCCTCAGTCCTGATGTGTTGCCCTATCGACCACGACAGCTCCGCCCACCCTACGATTGACAGCAGACGCCTCAACCCCCCTTCCTTTGGCAGCGCGGCCTGTACCTTCAGACACCGCATCGCATACCCCTCTGAACAATACTGTAGACAAGGCGCGGGCGCCGGCAGGTTACCGAGCGGTGAACACCGGAGAGCACTCCGCCACAGCCGATTCGCCCGAGGACCGAACGAACAATACGCTTAGAACGCTCGAGGCCGGGCTTCATGTTATCTTTGATAGCGTTCGCGATGGCCAGCCCCCCAGTGTTGCGGAGATCGAGTACGTCCCTTCGCCCCGGCCTTTACACCCCACTGACAGACCATTCTACTAGCGTTGTGGCGGTCCACGGTCTTAACTTGAAGGGCGATCCCAATCACGCGCAGAAAACGTGGACCAAGGGAGACAAGCTCTGGCTCAAAGACTTTCTCCCTGCCGAGCATCCGAAACCGGCTCGTGTGATGCTGTTTCGTGTACAACTCTAGTCCGGCCTTGGCGCATCGGCCATTAAACTCGACAATCACGCAGAGAACCTGCTACAATGGCTCAGCCTTCAGCGAGAGGTAAGCTATTCCGTTTATATTCTGTGGCACATTTCTCGTCCTAACGAACTATAGAATGTGCTGCAGAGGCCAATTGTGTTCATCTGCCATAGCCTTGGCGGTCTGGTTGTCAAACAAGTCAGTAGTAGGCTCAGCCAACTAGCGGGATTCCTCTAATTACAAACGGATAGGCACTAGTCGAAGCGAAGTTGGATGAGTCGTACAAGTCAATATTCGAAGCAACATGCCTCCTCGTCTTCTTTGCTACGCCGCACCGAGGCGGGAAGTACGCCACTGTTGGCGACGTCGCAGCCAAGATATTCACAAAGGCACTAGGAGTGGATGCTAAGATCTTCTGAATGCACTCAAGCGGAACTCAAATGAGGCAACAAAACGATTTGAACAAGCCCGCTATCTTTTTGAGAGAACTCTTGTCGTTAGCTTTTTCGAGGGCGGGTCGTACTACCAAGCAGGCATCGTACGTCTATTCAAGATTCTAAGAGAAAAGGACTTTACTGATTTTGTCAGATTGTCGATAAGGATTCAGCAACGCTGAATCTCCTAGGGTCGGCTGAGAAGCAGCTGGCCGTAGACGCTGACTAAGTCGCAACCCCTGCTTGTGGCCACCCCCCCATTTGGGCCACCCCAAAAATGTCATCCCTGGACATCAACCACATACTTCAATTGCCAATATTCCCACACTTTGAAGCTACCACAATACAACTACCGGCATCACTGGATTCCCCATCTTCAGAAGTATCAACTGGGTCAGCCTCGACCGCCCCGGCCTCTTTCTGCGCTCTGCGGATAGCTCCAATGTTGGCGAATACCGTATTTGGGTCTATTTCAACCTTCCTTTTTTTCCTAGGTTGTATAGCTTCCAACTGTGCCCGCAGAGCCTGGTTTTCCACGCGTAGGATAGCCATGCCGTGGTCCATGTTGTCAAAGGCCTTGTTGACCTTCCGGAAGAGTAGCCGTTGCGAGGATGGCTTCCTGGCTGGGTGCCAAACTGGGCCAATTGCTGGCGTAGTTCAATGGTCTTGGAAGGCGTAGTCCAGGGCCCGGGTTCTTTGAAGGTTGAAGCCGCCGGTGTAATAGGAGGGCCAGAGGTATCCAGGGCATTGTTTAAACCAGCCTTTGCGGGCACTGCAGCTAAGTTGTGGCTGTTCCTGACCATCAACCGGCTCATCAGGGGCTTCGATACACTTACGGGCCACAACCCAGCTGCCCTCCATCCATTGCAAATGTTCTGGTCCTTTAGAGCTTCCAAACGTGCCTTATGGTAGTATTCGAGGAAGTTCCGCTTGCCTACGACAGTGCTATCGCTCCACAAGGCCAGATTTGCAACGTGCTTGCGGTACTCGGTTTTTAACGAAAAAACAGATAGATCCAATGGTTGGAGGACGTAGGAGCAGTGTGTGAAGGTAAAGGACTTGGATGCGATGTCTGTAGCAAAGCCATAAAATCGTCGCTAGTATGGCTGCCGTGGCCATCGAGCATCAACAACCGGTAGTCCTTCGGATCCTGGGGCTAGGTCTGAGGAATGAAGATCTTCTCCAACCATTCGACACCCACGTCGTTTATTGTCCACCCGGTCTCAGTAGCAGTAAACTCCCAGCCCTTGAATGGCTTCAAATTTAGTGGAAACCACTGCTGTTTGAACGCTCTTGCCCTTGAAAATGACCAGGGGACTTAGGAACTTGCCCTCGGCCGAGACACACTCGATGAAGGATGTCCAGGCGCGCGTACCGGGTTGCTTCTTCAAGATGGCCCTCTTTTCGGCACTTCCAACAACTAAGCCATTGACTCCCATGCCCTCCATAATGCCGGCTTCATCCATATTCCAACGGTTAGCTGGTTTGATAGCCTTGATGGCTGGGACGGCCAAGTGTGAAAACCACGGTCGAATAACATCGATAGTAGCCCCATTGACGCGCGAGTGCTCCATTGAACGGGCCCTCTGAGTCTTTAGAACCGGGTGCCTGTCTAGGAAGCGTTGCAACCAGCGTTTTCCTAGCGTTGTGAGGTCCCCGCGTTCATAGAGGACTCGCTGGGCAAGCTCCTTGACTTGCGCATGCGTAGGAGGTAACCCGAGGGCGACTTGGTTGAGGATCCATTGCGCCAAACGGTCTTCCTGGGCCTTGGAGAGCCTTTGGAGGTCTTCGAAGGCTACTTCCCGCGGTTGATGACCTTTACGGCGGTTGAACAAGGTTGCCCTCGGTATGGACCATTCTTTGGCGACGGTGCGGATGGAACGGCCATTTTGGATGGACTGAAGCGCCTGGAGAAGCTGTTCTTCGGTATATCGAGGCATTTTTGGCAGAAGATATCATATACAAAGTACGAGATCTAGAGCCTTTCAAATTGATAGAAAAATGGCATTCTGAAATGGTTGGTTACTTGGGCATCAATGCAGTTTGGGGTGGCCCAAATGGGGGGTGGCCCACAAGCAGGGGTTGCGACTTATAGCGGTATTTGCAAGTTCGACTCCAACAATAGTCCTACGTGCCGACTAGTCTTGAAGACAATCGCCGTAGAAGCCAAGCGCGGCCTAGAGTTAGCTCGGAAAAGTTAGTCAGCATTCCGGCCGGCAATCCATTATTTCAGTCTTCTTTAGTTGTGCTGATATTGATGTACGACAGATCTCGGCCCCGATCATATATCGTTCAGCGAGAGGGATAATAAGTGCTTGAGAGACTTAGCGGTGACCGATCCCCGCGACGACAAGACCCTATTGAGATATATAAGGGTGGCCTCCTTAGAGACTTATGCGACTAGTTCCTTAGCCATGTCGATTTCCGACGATGGCGCGACGATGGAGACGGCTAGTTGCTCTGGATTAGAGGCGATCCTGGCCAAGGAAAACGATACTGCTATGCGGAATTATCGATGAGTTGAAGAACACTACGCATACGGCCAATATCTCGTTCTTCTTCTACCAGGCGGCGGACGCTCGCATCAACAACGCTATAGCGGTCTTACCTAGGTTAGTCTATATGCTTGTGACCTAGCAGCCGGCACTCATTTCGCACCTCCGTGAAAGCTACGATGGTTTCGGGAAACAGCGCTTCGAAGGCCCGAATTTATAGGTGGCATTGGAGAAGATCTTCACCGCCATTCTTGAAGACCCGCGTTTACGGAGAACATATCTCATCATTGATGCACTTGACGAGTGTACTATAGACCCCGGCCTGCTTCTTGACCTTGTCGCAAAGACGTCGTCAGCATTCCGAATGTCAAATGGATTGTATCTAGTCGCAACTGGCCGAGCATCGAAAAGGATCTTGACACCGCGACGCACCAAGTCAGGCTATTTCTTGAACTAAATCCAGAGTCCGTCTCCGCAGCTGTCACTACATATATCCACTTTAGAGTGGAGGGGTTGGCGAAGCGAAATAAATATAGCAACAATACGCGGGACGCTATCGAGCGTTACTTGTCTGCGAACGCATACGGTACCTTCCTCTAGGTGGCCTTGGTCTGCCAAGAACTCACCAATACGCCGGGATGGAATCCGGAGGAAATGTTACCAACATTTCCGCCTAGGCTTGATGCACTCTACGGACGGATGATGGGTCAAGTCCGCAACTCCAGGCATGCCAGGCTTCTCAAAGGAATACTGGTTGTTATCTTGGTTGTGCACCGTCCTATTACGTTGGACGAACTGCCGGTCCTCGTCGATACGCTCAGCGGCGTCTCTAGCAATTATGAAGCTCTAGCAGAAATTGTAGGGCTTTGCGGCTCTTTCCTGACCCTACGCGAATGCACGATATCTTTTCGTCCATCAGTCCGCCAAGGACTTTTTACTCAAGCAGCCATGTGATGAAATTTCCTTCTGGATAGAAGACATACACAGTACCATCTTCTCCCAATCGCTTCGAGTTATGGGCGAAACATTGCGACGCGACATCTACAACCTTGGAGCTCCGGGATTCCCTATCGACAAAGTCAAACCGCCCAACCCAGACCCGCTGGCCGTAGTACGGTACTCGTGCGTATACTGGGTCCACCATCTTTGTGACTGTGATCCTACCATGAACGCAATCAGTGACCTCCAGGACGGCGGGCCTATCGACAAGTTTCTACGCCGGAGCTCTCTCTACTGGCTTGAGACTCTTAGCGCTCTGAGAAGTATGTCACAAGGGATACTTTCAATGGCGAAGCTGGAGAGTAATTCAGGTTAGCCTTGCTATTACTGCTCGATAAGACTAAGTTATTCTGACATTGCTTCAGGAAAGAAGGGAGATCTCTTATCATCTGATTAACCTAGTTCAAGATGCACGCCGGTTTATTTCTCTACCACAAACCGGCAATCGAGAGTAGCCCTCTACAGGCATACGCCTCCGCACTTGTGTTCAGCCCGACCCGCAGCATTATAAGAACTATGTTTAAGCGAGAAGAACCGAAATGGATTGCCATAATGCCGGCCATGGAAGAACATTGGGGAAAGTGCCTGCAGACGCTCGAGGGCCATGATGACGCCGTTGGTTCTGTTTTATTCTCACCCGATTCGAGATGGATCGCGTCAGGATCGGACGACAATACAGTCAGGATTTGGGACCCGACAACGGGAGAATGCACTCAGATAAGGGTCACGAGGACATCGTTGCTTCCATTGCGTTCTCTTACGATTCGAGGCTGGTTGCATCAGGATCGCACGATAATACGGTCAGGATCTGGGACGTCACGACGGGTGCGTGCATGCAAATGCTCGAGGGCCATGGTAACTTGGTCTCCTCTCTAGCGTTCTCGTACGATTCGAAAACAGTTGCATCGGGGTCGGCCGATGGCACGGTTGAGATCTGGGATGCCGCCACGGGCAGGTGTGTCCACACTCTCAAAAGCCATAGCGATGGTGTTTCCATCGCATTCTCACACGATTCGGAACTCCTTGTGTCGGGGTCATTCGATAGCACCATTAGGATCTGGAAGGTGGCGACAGGCGCATGTATACAAACGCTTACGGGCCATAGCGACTGGGTCAGATGCGTCACATTCTCGCATAATTCGACACTGATTGCGTCGGCTTCGGCTGATACAACAGTCAAGATCTGGGACGCCGAAACGGGGTTCTGTCGACATACCCTTGAGGGCCATAGACACTGGGTTGACTCGGCCGCATCTTCGCATGATTCGAGCCTGGTAGTATCAGCGTCATTCGATAGAACCGCCAAGATTTGGGACACGGCAACAGGCACGTGCAAACAAATGCTCAAGGGCCATGCCGACTGGGTCAACTCTGCCGCATTCTCGTGTGTCTCGAGCTTGGTAGCGACGTCGGGCGATAAAAACTATCAAAATCTGGGATGTTTCAACAGGCGAGTGCCGCGAGACGCTGAAGGCCATTGCGGCAGTATCTTTGACTTTGTGTTCTCCTGCGATT
>JARNGD010000022.1:0-287477 GCA_031001845.1 Achaetomiella virescens
CGGGGACGATCTCCTTGCTGTTCAACTGGGATGGCGTGTATCCGTAAGTGTACGGAATCTGTTGGTACATGAATTGTTTAGTAAACGGTCCCTCCTCGGGGCATACATGATTGGGGGTAGAAGAATTCCAGCATACAGCAGCGCCATTGTATGTGACTTCAAGATTCTGGTGCAGGTACAGGACTGAATCCCCTTTGGTGTAGTTCTGGGGGGCCGGCCAGATCGCCGCGACCGGCTGCAGGGCGGCGAGGAGGGAAACACAGGAAAGCAGTGGTGATCTCATTTTGAGTCGTGGTTCATGACATGAAGTGCTGTTCGCGGTGTTTGTTGCTGTTTTATGGAGGGGCAATGAAGGGAAAATGGCGGGGTGATGGCCCTCGGGCTGTCTGAGAAATAAAGGGCAAGATGCGGGACAAGGTAGGGCGCGCTGGAATGTTTATACAAGATCTCGTGCCATGAAAGTTCATCCAGGTAGATTGATGAGACATCACAGACGATTGGGTTGGTTGGCTGGGGTTGATCCCATGCCATGCTCCCGGCACCGTTGCACAGGTTGGTTGCAGCCCGAGAGCGGGCAGCCAAAGAAAGTGTAAAGAAACAGGGGGATGGTGTTTGTGTGAGGGGAAGATGGGACGGGATCTCTGTTCGCAGCCTCCCGCGCTGCTGGTGACAACTGCAACCCACAAAGTGCGCACGACCGATCCACGAGGCTGGATTCAGCTCTAGTCAGCTGCTGGCGTGGCCTTTCTGGATGGAAGAGCAGGAAGGAGGAGAGTGCTGATCGAAAATTCCCGTTGCCTCCTGCTTGTACATGGCGCAACGTTACGTCTGCTGGGCCAATTTCACCAGTGGGGAGCCAAGTCTTTGGTGACGAGCCACGTTTGGGCCACCAAGTCCCCTTCCTGTGCCCGCGATAGTCGGGGATTTTCAATTGAGAGACGTCAAAGAAGAGCTGAAGCTGTTGCTGCAGTTGGGCCCCCGAAGAGCACATCTTGCGGCAGCACATCCACCGCCAGTCTGCCGTCACTTGCAGACCTTCCGGGACCAGAGCAAGATCATCGGACGATCTCAACACTTTGTGGGGCTAAAACGAAACAGCCGTCCGCTAGGACAAGGCTGCCTATGGCTCTTGCGCGCCACAGCCAAGCGTTTCTCAACGACGGGGAGTTTTCCACTGATGGGGGGGCGGAGGACCAACTGTGAAACACAATGTTGGAACACGTCGAAGTTGAACAACAACTGGACAGGGCAGCCGCAATTGACAAGCAGTCCATGCAAAGCAACCACCCAGGGGAAAAATTGAGGCCAGGAAACCAATCACAAGGGGGACAAGGACGCCTCGGGTCAACCCAAGAGCCGAGAACATAACATGGCAGTCCAGGCATTGTTCTCTCGACAGGCCAGCCGGGAGCATGAAAGGTAGCATTGACGCGCATCATGCCGGTGTCTCGCCCTTCTTTACTGCGCCGTGGTTTTGTAGATGGGTCAAAGGTCGCTGGTTGTGGCATTGTGGTCTCGGTTCTGCCATCCAGGGCCAGAAAGGAAGGTAAATCAGGTGGTGTAACCAACCGGGGTCAGGCCGTTGTGCGTGAAGGACCCATGATGATCCGGGGTGCCGCTGGGTTGGGGTAAAAGGAAATCATATCGCTTGTCGCCAAGAGGGCGTGGAAGTCGGCAGGGTCGGGAGACGAGATGGTCCTCACGTTGCTTCTGTGCCACTGTGATCCTGGCGATGTTGTTGAATAGAGGGTGAGCATGGCCATCTCAGCCTGCATCGCGAGATCTCGCCCAGATATTAGTTCTCACAACTTTCTCGACCGCCTTCCGTATCTGTCAGTGAGATGCAAATCTTCATAGTACCTTATGTCTGTAGTATTGTCGACAATAAGGTGGGGATATTGGATTACAGGTTAATAATAGGCAGACAATTCCTCGTTTGATAGCTGATGACAAAAGTCACAAGTGGTGCAGGTTCCAGAATGACCAAAGACCCCACAAGATTTTGTCCAGGCGGCGCGCCACAGCCAGGCCAGGATGGTGAGAGGTCACGTGTTTATACGCCACTTTGGCTGCCACCAGCCACCTCGGCCTTGTTCTGATGAGTTCTTGAGCCATGCTTTGGCCTCGCGAGTTCGGCTCCACGCCCCGAACCTTAAAATCTTCAAAGTCACGGTGTCTTCCAAGCCTGTGCCTTACGACGCATCCGCGACGAACAGCTATCTCCTTTCTATGGGACGTCGTTTGCTTTAAACGCCAACCCCTTTTTATCTCGGACACCCTCGTGTGCACGCGCACGGAATTGCCATTGTCGCGTCTCGATTGCGAGGTCCAGCTTTGGCCACTGCGTTGGGCCCAGCTACAGTCGACACCGATTGTTGCGCCAGATCGCTCGAGCGCAATCCGTCTTTCCACCATACCCCTTCTCCGTCGACCTCGAAATCTCTTCATCGCCGCCTTTATTATCGATAATCATGTCTGTCGACGTGGCGCTCGGCACGCCCCTTGGGGATGCCCTTAACATGGCCATCCAGGGCAAGATCGCCGAGCTTGGTTGGGCCGGACCTGGCGGCGAAGGCTCGGCCATGTCTGAGTATTTCCTTCTCATGCTCGCCAACGGCAAGACGCAAGAAGAGATCGCGGGCGAGATCGCGGGAGACCTACTTGGTCTTGGCCCCGACGACCAGACCGCGCCCGCTTTTGCTAAATGGCTGTTCGAGGAGCTCGGTTCTCTCAGCGCTCAATTTGCTTCCGCCTCGGCCCAGTCGGTGATGCCGCGGATGGCGCCAACGACGACCCTATGGATGGCGCTTTTGACGCAGATATGGATACCACGGATGGCCCCGCCTCCGTCCTGAATGCGTAAGTGTTGTACCACATCTGGAGTTAGTGAGCTTCGGATACTGACAGAGAGCAGACCCACCGGGCCCAAGGCCATGCGTAACAGCACCACCAGCATTCGAGGTGGCCGGGAGAGGCGCATGATGGGCCAGATCAACCGGGCATTGGACCGGACGCAAGAGTCGGTTCTCCACCGTGTCCGCAATCAGTCCGGCAACGAGAGGATCGGCCGGGGCCCTCCATCAGGGCCGAGAATGGGCACGGGCAGACAACCACGGGCTAATAATGCGCGCGCGACGAACATCGCTGCCGGGTTGGCGAACATGGCCGGTATGCCCGGGGCCGCTCCGCCCATGAACGGAATGGGGGGTATGACTCCGATGAACGGCGCCGGATACCCACCGGCGGATATCTACACCATGATGGAAATCAAACCGCATGCTTGCGCAGATGCAGCAGCAACTCATGATGCAGCAGCAGCAGCAGCAGCAGCAGGGTGGTATGGGACACCGCGGCGGCCATGGCCAGGGTCGGGGCAGGGTGGTCACTTCCGACGCGGCGGCCCACATCATCAGCACAACGGCCACGGGCCGCAACAGCAACAGCAACCGTTTGAGGGAGAGCAGACGGATGCCAACTCGCAGGGCGACGTCGAGATGGGAGGCGCCAAGCGCGAGCCGCCAAACCCGGACGAGACGGTCTGCCGGTTCAACCTGCGCTGCCAGAACAAGGACTGCAAGTTCGCGCATCAGTCCCCGGCGGCCCCTCCGGGTACGACAGTCGACGTCAAGGACGTGTGCAGCTTCGGCGCGGCCTGCAAGAACCGCAAGTGCGTCGGCGCCACCCTTCACCGGCGGCCAAGGTGGCGCACCAGAGTGAGCAGGACTGCAAGTTCTTCCCCAACTGCGCCAACCCGCACTGCCCGTTCCGACACCCCCATGCCGGCTTGCCGTAACGGCGGCGAGTGCAAGGTGCCTAACTGCAAGTTCACCCACGTCAAGACCCCCTGCAAGTTCCACCCGTGCACCAACCGCAGCTGTCCCTTCATGCACGAGGAGGGTCAGCGCGGCACCTTCCAGGACAAGGTGTGGACGGCCGACGACGCGTCGAAGGAGCACGTCAGCGAGCGCAAGTTTGTCAATGACGGCGCCCCGGAGGACCTCGTTCTCCCAGGATCGGGCGAGAACAACGGGGACACCGCCGGCACCACGGAGGTGGTTATGTAAGATGTTGCGGAGGGACACATGCGACAGGTGGAGTGCAGTTTGGGGGAAAGTCGGAGGCGACATGGATAGTTGACGATCCTCTGGGCAGGGAGTGAGGATTCGCCCTGGTTTTGGTGACTAGTGAGGTCTCCATGGGATGAAGAGCGAGGACGGAGATCTTTTCAGGAAGGAATGCAGCATTTGGACGAGTTTGCGCAGGCATGAGGTCTTGGGGGCTGTACTAGGTTGGGTCATGTACTATATCTACCATAGTGGCGTTAAGGGGGGATGCACTGGGGTTTTCCGGGGCACTTGAGTCTAGACAGGGCTTGTTGTATGTTTTTTTTTTCATCCAACGGAAAAGGCTGCGGAGGAACAGCCATGAGCGACGAGAATACAGACTGGAGTCGCTCGCTCTCGCATCTTTCGTTTTTCTGGTTGACGTGAAGGTGGGGATGTTGTGTCGAATGAAGGAGGATATGCGGACAGAGATGATTCGGACCGGCACTGCCACCAGAACTGAGCTGCCCGTCCATACTTAGCTAACAGCAGCTCTCATCTCTTCCCTTTTCTTTTCGAAGCCCAGTTCTTCACCGTTTTGCTCCCTTCAGTCCAAGAGCACCGTAGGTACTACTAGGATGTTTTTTTTTTTTTATTTAGCACTCAAACATCCAATCCAGTACCTCAGGGTTAGGGTAAAATAACACATGCCGTCCTCACCCGCTCGGCCTGTGCTCGCAACCAGGACCACCACTCTCAGCACTTCACGCCGAACTCTCCCGAGCCATTGGCCGCCCACCCCGGACTGTCGACACGGGATGAGGATGAAGCCACTGGAACGCTCCTGACATGTATCCCACAAGTTTGCGCTGCCTGGCGCGTGCCCCGGCCCGCTACGGCGCGAGGCGCAGCTTCTCGCGGGCCGCAGTTCCCCATGCCGCCCTCATCACTCCTGCACGACAGCGGCCACTGCCACTGCACGGCACCCATCTCTCGGCAACATCGACGACCGCACCACTGTCATCGATCGTCTCGCCAGCATATGCCGTCCAGGCAAGGAGACACTACACCGTCGGAGGCGATGGGCCGCCCAGATCCGTCGCCGTGCTTGGCGGTGGTCTGACTGGGCTCACCACGGCCTGGTACCTGATGCATGGCCTTCCCGACGACGTCAAAATCACCGTCTACGAGGCAAGCAACCACCTGGGCGGCTGGATCGACACCGAGAAGGTCAAGGTGCGCACACCCGACGGCCAGGAAGGCTTCGTGCACTTCGAGCGCGCCGCTCGCATGATCAAGCCCCAGGTCAAGTCCTCGCCGCCAAAATGGGATGACTTGGTTTTTTTCGATTTGGTGCGTATCCCTCACATTTTCTTGAGCCTGGTGGAACTGAACACGCATTGCTGACTGCCACCCTGCCGGGTTGTCGTCCAGGTCTCCAGCCTTGGTCTCGAAGACGAACTCATGTGCCAAAAACGTGGGGAGGAGACGGTCTCCGGCTACATTTACTACCCAGACCACCTGGTTGGCATCCCCAGCTTGAGAATATCTCCCTTCAGACATCCGATTGCCAGTCTGAAGGCTCTAGGCGGTCTGTTCCAGACGCTCACGGAACCCGTGTTCCGCGAGCTCATACCGTCCATGTTCGGCGCTCTGCGTTCAAGACACAACGAGTATGCCGCCGACATGTTCAAGGGGACCAGGGACATGTCCATAGGGGATTACTACGCGTACCGGTTTGGCAGTCCCGAGCTGGTGGATAAGGTCGTATCTGCCATGATCCACGGCATCACCGGCGGCGACGTGTGGAAGACGAGCATGGTGAGCGGGCCGTTCTCAGACATGCTCATACCGCCCGACGACGACCAGCCTATTACCGATGTCCGGGTGCGCCGCGCCGACTACGAGTTTATGGAAGACCTCCTCGTGAATGACGACGTCTTTGCCCTCGCCGCAAAGCACCTCGACTCGACCGCGCTCTGGTTCCGGAACGGCTTCAGGACCCTGACCGATGCGATCGTCAAGGATCTGAAGGAGAGCAAGAACGTTACCATCAAGACGGGGGATCCCGTTATGTCTGTGCGCTACAACGGCCCCTCTGACAGAGTCATTGTATGTTATCACTCACAACACAAACCCTGTTGCCCTCGAGGTCATACCTAACCAGCCGTAGGTCACCACCAAGCGGGATCCCCAACCCACTCCCTACGAGAAAGTAATATCCACCGTCTATGCCAAAACCCTCGACACCCTCACAGGCAACCACCTTCCCTCCCTCGCCTCCTCCACCGCTGTGACCATCCAGCTGGTCAACCTCTGGTACCCCGTCCCTTTTGCCAATTTCCCGCACAACGGTTTCGGCTACCTCCTCCCGCAAGCCCTCGCGCATGACCAAAACCCCGAATGCGTCCTCGGCGTCATCTTCGACTCAGACCGGGAGTTCACCCTGCCCGTCGCCTCCTCCGAGACCATCAACCGCGGTGCCGACACCATCCACGGCACCAAGCTTACCGTCATGCTCGGCGGCCACTACTGGACGAGCTCCCGCCTTCCTTCCTCCCCAGCCAGGAAGAAGCGGTCGAGCTCGCCAAGACGGCCGTTGCACGCCACCTCAACCTGCCCCTCGAGCTCACCCAGCACGTGGTCGCCTCGACCAAGCTCTGCCGCGACTGCATCCCGCAGCCTCTGGTCGGGCACGCCGGCGCATGCGCGCCGCCCACGGCGAGATCGAGTGGGGGTTCAAGGGCCGCCTGGCCGTCGCGGGACAGTCGTACCAGAAGCCGGGCGTGCTGAGCATGCTGCGCGCCGCCCTGGACATCGCGCGGCACGTGGCGGACCCCCAGGCGGAGTCGTGCTGGAGCGTGGGGGAGACGGGCCTGGAGCGGTTCACGCGGCAGCCCGAGTATATGACGGTCGAGAAGGCGATGCTGCCGCTGAGGTTTAATAGTGAGGCGTGGGTCGACGAACAGGGGAAAGTGCAGCCTGGGAGTACAAGGAAGAAGGAGTGAGCGATTGAGCTGGAGGAGGTGAGAAGCGAGTGTAAAGATTATTTGGAAGGATGAGGTTTGTTGATCTTGTAGACGGAGATGGGAGGCGTCCTATTTACCTGCTGCTTTTCCCTTGATATCTTCGAGCGGGGAGATAGAGAAAAGGCACTGGGTGTGTAATATACTACTAGACAGAGACTTGAGCGAATCGAGACCAAATGTCAGATCAAAGGAAGGCCACACCACTTCAAGGCCAACCATGATCCACCGAGGTATTTATTGTGTATATATGCTGGATGTATGTACCTTATATACAGGTATCCAGCGGCAAGTCAGCCCAGCCAACACCAAGTAACCAACCAAAACCTCCTTTCCAGCCCCGACGCGTCAACGAAGTCAACGATGAAGGTGATGACCGCAAGCATATCACTCAAACACACCAACAGACCGGGCATAGTAACCCAACCACAAGCCTTCAGATTTATGAAATGCCCTGCTTTCTCAGTCTCGCGTTTTTGCCACTTTCATTACCTATGTAGCTATGGTACCTTAGGTATGTATGTATGCAACACCGCGTGCCATCATCATCGCATCCGTCCATCCATGTGGTATAAATCCATCCATCCATCCATCCATCCATCCATTCATCCATCACTCCGTCCCTTTTTGTCCGTCTGCCGCGGGAGACATCTGCTGTCCCGCCAAACCGCCCGCCGACGAGCGTTTTGTGCGTGTTAACTTCTCTCGTGGAAAAACGAAAAAATATACCTGGATCTCATCTTCCCACCTCACGCTCCAAGTCATTGCCAGGGCCCAAAGCGGGAAGGAATCATTCTCCGTGTTATCCTCTCCCCGCCTGGTGCATGCACCTTACCTTCCCCCCATCTCCCGCGAAACCTTCCTCATGCTTCTTCTTATATTCTATCCATGCCGCATCCCCAACGAAACAACAAACTGACTGCATCCCTCAATCATGCCCAACCTTCCGGATTCCTCCCAACCGCGTCCCATACGCATCGTTCCCAGGCTGTCAAGCCAGAACCTCAACCGAACCCCTCCTAAATCTAGTCGATCACAACTACATGCCCAGGCCCAGGCCCAGGCGCACCACCCGGTCGCTGGCTCTGCATCTGACCCTGCCTCTGCACCTGCCCTGGCCCATGCATGTTCGCCTGCGGGACACCGTGCTGCTGTAACTGCTGCTGCTGCTGCTGCTGCTGCTGTAGTTGTTGTTGTTGTTGCTGTTGCGCAAGGCGAGCCTGCATCTGCTGCTGCGCCATCCTTGCTGCGGCCGCTGCTGCTCCTGCACCGTGTGGGGGGGGGTTGTTGGAGCTGGAAGGGTGGCTGGCCACGGGTTTGCATTTGGCCGGGCAGGGTTGATTGTTGTTGTTGTGTTGTTGTTGTTGTTGGGGTTGTGGTTGCGGTTGTGACGGAGGTTGAGGCTGGGCCTGCTGTTGCGGCGGTTGCTGGACTTGGGCCGGCGGCGGTGTGCTGACGAGGGGCAGCAGGGAGTCGCTGATCAGGACGAGGAGGTCCTCAATGCCGTGGTCCCAGTGCGCGACAGCGCCGGTCATCAGGCCCTTGAAGCCGGTGCCGCGGGCCGACCAGACGCGGGGCTTCAGGACCTTGTTGAACTCGTCGTTCTCGTTGTTCCTGTTGGCGTCCAGCGGGGAGCGGAAGACGTGCCACACAAGCTCGCCGTCCTTCTCGCGGGGCTTGATGTCCAGGTTCACGCGCCTGCCCTTCGGGCCGGGCAGCACGAAGCGGAGCGTGACCCAGTCGAGGGACTTGTGGAAGACGTAGCATTCGCCGTGCGGGCTGGTGAGGCCGTTGGAATCCCAGGCATCTTGAATGCGTTCCAGTCCCCGAAAGAGGGGAAGCGTGAAGATGAACCATGCAGGTAACGTCTTAAACTTCGACGAGTTGGCTGCTGAGCGCAGATAGTCGACGACGCGGAGATGCGGTTGCCTTCCTCAAGAATCACGTTCACCCCGTCGTCTGTGGCAAGCTCCAGCCGTGCTGTCCAAGGCCGCCGGCTGTGTTGGGTAAGCTCTGGGGCTGTGGTGCTGCCGCCGTACGTAAAGGAAACCTCATGCAGGGTCATGGTCTTTGGAGTGACCCGCTTGCCGGCTCGGTGGAGGGCGTCGACGAAATCAATCAGACGGTCAAGCGCGTGGAGACATGTCCTGATCAAGCGGACAGCGCCAACACCGGCGACTGGACGAAATCGTAGAGTGAACTGGCCGGCTCGAGAGTCGTAGAGTACGTCGCGGTCGAGGCTGCGTTTGAAGAAGTGGAACCTCGCCGGGTTCCGGACCGCAAGCGTGACTTCGATTAAGGCTCTGTCTGATATGACCCGCCTCTGAAGCGGTCCGGCACCGACCTTGGTCTCTTGGTATTCGCATGGTGGAACGGTTGCTCTCCCCTTGTATTCGATCCGGAGGTACTCTTTCGCCCAGGGGGTGCGACAGGGACCTCTGGCGGTTCCCCCGCGCGGGAGGAAATCTGATGCCCGCGCAAATACCGGCGGCAACCTCACCTTGGAGATGAAACTGCTCTGATTGCTCTGATCTTGTCTGTGAACGGAGTGCGGTACACGCTGCGAGTGCAGAAGACGGAGATCGTCGATTTGTCCCATGATGCTTGTTCCGTACTCGCTGAGCTTCTGGTAGAGGATTGTTGGGAGGAGAAGTTCGTTCGTCGAAATGGGCAGCCTGGCACAAGTATTTATGCGGTTGCCGGCTAACCCGTGCCCCTGCGGAATACTATTCTGGCGTTAGTACAGCTCGTGACGAATCACACAGCCAAGCACCTACACTTCAACCAGCCACACCACTGGTCCCCGCCCAGGCTCATACTCAACATGACAAACCATTGTGGGGGCCACGATGCGTTCCTCATCCACACAGCGTGGAACATTTCTCGGGTCGGTGGCGCATCCGCGTAAACAAGGTTCTTCACCTCGTCTGGCGACGCAGGAGATTGCCGAGCGATGGCCCAGTCCCGATTGCTATTTCGGGGCTTCAGGTGATCCAGCGTGTACCACCATCTCAGTTGCTCCAGGATTCCTGGGCCTTCCTCAACCGGATTGCGCAACGAGTTGAATCGCCTCTTACCCTCGCTCATGATAGGGACTCTGGACGAAGAAAGAGGAAAGCGCCCGTGCAGGGGCCATCCGAAGGGTGGCATGTTCGGCGCCGAGCAGTTCTACCGTCAAGGATGAGTCCTGAGGGTTGTCCCTGGAGATGGTCAAAGCCAACGCCGCCTTGTCCGGAGCAAACCGAGGTCTTCTGCATAATGTCTCGTAGATGGAGCCGAAGATGTGCTCGACGTGTCTCGAAATGACCGTCGTCAACAGCTGTTCGACAGAGATGTCATTTGCGTCGAATGGAATGTCGGCATCCTTGACTTCTTTGCCGTCCCGGAACCACCTCAGCATGAGATGGCTCGGCGTATCCTCAATGCCATCAGGACCCTTGCCGCTGCTGTGCACTCCGAGCAGGATCCAGCTTTGCATTCCCTGGGAGTGCGGGCAGTTGAGCCAGTATTGTATCGACAGAGCCCTGTTGAGCCGCTCGATCCTAAGGGTGTGTTTCCACCTACCCGTACCGGCGAGCTCTAATGCCTGGCGGGCGAATTCGCTGATCTTGGCGTCAGGGTGAGCCCGTGAAAGAAGTCATAGCAACCAGCAAGGCCGTCGGCTGCCAAATCGTGTTTGCCTTTGCCTCCATGAAGTTCCTCGCATCCGCCGACATTTCTTCGGCCGCCGGCGTGAAAAGAGGCCGGTAATCGAGAAACCAGAACTGCTTGTCAAAGTCTTCATCTGCGATGGTGAGATCAACCTCGAATTCGCCCTCGACCCTGAACGTTATCCTCCCGTCGTCGATCGTGTGGTTCCTGAAGGGTGCGGGTGTCCGCTCGTATTCGTGGAGCTGCATCCTCATGTGCAAGTGCATGTTAACCTCCTCGAGCCACGCAGCCCTCTCTCTTGCCGTTACCGGCGGCTGCGGTAGGTAGCCGAACTGGCGAGAACATCAGCATGGCCACTGCAGGTGCTCATGGCAATGGAAACTCACGTCGGGCATCCAATGAACGGCGCCATTGCTCAGGACTTCCAACGCAGTCTTGATTCCGGGCTGGGTACCCTGGCGAAGAGCATTTGCCGCTTCACGTTGACGAGGTCCCAGAAGGCTGCGTTGTAGTGTTCCAATTTGGTCAGGAGGTGGGTTCTGAGGTCAATGAGCTTCGAGACCTCGTCTGCATTCCTGCTCCATTCAGTGATGACTAGAAGCTTGACCCATCTGGAGTGCAAGTCCTGAATGAAGTTGAGGAGCATTGCCTTCTTCCAGACTTTCGGGAGATGTGTCTTCCTGCAGCACAGCGTGATTGGCATTGCCGTTGGCACCGTTAGCGTTGCCGTTCGCGAGAAGTTGTGGTAGAGGCTTCGCGGCCAGCTCCATGATGTGGTCGTGTAGGGCTGCACGGGAGAATTCTGCAAGACGTGTTATGAGGAGACTGAGAGGCACGATTTCGCTTGTAATATGCTGAATCTCGTCCGGTAGCTCCTCCAGTTTAGAGGCCTGCAGGCCCTGCAGACCGCTGTCTATGCCAACCATGGCCCCATTGCCAACATCTCCGGAGTCTCGCGAATCCTCAAGCTTAACTGGAGCGCCGAGCTCCTTAATGCCGTTGACGCCCGCATCGCCGAAGGTGCTGGTGTGCTGCTTGTGTTGTATGCCGCTGTCCATGGTGAGATCAACTCTGGCGCGCAGTCCGTCGACGTCTCCCTGTCAAACTGAGCGAATGCGCCTCAGAGTGAGAGGTTGCAGAGAATGCCCTTGCCACCAAAGGGAAGCGGTCCTAAACAAAGCGATATGCAAAGTCCTGGGACGCGAAAGGTGGAAGGGCTGTTATGCCCGCTGGGCTCGGTTGAGAATACGTTCTCGGTGGACGAGTCGAGGAACGGCACCGGGCCAGAGGGAGGCAGGAATGAACGGTTGCTGGCTTTCGTTACGGTCGGTCGATTTTGAGAAGCTCCCGTTGAAGCCGTTGCTGGCGGGCCAGACAGAGAGGGGCCGGAGGGTACGCAAACGCAGACGCGGACACGCAGTCGCCCGACTTTCTCAGTCGCGGCGGCAGCAGCAGCGCGCCTGCACTGACGGGCTCAGAGGAGAAGGCAAGGGCAGCGGATGTGATCGCCCATCACTCCGGGGTCCGACTCGGGGTCGCGCCTCGTTTCTTATGTGTGCTGATATCAATTTGGGTGCTGGTCTGAACTTCGGTGGAGGAAGGAGGCAACTCTCGGGACATGAGCCGCTCCTTGGAATCGGCCGCTCAGCCAGTTCCGCCTTTCTGCGCGCGTGCGACACGTGCTTGCAACGGCGCCAGGTTCGAGAAATCGATATTGCAGCCGTGCGGAATATCCAGCAGAGGAATGCGCTGGGTGATGTGTGCTGATACGAGGGTTGCCTTGCCGCCCAGTCGCGGTCGCGGTTGCCGGGGTTTTGGAGGTGCTGGTTTCGATGTCCCGTCCTCAAAGAAACGAGATGCACGCCTCTGGGCTTGGAACAAGGGTGTTCACGCTAATCCGTAGGGCGACCAGGGAAACGGGAAATTAAGGCCTGAAATTTCAGGCATAAATAGCAGCATATTTGACAATACCGGGTCAAGCCACAATCATCGAAGCTTGGCCCCACCTTGGTCCCTCTCCATTGTCTCCCAGGCCCCCACGTCTTTTTGTTCGGTCTTTTCATCCCCGAATCCCACTTTCACAAGTTTGGTGGGTTTGGGGAAGACAATATTGGTGCTTTGCGCTTGTCTATATTTTCCTCATTGACACTGCTTGGATGGAGGTTGCTAATTGCGTTTGGCGATTTGGCTGGCGAGACCTGCGATACACTGACGAGAGAGTACGGCTGTCTTTCACTCCAGCACTTCTCGTCGCTGGACAACCAGGGCCGAAGCAAACCCTTACGTCATTGCGGCCTTCGCCGAGATCGGGATCGCGAGAAAACTCTGCAAGGAGCTGAAGAGCTGCCGCCCCCAGCGATGGGGCAGTTTGTGGACAGAACAACTACTCGTTTCGGGTTCTCGAACCAGCATTGATGTATCTGCAATTCTCAAGACCATGAATAAAAATCAACGAACTGCCGTGTCTTTCCCACCCCAGGCATGTAAAAGCGCAACATAACGAACTGCATGTTGAATACCACAAAGGGCTGTGCCATCCATACGTACTTTTCTCGAGTCGCAGAATAAAGACCTGCCCGATAACAATGAAAAGCTTCGCACCACCCTGACCGGCAGCTAACAAAATCCGTATGCCGTCCCCATTTCCCCCTTTTCCCACGTTGCGTGCCTCGCTCCTAGTGTCCCAAGTCTAACAATGGCATGCCTTGCCCCAAGAGAAAACAGTCGTGTCTAACAACAGGCCAAAATGTGCCTAGATGTGCCGTGATCGAATTCGCGATACGCTCAACTGCGTAAGAAACATCATTTAATCCGGTGTTCAAAGCGGACTTTGCAAAAGCATCCCCGATGATCACTAACAAGCTACTCACAACTTGTTGCCGGGCGCCAGAGCCGACGTCGTCGGCCATGTGTATCCGGCGGCATCGCTGAACTTGTACCCATAGGACGCGGTGAACTCGTCGAGCACGCCAGGGCCACGGGAGCCTGAGAAGAGGTCAACTTCTGCACAAACGGAAGATATTATCAGTTCCCAGCCTCTCTTACCATATGGGTACTCCATGGGGACGATCTCCTTGTTGTCGTCGAGGTAGTGCAGCAGAGGGGTAAAGATCCTCCAGCTGGCGTCGAGCTCGTCGTCTCTCACAAAGTTGGAATGGTCGCCCTTCAAGCAGTCCAGGATCAATGACTCGTATGCCTCGGGGATTTTAAGGTCCGAGAACCGGCGCCGGTACGTCAGGTCGAGCTCGGTGACCACCGTCTGCATCGTCAGGCCCGGGAGCTTCGAGTTCATCTTGATGTAGACACTCTCGTTGGGCTGAATGCGCATAACAAGTTCGTTCCGTGGGATGTCCTTAAAGATCCCAGACGTGACGTCCTTGAACTGGACCCGGATCTCCGTCTTCTGCTCGTTCAGCGCCTTGCCGGCCTTCATGATGAAGGGGACGCCGTCCCACCGCTCGTTCTTGATGTAGGCGACAAGCGCGCAGAAGGTCGGGCACCGCGAGTCCTTAGGCACGGTGTCGTCCTCCTTATACGATGGCTTGCTCCCGTCCAGCGACTTCCGTACTGGCCGATGATCACGTTCTTGGGCTCGATAGCGGGCATCGCACGAAGAACCCTAACCTTCTCGTCACGGATGTCTTCGGCAGAGAACGAAATCGGCCTCTCCATCGCAAGCAGCGTCAGGACCTGCAGCAGGTGGTTCTGCATGACATCGCGGATGATGCCAAACTCGTCGAAGTATCCGCCACGCCCTCGGTGCCGAACGGCTCCTTGAACGAGATCTGAACATTGTCGATGTGGTGCCTGTTCCAGGTCGCACCTAGGAACGAGTTGCCGAACCGCAGAATGAGAATGTTTTTAACCATTTCCTTGCCCAGGTAGTGATCGATGCGGTAGATCTCGTCCTCATTCCAGTCGGGCTCAAGCGACTTCTGCAGCTCCCGGGAGCTGGCCAGGTCCTTGCCGAACGGCTTCTCAACCTGCCAGCATGTCAGCAAAACCAGGGTGGGGGTGAGCCGCCAGCGAGCCCCGACTTACAATGACGCGGGCAATGCCCTTGGTAGGATAGCAGCACTTTTTCAGGTGCTGCGACACGATGGTGAATACGCTGGGGGGCAGCGCCATGTAGAACAGCCTGTTGGTCTCTTTCCTGCCCTTCTCGAGCTCCTCGAGGTGCTTGTTGAGCTGCAGGAACGACTCGTCCCGGTCATACTGACCAGAAACGTATGTGCAGATGTTGCAGAACTCCTCCAGCTGCTGCTCGATGTCCTTTGTGGGCGTCTTGATGTACGACTTGATGCGACGAAGGAATTCGTCGTGGTCCATTTTTGTCCGCGCATAGCCAACGATCTTGATGTCCTTGGGGAGGAACTGGTTGCGGTACTATCGGGGGATTCAGTTACTCTGCGCCGGGGTGCGAAAAGAAGCGACCCGACTTACGAGACCAAAGAGAGCGGGAAACTGCCACAAGTTGGTTAGCCAACGGGTACTGCAAGACCGGGGGTTTTGCTCTTCGAGATGAAGCATACCGTCTTCTTCTTGGCGAGATCGCCAGAGGCGCCGAGGACAACAATGACGGTGTTGTCCTTGAGCTCCACGGGACTAAGAACCATCAGCATCCGTCTTGGGCTCATTTTGCTCGCAATCCATCGCCTGCGTCGCGAAATGCACGCTTGCTTGCTGGTGCCCAAAGTCGCCAAAGGGTTTGCGCCTCGAAGCACTCGGGCTGAACTCTCCCAGTTTCCCCCAACCGAAGCTCCATTGGCTGGGAGTGGTGGTTGATTGGCGGGGCTGAAGTTGGACTCACGCTCCAGTGGTATGCAGGTCAGAGGACATTTTGTCGGTCCGCGTTTGCCAGGAACTGAAGTCGGGTCGCAGTAGTACGAGAGTCAGAAGGTCCTCTGGGAAATTCGAAGCTGGAGAGAGATTTTCGTCAACTGGGGGATGATGGAATGGAATCGGAGTCCGATCAGGTTTCGGGGTTAATGGTATTTCTACCGGTAGCAGGGGGAATGATGCGCAGAGAATGGAGCTAAGAGCACCTGGGCAGGGCTTACTCACGGTCCCCGCCTTTACGTACTTGCTTGCCCTGACGCCAGAGAGGAGCTTGGACCGGGAATACTAACCTTTCTGACGCCTGTCTCGCTCCGACTTCTCCGGATGGCACACTGCCATCCCCTCCCAGAACTTGTCACTGTGGACTGTGACGTGCGCTGCCCGTGCAGGGAAAACGAAGCTAGCTTTGTAGACCTCTCTGGCTTGCTACGTGTTCGCCAGACCTTTCACACTACAATCCCCTTAAAGTTCAGTACGGGGAAGGAACCTGGGCAAAGCTCAAAAATGCAGCTGATGCCAGATGACGCTAACATGGACCAGTTCCAGCACTTGGGAACTTGCGCCGAATTGTCAGGAATGACATGCGCCGCATATATCAGACTCCGTGTCCTCAAGCGAAACTGCTCCTGAAGCTGCAGGATGAGCATCTGGAGGGTTTGCGACCAGCCACCAGATTCCATCGATTTCTTCCTTGCGCGGGCGCTGATGTTACACGATTCGTAGCAGCAGCGTCTACAAACATCTTCTGGAATAGAACTGTCAATCCAAGCTTTAGCGGGGCAACTCTGCACCTTCCTATGGTGGGGCAATGGTTTCTTCCAATCCAATGCTGGACCTCGAGTGAACCTCATCGGTCGCACAGGAGCGATGGCGGCGGCAGCGCCCCCTCGGGCCCCGCACACGGCTGTACGATGCTCCACGGAGAAATAACGCAGTTGGAGCGGATGTGGTGCCTCAACACTAACCACGATACAGGCAAAAATGACACATTGCGGAGATCCCAAGGTCGTGTTGGGTGACTGGGGTTTGCCCACCGGTAGAATTCCATTCCACCTCGCCCCCACGCGGCGGATGGACCTCGCTTGGTTGGGTGCTTCATCCTGAACTTCAGAGAGCAGACCAATGTCCCTGTGCATACCACTCCTCAAGGTTTCTCTGGCAAGTCAGCATCGGTGCGCCATTGGGATCCTTGACGATTCGATGCCATGGGCTTGCACTCGAGATAAAGCCATTGAGACAATCCCGCTCATCTCCGCGGGTTGCGAGGATTCGAGCTGTCGCTCTCCGTCGTTGAGCCCACAGTCTCAGAAGACATCGGACATCCCTTGACCTAGCCGGCCAAGACGGGACAATTTTGCGGTCATTGTAATGAGCTCCAAACCCCAGTGAAGCAGCCTCTCCGACATCCGGCCCGGCTTCGCAAGTCCTCACTCGCACGCCTGTGGAGGGATCCCGCTCTTTCACCTGAGGTTCTTCGTGTACGGCTCATTAACCGCCATTGTCTCCACCCTCCTCGATCATAAGACGTTTGATACTGCATGAATGTGGCGCGAGTTGCGTAGTAGGATTTCCAACCTTTATGCCACGCGAATTTCGCCTCGATCTCGCTCCAGACAGGAACAACACCTCAGGCTGGAACTTCAACTCTAGCTGAGCCCACCGAGGATGAGTGAATTGCCCAAGCGAGGACTTGTCAGTCTGGTGCGTCAGAGCCTTCGCCGCAAAGCCTTGTGATTGGAGGCATTGAAACTGTTGTCAATACAGAGCTGGAGACTAACGGCATTGTCGGCTTAGTTTACTCATCTCATTGAATCACTTACCAACTGCATCTGGGCTTTATCACAGGCTTTGCTTATCAATCTGCGAAGCGAGAAGCGGGGCCAGGTGCCATTGCATCATCCGTGGCTTACCTTTGGACCAGCCACAGGCTAAGATCAAGCTGAACAGGGGGCAGGTCGGGACTTCCACTGCCAAGCCTACCAGACAAATCCTAAATCGGTACCACAGATAATCCGCCCCGCAATTGCACCGCCCAAGCCCTACCAACCGCACCACGCGAATTTTTGAAATCGCTTGGGGTATCGAAGTGTAGAGCCACAACCACGTCGCCCAACGCCGGACCTCGAATCAGCACGACATTCTGCTGATTGCCCTCGACCGTGGCCTGGAGATATTGATCGAGTGGGAACCTCCAAACCGACAAGATGCCGACGGAAGCTGGTCACAGACGTAAGCGGACCCCGATTCGATGAGCAGCAGCAGCGTTGGCGCGGACTGAGAATGACTTGGTCGCATTATCAACGACTGTCTTTGTTGTATTCGCCCTGCAAGGTTCAGCTGTGCTAACTGTGTCATATAGTCTACGTCAAGTGAGTAGAAATCCCGACAAGACTCCGAGCGACGCAAGCCGCGACTTCGAATTCGATGGGCCCACGCGACTTGCGATGATGCGCCGAGCGAAACCGACCGTCGATGGGATCGAGAGACTAACAGCGATTGATCGATAGGGGTCGCCACCTGAGCTACCAGCGTGGCCGCCACAACACCCACCCCAAGACCAGCCTCATCAAGATCGAGGGCGTCGATGACACCGCTGCTGCCAAGTACGTTTGACGGCCTGGAAACACACACCATGCGGAAGAAGAGGGATTAACATGGGATACAGCTTCTACCTTGGCAAGCGTGTTGCGTATGTCTACCGGGGCCAGAAGGAGGTGCGCGGTACCAAGATCCGCGTCATCTGGGGCAAGGTGACCAGGCCGCACGGTAGGTGTAGTTGGAGGACGCTGTATGGGTGTAAATGATGGTTGTGGCTAATGGTGGCGCAGGCAACTCTGGTGTCGTCCGGGCGAAGTTCACAAACCCCTTCCTGCGAGATCTTTCGGCGCCTCGGTTCGCATCATGCTCTACCCCTCCTCGATTTAAGGGAATGGGTCAGGCCGGAGTTGGTTGGTAAAGGTGGTTCATGATTTCGGTGCATCAGGGATAGGCAAGGCCTCCACGGACATGGCCTTGCTTCTAGCATTCAAAATCAAGGCAATACCAAAATGACGATGCCGTTGAGGATCCGCAACATCGGGTGCAAGAGGACAGAGAGTGCTTCACTGGTGAAGGACACACAGCGCAGCTCAATGAGAGATTCGTCCTCTCTCATGTCACAATAACAACAATAATGGCCAGCCTGGCTGCAAAAATCTACAAGTCATAAGCGCGTCCATGCTGATTGCACAAGTTCCAGGTGATTCAGCGAAGAGAGTATTCGGAGTATCTTTGAACCAGCACCTAACCGAGAATGTTCGATTCAGACCCGTGTCCAGCCGAAACCGGACGGACCATTTCCCTTGGAATCGATGGAAACCAGCCAGCTAAACATGCAAGTCGCCAGGCACAGTCTTGACCCCTTATATCTGCAGTCCTGTGCTGCTCAACGCGGCCTCTGAGAAGGTCCAGACTGGGGAAAAAGAGGACCTGGTGCACCTCGACATAACGACGACCTAAGATTACGCAACAAATCGACAGCCAGGGCCAACAACATGCTCATCGGGTTTCGGGTCGGGGCAAACGGTTAACATCCGCTGTAGAGGGCCGCGTGGGCTCCGGCCAATGCTCGCGCAGGTACCCGTGGGGACTCGACGGCCGCAGTCGAGGCTCGGGACGTGTGGACGGCGGGTGGCGGGCCCACCGATGCAAGGCCTACGGGATGAAACATAGAGGCAGTTGGGGCCGAAGAACACAGTGGTATATGGGGGTGAAATGTTTCCCAAACCTTCGTGGAGAGGGTGCTACTCAAGCCAACTTGCAAGCCCGCCCTCACTGGATGTTTCTCTCCAGAAAGGGTAACCCAGGAGAACCATCTCTCTGTGACCCTGACCCAGGCAACGGGGATTCGGGCCACACCATGAACCCGAACACCTGGCACGAGAACCAGATGTGGCGGTCTGACACAGGATGCAGAGATGCCTGATCAACAGACGAAAATGGTGTGCATCCCGACCATGCAGGTAGCGTTACGCGAGCTTCCCTGCTACCCTTCTTGCATGTCCTGTCCACTCATCCAAAACAAGCCCACCTTGGTGTCTGAAGAACGGCGAGATCCGCGAAGGACGGAGCATGGCAAGCGGGGCTGGGAAGAAAAGGTTGTCTTGGAAGCCTGTTTAAGAAAGCTGAGAAACCTGATTCAGATGAATCTTCCCGAGACCGTGCAGGGCACGATTTAAGTTACCAGGCACTGCTGTAAGATTTGCATGCACGTTCCCGGCTTGTTGCCCCTGAGCTGCTGTCCCGTCTGCTTCAGGGCCGCATTAGGGTTGCATTCTGGAGCTGGTCGGACATTCCCATATCTCTCTCTGAACGGCTCAGGCAACACTGAGGCTCAGCATGTGTTGGGGTGACACATGCAGCGAGAAGATGGCGAAGTACATCCGGGTGTTCCACCGAATCAACTCATCAGAGGGTATCAGGTTGCTTCCGGAACCTCGCGACAAGAAGCGGGATGAGACCGAAGTCTCACCACACAAAAGCCCTCTCTGGCTGACTGTACGTCATGACTGTCAGTCGGTGTCTCAGCGGGAGGAGCCACTTACACCGAGGAGTCCTGCTCCGGTGGAGTTACGAGGAACATACGTACCGGGTATCTTCCATCTGGGAGGGTGATGGAGCCTGATGGAGTTTAGAGGAGGTACTACCTGCAGGTCCGAGTTGAAACGGTGATGAGGCGGGAGGATCAACGAAAAAAAAAAAAGGCCTTCGACGCAACTGCTGGTGGACTGATCGAGGTTCCCGCTTCTGCCTGTCTTGGGCGAGGACAAAGGGTTTATGCAAAGGCCAACTGCGAGCCGGGAGAATGGATATGGTACATACCGTCCACCGCTCTCTGCGAGAAGTTGCTCGGTAACGGCGTGAAGGTGTTTGGCTCCCACATGCTCAATCTGAGGCGCAATGACAGCCCCTGTTGCGTGGGCTTGGCCGAATTGACCCGCCAGCATCTTCAGACGAGCAATCAGATTCAAGGGTTATCCTTGTTGATGAGAGACCTGTTGCTGGCGCGCCCAGGCCAACCGATCGGCCAGTAGATCGTGGCCCAATCGCCACCTCGGTGACATGGACAAAGTGGGAGGACCTCTGGAGGCATCGAGATGGTCCAACGATCGCGGGTAGATTGGCTGCGTAGCACCAGTCCGTTGCATTGCCAGCTCGTGTTGGAGGAAAACTTGCCTGGGCTTACGACGCTGGAGAAGGGTGGGAGTTGCACGGCAAACGACAAATCAGAAGAGGTCCTGAGCATCGTCCCCGCCCCGTGGTTCCATACTGCTGCAGCAGCTTCCCACATTTCCACGCGGCCAGCTCGCAAGCCCCGAATGCCATCTGTATCTGGAAGTCGATCATTCTTAAGCATCCCGCTGCCCGCCGCACGCTTTGAACCGCTTCTCCCATTTGAAACTTTTCGGCACCAGCGCAGTTTGCTGTGGGCCCCATATTTATCGTTGCATCGGAAACCGTCGTTTGTAGCTCCGCAAGGTAGTGGGCGCTTCTTTCCTTCGTTACAGGCGAATTGTTGCCTTGGCCTGGTTTTATTCATACAGCCCTCTTTTGCCCACCAAACGCCCAAGCTTCTCGTTCTTGACATAACATTATTCCCTCACAGGGACGGCTCGGATCGTGTTGCTGCCACCTCAGTTGGGATGATGCACCTGAGAGGCTGCGTCGACTTGGACTAGCGCCGATTCCTCTGCTGCACATGCAACGCGTTTTTCTCGACAAAAAGGACCAGAGCTCGTATTCAACAGCTGCCGATTCCTCTCGCTATCATCATCCACGAGACACCGCCAGTCAGATCAGTTCTCGACGCCTCTTGGTAAAAGAGGTCCCTTCTACCCCAGAAGATTGTCAACGGCCTGCAATTCCACATCCTGCCGAACACGCCCTGGCTTGAATCTGTGAAGGCGGAGTACTCGATTGGCGACTGACGTCAGCGAACTGCTTTCTCTCAACAGCGCATCCACTCTGCCGGCCCGAGCGCTGACTCCACAACGCGCCATCTGTTCTGGGGTTAGTGGAGCCAGACTTGTGTCCCTGCTCCAGCCCTGCAGCAAATCTCGAGCACCTGCCAGGACAATCTCATCACGCCAGGAAAGCTCGAGCTTGGGTCTGCACAGACGGGGAACCATCAAAAATTACGCCGACGACAAGAAGTTCGTTGAAGAGCAGAAGCGCCAAGGAGCCGCTCTGTCTAAGTGTGCTTCTCGATTGGCCCGCTTGCTCCTTTTTCTTCATTCGCATCCACCATATCGATCACCGAGGTGCAGAATAATCCCCAACCTCCTGGCAGGCCACCATCAACCCCCTCCACCCTCACTGTTCTCTCTCTGAACCACAACCGCCCTACAATCGACACGCTGCCCTGCTTCATTTCATCAACGAAAGACCTGCGACAAGCGCCCTGTGGGACCTGTCATCCTGAAGCGGACAGGGCAATCTCGAGACGCCCGGGGTACACCCCAGCAGTCCACTTTTGTTCCCCGGTTCGAATCACCCAAGGTCCAGCTCCATCACAGTTCGAACGGCAAGGATACGCCAAGTTTGGATCCATCGCGCAACTGCTCTTCAGCAACCAGCGCTCACCCCTGGCCTCAAACTTGAGAGATAAAGTGGTTCTGCCCACGGAACGACAAAATGGCGCTCGCAAACAGCCACCCTCCACCCGCTACTCCTTACCACCTCCAGCAGACCCCAACCCAACAAACTCAGCCGGATCCAGCCCAGCAGAAGCCGACTCAGAAACCAAGAAAGTCTAGGACCTTCAGTTTCAGGTCGGATAAGTCTCACGGCTCGGGCTCGCACAAGATCGACTTGCATGAGACACCCGCCGAAAAGGAAGCTAAGAGATTGCACAGCAAGGCGGACCCTACTCTTGCCATGCATGAAGCAGAGCCTGGTGCGTCTGCCATGTGAAAACGTGGGCGTCATGCCGCTGCTAACACATTGCAGCCGAGGTCGCAGCAACGGTCAATCCTCTCTTGCGCCGTTGAGGAGCATTCAACACAAGGACGCTTACGGTAACCCAATTGGTATGTTCCTGGGCGATGCTATTCTCTCTAGCCAAGGCTAACCTGGGCTCCACATAGCCGACCCCGACCGGTCCAACCCCACTCGCAGTAGGTGGGAACGCCCGTTAGACACCATCCGGAGCTTTGAGGCTGCGATTGACGGCGAGTACAACAATCGGAGATCCATAATCCGCCAAGGTACGACCCATGCTGTATGAGGAGGCCAAAGTTAGAGCTATGGCTAATCACGAATGCGACCACAGATGTCGAGGGAAGCGCCTGGGGGGCCAGTCGGCGAGCCAGCTATTACGGTAGCAGTACGAGTTCCTCTTATTCGCACCGCCCAACAATGACTGCTTACACAAGGCGGCCAGGTGGAAACGGCGGTCGGTTCGCACAGGACAGCTATTATGGAAGTCGCCCACCCTCCATGATGTACGCCAACCGTCCCGATAGCAGCCAACAAGATCTCAGATTAGGGGGCATGGGACAACGAGACAACTACTACGACCAGAACCCCGGGTATGGTGGTTATGGTCCTCCGGCCCAGAATGGTCGCCGAAATTGGTCGAGGATGTCCTCAGAACCGCATTACGGCTCCGGGTATCGGCAAAAAACTCCCAAGACTATTCAATCCCGCCCAACCATCGGTCATACGAAACTGTGACAACTGCCTCTGGGAGTGGCTCTTCAGGGGAACCAGCGGGCTATCAGACCGATCCCACCAGCAGCGACAACAGCTCGATCGACCGCGTGCAATCCGTACCACGGAGGCAGGTGGAACCGGTGAACGACTACGGGATTGGATTCAGCCAAAGCCCATCCTATCAGCCGCCAGCATTCTCGCTGAACATTCAAGGCCCCAGCTCGAATGGCGGGCAAGTAGGCTACAACAATTTCCAGGTGACCAACGGTCACCAGTCAAACAGCAACTACCAGTCGAATGGGGATCACAAACACAACAACCCGCCGCCGCACTAGTTCCGCATAAAGACCAGACACCGGTGTTGAGGAAACCGATGGCAAGTGTGCAGCAAGATTGCGGCCGGCACAACCTGAGAAACGGAAGAGTTGGTTTGCACGACGGTTCAGTAAACACGGGTAGTGGCGATGAATCTCTCTGTCTTTGTTGCTTCGATACCCATTGTTCTCGACGACCAAAATCATGGATGTTACGTGGCAGTAGGCTCTGCCAGAGCGCACCACCGGAAGTTGTGGCTGCATGGTTGTTATTTTCGGACGCTGGAGGAATGAAGAGAGATATTCCTTTGATGCCGGCACCGGCTCGGTGTGGCAGGGGAATGAATGAAGAGGAAGAAGGGATATTGAGGAGACGTTGGACACTCATTAGCGGGGTTTTCCTTGATATGGTGTCTATGGAACTTATGGACAGCCGGAGAGTGAATCTGTCTCCAGACGAACATGCAGGTATCAATGGGTTCAGGCTGGTGGTAATGATGGACTGGTTTTTAAGAATGCGGGTTATGAAGAAAGTAATGAAATGGGTTCTTTTTTTTTTTTTTTTTTCTTCGGAAGAGCTCATCGTCAATTGATGCTTACACTGCCGTTTATTTTCCATTGTTATCGGCAGTTTTTGCTGTGGTCTTTGTCTGGAAAGGATGCACAAATGGAGGATTGAAATAATGGGTCAAGAGGAGGATTGGGGCAAGGGAGATAGTTTGTATACGGTACGTATCTAACGCTGTATCCTAATGCTAATGGGATGATGGACTGGGCATAAGACGGGATGAAAGGTGTCTGTAATTAACTCGAGGATTGAGATGAAAAGTTCCCTGGTTGGGCATGACAAATCTCATCACCCAACAATAGCGATGTGAACGTATTGGTTAAGTCGGGATGCGCTGCCCATTCTCCCCATGGCCCCAGGTTTCCAGGCTCCAAACTGCAAATCGTCCATTGAGTAGGAGATGCAAAACGGTCTAGCCAACAGAATTCTTCATCGATCCTTCTTCCCCTCTTTTGAAGGGCCTTTTCCTCCCGCCCCTTTGTCTAGCTCAGACTGGTCCTCGGCCATGGCGCGAAAATGTAGCCGACCAACACTACGTTGGCCATGATGGCTGCGAGAGCTCCAGCGTAGGTCGAGTTGCCTGGCACATGGTCAGCCTCAGTATCCATGAGCCTGGAGCGGAATGGTGAGGAAGCGGGCGGAAGCGGGAGTGGATAATGGGCGTAAGAGTAAGAGTCGGAATTTAGCGGGAGGAAAAACAAGGGCGTTTGGGGAGTCCATACCCTTGAATACATTGTCTACTGTAAGGAAGTATGACCCAATGGGGATCACGATCATGCCGAGGGTGAAGGCCAGGAGTTTCAAGATGACGGAGCTGCATAAGCAAAGATTGTGTTAGTGATGGATGAAACTAGGATGGGTCCGTCAAATGACTTCAGGCAAAGGGCTGCATACGCGGGAACTGCGCGGCGTGATGTTGGACTTCTCGCTTGCTGCAGGGCTGGAGCCGATGCTGTCGTCTTTCTCGAGGAGCGTCTTCTCCTGGGAGATGATGCGGCGGGTGGCCATTGTGATGGCAGCGAGTGGCGAGAGAAAGGCCGATGTTAACTTGAAAAGAGAATGGACAAAGGGGTGATGTGATATCCAGCTCTCAGTGACCCAATGGTTAACAAGGAGGTTCCCTTGGACGGTTGGAAGTCTTCGAAGCCCCCGAGTTTGCCTGTAAGGGGGTTCTGCCGACGACAGATTGGACGATGTGTGAGGGACCTAGGTAAGTCGAGAGGTGCGTGGTTCAAACTAGTCCGGGCTTAATTGAACGCGCACGTGGCGACGTGCAGCTCGAAGCACCCCAGTCGCGTCTCCAAATCGACGCGTTGTGGGTCCCGATAAGCTCGTTTGTTGGGTTCTTTGCTGGCTCCGGCTTTCCTTCTCCTCAACCTCAGCTCCACAAGTTTCCTTCAACTCGAACTGCTCTCTTTAACCAAAGGGGACAGTGTGAGAAACGATTTTCGTCCTTTGCCCGTCCTTGTTTCGTAGAATTTGCCCTTAAGCTCACGTCTCAGTTCATAATACCTTTGTTTTTCTGGGGCAAGGACCAAAACTCCTGAGCTGGCACGGTTGCCGAAGGGGAGGTCTCCGTCCTTTCTGGTTCATTGGCCCTCGCTGAACACTTGGAGCATTTTTTTCTCCCTTTCTCGGGGTCCGCTAACTTGAATTTTCGACGCAATGGAATTCTCCTCCTCACCGCCCACTGGCCGCCGGCGACTCGACCTGGACGACGACGACGACGAGCTGAGCGTGGTCTCACAGTCACCCTACTTTACCCAACCAACCCAAGTCGCCGAGCACCCACGGTCTAGACCGCCTCCTCTTGTGACTTCTTCGCCGAGATCGATCGTCGAGGTTCCAGCCTCATCTCCGTTCAAGCCCCAGGCAGTCCAGCAGCGCGCCGGTCGCCTAGCAAACCTGATGGCTCCTGCCGGTACAACCTTCAGGGCTCCCGCCCGGCAGCCTCTGCCGATACCGAAGAGCGCACCTACGAAACGGGAATTTATCATGATCTCCGACGACGAGTTGGATGCGCCCATTTACGCCGGAGGCGATTCCTCAGACGACGAGGAGGAAATCTCTCGAGGGGACATCCGCCCTTCGTCGTTCCAGCGTAAGGAGCCGAAGACCACGAATGGTGCAGCAGGATCAAACAAGACGGTGAGTTAACTTTTCAGTTGCCGCCATAGGTCTCCCGTGATTTCAAGAGCTACTGGCTAATTTTGGAATCCAGGGCAGCAAATCCGCCTCGGCCAGTTCTGTAACGAGTCCAGTAAAGTCCTATGTCCTGCAAAAGGACTGGGTGTCGCTTTCTCCCACCTCCTCGGAAGAGAGTTTCGAATCGCTGCGACAGCTCCCTCCGGCACAACCGAAGACCCGCCGACGCCTTGTCCAGGGCCGCCGTCCGCGCCTCGAGTCCTTCAAGCCCTGTCCTGAAGCTCAGTCAAGCATCGCCTCCGCGACAGCAGTTGATTGACCTCATTAGTGACGACGACGGTGACGCGGATGACGAGTACAAACAACACAAGGTGTCGGCACACCGCGCTCGTCACACGGTCGAGGTTGAACAGCAGGAGGATGACCCGTTTGATGAAAGGGTTCTGAACTACCTCAACACCTGCGACGTTATGCAACTCGTTGCGATCGCCAATGTCAAAGAGGAGAGCGCAAAGCTCATGGTCTCACGCCAGCCATTTGGCGACCTGGAAGAGGCTCAGAGAGTCACCTTGTCCCAGAAGAAGCGGGGCAAAAAGTCGGCCAAAGTGTCCATCGGAGAGGATATTGTTTCGGCGGTCAGGTCCTATGCCCGTGCACTGGACGATATCGACCACATCATCGCCGTCTGTGAATCCCAAGCCGATTTCATCAAGGCGACCACCAGCAAGTGGAACCTCGACCAGACTGGGCAGCTTCGTGGCGACTCAAAGTCGGACGATGGGAAGCCAATGACTCCGATCAGCATGGAGGATTCGACAAAGCTGGTCGAGCTCCCTCTGCGTCAGCCGAGGCTCATGGAGGGCTGCGTCATGAAGCCCTTTCAAGTATACGGCCTCAACTGGCTATACTTGCTGTATAAGAATCAGTATGGCAGCATTCTAGCCGACGACATGGGCCTCGGCAAGACATGTCAGGTCATCTCACTCATCTCGGCGATTGTGGAAGACTGGGAACGGACCGGCGACGAAAACGGTACTCGGCCGTGGCCAAATGTCATCTTCGTCCCACCCTCCACGTTGGCAAATTGGGCGGCCGAGTTCAAGAAGTTTGCTCCAAAAATCAACGTCACGCTATACCAGGGCAGCCAGTCTGTCCGAGACGAGATTGCCGAGGAGATACTGGACGACCCAGCAAGCCACCATGTGGTCCTAACTTCCTACTCTCAATTGTCGCGCAACGATGATATTTCAAACCTCCGCCGTCTCCGCCCCATGGTGGCCGTCTTCGACGAAGGCCACAAGATGAAGAACCCAAAAACCAAGCTCTACAAAGATCTGCTCCGGATCACAGCCACATGGCGCCTGGTCTTGTCCGGCACCCCTGTGCAGAACAACCTCATGGAGATGATTGCGCTCTTGCAATTTGTCGAGCCCAGCCTCTTCCAGGACCACTTCGAGAACCTGGAAGCGTTGTTCAACCAGAAGTTCTCTCTCGCCGCCGTTTCCAAGGGAGCGCTGCTGCACAGCGAGCGAGTTGCTCGTGCCCGGACGATCCTGGAACCGTTCATCCTCCAGCGGCGGAAAGAGCAGGTGCTCATGGATCTGCCGCCCAAGACGGCCAGGGTCATCACTTGTAAGATGGACCCTGTGCAAGAGGGTATATACCGAGACTATGAGAAGCGGTTTAGGAAGTCCGACTCTCAACAGGCTGCCACCCGAGTCAAGGACGCACGGGACAACGACACGAATAATGTGTGGATCCAGTTGCGGAAATCTGCCATCCACCGCAATTGTTCCGGCGGTTTTTCAAGGACCGCGACGTCGAGAAGATGGCTCAGGTCTTGATGAAGAAGGTCCCCCAGTCTGAACTGAAGCAGCCGAGGCTCGACCACCTCACGAACGAGCTCAAGGCGCTTTCGGACTTTGAGCTCCACCTTTGGTGCAGGGACTACAAGTGTATCAGTAACTTCGATCTCCCAGGCGGCTCCTGGATGGACTGCGCCAAAGTCAAGGCGCTTCTCGAACTGATCCGGAAATTCCAGGCAAACGGAGACCGGACCCTCATCTTCACCCGGTTCGCCAAGGTGATCGAGATCCTGGGCGAGTGTCTCGCATCGGAAGGCATCGAATACCTGTCGCTCCAGGGGAACACTGATGTCAGCGAGCGGCAAGAGCTCATCAATGAGTTCAACGCGGATGAGTCTATTCCCGTCTTCCTTTTGACGACCGGCTCCGGAGGCACAGGAATCAACCTCACGGCGGCCAACAAGGTCATCATCTTCGATCAATCGGACAACCCTCAGGATGACATCCAGGCGGAGAACCGTGCTCACCGCCTGGGGCAGACGCGCCCTGTCGAGATCATCCGACTGATCAGTGAGGGCACTGTCGAGGAGCTGGTTTACAAGGCCTGTGAAAAGAAACTCGAGTTGGCGAATAAGGTGAGGGCTGGAGCACGGTCGAGATGACGTCCAGCGAGATGGAATCGGCGGTGAAGAGCGAGCTGCTGCGGCAGGCTGCTGCGACGCCTCCTAACAGCGTCTAAGACGACCATATCTCGGTGGAGGTCTCTTGTCGCTGACTTCTTACCTGGATTCTACTGGCCAACGAGCATCCCATCAGGGTCTCCGACATATCTAGCACCGAGTCGCAAAGATGTTTCCCCCCATTTCAAGGCACCATGACTCATACATGCTTCAGTCAGCAGTATCGCGCTTGCTTTTGCTTCCCTGCTCATCATCCATCAGCGAGCGCGGTTGTGCTTCGGACTGTGGCAGTGTCATGATTAAGGATACAACCAAACCGGCATGAGCCGGAGAAGACAGGTTGTGTTGCCATTGTCTTCGTAATCGTGGGCGCTGCGAAGGGGTTCTGTTCTGTCCGACTGGTTGGTACTTTACCGGTTGGGGTTCGCATTTATCAGTCGCCCGTCTCCCACCGAGGATAGGACAGCTTTAGGGGCAGTTATACAAGTTATTTAGAAGCAGAGGATCTGAAAATGCATAGGACCCAGCGGTCCTGGTGTTGTTCCTTGTGGGTCTTATGGGCACAAGCGTGAGCCCGATTCTCGGAAGCCCCCTCTGGCTAGTGTTTTAACCATGTTGTGCTCTGGCGCCGAGCGCCCATTGATTCAAGCTGACAATTTTTGCAATGCATCAAATCCGTAGACTCCTGCGCTGTTGTGCTTCGAGATTGCGTCTGAGCGAAGCGCAAGGGGTCAGGGCATGGATCATCCTGGATAGGACAAAGCACAAAGGTGTGGGGTCGGGAACTCGAAGCCAGGGGTGCCTATGACGGCACCTTTCACATGCCTGCCCAAGCCTCCTGTCTGTTCCAGGTTGCTTCCATTCCTTTTTTCCAATCCCCACAGACGCAACTGCGCTACACGCTGGCGCTCTTGCCCAGACCAGTGCACTAAGTGCAGGAGAGGAATGGAACAACGACCGGATGGCAGTGCTTTACAGTCGTAAGAAGAATTACGAGTCTCCTGATGTGCATCCGAGACTTCGGCTCCTGCATGTCTCGTTCATTTCTCTCCTTCCCCAACCTCGGTCTGCGCTGAGCTGCCATAACAGCCACGGCGGGCCGTATTTTGGATATATTCCTTGACTTCCATCCTCACCTATCATCACCCGAACTCGATACGCGGACACCTACGTCTCGAATATAGAATATCGCCCTGTTATAGATGTTTGCAAGATGTTACTTGTCTTGCTAACCATTATACGTACAATCGGTGAAATCCTGTTGTACTGGTGGTTGGTTCGTCTCTCCTTTGCACGCCCCTCCTACCTCAGGTCGACGTTGACAAAAGCACACAGAAAATCTCTAGTCCTTCGGCCCCCAAATCCGCCGTTCAACATTGGGTCTTCAAGCTCCGCAATGCCACCAACTACGAGGACTGGAGGAGGCAGCCATAACGCTCGATGACCTCTTCGGTCTCGATATCTGGCGCAACAATCCGAATAGCAAGGACTACGACTACCACCTGATCAACCGGCGCCTGAACCTCCTCAATAGCGCCCGCCAGAAAGGCGACCTTTTTGCCCTGCTCAACTGCCTGCGCACAGGCCTCGTCCGGAACCTAGGCAACATCGCCTCGCCGAAGCTGTTCAACCACTGCTTTGCTGGGACCAAGACTCTGATCGAAGAATACATCTTACAGTATATTGAAGCGCTCCGGGAGGTTGCCGAGCTGCCTCCACCAGGCGGAGAGCCCGAGGGCAACGTGCGGCCCACATCGGAGTACGAGGACGGCGAGACCAGCGGAGGGAATGCTGGCGTCGATAGCGCCGAGACGACCAGCAAAAATGCCGTCATCGCCGCCGCCGCCCGTGAACGCCTCCGCGAGGGAGGCCTGGCAACCGCGAGGATGTCACAGCAGAACAAGATCAACCTGATGCACGACTCGCGACAAGCGTATGGGCGCACCGCGCTCGTGCTTCAAGGCGGAGCGATCTTTGGGTTGTGCCATCTCGGCGTCGTCAAGGCGCTGCTCCAGCGTGGGCTGCTCCCTCGCGTCATTGTCGGTACCGCAACCGGCGCGATGATGGCGGCCCTGGTGGGCGTCCATCCCGAGCAGGATCTCCACGAGATCCTGACGGGCGATGGCATCGACCTTTCCGCATTTGCGAACAGGAGCTACGATCCGGACAAGCACAACCAGAAGGTCATGCAGTCGATGTGGACGCGCTTGGCGACGCTGATCAGGCGCGTGCGGCGGTTCCGGAGAGAGGGCTACTTCCTCGACGTCAAGGTGCTGGAAGAGTGCGTGAGGGCCAACATCGGCGACTTGACGTTCGAGGAGGCCTATCACCGCAGCAAGAGGGCCCTCAACATTACCGTGGTCACGGCCGGCGGGCAGGGCATCCCGACACTGCTAAACTACGTAACCGCGCCGAATGTGGTATGCAACTCCCAACACCCCCTACCTACCCATCGAGGAAACCCCGCGCTGACACCGCCCCCTTCAGCTCGTTTGGACAGCCGCCGTCGCCTCCAACGCGTCCTCGTCCACCTTCTACGGCCACCGCCAAACCAAAATTCTCTGCAAAGACGCCCGCGGCAACATCGTGCCCTGGGCGCCCACCAGCACGGTCGACTTCCATCACTGGACGCTGGCCTCGTACACGGAGCGCAACGCGCCGCTGCAGCGCGTCGCAAACCTCTTCAACGTCAACCACTACATCGTCAGCCAGGCGCGACCCTACCTCATCCCTTTCCTGCGCAGCGACATGCACGGGCCGTCGTCGCTCGGCAAGCGTAACAAGCTCAACTCTGCCAAGGCCTTCGCGCTGCGCATGGTCGGCCTCGAGGTGCGCCACCGGCTGCGCCAGGCGGACCGCTTCGGCCTCCTGCCGTTGTTCATCCGCCGCTTCCTGGTCGATGAGCACCTCCCAGGCGCGAGCGTGACGCTCGTCCCGCACATCTCGCTGCGCGACTTTGTCCGCCTGCTGGAGACGCCGACCAAGGAGACGCTCGAGTACTGGATCCTGCGGGGCGAGCGCAGCGTCTGGCCGGCCGTGGCCGCACTCAAGGTCAGGTGTGCGATCGAGATGGAGTACGACAGGGCATATCAGGACGTCAGGAGGCACAAGGCGAGGGATCTGCGACGGAGGGCGAGCGAGCTGGAGGCGCTGAAGGAGAGGGAACGGGTCAAAGCCAGGGGGTTGGTTGCTGCGACGACGAGAAAGGCGAAGGTGGATAAGCTTGCGGGTGGGGGTGGCAACCCAGAGTAGGAATGGCGCAGGTTGGCAAGTGTAAATCGTTGGGGGGCTTTGGGGATGTTGTGAGAGAGGAGAGAGTTGGCGGAGCTTGGAGTGGCAGGGGAGCGATGAGGCTTTGGAAACCTTGTTGCTTTGTATGAGACGTCGTTCTTAGCTGAGAAGCACCTTGGAAGCAAGTATTGCGGGCTGGAAATCTGGCTGCGTTACGTGGGAACAGGGGTGGTGTGTGTGGAGCAGAGCACTGTCATTACCTGAGGAACGACTGCCTGAATGAAGATGAGACCCTGGGCATACAGGGGGAGGGGGGCTGGGGTAGGGCATGAGGCTTCGGCAATAAAACATTGTTACACGACGACAATGCAAACCACTCTGACTTTGACGAACAGTTGTCGCGACCCCCAGAGTTCAGAAGATTCTTGTGACAACTACATGGAGGAAGAGTGGAGGACAAACCACCTTTTGCTGAGGGATAGATACACAGATCTGTGAGTGTTTGCGGACATATCAAGCCAGTTTGAGATGGGCTTTGTTTCGTTATGACCTCATCAACAAAACGGAATGCTTAGAAATTGAGGTCGTTTTGCTCGGCTGGCTATGTGGAGTGGCAAATGGGTGTCGCGTCAGCCTGCCATGTCCACGAATCTCAGCGTTGTCTGCCGGTCATCTGCTGTAGAACCTAGGGCCGTCGAGGGGAGTTGCAGTGTTGTATGGCATATTTTGTCAAGCGGCGAGGGGTGCTGTGGCAAGCGAAGAGCGGAGCAAAAGGCAAGACTGTTGGCGAGGGGCTGGTGGTATCCCACGCCGAGGTAGAGGTAATGGTGCGGAGAGGACAGACATCGTAAAGAGGCGGGCTAGGCAGACTCCATCGGCGGTGTTGGTGATGTGTTAACGCACAAGTGAGGTAATTGGGTCAAGAAGGTCGAGGAATGGTGCGATTTCATTGCCGTGCCCTCGGCAGGACTGATGGGCGGTACAAAGTTACATACATCTGTATTTGGGGGAAGCGGCGTAATTCGGCAGTTCAGAGATGCTATTGTCCTCAAAGGGTGCGGATGCACCCATGCAAGGCCCGGACAAGCGTCCTGCCCCTGGCGGGGCAACACAAGGGTGGTGGGGGAAGAAGGAGGGGGGTTCGAGAACGGAAAATGGGACAGACGACAACGAAAGAAACGGTGCATATCGAAGGATCGAGTTAGGGTAAGCGGTAAAGGGGGAAACGCGCGAGCTTGGATTCAATGCCTTGGGTGCTGTCATGCTGGGAGGGTAAACCAAGATGCCCGTTGCATGGGTTGGTGAGATGTGCCCTTGACTTGCAGATGGGGACCTTGCGCAGCGCAGGCATGTCTGCACCTGTACCCGGGGAGGTCGCAGGACTAGCCTGACCAACCCACTAGGTTGAATACCGTCCGGCGCGGAGGTACTACCTTGATAGGTCCATTCCGTTGTCGAGATCGATTTCATGCGTGGAGTGGGGAGTAACGGCGATATTGACAAGGTTAAAGCTAGACTGCGGGTCAGGAGTGGCAAGGTACCCCTTGGATTGGCTCGGTGGCTGTCGCTGGGGCATTGGATTGAGATGAGCACGTCTGTGCCCCATCCGATACACGAAGATACAACTTGCGGTGATGGGATAGACACGAACCAGTCGCGGCATGGGCCCTGAGGGTATTCTGTGGCAAATTGCGTTGTTGGCTCAGGTGCCTGGCGCCTGAGGAGTGTGGGGACGAGCCAAGAAGGCTCGGGGTCAACAAGATACAGAGGCACTTCATACAGAGTCCAATCCGACGCACGGTGTTCGGCAAGGGAAATGGAAAGCATCTTTCAGCGGAATAGAACACCGTCCGAAGCCTGGTGATCGACAAAGCCTATAACTTCTTGGCAAACGAGCGAACGTTTTTCGAAGCTATGGTTTTCAGGGATGTCCTGGTTACGGCAGCTGGATCTGCTTCGGGCGATCTGCACTGCTAAGCGAAAGGGGTTTAGCTCCCCGTGAATGCACGTCTTCGGCGGACCGCGCCCAGGTTGACGGGGTTGAGGTTCACGAATCCGAGACAAACTCTGGAAGCTGCAATGAGGACTCAAGAGGATCTTTGCGGCCAAATCAGCGGTGGGCTGCGGCACAGGCGCTACCCCTTGCTGTCTTTCGACGAGTTGATATGAGAAGGGAAATTTGTTTGTAAGACCCGCTGAACGACGCGTCACATGGGCATGGAGGCCAGGGTCCAGGAAGATATCTCGAAGTTGACGGGGTTTCAATGCGGCTGTAAAAAGAGGGCACTCGGCAACCGGAAGAGCCTACAGAATTACTCACCCCACTGAGAGATGGTTGGTTGATGTTGTGTCAGACAGCTAGCGCCGAGAATCGGACGACTCCAAATTCGAATTTGGGATCACGCAGCCTGAAACGCACCAAAGCTCACCTGCTTTCCGCAATTGGCCAATGCCAATACAGATTCGCAAAGGCAGCTAGTTGGGTTTCAATGCAGCATCCTCAATTGCCCACGTGAACCTCGAAAAATTCTGAAGAATTGATTGTAAGCATGCAGGGGAAGAGCCGAGCAAGGGCCAGGATGAATGACGAGGCAGGAAGCTGCAGCTGCTTGTGCCTGCTTGCTTCCATCTCCATCTGCAGCCCAGCAGCTCCTGGGAACTGCAGGGTGACCGGGAGCAACGAACAGTGTGGAGGTGTGAGAAGTGAGCCGCGCACCTTCCCACTAGTAATCTGTAGAGGTTAGGTGCAACTCGCTTACAGTGTACAGCCACCCCTGTCGACGCCTAAGGTGAGCTCAGGTGAGCAGACCCAGGAGCGCGGCCGGCATGTGTCTGAAATAAGCTGCGCGGGATATGATGCCCTTTCGCCACTTAAACGCTAACGACGACGGACTGAAATCCATGCAAAGTGAGGCGAGCGGCATTGGTCATCCGATGTGGAGAGGGGGTGTGGAGGAGGTGGGGGTAAGGTACCTTCATTCTCACCACCTTGCCCAGCTTCGGTGTGTCGGTAAACGCTGTCTTCAAGAGACTGAAGGAGAACATCAGCACCTCAATGCAAGGGAGAGCACCCGAGATGCACCGGTGGGACTCGACCAAGCGCATCCAAATCTGAGCCACACCGGAATCAACTAACAGGACAGCCGGTGAAGTGCCGAAGATCACTCCGCCTTCGGCTGGCATGCCCACGCTATCTTACGTGGACCATACCAGCACCTCATTTTCAGAGTCTCGGTTGCTGTGGGAGGCGTGAGTTGAAATGGGGGCAGTAGCCTGGTTGGCGCAGCAAACCGCCCTGGTTGCGTGGTACAATCCCACAATTCTTCCCCGGCTCATGCCGCCAGTACGTTTCAAAGGCTCCTCTTTTCTTGTCTTTTTTTTTCTCCCCGCCCTTTTCATTATGTATGCTAACGGCCAGCGCTCTCTGTAACCGCTCCGTTTCAGCCGGTCCAGCATACCGACGTTGAGCTGGACGGTGATAAATAACCCCAAGTCCCTCCTCACCCCCACCTAGTCTCGTCCTCGACCAGAGCTTCTCTCCCATCACTCCTCAGAGCAGCATCACGACCAAGCCACATCGTCAAATCACTTTCCTTGGTTCATTCTGCGAATATTGGCTCGCCACCTGTCCTCGTTAGTCTCGCCCTGACCCTCAGTCATCGAGTCTATCGAGTCTCGCGAGGTTGTGCGAGTCCCGCAGTCCGACACCTTCCTTTCTTCAGCATCCGCTCTCTTTCTGAAGTGAGACTCTTCCCAAGTGGACATCAGGTCACCGCCATGCTGATAGGTCTTCTCTCAGACTCCCTCGCGTCCAACATGCGTCCGCCCATGCCTCCCACCCGCAGCTCGACCCAGAGCGATTTCGACAGCTGGATCTTTATCGACAAGTTCGAGACCGGGGGCTACACCAAGGCACGCTCACCCCCAGCTCAAGCAAAATAAAATGTCCTCCCGTCAGGTTGCCAACGCCTCGGCCGACAGCAGCAGCTTATCCGTCTCCATTATCTCCATCCCCATGCTCGACGACATGGTTGACAGCGGTCTCTGCCGTGACATCTCTGCGCCGCCGCCGCCGGGCATTCACATTCCCCTTCCAACGTTGACTCTTGCTCGACCGAAACAGCCGGCACAGACGACACCCTCCCCGCTGCCACCGCCAGCTCCAGCACACCACCACGACCCCGAACCCCGTTTCCCTCCCATTCCGGCTCAACAACAATAACAACAGAACAACAACAACTCCTCTTACTACAACAGTTCCAGCCCACCGCCCACTGGCTCTCCGTCGCTCCCTGCCCCCATGCTTCTCACCCACGACACCCTCCTCCTCCACCAGCGCGAAATCAACCAACGCCACAACCCTTCTATCCACGGCTGGATACGGGCGTGCCCGTGGCCGACCGGTCATCAACACTTCTCCCTCGCCGCCGCCGTCCACAAGCATGTTCGACGGCGCCGGTACTAGCTCGGTCCCCTGCGGCGGAAGGAGTGGGTGCAGTGTTGCGAGCACGGACTGGCTTGCTGCGCGGAGAGGTAGCACGGCTAATATGTCGGATGAGGAGGTTGCGGCGGGGGCGTGGTGCGAGGCGACAGTGCAGCCGTTGCTGAGGAGGTTTTCGGTGGTGAGCGTCGAGGGGGAGAACATGTTTCTTTGAATCATGACTGAGGGGGCCACGGAGTGGTTGGCGAGAGGGTGTTTGGTGCTTGAGGTGTCGTCGAGGACGGTTATGGGCGTGTGGGGTGCTGGTGTTGAAGCGTGATCAGCGTTGGGCAGGGGCATCGCCATGGAGGAGTAGCGGTTGGGTCATGGTAACTCCTCGATTAGGTCGTGATGGTTGGTTGTCGTTTTCTTGCGTCGTCCATTCCTTTCTTGGTCGATGACCTATTGTATTGGTTTCTTGTCTCCTCCCCTATAACCTCAACCATCTCCTTTCTCCCTTGTAATGTGCATCTCTCGGCCCTGCATATCGGCATACAGCGCGGTGGCATGTCCGTTTTCTTATTAGTTTCAGCTTCTTCTCTGTATTGGGTCGGGCCATGATCTGGCTTTCTCTTTTCCTGTAACGACTTACCTGTTAAGTGATGACACTCTCAACTCCTCGGGTATGGGATGGACGGCAACAAAACTGGATAGGCATGGAAACGGGGCTGAGGACAGTATGCTTGTTGGTGGAAAAACGAGGCCTCTCAAAAGTTTCGTTTCCATTTTTGTTAGTCGGTACCTTGGGATTGAGCATATTGAGCACTTCATTCCCGCGTTACCTGCATGCTGGTTAATGATATCCCTTGCCCAATCTCCAACCCCATTCCCTGGAAGTCGAGTCGGGGGTCCTGGGTAAGGGACGTGACGAGGTTGCATTGGAATTTTGCCAGAACTCCATCAGCTAGGACCTTTCAAGACGCCAGACCTGCCTCCGAACCCACCACGGCTCCGCGGTCGCCTTGCTCAACGGCAAGCAATGGAACCAGGCGGGAGGCAATTTAGCCTGATTACCACCACGAGCGCCTTCTTTCCGGGTAACCGGACTCGTGATCGACGACATCATGTCCACGAGATGGAACCGTGGCCGCGGGTTCCTGCGCCTGTGTTGGGGATAAATAGGGCACATATCCTGGTCCTGGGAGCTCTATATGGAGGATCGAAACGACGGTTTGAGATATCGTCACCGCTCGCCGCCATGCCCGACTCCCGATTCGGCCTCCGCCGGCTTCTCGGCCTCGCGCTGAGTGCCGCCTATGTCTCTGTCGCAAACGTGTCACGACCACTGGGTCGACATCTGGGCTTCCATGCCGCAGCAGTTGAGCCCTATAACCTGCCCAACGCACCATATGTGAGTAATCAACAGCCCGTGGCCCGCTACTCAGGGCAGAGGGTGATGCAAACGTAGTCGGGGTGGAGTATTTACTGTCTTCCAGAATGGCACAGACGGCGTCTTCCAGAACACCACCATCCGCACGACGGTGTACCTGACCCAAGGACGCCTCGACTATCCGGCTGCATTCAGCAACGCCTTCGGCGGCTCCGATCTGCCCATCACAGCCGCGACAGTTGCCTTGCCAGCCAACAACAGCGCCGGATCCAGCGCATCCGCCCGGAAACCCTCCAGCACCTGACCTTCTCAGGCTCGCGCTCCTTCAGGCTCCTTTCCCAACGGCGCACTCGTCGTCTCGGACCCCCTCCGCTTCCCCGTGAAAGCCCAAACCTCGCTCACCGTCACCGTCTACCTCGCCTCCGGCCAAGCAGGCCACGCCATCACTGGCCACCCCGGCAGCCGCACGGCCAGCTACCTGTCCCAAGGCAACCTCGTCGCCGCGCCTGACCTCAACTCCACGCTCGCCACCAACCTCCAGCGCATCGACAAGTGGTTTCCTCGTGTCCGCCGTGCAGGCCTGGCTGCCGCCCACCCACGTCGCGCTGGCCATCGTCGGCGACTCCATCACCGATGGGCGGGGCTCGACGACCAACGGCAACGACCGGTGGCCGGACCAGCTGCTCGCGCGCATGCGCGCCGGCGGGGGCCTGTCGCTGCGCTCCATCTCCGTCATGAACATGGCGGCGGGCGGCAACCGCATCCTGGCGGACGGCTTGGGACCTGCGGCGCAGGGCCGCGTCGAGCGGGACGTGCTCGCGCACCCCAACGTGCGCTACGCGCTGATCTACGAGGGCGTCAACGACATCGGCACGGCGGCGACGGATCACGAGACGCAGAACCGGGTGGGCGATCGCGTGATTGCTGCCTATGAGCAGATGATCACGCGGCTGCACGGCGCCGGGATCGCGGTGTTCGGGGCAACCATCACGCCGATGGCGGGCCCGGGCAGGTGTACGGGGACCCGGTGAGAGAGGAGCAGCGGCAGCGGGTGAACGGGTGGATTCGGACGAGCGGGCGGTTCGATGCGGTGATTGATTTCGATGCGGCGGTGAGGGATAAGACGAACGGGACAATGCTGCGGAAGGAGTATGATAGTGGAGATTATTTGCATCTGAACCCCGCTGGGTACAAGGCCATGGCGGAGGCGGTGGATTTGAGGTTGTTGCAAGGTGGGGCGGGGGGTTCGGATGCAATGGTGTGAGGTTGTGAAGAAGGAGAGGAGGAGGAGGAGGAGGAGGAGGAGGGGAAGGAGGAGATGAGACAAGGAAGAAAATGATAATAAGAATGAGTTAGAATTGGAATAATAAGCAAGCAGGCCTGTGGACCTGGAACAGAATTTCCACATCATTCATGCAGAAACGTGGACTCATCTAAGCGGTGAGGCGTACTTATGTAGGGCTGAGGACCTGGCAAAGATGAAGGACGGGGACCATGCCTGCGTTAAGGCCGCGACCCAAACAATCCCCCACTCCCCCTTCCACCATCAAACACCATCTCAAACAACGACCGAGACATGGTATTGGCCGCACAAACAGGGGGAATGTATACGACACGACCAGAAAACACGAAAACCAACGAAGACCGCCTGCCCAATGACAAGCTGGATACATATATGGTATCAGATCCTGAGGCCTGTTCCGAGCATACCGGAAACTTCCCGAAGGAAACGCAGTTACGTACACGACACGAGGTGTCCCCCTGCCGAATCCGAGAACACATCCAATCCAATCCGAGTCCTCCCCATCCCCCCTCTCTTACATCCACAGCCGGGCAGTGCCATCCGCACCGGCGCTGACGCACCACGGCTCGCGCGGGTGCCAATCGATGTCGAGCACGCCCAGCTTGTTGACAACCTTGTGGCCCTTGAGCATCTTGCCGGCACGATGGTGGGGGTTCTCGAGCTGGTCGTTCGGGACCTTGCCGTGGAAGATCTGCAGCGAGCCGCGTCGCTGGCATCGGCAAACAGCGGGAGCCCGCCCTTGTGGTACCGGACCTGCGGATGGCTTCGCTGTGGAACCGCATCGTCTTGTACGGCCGGTTGGACAGGTCCATGTCGTGCCAGAGCAGTCGCTTGTCGTAGCTGCCGACGATCAGGTTGTCGCCGCCGGGTGGATGTCGAAGGATGAGATCCTGCACCATGTCAGCGATGCATTCCAATATCGGTACGGAGAAGGAGGTTGGAACGTACCACTTCGCGCCAGGCTGGACAACCTTCACCAGCTCCAGCTTTTGCAAATCGTAGCACCGGATTGTCCTCTGAGTAGCCACAAAGAACAGCGGCCGCAGGGGGTGGAAAGCGGCTGTTTGGGCGAGCCCGGAAAGCTTCCGGAAAGGTATTTGTGTAAGGTGTTTCGAGAGCGTGTGGATAGCAACGGAGCTTCGCTGGCCGGTGGGTGATACGGTCGCAAAGTGGTCGCCGCGTCTGTGCCAGTGATGACCTTCACTGTTGACCTTACCGTAATCCTGATCAGGACGCCCTCGTCCTCGAGCTTTGTGCCAGGGCGAGCCCACTTCGCTGGTGGCTCCTTGCCAGCAGGGGGAGCTTGTTGCTGCCCGTTCGTAGCATATCCAAAACCGGCCGCCAGAATTTCCCTGCTGGCCTGGTCAAGGGCGGGAGTGACGCTTGCATGTGTAGGCACCATCAGGAAGATGTCTCGCCCGTAGCCGCAGCCAGGATGAAGGCGTCCTTGGTAGGCCTCCACCGACCGTGTTCACGGGCTCCTCGCTGCTCAGCTTGACAGACCAGACTTGCCTGCCAGTGAGCAGTTCCCAGACCCTAACGGTGCCGTCATCACCGCCGGTCGCTAGCGCAATGCCAGTCTATGCTTTTAGCAGTGAAAGGGATGATGCCAGATGGTCGAGAACTTACCGGATCAACCGCAACGCTCCTGACTCTCCCCTCGTGTCCCCTGAAGATGGTCTGAACGACAGTAGGGAAAGGTTTGAGCTCAGAAGGCGACGGTAGCTTGGGGAGTAGTGAGTTGGGGTCGATGTTGAGCCGGTTCTTCCGTACACGAGGCGCAAGATAGAGGTCCATGCAGCGCTCGAAGCGCTCCTTGACCAAGTTGCCCCAAGCGGGCACTTTCCGCAGGGCGTTGTACTTCTGCGGGAGGTACTCCTTCTCGCGATCCTCCTCGTCCGCATTTTCCCACGCCCCCTCTCCTCCTTGGTCGGCAGGTATTCCTCTGGAGGATTGTAACTCAAGTCGTAGCCAGGGGGCGGCAGCTTAGGGGCGGGATGTGCATCGGGTTTGGCGCTTGGGGCTCCTCGTTTGCCAAGATCGAAATGCACCTCCTCTTTCTCCTCCTCTTCCCTCTCGCGCTCCTCGGGCGGCTTGTACGGCAGGATTCTGCCTTCGCGAATGGCGCGGACCAACTTCATGACCTGCTTGGCCTCGTTCTGGAAGGGACGAAGCGTCGCTTGGGTTCAGGCGGCGCTGAGCGCTGCGAGTTGTCAGTAGTCGCTCCTTAACGAGAGGTCGGGCTGATCTTACGCATCTTCTTCGATAGAGGTGAAATATTCCACGGTATCAGGGTAAGGGTCTTGGAGATCATCAGGAAGAAGACCCATCTGAACCCGGCGAACCAGTTTCCAGCTCCTCTTGACTGTATTTCGGTCAGAACAACTCAGGGATAGTGCGGCGTCAGGGGCAACGTACGTGAGGTTGAGCGGTTGCCAGTGTTCACATCTGTCAAGCCGGTCCACCCCTTGGGCACTTCGATACTGTCGAGGAGACTCTGCAGGGCATCGCCAGTCGCTGGGCGCATGATCTTCTTGCCATTGATGTCGTAGCCGATGTGGGGGTAGCTGGAAAAGTACATCGTTAGCAGGCACCCAATTGACCCCTATGGAGTAATCTTACCTGTCGTAGAAGCTCAGAGGAATGTTTCCTATCGTGTTGACCGGCCCTTGGGCGTCTGTATCGTCCGAGTCGTAGACAGGGTCAATCTCGCTGCGGCCCAGTCAGCACCCACCAAGCCCCTCGTGATCCGCCAAGGTGATCACACACTCGTAGACATAACGCTCCCCCCCTTCGCATCCTTCTCAATCCTGTAATTCCTCTCCTCGGAGTCCTCCTCTTCCCGCTTCGGATCGACGCCCGGCTCGGTAATCTCGAGTTCCTCCTGCTGCTTAACCAGCTTGTTCATCTCGTCCTCGCCGTCGACGTCCGAGGAATGTCATCGCTCAGGATGTCGTCGTTGTCGTCGTCTTCCTCGCTGTCATCCGACACCTCGGTCCCGCTCCCGTCGGCGTCCTCATCCTCGTCCTCCTCTCCCTCACCGGACGGGATGTAGTCCTCTTCGTCCTCGCTTTGGGACAGAACACCGTCGAAGAGGCCATTGCCGAGCTCGTCGTCGGACTCAGAGTCCGACTCCTGCGCTTTCCTCTTCTTATCCGTGAGTTTGGACCCCATTGTGCCGGCTGGCCGAGTATGTCTTTCAGTATCGGCGAGCAACAGCCAGAAAGATGCTGGCCAAAGCGTGGGACTTTTTTTTCTGCCAGTTTTACCAACTTTGGCGGGGAGCTCTTGTTCACCGCCCCGCCAAGAGCCTGTTGAAAATTGATCGAGGCTAAGCTATTTCAGGCAAGCAGATTTGCATTTGTTCCAATGCTGCCCCACCTCTTATCTGAGACTTCCGATGCCTGTCCTCCGCAAATGGCAGATGAAAATCACGATTACAAGTTCACCGTTCCTGGCATCTGAGAAGAATTCATGGTACGGCACTTGAGTACAATTGGCCGCGTAATCTTGGGCGACAACGAGCCATTGGGGTGGATGGTGGTTAAGGGGCCGCAGGGCGGAGGCCAAGCATGCACCTTGATGGCAGGCATCAACGCGACGTAACTGCCCTAGCCAACTGCATACCGTCCACCGATGTTACTCTTCCTCAAGCAAACTAATGACAAAGAAAGTAGTATCATGAAAATACTGCTCCCATCTGGCTTCGGGTTCCTTTGTCTCTCAGTTCTCAACTCGTGGCGGGGAGGCTTCCGATGGTTCTGGAACAAGCCTGAGAATGGAACGGACTTGTTTCGATTGCACAGTATTGCACCAGTAAGATTCCTTGGTCCCCACTTACGATGTAACCTTAGCCCAGTCAGCCAACCGGTGCGCGCTCCGCGGCCTGGTGCCTAGTTACTAATCCCCTCTTGAAGCCAGGACACATCAACCTCAATCCTTCTCAATTCACAGTCACGGCAGGAGTCCCAGACACGACTGGACGATCAGGCGACCGCCACCAGATTCATTCATCCAGGTCAAGGAAACAGCAAGCATGGAGACGAACGGGAGGAAGACGTCGGAGCAACCCAAGAGGCGTGCTTGCGATGAGTGCCGTAGGCATCTCCAGAACCCGCCCGGCCGTGTCTCACTCTGACGCACTTGCAGGAGGTAGAAAGCTCGCCTGTTCCAAGGAAATTGATGGATGCGCTCGCTGCATGCGTGAGGGTATCAAGTGTGTCTATTCCCCCCAGAAGCGCATGGGTAGGCCAAGGAAGCATCGCCCGGTCGAGGCGTCCGAGACCAAGCCTGTCGTTGCGGAACCGCAGAAGGCGCCAAAGGAGCAGATTCCACCGTTTGTGGTCCCGGACTTCCAATTCGACAGCACCATCGGCATGGACCTGGACCTTTCCTTCCTCGATATGAACAATATGGACGTCAACTTCCTCGAGTTCGTCGACTCCAATCCTCAGTTCCCCCCAGCCCCAGCCCAACCTAGGCCAGAACCAGGAACCACCGCTGGTGCAAAAGAAGCATGCGCTTCACCAGGCAGCTTCTGGGCCATGGGCGTTGACCTCGCTGATATCAACTTCGACGAGCCTCCTGCCTCTGCCTCGGCCGCCCCACCGTCAGCGCCGGAGATCACCCGGCGGAGCTCGCCCAGATCCTGTCCGCCGATCTCACCGAGACCCTCCCAGCCTCTCTCCGGCATCGTCAAGCTCACCAAGCGCGCACGCTTCGCCACCAGCACCAGAAAACCCCCCGATATGCGGCTGCCTCTCGTCGCTCTACCTCGCCATCGCTTCCCTCCAAACCCTCCCCAAACAGGTCAACGAGGCGATGTCGTCGCACGCACGGCATCCAAAGCCGCCCATGACGCCATCATTTGCCCCGTCTGCGGCGACCCGCCCCTGGAGCCGGTGCAAGCCCCAAATACAGGGCCTGCAAAGCGTCATGATGCTCGGTGCACTGCTGCCCTCGCTCGCCAACGCATACATGCGCATCCTGGGCATGGTCGACGCCGAGGCGGCCGCGGCCGACGCCGACCGGCGCAAGATCCGCTTTAGCCTGTCCGGCTACGGCGGGCTCTGGGGATTGGCCGCCAAGCTGGACCCCGTCAAATGCCGCGCGACGGAGAGGCTGGAGGGCGCTATACTGGAGCCGTGCTGTGGCGGTTGACGGTGCGCGCGCTGCTCAAGATGGACGTGTACGGCATCAATGAGCTGACGAGGGTATCGACTTCGACCCGGGCTTTTACCAGCCGGGGCTCAAGGACATCATCAAGATGATGGAGGATCGGTCGCGCCGGCGGCACGAGCAGATGGATGCCATGGTGGCGTCCGGGCAGGTGCCCAAGACTCCGTGCGAGTATGTGCCGCTGTCGTCGACGACGGATAAGCCGACGTGTATGCGGATTATTGATATTGCCAAGCGGTCGATGGATGATCTGGTCATTCCTTAGACGAAACCGAGGCATCGACATGCAAAACACAGAAGACAAAACGTCGAAGCCTTGAAGGACAGTCAACCTTCAATCTGCACAGTCGGTTGGGTTCCAGATGCCGGAGGCTCTTACCCCTCGGCGCGGCAGGGTTGGAACACCCATGGAGCATAACTTAGCACTTTCGCTGCAGTCATCGCCACGGATGAACTGGCGAACAACGCGCCTGACAGATCTCCCTCGATAGGGGCCAGGCCGTCGCGGTTTGCAATACGGAGGACCAAAGCAGCGTGGTAGTCCATGCCGCCCAACTGCCCTTCGCAGTCTCACAGCGAGGTCAGGGATCTAGGACAGGAGGATATTCTCAACGACTGTCATTTTTACAGAGGGCGAATGTTTCCTCTATGTACAACCAGACAACTACGATACGAGACGGATCTCGACTTCCCCATGTCGCAATATTTTCCATGATAAGGGACAGGAAACAAACAAACCGACGGACCGCTGATGGGTACGCAGCAATGTTCAATCACTCATGATGATACCACCAAGACAAATACACCACTCTTTGGATGACGCTGGAGCACTGTGCATTGCCTCGTCGATTCCATTTTGCTAAGTCAAAAAATGCATCTACGCCGTGAAAGTGATAGATAGTCCGGCGATACATAACCAACCAAGCTCTCCTGTCCTGACGCTCCAAGCTCTCTGGATTCAAAACCGCCGTTCGCTCGGCTTGAACTGTCTGTTGCCGCCTCCAACCTCATGCCCTTGAACACTCCACTAAGCTATTTTACATAGCTTAGTAGACCTTCTTCTTCTCGTCGATGCTGAACTGGCCGGGCCGCTGTTGACAAGCAGCAGGAGACCGCCGACGATGGAGAGAATCTGGAAGAAGTCGTACTTGGCGAAGTCCTTGTGGGGATGGTGCTCATGGAGCTGCAACCATGTCAGTAACTAACCCAGCCAGAGAGGGGAGAAAAGGAAAAGAAAACACTCACAGTCCAGAAGTTATTCACAAGCACATTGAACACGCTCAGAATCACCACCAGCAACGTCGCGCTAAACTTGGCCTTAAACCCCACCACGACCATCACGCACGCCATCAGCCCAACAAGGCTCACAATTACCCTCCACACCGACCACTGCCCGCTGAAGACGAACCCCACAAACAGGAAGATCAGCAGCACGCGGCCGGCCAGCTGGAAATACATCTTGCGGTCCTTCTCCTCGAGCTGGGGAAGGCCCGCGAAGGCCTTGGTCTTGCGCACCCACGAGTCCGACAGCACCATCAGCAGGCCGCCCATGACGGAGAGGTTGCGCAGGAAGAAGTTGAGGTCGAAGATCAGGCCGTAGCCGAGAGCCTGCGTGACGACGACCGCAATCAGCCCGCCCACGGCATACTCGGAGTGCTTGCGGATGATAACCAGCACGGAGCAGGTCGCCATGGCGATCACGTTGGCGATGAGGAAGAGGTGGGTTAGGCCGGAGGGGACTGGTAGGTAACCCTGGGGTTAGCAAAAGAGGGGCGTGTGTTGAACCTGGGGAAGGGGCAGGCTGGGACGAACTGTGGCGGTAGTCATGCAGGTACAGAAGCTGGTCGTTCCATTGTGTTATTATTCTGAGCGCGTCCTCGATGAAGGTAACGACGATCAGGAAGCGGCCGATGGCGGGGAGGTAGCTATCACGGCGCATGTCAGCGGAAATCAACCATCCCGGGCCCCATGCCCGGCCAGAGCTCTTCAGCCCAAAAGCCATTGAGGAATACGCACGGCTTGATCGGCTCGCTCACGGTATCCAGCAGGTCTTCGATCTTGCTCGTCTGCTGCCGGATCGCCTCGAGCGGGCTCTGCTCTGTCCTGTCCTCGGTCGGCTGTCCGAAGGGGGTCGGCGCCCCGATGCCGTAGCTACCCGGTCCTCGCATCTGCGCCATCGCTGCGGTCGGCTGTGTGGGATCGGTAGGATCAACGGGAAGGATAATCAAAGGATGGCAGTCCGGCTGGCGTAATTGGGGGCGTAGGTGGTTGATGAAAAGGAGAAAAGCCGAGGGAGCCTAGATCGATCGAGGGGTTCGAAACACCGAGGGCGGAGTTGAAGCTCTCGGGCCAACCAGCTCGATGATAGCTTCGGAGGGAATGAAATGAGAAAAAGAAAAGAAAGTCGACTCAGGCCCCAGACAAGCTCAGCAAGCTGGAAAAGGACGTCAAGTCGCGGGCGAGTGGAAAGGGCGGCCTCGAGGGTTGGAAGGGAGGAAGCTGTCGCACGAGAATTTGTCGTTGCTGGGCTCAGACTGTGCTCTGTGCTGCGATGTTGTATCTACAACTGTGTCCTCAACCAACCGCAAGAACCACTGGCTGGTGCCGCACGCGGCCGATCACCGAGCGCATGTGGGGCAGTACCTACGCTTACCGGTACCTTGACTGGCAATACACAAATATAGCTGAAAATGACGTAGTTACTAACAGAAATACTTGGCGGCCCATCTGCACCTTCGTTCAACAAACGCAGGGGACAAGAACCGGCTGTTTCTCCCCCTTGTCCATGGCGACTCTGAATCGACTGCGTGCTCGACTTCCGAGTTCCGTGTCTTCTCTTGACATCTTCTGAACCCCACTCGGAGTTGCCAGCAAGCTGGGACACGGAAGCCCCGAGACACTTCTTCCTGCATTTGGACCAGTCCACCCGAAAGGGCGAGCAGACGGCCGATCTGCGTTCGTTTTTTTGAGTAACTTCTCTTCTCTTCTGCTCTCCTGGTTGTCAAGGCCGCTGCGGCAAACTGTTCCCCCACCCAAGACGGTCACAGACAAAAAAGAGAGGCACCCTATGTGACCTAGAGGTCTTAACAGCCCAACGACTTCCAACCAACCCTCGACGGAATCCGATGGATTAGTACTGCCCCAGAAAAGCCAGCCCGGGCCGCGGCCAACAGGGAGGTAGAAGTTGGATTGTGTGACCAAGAGAAAGAAAGTCATTAGGAGAAGAAACATAGAAAAAGAGGTTAGAAAGAATCACCGACCGCTTTCCTGCCTGGCCTGGAGACAAGTGATGAGTGGTACGCTGGTGCTGATGCATGACGTAATAGATGTCTCTTTGACTGGCGTTATGCAATAAAAGGAAGCCCGATTAGCTCAGCTGGTTAGAGCGTCGTACTAATATAACTCTTCATTGGTTATATCTGGTCATGCGAAGGTCAACAGTTCAATCCTGTTATTGGGCATGTCTTCTTGTTTTGGGGTATCACTTTGCTTTTTCTTCTCACGTGGATTGAGCAGCGCGGGGTTCCGCCCTGAAGTCTGCCACTCCTTTAGGGTCAAACTGGGAGGACATCAAGAGATAATTGGCAGCTGTTGGTTGTTTGGGCATGGACTGAGCGAGTACTGTTTTACTTGACGAACGTGAGGGCGACAACTCACAAACTCACTCACCAACATAACTAACTCTGCTTCACTGGCAACTTTCAAAGTCGTGTTTGATTGCTACCTTCAGCCCCCAATACTGTCCGAAAGGCCGACCAATCATTCAATTCATAGGCGGGAATGTTTCCCAGAATATCTCTCCGCCTCCTCCCTGCGTAACTGCGTAAGGAAGGATTAAAACGGGCGCAGCAGCGGCACGCCTCCGCACTTAACGTCACCCACCTTCCTGATCAAGACGCAGCGTGACATTGAGCGGCGGGTGGCTTGTTGCGGCCAGAACCAAGTGGCGAGATGCTCTACACATGAGGCTCAGCTTCCAATTGTAGGGGGAAGAGCACCTCATGTATCAGGAGCGTTGCCTATGAGCCCGCCAAAATCTAAGCCATTCGCTCCAGATACTTAAAGTAGAATTAGATATAGAGAAACTGCCCAGAAACTCTCGGGCTGGGCGCTATGTCGTAGGCTACCTCGCTTGCGTGTCATCCAGCCATCCACGGCCGAGCAACCGCTTGTCTCGTCCCGATCTGTTACCTGTATCGTAGCGTGCTCACTAGGCATTGCCTGCCCTTTACCTGTGTGCCATCCCCTCCATATCGCAGTCATGGAATTTGCCATGCCGTATATTCCAAGTACCCACATTCAGGAAGCAGTAGAGACAAACCCCGTAGAACACCACCCTGGACCCAGCTTCACAGCCTAGGGCTTTCCAGGTCTGTAGTGGCCCTCTTGCCCCGGAACCCACGACTCTCTGCCCTGATACCCGGGAGGCGGCGACTGTGTCGGCACGGGGACATCACCTGAAGGTATTCCACCGGCGGCGGGATGAACGGCGTAAACTGGTTTCGGCTCAGGCGACGCTTGAGGAGACCTACATGCGCTGTTAGCCGCGGCCACCTTCTCTCTCACCTCCAGATCAACCCGAGTCTCTGCAGAAAAAAAAGAAAAGAAAGACTTACGCATACCCCCCTCCATGCGCATACCCCGGATGTCCATACGCGGCCACATGCTGAGGATGAAGATGCCCATACCCTGGCGGCGGCACCACTCCGACCCCAACGCCAAGCCCCTGCGGCCCCGACGCCGGCGACGGCGTGGTGTTCATCAAGTGCGGCGAAAGTCCCGTGCCACCGTACACCGAACCGCCGCTCATCGTCCCGCCGTCTGCTCCTCCCGCAAACGTCGACAGGGATGCCTGCGCGGGGCTCTTGGGGTTTTGCGAGTTGGCATACGTCGCCTCGACCAGAGGGGGGGAAGCCGGCGCCGCGGGGGCGGCTGCGCCCGTGGTTGGCAGTGCGACCGACCTGCGGTAGGCCTTGTCAAACCCGCCGCGGCGCCCACAAAGGTAGATGAGCGTCGCCCCGAGGATGAGCACGGCGACTGCGCCGATGACGATGCCGGCGATGGCGCTTTGCTGAGCCGTGGTTATCGGAGCCGGGGGTGGGTTTGGGGATCGGGGACTCGGTGGGGAAGGGCTCACCAGGTGCGAGCTGGTACGTTGCGTTCTTTGCGGCTTCGAGCTGGGCGTCGAGGGTTTGCGTTGCGTTGGGGTTGATGACACCGATCATGTGGTAGTCGACGCAGGAGCCTGGGGCCGCGCAGTAGAAGAAGATGGGGTCGGTGTCGTTGACGCGGACTTTGGCGTTTGGTGGCTGGAAGAGGAGGGGTTAGGTTGGGAGAATTGGTTGCCAGGGGTGGCATGAGGGCTCTTACGTTGTTCGACACTACCTGCGGCTCGAAGATCCCGGTGTAGAAGCCAGGCTTGTTGACGTTGGCGTACTCGTAGGGGATGCATGCCATCCGAACTCGGCACGGGCAACGCGGTGGCCGCCGGGGTAGAAGTTGAACTCTGAGGTGGGAAACGGTGTAAGTGAAACTGGATCAGTCGACAAGGGAGCAATGAGAAAGGCTCCACTCACGGATGATGTCGCCGACATTGGCCTTGGCCTCATTGGGGGTGAAGACATGCCCGTTCTGAAGCTATCAGCCGTTGTTATCAAGGTGAACACTCGACCTCTTCACTCACAGCTCCAACTGCAATCATAATCGTTGCTGGTCCGGACGAGCTGGATGATGTTGGAGTTGCCCTAGACCCGCGGGTCGTGGTGGTAGTAGAGTCGGTTTCATCGTCCTTGGCCTTCGCTGTGACCGCCAGAGCAGCCAACAGGCAAAGTGCCCGGAGGGAGACCATGGCCACGATGTTGCTTGGAAGGGTCTGCAACAGTGTGGTTCTGAGGTTGGGTGCCAAAACGTAGCCAACAGGAACAGAAACAGGAAAGGAACCAAAGTGGTGCGACGCCCTCGCCCTCAAATAAGAGCGCCCCCAACAACAGCAGACTCCCCGCCTGCAGCAGCCTCGAAGTATGTCGGCCGGGAGCCGGGATGGCTTTGTTGGCTGTGAAATGTGAGCAGGGTCGGGGGAGCGCAGCCCGACCTCTGCATTCAACAATCAGCAGCCTTTCCGGACTCGAGCCTTGGCTGGGAGGGACTCGGCCCCGATTCTATTGGCATGACGAGCCGCCAGAAAGGAACATCAGGTTTGTGTCAGTATCTGGGGATTACACACATTTCAATCATTGTGGTGGCGGCGGCGGCGACGACCAGGCAGAACTGAAACGGACAAAGCTGCCATGTAAAAGATTCGGCCAAGCGAGACAGGTGGCACACGTCTTGAAGAGTTCGATAAAGTGAGACAAACGCTGCAAGAACATGGCGTCGTTCCGCTTCTTGACACATGAGAAGGGGGAGGGGGAGTTTGTCCGCGAGCAACGCCCGCCTCGTTGTCGGTGCCGTGAACGGTAGGACTCTGTAACACCCAATACCCTTTTAGCCCTCAGTGCGCATCACTCGATTCAACGGGCCATTGGACCTGATTCCTGCGCGTTTCGCTTCCTTTCCAAAGGATGTCGAGACGGTAGTTCGAATCCAACCGAAATCCAGAATTGCGCGTGGTCTGCGTGCTGGAGTATCCTCCGAGAGCTTGAGCGGCGCTCCCTTGCAGGGCAAGTCTTTAGCAAAGCCGCAGGGCTGAGACAAGAGCCACGGGCCTGTGTCCTCCCAGATTCAGCGCCGACTGGCTGTGCTCTGTGGATGCCAAAGCTGACGGACGTTGTTGGTTCAAACGGCTGAGGAATGCGCCAAGCGGTCCTCCTTGGCACGGTTTCTTGGCCACAGGCTCCCCAAGCGTTGACGACACTGAACGTTTCCACAATAAGTTTGAGGGAAAGCTGCTACCTGTTGTTGGCCTCAAAAAGAGCTTCAGAAAGTGATCAAGGTGTTCGAGATCTTCGGAATCCAACGTTGGGAGCGCGACGTTTTGAGACGAGGCACCGCAGCTCTACCGGTTGTCATTCGGTCTCGCCAAGGGGTGTCATGCAAGGGCGCCGTGGTCTGGCTGCAGAATTCCGACCCGAGTTCCAGAAAGCTGTCCCGACCCCACCTCGCCTGATGACATGAGTCCATGAATATGCAGCGGCGAATGCTGTGAGGAGGCCGGTAGCCGCGCTTCGTGTCGGAAAAAAACAACTTGCGTCGAAGATCGTGGGCGCGTTGGACCGTGGCCCACGGACTGAAGCATTGAGACCGAGAGTTTGAGGATGAAGCTTCATCCGACTTCCTCCGTTGTCTTCTTCATTTGGCGGTGACCGACTGCCAAGGGCTAAGGGTCGAAGAGGATTCTTCGAAGTTGATCCTGAATCCATCAGTGCTGAGGTCAGATGGGCCAGCGCGCCTTGGCAGGACATGTCCGTCCAAACTCAATTCTGGTATAATTCGGGTATAACGTTAAGACTGAAAGCCCAAACTCCGACAGCCATGCCGATCCGAGCTCTTATTGGGTCTTTGTTTCTCCTTCTTTCCGAACCACGACCTGGGCACAATCTCGCTCTCCGTCACCAGTCTTCCCAGGCACCAGATATAAACAAGGAGAAACCGGCAACTCCCACAACCGACGTGGCACCACCCACAAGTCCGGCTTGTCAGCAGGCGGTTTCACAGCTGCCGCAAGGATATGCCAGAACGCCATGGCCAGGTAAAACAAGCCGTGAATGAACAAGGTGGCCCAGTGGCTCCAGGACTTGGCGCCTTCCTGGAAGTAGACGCTGATCGACGTCGGGGGAAGGCCCAGGAGATAGGCCCAAAGGAGTGTCAGGACTGTGTATGGCATCACCAGGTCAACTCGCTGCAGCAGGGGAAACATAGTCCAGCAGCCGAGGATGTTAGCAAACCCAACCCAAGCGCGAGTGCTCTTGCCCAAGCCGTGATTCCCTGCTAGTAACAGGGTCATCGGCATCAGTGGGAGCAGGACACTCTTCTCGTGGACCTGGTAGCTGAACAAGAAGAAGCCCCACGCCGTCGATGCGAAAGCCAGCGGCAGGAGCTCCTTTCTCGGCCGGAAGAAGAGGATAAGATTAGGAGGAAGGATCGAAGCCAATGTTGCAATCAGCGCACCACGCTGAAGCAGCGAGGCCGGGTACTTCTTGATCTTGACCACCACATTTAAGGCGCACCAGAAGTTGGCAACCTTGTCCTCGAAGGGCCGGGCGAAGGGGAAAATGCGATGGGTCATCTGCACCAACTGCTCGACGACCGGATAGTAGAAAGCCTCCGTGTCCAGGTGCTGGCCAGGCCTTGGAATATCGGCAACGGCGGACGAGGTCCGTCAAGATCCGGCCGCGCGTCGATCCCGCGCTTCACGTCACGGAGAGTGCCGACGACCAGGGGCAGGATCAGGAGGATAAAGGAGACAGCAGTGATTGCCGCAATCGAAATAAGCCGGGAGACGTTGATCCGCGGGAACACGCAGCTTCCGAGAAGGTAGGCGAAAACCGAGAAGGCGTAGTACAGAGCCATCTGCTTGAAGCCGAGGGCCGCAACGAAGAAAACAGCTGCCCAGAGGTTGCGACCTGCGAGCATGCTGGACATGCTTGCCACAACAAACCCGAGCATGACGGTGTTGTACTGGAAGTGAACATGGTCGATGAGGATCGTAGCGGGCTGCATGAGAATCGCAACCAAGGCAACCGATGCAGGCCAGCTTGCGACACCATTCAGCCTGCTGTAGCGGCGGACGAAGACGGCGACGGCAGGCACATAGACTAGGTATTCGGATACGAGCACGGTCGCCCTCATAAAGATTTTAAGCGTCGGGTCGTGTGAGCCGCGGGACGAGAAGAGCGCGAACCAGAGGGATCGATGAGCGAGCCGATCTTGCCGCAGAGCCAGCTGTGGTAGGCCGTGAGCGGCGGGTAGTCGAGGCCCCACCATTGAAGGTCGTGGAAGTACCACTGCGAGATGGGAAGCTGCGTTGTAATCTCCATCCAGTGTCTTTGCGCCTCGTAGTCGCCGAACATCGGCGGTTTCTCAAAGCCTGCGCAAGCATTAGTCCCAGTCCCAGCTGCTCGGGGAAGCTCCGAGAAGACGGACCCGAGTAGCCCCATAGCCCAGCAGCCCATCTAAAGAGGCCGACGGCCATCAAGATCAGGGGCAGAAGCTCCCATTGCGATATCGTGCCACGCGCAGGCCAGAGAAAGGCGGCGAGAGGGAACGCTGGCGCGCGAGCCAGAGTCTCGACTGTGCTCACATGGCTGAGGTTGGTCGTCGCATGGGCGGCTCTCTTAGCCTTTCGCCTTGGTTTGTGTGCGGAAGGTGAAGGACCAGCCATTATCACCTGGAATGTGGCAGATGTTGGAGGATGACCACATTGAACGCGGAGGAGGCGGATAGTGGATGGATGAATTGGATGGATGGACGGGATTGGATGCTGAACTTTCTGGGCAACAGCAATCTGGCTTGTGGGAATGAATGGTGGGGAGCTCCAAGAGCGACAGGGATGAGTGCTCTAGCGCCGCCAAGCGCCAGGTACCACAGCCGGCAGCAGCAGCAGCTGGCCTGTGATGTCACCCGCTGCCACTCATGGGATGGATCGAGCTCTGAACACCCAGTTCAACAGCTCTATAGTAATCGCTGAGCCAGGGTTGAGAGTGAGTGGAACTCATTCCACACACTGGCAGCAGACCATCTAGATTACTGCAACTCCCACGCTTCGCCATGCCATACCCCTTCGTCCTCCCGACCACCTCCTCCTTCTCCTTCTCCTCGAGCTTCACCTGCGAATCGCACCCCTCCCTGCCCCTCCAAGCAAGCACCCACCGTGGCATCGTGCGCGACACCCTCAAGAAGCACAAGCGCCTCCCTCCAGCATCCCAGACACCCTCCCTTACCACCGTCATCTCCACCCTCCAGACCTACCTCCCCTACCTCTTTGCCATCGACGCCGGCCTCTCCAACAAGCCCCTCCACGGCGAAGAAATCTCCGTCATCCTCAAGACCGCGCCCCTGATAGAATGGCGCCCGAGCCTCTCTAGTAACCTCCTACCCGGCCGCGAGCCCCCCCGCCTGAAAATTCAGTCCCTCGAATACGAGCTCTTCTTCGCCCTCTCGACGCTCGCAAACGCCCACACCCTCCAATCCCGTACCGCCCTGCAGCCCCTCTACCAAACCACCACCGCCCCCGTCGGCACCGCCCAACGCCAGACAGCCATCACCACCGCCACCCGCCACCTGCTCGACGCGGCCTCCATCCACGACTACCTCTCCCGCCGCGCCGAGCCCCTCTTCTCGCCCTCCCAACCGCCGCCGTGCGCAGACATCGCGCCCGCGACCATCGGCGCGCAGCGGGCCCTCGCTCTCGCCGAGGCCACCCTGCTGGCCGTTCTCAAGGACGACCCCTACCCAGCCGTTGTCGCGCAGGCGCGCAACCCACACGACACTGAGTGGATGTACAAGGCGCCCGAGATCCCCAAGGTGCGGGCGCATCTTTTCGCGCGGCTGTGTCTCGCGGCGGCGGAGCATGCGGCGCAGGCTGTTGCTCTTGCCAGCTCGGCCAAGACCAGCGACGGGTTTGTGCGGTATCTGGAGATTTGAGGAGGGCCAGCAGGGCGAGGGCCTGCCGGTTTTTTGGGATCGATGCCGAGCTCGGCGGGCAGACGGGCCTGGCGATTGCTTGGTTGAGGGCGGGGTTGGGGGAGCTGGGGGTGGAGAGGAAGGGGGAGGGAAAGGAGAAGAGCGGCGGGGGGTTGAAGGCGCTGAGGAAGGAATGGAGCGAGAAGAGGGAGGATAAGAAGGTGGAGAGGGGAGGGGATTGGGGCGCGGATGGCGGGAGGTTGGAGGAGACGAGGGTGATCGAGATGCTGGAGGCGAAGTGGGTGAAGCAGAATGACACAGTGAGTTGGCTTTGCTGCTGACTGGGAGGTGGTGTATGATGCGGACTGACAGAGAGGTTTGGTCGCAGATGCTCACCCAGCCGATACCCCCTACCGGACCGTTACTGGCCCAGATGCCGTCAGGGCGAGATCCACACCATCAAACCTTACCAGCCGCCATTACTGAGCACTGAGGTCCTTGAGGCGATGCGGACACTGCCAGATAGTCGGACGAGTTTGGGAACGATCCGACCGAGCTCGGACGAGGACACGGCCGTCGAGCACTCACCCGCCCCTGGAACCTCAGCAAGTTCCAGGATAGGGACGCCAGGTTACTTTTAGGATGCGCGTGAATGATGACACGCCGCCTCGCAGCGTAAAGAACTCAATGGACGACTCGACCGCCTCATGGGATGATAAGCAGGCACTGGAAGGATTGGGGAAGAATAGATATCCAGTAGACCAAGAAGATGCAGTTCACATGCGCATTTATTTTAACCTAGAGATGCCGACCAGTGACCATGCGCTAACCCAGAAGTATGATACACCCTCAGATCTCGACTCCTGCTCTACTCCTCATCGTCATCGTCCTGAATGACGCGCCGTCTCCGGCCGCTCCTCGAGCTCTCGTGGGCAGGCGCATCCTCTTCACCCTCGCATCCTCATCCGGTTCCGTCGTCCTCTGCCGCTTCTGCGGGGCGCCTCCTCCTCCTCATCCTCATCATCAAGCAGCTCTTCTTCCTCCTCGTCCTCCTCCACTTCCTCGCTCTCCTCGTCGCTATCGACCAAGAAGCCATCGTCCATATCATAATTGTCAGCACGGCGCTGGCCGCTTGGTACCTCGTCATCGGTATCGTACTCGGGCCGGCGGTGCTTCTTCTTGTGCTACCCGGGGCGCCGCGCTTCCTGCCCGCAGTGCCCGGCCCGCGCCGACCCTCCAGATCGCCAACCGACAACGCGCCGCCCTTATACCGCGCGCCAGTGCCGTCCGCGCGGGCAGCCGCTGTCTCGCGTCGCCGCTGCAGCTTGCGCGCTCCTTCTCGGCAAGCTCGGCCTGCTTCTTCTGCAGCTCCGGGTCCTCGTTGGTGACGATGATCATCTCGGCGCCGCGGTCCTTCTTGGCGCCGGCCAGGTCGGCCTTGACCGCTCCACGCGTGGTCCTGCAGCTCCTTGTTCGGGCGTACCGTGTACTGCTCCGTCAGGTGGCCGACGATCAGCAGCGAGTTGGTTGTCAGATGGGCGGCGGCTGCGTAATAGTGCGCGTCCTGCACCTCGTTGTAGGGCTTGTTGCGCGGGGGTGCCAGGGGCTTGGATTGGATCTCGTAGTGCTCGTTGCCGATGGCGAGGGTCACGGAGCCATCGCTCCAGCGGTACATGTTCGCGTTGCTCTGCATACGCCCGGTCTTTGGGTCGCGGCGGAACATGATGGAAGGGACGGGTTTCTCCGACTTTGCATTTTCGAGGTCCCATTTGCTGGGTTGCCATTCGTCGGGTTTGTATTCCATGGGGTTGAACTTGATGAAATCGGGAACCCGGAGGGAGTGCAGCTGTTTTGTTGAGCACGGCCTCCACGCGCGATCAATCATGGCGCGTAACTTACGCTGCCATCCTTGGAGCGTGGAATGCGATGGCGGTACAATGGAACCTCGGCGACCAACTTCTCCCTGAACTCTGGAGGCTCCTCGTCCTCGTCCGCGGCGGCGCGCGTCCAAGTCATCGTCGTCTCGCTCAGAAGCCAAATCTCGGTCGCTCAAAACGTTTCCATCTCCGAAAGCGCGTTATCATCGTCGCCGTCTCCGAAAAGGTCGTCGCCTCCCTCGTCGACAATATCAATGGGATCTTCAGAGTCGGACATGCTGGCTATGTCAAGGCGGACTGTGGCCGTGGTGCGTCGGAGTCGTCGCGAAGCAATTGGGGATTGTTGAGATTACCGTCTCGAAAAAAGTTAGATTCGGCGACTCGAGGGGTTGTTGGAAAGCTGGCTGTGGGTTCTATTCAAGGAGATGAATGGCGCGGTTCGCTCTGCAAGTGCTATTGTCGTCGGCTTGTGATTAGAAGAGAAGAGACTTGCGTCAGCTGAGTCAGCAGCTAGTTACCCTTGTCTGCTCCGATAAAGATAAGCTGAAGTGGCGTTGCATGGCGGGGATGCTGTCTCGCCGCTGTCACTCAGGAGTCTGGAACCTCATCAGTAAACAATTTCGTGACCGACCTGTCTGAAGCGACCTGGGAGAAGAAACCACACATCTTGCTTAATCTTGGCTCCATTGCTTACCTCAGGTTCTTCCTGCCTTTTAGTTGTCATATTCTGTTAAGCGCACGGCAGCAATGTCGAACTTATTTTCCGGAATGTGAGTTTGGCAGGTTCCCATCAGCCTCCTCAGTTCCCCGCTTCCCCCAACCCATCAAGCCCATTCATGCTTGGTCCACAAGACGCCTCAGGCCAGCGGCAAACCAGACGTGGCGGAACTCATTGGAAAGCAGGGTTTGGCAGCCTTGTTTGCTCTCTGCCTTGTTAAAGCAAGTGCTTTTGAGATCAGTGGTCCGGATTCTGAGAGGGGATCAGGGTTCAATCTGTGGACCCCGTCTCATTCCAACATGTTCGAAACCATACTGCAACTTTGCAGTTATGGTCCTCCCACGGCACGATCATTTCATGTTTTGTTTGCAGGGAGACCACAAGTGCTCTAAGGCCGTCCTATGAGCATATTTGATCAGAAGCAGGCATGAGGTGCATCACAGACCGAGATTTGCGGCCGGGATGAAACTGCCTTTGCATCACCATCTTCATTGGATCTTGGACCCCGGCACCGCACAGAACCGTACATACCTACCTATAGGTTCCGCTGGCTAACATACACATCAGCAATGCCCGCTTCCGCGGCCAGAGAGGGCCCAACTCCCCGGCTAGCTATCCAAGCCCCGAGCAGCAGCAACAAGCCGCCGCGGCTCAGTCTCTGTCCAGCCTCCGCAGGGGAACCAGCCATCCTCTTCAAACCTCGCACCTGTGAAGCTCCCGCCACTTTCCAGCTCACCATCACTTGCTGAGACCATCGCATGGACCAGACCATGGCATGATGCCGACAGCCGAGGAGGTGCTCGCCTCCTACCACCTACCTCCCGTCAAGCCTCTCTGGCTCAACGCCAACTACGCCAAGCACATCGTCAAGGGCAATTTCTTGACTCTGAGTGCAAAGCCCAAGACGGTGGAGATGGGGGAGTGGATTGCGCACCAGGTAAGCACTTCTCTGGTGGATCCTAAACCGGTGACTGATGCGTTTTTAGTTGTCGACCACTGGCGGATGCTGATCACCTTTATCCGTTTGGTTCACGACAAGGAGGAAGACGGCTCTTCCATCTGCAACTCGAGGAGATGTCCTAAAATGACGGCTGGAGCGTGAGTTTGCCCCTTCCAGCATTCCTGGATACTGTCTTAACCGTCACAGTAATCACTCCTTTACCTGGCTCAACTCTCGGCTCCAGCCCGTCGAGATTCCGGCCTACGAGTACCTGACGCTGGTCCAGAGGTACATCTCTGGCAAGATCGACGACACCAACATCTTCCCCACGGACCCCGCCGGTGTCTCGTACGCCGACAACCCAGCCTTCAGCAACCCGTTGCCCGAATCTGGCCAGGACTGGGTCGGCAAGCGGAGCGGATTCCCCCAAAACTTCATGGAGACGTGCCAGCTCATCTTCCGGCAGATGTTCCGTGTACGCGCACCTCTACTGGTCGCACTTTGACGATATGTTCAGCCTGAACCTCGAGAAGTCGATGAACAGCTGCTTCAGTCACACTTCATCCTGACGCGACGACGCTCAACCTGCTTAAGAAGTCGGATCTTGAGCCGATGCAGCCGCTGATCGACCTATGGGCGGCTCTTGGCACCTTCCCCCAGGGGTCCAAGGCATTCGAGATTGCGAATCTCCAGGTCGGCCAGCTGCTTGTTCAGAAGGCAGGGGGCCCACCTGCCAACTGATCGGGAGCTGTTGTCGCCAGGTTCAGGGACTGGGAGGGATCGTGGACAGGTCAGGAAGAGTTGAACTGCGTTCCTCCTTCGCCTTACAGATACACACGGTCTTATGAGAGGCAGGTTCTTCGGCCGTTAACAAGTTACTACGGAGCAAATACCATTTGGTCATCATTTGTAAATGTGATCTTCAGAACTAGCGGCTGGCCAGCACAGTAGAGCATAGCAGTACACATCGCATTATCACATTGAACTCACGGCCGATATGGGTCCCAACACAGAGCATGTGCTACAGAAACAAGCTCCTCTTGCTCAGAAGCTCATCCTTGGTCATCTCATGCAGACACCTCGCTAACTTTGTACTCAACAATGACGGGCTTCCCCGGCTCCAGGATAAACCGCCCAGACCCGACATAGATCTTCTCCTCCATCGCCGCCAGCTCCTTGCTCCCTACCTCAAACGATACAACCGAGACTAACCAACAAGCCTAGATCAGCACCCATTCTCATATCTTCTTTTCGAAAAAAAAAAGGGAAGGGAAGACTTACAAGCATCCCCAAAGGCGGTCGCCGTCCCCGCCACCGCCTCGCCCCGAAGCACCTTCCCAGCATCGCCAAGCATCGAGATCTTGCCCGTGTAGGTAAACCTGACAAGGCTCCCTGTCACCGAGTCCCGCGCAGTGCTCTGCACGTCGAGTCCCACGCGCCGTCCATCGGGCGCCGCAGTGATGTAGTCTGCCCCGTGCTCGATGGCCGCGTTGAGCTTGATCGGGTAGGAAGGCTCCGACACGATGGTGCCGCCCGTCGAGTGGAAGGGGACGAAGGTGAGGGTAGGGGAGATGGAGGTCGGTTGGCGAAGGGCGATCTTATTTTTTGGAAGGAAGGAAGGAATTAGTGTTTATTGTTGGGAAGTGGAATGGATTGAGAGGTTTTTGGGCGTTGAAGATGGGAGGGCAGGAGGGGGGGATATGAGGATGTGTAGTGTGTGTTTGTTTACCTGGACCGTGAAGGCGGGATGAGCTTGGGGAAGTCGGCCATTGTGTTGAACTGTGGGGGTTATTGAGGCCGGGGTAGGGGGGGCTTTTATCTGATGAGGTTTGAGGGACGAAAGCACAGAATTGAAGTTGTAGAAAGATTTGGCAGTGAGGGGAATCTGGAACTTATAAGCTGCCCCCATGATGAGATGGAGATTCCTTGGTGTCCCGCCCTACCCGCCGTTTATCGCCCTATCGGGTGAGGGATGGGCTGGCGCAGAGCGCCGACTTAGTGGATATATTACTGATCTATGCAGGGACAGATCCTCGAGACATGATCGTTCCCGCTGGCTGACAAGCTTGGTGGATAATGGATTTCCCGAAACCCGGCATTCCGTGTGCTCTTTCCTCGCTACGATGCACAGCGCGGAGCGGCCCGCGTAGCTTTAAGGGCAGGGATCATCGATTTATGGGATGCAAGTGGACCTCTGCTGAATTGGACGATATCTCCTGTTGATATGTGCGCAAGACCGCAATGACAGCTTCGATCTCGCGGGGATGAATGGCTTCAAGAGTTGGAGTTTGACGTGGCAAATGAGGGCCAGCGTAGGTATTTCCCTTGGTACAGATCCGTCCAGATCCTCTTAAAATAAGCATAGGCATTTCTGAGAATAGAGTATGAGCGGCAACAGAGACTCCAAGTCAAAAGTTGTCAGGCCGAGGGTGATGAGTCTACACGACGAGTGGGTATGCCCCGCGGTAGCATCCTGCCATGACATGCCCTTTGGCTTAATGATGTGGGCAGCGCCAATGAGGAGCTGCATGCAGGGCCCACCCCCAGCTTGCAGTTGGCTGACATCACTGGGGCCCATCGAGTCGGCTTTTCCAGGCCTCCGCCAACAACTGCGCACTCCTTCATCGAACTTTCTGGAGGGACTGCGGCCATCTTCTCGTCGTGATCAGACATCGCTGATTCCGATATATGGCAAGCGTTTTCTGAATCCGCTCCGCTGCGCCTAGGAGACCGCGACCGCCTCAGTCTTCACTTCTCCGTCCCACGTGGCGCCAATCGCGGGAGTAATCAGTCTCTTGGTTAGCTCCCGCCCGCACTCCACACTCATTCGGTCGTCCTCATCTCGACCGCAGAGAGCTCGGCAGGTCATACGGCCTGGATCAATAAGCACAAGTCGATGCGCCCCTCAGCTCGGACAGCGGCAGACGTTGCTGTCCGGTGAAACAGCCAGGCACCAGCGCCCCGTAATTCGCCAGCGCCTTGTTCAACACCGCTGTCCGGATTGCTGTCCCAATGGACTCGTCACAGGGACAACAGCCTCCGAGCCGACGAAGCTCGACCCCAGCCCATACGCCGAATCCCCCATCTTCCACTGGGCACGCACCGAGGAGGCGTAAGAACCACAGGGGAGGCAAGAAGAAGAAGTCGGCCAGAAGGAAGTCATTCGCGGTCCCTGCCGACGAGATCGCTCACGACAGTACCAACGAGGATCTGGAGGAGGCGCGGCAGGGCTTCTACTCCATGGCCGGGTCGCAACCTCAGCAACACAAGCATCGACAGCGAGGCTTGTTAGACCATAGGTGAGAGAGTTGGGGTCGCGCCTGCTGGCACCGTACTGGGCTAACAAATCGGGCTCCAGGGACCAACAGCCCTTTCTACGGCCTCGACGCCTTCGATGATGACGGCGAGCGCCTCTTTTCCAGCCCCGCAACCAGCCACGAGATTAAGAGCAAACCGCGAGGGTAGACACCGATGACGAGGACGAGGGAGCTCCCTTACTGTCTAGCCCCGTCTTCCAGCGAACCGAAGCAATCACAGGGTATGGATCCGCGATGCTCCGCGGAATGGTGGACCGCCGAATCGGCGCAACTCAAGCAGGGCGAGCAGTAAGAATAACCTGAAGCCGCTTGCCGAGAGCTACAATGTCAATTACCCTCCTTCGGTTCCCGGATCCCCTGCACTCCATGCCGTCGACCACATGACCATGAGTTTTGGCGACGTGCTGCTGCGCGACGAGCTCGAGAATAGTCATCATTCGTCTCCAGGAAGCCCAGGCGGAGATGACGACCGAAGTGCCTTTCAACCATCACCGCTGGAAAGGCGGAAGACCAAGGTCTTGCAAGCACAAGAAGACGTTTGTTTCCCGCAAGAGGGCCTGTCCGACATTGGCGACGATGAGATCCCGACGCGTGATTCGGCCCATCGTATGAGGTCGAGGAGGCGGCGTGGGAAGTGGCCAGACCTATCTATCCTTGACGAATGGAGCCGGTTTGAGAAGGAGGGTCGAAGCGAGGAGCGGCGTGCAAAGAGGATTACTGAGCCGCAGCTCATCAACGGGAGATTGAGACCCGTTCACCGAGGCTGGTTCCAAGCGGAAGAGGAGGCGCCATACCGTTTCACCTATTTCAACGAAGAGTTCCAAGCACCATCCACAGTCAGACCATCTCTGAGCTTGTGCAGCCAGGGGGAACCTTCAAAGAGCTTTTCCTCCCTGATCCGCCACTCCTCTCGGACACATCTGAAAGTGAAGACGAGGGGAGGGAGCAGAACACTGGCTTATCTCAGGTTCTGGGCGGGCAAATCGGGGATCCAAGGATTCCGTCACGGCAGCCATCTCTGGCAACCACAACCCAGGACTCGGAGCGGAAACACTCGACTAACAGTGAGGACACCAGAGCGGGCTCTGGCGATCATTCACCCTCGCGACTCAAGTCACCAGACCCAACCAAGACCCCCCCAAGCGAGAAGCCGCCAAAGCCGCCTAAATATGGAGACCGTCCGGTATGGTGGCTGGACGTGTTGAGCCCAACCGAGGCCGAAATGAAAGTTATCTCCAAAGCATTTGGAATCCACCCCTGACAGCCGAAGATATCATGATGCAGGAGCAGCGCGAGAAGGTGGAGCTCTTCCGAAACTACTACTTTGTCAACTACCGCACATTCGACCAGGACCAGTCCAGCGAGAATTTCCTCGAGCCCGTGAACATGTACGTAGTCGTGTTTCGCGAGGGCGTCCTCAGCTTCCACTTCTCCGTCACTCCCCACCCGGCCAACGTGCGCCGCCGCATCCGCCAGCTGCGAGATTATCTGATTCTCTCATCAGACTGGATCTCGTACGCCATCATCGACGACATCACAGATGTCTTTGGCCCGCTAATCCAGAGCATCGAGGACGAAGTCGACGACATCGACTACGCCATTCTGCAGATGCACTCAGACGAGGACCAGATGATGAAGGATAAGAAGAAGGAGGCTACCGAGAAGGGCGGCGGCGACTCGGCGGAGGTCAGATCGGCCGAGGCAGGGCGCGACATGCTCCGACGCGTGGGTGACTGCCGCAAGAAGGTCATGTCGCTGTACCGGCTGCTGAGCAACAAGGCGGATGTGATCAAGGGGTTTGCGAAGCGGTGCAACGAGCATTGGGAGGTGGCGCCACGGTCCGAGATTGGCTTGTATTTGGGGGATATTCAGGATCATATTGTGACGATGACTTCGAATCTGAGTCATTACGAGAAGTAAGCATTCATTCCCCTCCACCCACCCTCTTCTCTCTCTCCTTTTTTTCCCCTTCCCAGGCCAGAACCAACTAACCTGTAAAACTAGGATCTTGGCCCGCTCTCACGGCAACTACCTCGCGCAGATCAACATCCGCATGAACGAGCGGCAGGAGCAGACGGCTGACGTGCTCGCAAGCTGACGGTGCTCGGCACGATTGTGTTGCCGATGAATATCATTACGGGCCTGTGGGGCATGAACGTGTGGGTGCCCGGGCAGGACTACGAGGGAGATCTCACCTGGTTTATCTGCATCAGCGGTGGGCTGATTTTCTTTGGGTGGCGTGTTACTGGATTGCGAAGAGGGTTGTATAACATTGTGTGAGATTGGCACTGGTGGGATCCCACGCGTATGCTTTTTTTTTTGTTGGCTTTGAAGCGAGTGGTGTTGGAGTTCAAGATCTAGGTTGAAAGGAGACTTTACAGGACAGAGAACGTACATACATGGTTAGGGTTGCATGCTTACCGGACATTGTTGGGAGGTTTTCAGGCTGCAATTTGCATGGCGTCATTGATAAGACTGAGCAAGCGGGTATACTACAAACATGAGAGTCGGGCTCTTTAACTGGATCATGGGGTCTGTTGCCGGGCTGTTCGTGCTCTGCAGAAATACCTGCACATTTGCCAGGCTGGTGCTGCGAGCATGTTCAAGAACCCGTCGTAAGACCTTGGTACAGTAGTTCATGTACAACACCTGTTGATGCTCGGTTGTCTCAGTGGAGCCCTATTTGATTTGCATTTCTCTACCCATCCTACCCCAAAACGCCGAGAGAGCAAAGAAAGTCCAAACACAAACCCCGAGAATCGATGAACTCCTCGAAAGTCCCTACCCTGCCTCTCCTTCCTTCCGCCCTATCTTGATCCGTCCTCACTAGACCTAGCGACGCACCTGCGCAGCATAGCTCGCTCTCAACGCCATAATCTGCTGCCTCTCCGCCTCGGGCAGCTGGTCAATCGTCTCCTGCGGCAGCTCCATGACCGCACGCATGAGCGCCTCCGGATCCTGGGCGCCGGGGGGACCGGAGCAGTCGCAACCGCCGCGGGAGGAGCGGGAGGAGGCGCGTACCCTCCCGCAGCAACAGGCGGCGTGCCAGTCGCAACGGCACCACCGTAACTGGCCGGCATGGGAGGGGGGGAACAACAACACCAGCACCACCACCGGCAGCAGCCAGCGCGGCGCCGGGCTCGAGAACCGAGTTGATCGCGTCCGGTGAGACCAGGCCCATGATGAGTAGGGCTTGGAACACGGCGTAGCTGAGCTGCGGGGCCTGGGTGAGAAGCTCGGTGCAGCGGGCCGGGTCGTTGGTGGCGAGGGTCTTCATCTGCTGAAGGATATCGAGAAGTTGGGCGGGGGGGAGGGTGTTGAGCGTGCGGGAGATGGCGTCGGTGCAGGTTACGCCCGGGGGAAGATCCTTGCCCTGTGGGAGGGGAGGGAGGGAGCTGCCCGGGGCGGCGGAAGCGGGGGGAGGAGCGGCGCCGTTGGAGGAGGCGGCGCTTGGATGGGGGTAGCCGGTGGGGGGACCGGACTAGGAGATGAGGGGTTAGAATGAGGTGAGGAAGAGAGAAGGAAGAATAGGAAAGAGACATACGGGGCCATCGCGGTCGCGGTTGTCGTCGTCGCTGACCGTCTCGTTGCTGAAGTCGACACGAAGCTTGCGACCCATGATTTCGTAGTCATTCAGGTTTCGAACTGCTGAAGCGGCAGAATCTTTGAGGAGGGTCAGTATTGTTTCGGTGATGTTCCTGAAGAGTGATGGATGCGCACCGTAGTCGGGGAACTCTGCAAAGCCAAAGCCCTTGGGTCTGCCGGTCTCGCGATCATAAACAAGGCGGAAGTTAAGAACCCTGCCAGCACCACTGAAAATTTCTATTATTTGTTCCTCGGTCAGGCCTACGTTATGGTCAGTGAAGTTCACATCGAATGTGCGGGCCCCAATCGTGGGCGGGGTGCTCACCATATGGGATGTTGCCCACAAAACAACGCGGGACGGCTGCCGGGTAGACATTGCGGAGACGGAGCAATTGCTTGCAAGCGACCAGCTCGGTTGGGATAGTTTGAAGTTGTTCAATAATATCAGGGCTGACAATCAAACTATAGATGTGCCAAAGGCGAGAGGCTGCAGACACGGGACACCGACGACCTGAGCGATGGTCACGTCTGGAAGCAGTAGCAATGAGTGCGAGATGGAAGTGGGCTGAAAAAAGGCAGCAGGCCCGATGGATTTGCACCAGAGGAAGTGGGCTACCGCAACAGTTGGATTTCCCAGTTATATGTTCCTTCCAGCCCTAGTTGGACTATTTGGTTGTTTAGGCTGCGTGAGAAGGCGTCGTTGATAGCGAGGATCGAGTTTCAAGATTTAGATGCGAATGATTTGAGTTTGAGACGGGAAAGCTTGGATACGTACCGAGCAAGCAGGGGTTCGATAATGGTGCTGTACGGGGGGCATTACAGACGCAGGGATGGTTGAGGTCTATTGGGCACACCCCAGCCGTTGCCCTGAGATCAACAGCAAGTTTCGACGACGTTGAAGGCTGGCTGCGCCATCGAAGAGCCTCGAGGTGGTCGAGATGAGAAATTCCCCAAGGAATTAAGCTCTAGTTATCTCTACATATCATTTTATTCCCGCCAGGCATCGTCAACGTCACCCGAGTGGTGTTTGGAGTGTCCAGGCTATTTCAAGCTTGCGCTCTTGCGCTTGATACCTTCCGTAGTTGGGGCTGATCTCGCCCTGTGTCGCTTATGTCAGCCTGTCATTGGCGCGGCGCGCACTGACCATTGTGCCAAGCCCGGCGAGCTCTCAAGCTGTTTCTCCACGCAACCCGAGCTCCGGACAGCAGCGAGCCCAAGCCCATTTGCACCACCAGACAAACATGTCGAACCGCAGCCCATTCGAGGAATACGCCAACCGGATTCGGCAGGCCGCGAGGTCTGGCAGTCGCGGGGGCTTCCCGTCCGGCGCTTCCCAGGCGGCGCCCCCAAGGGTCTCGGCGGCAGTCTTGCCGCTCTGCTCCTCGTCGGTGGCGGCGCCATCCTCTTCCAGAGCGCCCTCTTCAACGTCGACGGTGGTCACAGAGCGATCAAGTACCGGAGAATAAGCGGTGTCAGCAAGGACATCTACGGCGAAGGTGCGACCCGGCATTCTCCCCCCTTAGCGATGCATCATCTCGAGCCAAAGCTGACGTGGCGAGGCAGGTACCCATTTCGTCGTCCCGTGGTTCGAGACGCCGATTATCTACGATGTGCGCGCGAAGCCGAGAAACGTATCCTCCCTGACTGGCACCAAGGACCTCCAGATGGTCAACATCACCTGCCGTGTGCTCTCGAGGCCCGACGTCCAAGCCCTCCCCCAGATCTACCGTACCCTCGGCCAGGACTATGATGAGCGCGTGCTCCCGTCGATCGTCAACGAGGTGCTCAAGAGCGTCGTCGCACAGTTCAACGCCAGCCAGTTGATCACCCAGAGAGAGATGGTTGCCAGGCTCGTGCGCGAGAACCTCTCGCGGAGAGCGGCGCGCTTCAACATCCTGCTGGATGATGTTCACTGACGGTACGTCGCAGCTGAAAATAGTTTCCGCCGAATCCATGCTGACGCAGACTACAGCACCTCGCCTTCTCCCCAGAGTTCACGGCGGCCGTCGAAGCCAAGCAGGTTGCCCAGCAAGAGGCGCAGCGGGCGGCCTTCATCGTCGACAAGGCCCGGCAAGAGAAGCAGGCCATGGTGGTCAAGGCCCAGGGTGAGGCCCGGTCTGCGGAGCTTATTGGCGAGGCTATCAAGAAGAACAAGGCGTATGTAGAACTGAAGAAGCTGGAGAACGCCCGCACGATTGCGGCGCTGCTCCAGGAGGCTGGCGGAAAGAACCGGCTGCTCCTCGACTCGGAGGGTCTGGGGTTGAATGTGTTCGAGAAGGAGAACAAGTAGAGGGGAGAGCCGGGGCGGTTTGGAGGCGATGGACAATCTCCGCTGTATGTTTATGGAAGATGGCCAGCAGTTTCCAGTGTAACAACATGATCTTGATGGTTCTCGGTTTGCAGCTCTCAGTCGGGTTTTCCATGATCACAACAGCATCCTTGCTCAGCTACGAAGGGAACTTGTAAATGTCTTGCAAAGTAACACTAGCTTTAGTTACTCCTCGTATGGTCTTTCCTAAGGCTAGCATAGCAGACAAAAGAAAGCTTCAGTCAGAACTTACGAACCTACTATGTATACAGGAGCCACCTCGCAGTTAATAAGTTGGTCCGGTCCCACTCTTTGCTGCGCGACATCAGCGTGCCTTGCAATCTTACCCCACCAAACGTACCCCTCCTCCGCAACCTCTCAGCAGTGGTTGCCTTCAGCCTTCCAAGTCATCAGTCATCAGTCATCAGTCATACAATCATCCACCACATTTTACTCAGACTTGTTGTGGACTCGCCGTGCGCTTTCGCTTCGCAACCTCCATCTCCGATCTGCAGCCTTGCCCAACGCCGGCGCTTTTAAAAAAAAAAAAAACACAAAACCGCCAAGATGCTTATCAAGTACGTGTTGCAAGCAGTCCCCACCGTCGTGTCACGCTCGCAAGTACTTTAACTGATGACGATCACTGTGAAACAGGGTCCGCACACTCACCGGCAAGGAGATCGAGCTCAACGTCGACGGCTCGGATCAGGTATTCATCTTTCCCCTCTCTTCTTCATTATTACAATCTAGGTGCTTACCTGGCCTGAAGGTCTCCAAAATCAAGGAGCTCGTCGAGGAGAAGGAGGGAATCCCGCCCGCCCAGCTCGTCATCTACGGCGGCAAGCAGATGTATGTCCCGCGCTTTCCTTTTGCTCCTTTTAGTTACCACTTGTTGTGGTGTTTGCTGACGTAAAAATAAAACACGCAGGGTTGACGACAAGACGGCGGACGACTACCACCTGGAGGGCGGTGCCACGCTTCACTTGGTGCTTGCGCTCAGGGGCGGGCAATGAAATGAGATGGGGTTGTGATAGGTGACGGGATGCGATTTTGGTCCGGGTGGTGCATTAGCGATGGTTACCTGAATCTTCTTAGAGGGGAGAGGAATAGAAGCTTGGCCGGCGACTTTCCCTGCGAACGAGGATCCTATGGGGTACTGGTTTGTGACTGTGCCTGCTTGTGATGTTAGTCGGCTTACGCGAAGTTGAGGGGCCGGGAACGTAGGCGGAAGTAGAGAGAGGAGTGGGCTGTCTCCGGTGCCGGAACGAGGTAATGGTTGTGGTGAATGAGGCTGGAGGGAACCAACCTGCCATACTGACGTTTGAGTCCATCTTCGGTAACGGCTGGTAATATAGGGGTTGAATATTGGATCTGCTGCAGAGACACGCCCTCGGAGACCATCATTACCTGAGGCCTACTGAAGAGGCCTGCTGGTTATGTCTGGGCGTTAACACATACTACGGGTTTCACGAACACTACGGACGAGCGCGAAATGCGACGCTATTAGCCGTGTTATTTCTCTATACTCGAGGAGAGCATGGCCACCAACTTGGCCGGGTATCGCTGACGCAGGACATCCAATGTTGCTGCGTAAGGGCCAAAACCCTAGACCAACGCCGATCCAGTTTTCGTCTTCCCAGAAACCGCCGGAAACGCCTTTCGCTCTGGCTATGGACGCTATTTATATTCCGCCAGATAGAAAACTAAGCAAGATGATCGTCAAGAGCTGAAACCTCTTTCCCGTCTCCTTTTTGTCGTCCTTTCGTTCACTCATTGCGCCCAAGAAGGAGAAGAAAAATGGCTAGTGACGCGGCCGCTTGTTGGGCCGCAAAATGTCGACCGCTTGCTTCGCTTGACAAGCACCGGGGCCTGAGGAGGAGGCGAGGCGGAGGAACCAGCCGTGCTCGGAGGTGGGGGCTGGCTGAGGATGCCAAAGGCTGATGCAAACGGACGTGGGAGGCGCAGACTTGATCGGAGCACGGGCGGGGGTGGCGGGCTGCTCGCGGAAGCCTTCGCCGAGGTGCCGCTGTTCGAAGCCAGAGAAGCAGAGACCTTGGTACCTTCGATACGGTTGGCGCCTGGGGCTGCGGAGAGAAGACCTCGGCGAGGCTTGACTGGTTTGCTGGCCTTGGTCGGCTGTGGCTTCTCAGGCTTTGGGTCGCCGAAAAGATCGTTATGGTTGCTATCGTCGTTGTGACCAAAACCTCCGTCGTCCTCGTCGTCACTAAAGCTGAGGACGGTCGCGGGGCTGCGGGCTCGGTTGCTGCGGCCTGCTTAATCCGAAGGAGACGCGTCTCCCTCTCCTTGCGCTCTCGCTCGCTGTCGGCCGTAGGAGGAGCCAGCCTCTTCTGAGGGGCTCGGATCATGCCGGGTTTGACTTGGCTCTTGATCCGCGCTTCGTTGATCATGGCTTCGGGTGCTTTTGTGATTTGGCCGGCTGTGACGGGGAGTCTGCCTGTCGGAGTGGCGAGGTTGAAGCGCGTAGCCTCCACTGCGACCTGTCTCCTGGCCTTCTGTATAAAGGTCTGCTTTGCACGAGGCGTTTCGGTCTTTTGGGACCAGTGGGTTGTCCGGCGCTTGGGGAGAGGCAGGTTCCGGCTTTCCTGGCCAGAGATGATGGTGGACCGACGAGAATCCATTTTCTCCTTCTGGGCCGCTAAGCTCTGCATCAACTTCTCGGTGGCGGCGGCATCTTGTTGGGTTTGCAGTGTCTTGTACTTCTCATAAACCCTGTGCCATGATCGGCGATCCTTGGGGACGTAATTGTGCTGGGCGGAAAGAAAAGGAAATTCCTTCTTGATCATGCGCTTCCAGTGCTCTGGCGTTTCGTCGTAAATGTTTCATCGCTATTTTCCTCGAGGGCGCGGAGCTGTGTCGGTGTCTTGACAGCTCGAAGAATGGCACTGATGTACTCGGTGGGCATGTTGCTGAGGCTGGTGATAAGGTGTACGTTTTCGATGGCGGTCTTGAGACACAGCTCGGCTAGGGGGCGTGGTCCGGGCATGATGAAGAAAAAAAGGTGAAGAAGATAGGGAACAATTCCGCTTTTTAAAAAATGACAACTTTCTGCAAAAAGGTCCTGGTGCAATCGGTGCTGCAGCGAGAAGGTGCTGACAATGGAATCAACACAACAGACAATAACAGCCCGACGCACAGTTGAGGATTCGTCCTCCACCAGCCAGAGAAGTACAGAATTTCCTTGCAATAAATCAGCACCGGAAGAAGAATGTCAGTAAAAATCAGGCATGCTGTGATACTCTCAATGGGGTTGTGTGCTTTGATGACGCTACACCTAATTGAAACTGAAGATGACCTTGAAGCTGGAGTTTGTCTTAGGAGCAAGTCAGCTGTGGTCAATGAACCCATACATTAGTGGCTTTAGAATGACAGTGGCTAGCTGTTTACGGATGCATGTTTCCAGCTGACCTCATTCTGCCTTTGCCAGTGTTGAAGGTTATGCAAGGTGCATCAAAGATGCACAGCCAGAGGCAGGTGAGAAACTATTCCATCTTCTTGGTTCCCTTCCAGTGTAGCCTATTCTCAGCAAACCGCATGGTCGGACTGGACCAGCGTGAATATCAATTGACGAATTTCCCGATAAGGCATAGCGTGAGGCTGAAGCTTCTTCATGGGTAGGCACTGGGAAGCTTGTTTGCACTGTTAACATCCCCAAATTCATCGGTTAGAACTTGGACTCTTCAGTCGACAGCATATAGATCTCCTCTTTTCAGCACATTGGAGAAACCGCCCCCTTACGCATTGCCGAACAGACCGTAAATTCCAGGGATTTCCGAAGACCAAAAATATCAACCTCGTTGCTCGCCTCAATCCCAAAACCGCGCTGCGAGTGCAACCATCACAACATGGCGACCTGGGGCCTCCTCGACGACAAGGAGGAGAACGAGCTCCACAAATCGCGACTTCTTAACGTGGAGGAGAAGCCGTTCAAGCGCATCACCAAGCGCCTCAACACCCTCCATTCATACACCGTTGCCCGCGCCCGCCAGGCGCCGACACCGCCCGCCGAGCCAAACGGAACCCCCCAGTCCCAACTCACTGGCGCCAACAACAGCCAACTCCGTGACGGCGCCTCCCCTGCGCCAGGCAGCGGCAACACCGACCCCGCCTTCCTCGACCTGGCCCAACACCGCGAGGACATAACCCTCGACTTCGCCGCCTTCGACAGCAGCATCGCGCGCCTGCAGTTCCTGCTCACGGCTAACGAGCGCGAGCGCGAGCGCTACGCCGCCGAGCGGCAGCGTATTCTGGCCACCTCGCAGTCCGTCCGGGACAGCACGGCACGGCTCCGCGCCCAGCTCGAGCAGGCGCGCGTGACGCTCGCGCAGCGCCGCAAGTTCGACGAGCTCGCCGACGCCATCACGGCCAACCCGGCGCTGCGCCCGCGCGCCGAGCAGGCGGCGAACCTGCGCAAGCTGCAGGAGGAGATTGCGGAGCTCGAGGCGGAGAGGGAGGCGTACGGCGTGACGTGGAATGAGCGGAGGGAGCAGTTTGCCAAGATTATGGATGAGAGCATGAGGTTAAGACGGCTGATTCACGATGGAAGGGAGGTGGAGCGGAGGGAGGGGATGGATGATGATAATGGTGAGGGGGTTGGTGGCGCGGGCGGGACGCCCCGGCCGAGTGGGCTGACGAGTGGGAACGCAACACCCCGGCCCGAGAGCGGGCTGGTGCCGAAGGGCGGGGCGGAGAGCGGCGATGTGATGGGCACGCCGATGCCGCTGTCGACGGCGGGCGGGAGAACGCCGGCTAGGGGGGAGAGTCCGGCTCCTTCGGCGGCGGAGGGGCAATCGTTTGTTAGCGCTAAGCGGGCGGCGGAGGTGGGAGCGAGCTTTTCGCAGATGGGGAGCCAGATGGGGAGTCGGGAGGGGTCGGCTGAACGGGAGGAATCAAAGTCAATGCAGGGCGAGGTGGAGGAGGGTGAAGACGTGGAGATGGGAGAGAGCAAGGATGTCGAGATGGGCGAGACCAAGGACGATGAGTCGGAGCCTGACAGTCCGTTGACGCCGCCTCCGACAGAGGACATGCCTCAGATAGTCGTCGACGAGCAGGGCGAGAGCATGGACACGACGTAGTCTCTAGCATGCCCGCCGAGGAAACCACTTGTATCCGAAAACCAAAGCGTTCTGTAACATAATCATAAGGTTATCTGCTTGCCAGCGAACATCATAACGTCTTCAATCACACTTCATATCTCCTCTTTTTCCTCATCCTCCTTGGCAAGTTTCTGCCCAGATTCAAGCGCCTCCCTTGCCTTCTTCAGCTCCTCCTCCGAACCCGTCCCATCGCTCTCCGAGATAGCAATCTGCTCCTCGAGCGTCTCCACCGCGTCTGCAATGCGCCTCCTCAGGGGAGCAAACACGGCCTTGGTCTCTTCCAGGGCGGTTTTCTGCATCGAGGGTTAGGGTTCTTTGTCCTCGAAGAACCAGACTCTTGTGTTATGACTGATGACCCACCTCCTGTTTCAGGATGTACTCGGCATTGCTGTCCAGGTCGGGGCTGTTGTTCTCAATGTCCTCCTCGAGCTTCTTGATGCGCTTCTCCTGGCTGGCCTGCTCCTTGTGGTAGTAGGACTCTTCCTTAACCAAGCGGTTGACCGCTTGGGTCGCGATGGCAAGAGGGGTGGGTGGGGCCATTTTGAAGGTTTGTGGGCGTGGGAGAGCAGGTGATGAAACTGGGAAGAAGAGATATTTGGGGGCGGTCTGTAGGTTTTACTGGTTGTACAGGCTGTGTGTCTGAGGTCTCAATTCTGGTGCCTGATGCTGTTGTTGACTTGAGGTGGGGTTGGCGGGGTAAATTCCGGCTGCAGGGAGACAAGATCCTGTACCTTGAAGGGCACGATAGCCGAAAGCTTGAGCGGAATTTGGGAACAGAAAGCTTAACGGGCTTTGTCTTGAGAGTACTTTCCACGTTCATAAGATCTGGGCAGACTACCGAGGTATGGTGCATCTCACTTTCGTCATCGTATCTTTCAGGGCCCAATCCAGGCTCATAATCCCAACGGACTGAATTTGATATATCAGAACTGGTACAATAAACTGTATCTTCCATGTTGCGCCTCATTGCCTAACCGATCAGTTGCCATGTTTCGGACGGCTAGATCGGATGCTGCTGTCAAGATACCTTACGAGAACATTCGAGCCGCCACCGAGTGGGTCATGGTTGGTTCGCGCCTTTCTGGTTGCTGACAGGTCAAGACGCGGCATCAAAACCAACAGCAGCTTAGTTCTGGAGACTCAAAACTCGCTGCCTATCTGTGTCAAACGACGGGAAGTGCAAGCATGGAACAAATTTGGAGCAATGTTCAGTTCATGACGCAGACGATCAAAGTCTCAACCTACGAGTTCCTCTCTTCGACATGTGGGTAGGACAGTCCTGTGATTGGTTGCCTCTGCACTGGGTGGGTTTGACATGCAGGGCTGCACCGGATCTCACCACGTCCCATGCATGCGGGGCCTGCCATCTGAACCAACAGGAGTCGGGGAATCTGGGGACAGAGGCGCAGCACGCATCTCCACCCGTCAAGGGCACCAAAGCGGCGACTTGTTATTGAACTGGACACGTCGTGCACATAGCTTCAAATCGGGACTCAAAAGAAGGCTGACCGCCAGTCCGTTCTTTTTTGGCATTTCTGCTTGAGGAGACTTTGGCACTCTCTTTTTTGCACATGGTGCTTTCGTAGAAGCTCTCGTTTTCCCGGCATTGGAAGCAGACTACGGGGGAATTCCAGGGCTTTTGAATTTTACAGTTAGACTTTCCCATCTCCCGGCCGCCGCTCTTCATAAAACACGCCCCGCTGCCCACCAGGGGCTCCCACGCCGGCGACTATGGAGAACGCCTTCGCAAAGCCGATCGACGAGGTGCTTGACACTCTCGGAGTGAACCAGGCGACTGGCTTGACCGACGAGCAAGTCGCAAGGTTACAAGCTAAGTATGGAAAGAATGGTATGCAGGGTCACCCGAGTTCCCCAGATATGCGCCTACGTGCTGACAGCTTCTGTCTGGTCCAGCTATCGCTGAAGAACCCCCGACTCCCCTCTGGGAGCTCATTCTCGAACAGTTCAAAGACCAACTTGTCATAATCCTCCTCGGTTCGGCTGCCATCTCGTTCGTTCTGGCGCTTTTCGAGGAGGAGGGCGGTTGGAGCGCTTTTGTCGACCCGGCTGTTATCCTCACCATCCTAATTCTCACGCCGTCGTTGGAGTCTCCCAGGAGAGCAGCGCCGAGAAGGCGATCGCCGCGCTGCAGGAATACTCGGCCAATGAGGCCAACGTGGTGCGCAATGGGCAGGTTCACCGGATCAAGGCCGAGGAGCTCGTCCCTGGCGACATTGTGGACGTCTCAGTGGGAGCGCGCATTCCTGCCGACTGCCGTCTCGTCGCAATTGAGAGCAACAGCTTCGCCGTTGACCAAGCCATTCTCACCGGAGAGAGCGAGAGTGTGGGCAAGGACTGCCAGGCCGTCCTCACCGACGAGAAGGCGGTGCTCCAGGACCAGGTCAACATGCTCTTCTCGGGAACCACTGTCGTGACCGGTCACGCCAAGGCAGTAGTCGTCCAGACCGGATCGAATACTGCTATTGGCGATATCCATGAGAGCATTACCGCGCAGATCTCTGAGCCGACCCCCTTGAAGCAGAAGCTCAACGACTTCGGCGACCAGCTTGCTAAAGTCATCACCGTCATTTGCGTTCTGGTCTGGCTCATCAACATCCCGCACTTCAACGATCCCAGCCATGGCAACTGGACCAAGGGTGCCATTTACTACCTCAAGATCGCCGTCTCGCTTGGTGTTGCTGCTATCCCTGAGGGTCTGGCTGTTGTCATCACCACCTGTCTCGCGCTGGGTACCCGCAAGATGGCTGCCAAGAACGCAGTCGTCAGAAGCTTGCCCTCCGTCGAGACCCTCGGAAGCTGCAGCGTCATTTGCTCCGACAAGACCGGCACCCTGACCACGAACCAGATGAGCGTCAACAAGATCGTCTACCTGAACGACAACGGAAGCGATCTGGAGGAGCTCGATGTCGAGGGCACCACCTTTGAACCGAAGGGCGATATCAAGTTCCAGGGCAAAGTTGTCTCGGATCTCGCTCAGGAATCGGCAACTGTCCGCCAGATGACAGAGGTTGCTGCGCTCTGCAACGACGCCCACCTGGATTACCATTCCCACTCAGGTACCTATTCCAACGTTGGCGAACCAACGGAGGGTGCGCTGCGTGTCATGGTTGAGAAGGTTGGCCCCTGTGCCCCTTCAGACTGCCACCCCGAGCACCGCGTTCACTATGCCAGCTCTTGGTACGAGAAGCAGTACCGCCGCCTGGCCACCTACGAGTTCTCGCGTGACCGTAAGAGCATGTCGGTCCTTGTTCAGAACGGAACCCAGCAGAAGCTCTTCGTCAAAGGCGCCCCGGAGTCCATCATTGAGCGGTGCACCCACGCTCTGCTTGGACGCAACGGAAAGCAGGTCCGTCTCGATCGCAAGTTCGTTGATCTGCTTTTGAAAGAGGTTGTCGATTACGGCAACAAGGGTTTTTGTTTCATCGCTCTGGCTAGCCGCGACAACGCCAGCGACGATCCCCTCCTCCACAAGGCCAAGTCCACCTCGGACTACGCCGCTCTGGAACAGAATCTTACTCTCCTCGGTCTTGTTGGTATGCTGGATCCTCCTCGTCCGGAGGTCCCTGCTGCCATTCAGAAGTGCAAGGACGCTGGTATCCGCGTCATAGTGATCACTGGCGACAACCGCAACACGGCCGAGACGATCTGTCGTCAAATAGGCGTGTTTGGTCCCTACGAAGACCTGACCGGCAAGAGCTTCACTGGCCGTGAATTCGACAATCTCAGCCCAGGCGAGCAGCTGGAGGCGGCCAAGAACGCATCTCTGTTCTCTCGCGTCGAGCCCACCCACAAGTCCAAGCTCGTCGATCTCCTCCAGTCTCTTGGCGAGGTCGTCGCTATGACCGGCGACGGCGTCAATGACGCGCCCGCTCTCAAGAAAGCCGATATCGGTGTGGCCATGGGCTCAGGCACCGACGTGTCCAAGCTCGCGGCCGACATGGTGCTGGCCGACAATAACTTTGCCACCATCGGCGTCGCCATCGAGGAGGGCCGTTCCATCTACAACAATACGCAGCAGTTCATCCGCTACCTCATCTCGTCCAACATCGGCGAGGTTGTCTCCATCTTCCTGACCGCGGCCCTCGGCATGCCCGAGGCCCTCATCCCCGTCCAGCTCCTCTGGGTCAACCTCGTCACCGACGGCCTGCCTGCGACTGCTCTCTCCTTCAACCCGCCTGACCACGACATCATGAAGCGGCAGCCGCGCAAGCGGGATGAGGCGCTCATCGGCGGCTGGCTGTTCTTCCGGTACCTCATCATTGGCACGTACGTTGGCCTGGCCACCGTAGCCGGCTACGCGTGGTGGTTCATGTTCTACTCGGAGGGCCCGCAGATCAGCTTCTATCAGCTCTCGCACTTCCACCGGTGCTCGACCGAGTTCCCCGAGATCGGGTGTCAGATGTTCAGCAACGAGATGGCCAAGGCCGGGTCGACGGTGTCGCTGTCGATTCTGGTAGTGATCGAGATGTTCAACGCTATGAACGCACTGTCGTCGAGCGAGAGCTTGCTGACGCTGCCCGTGTGGGAGAACATGACGCTCGTGTATGCGATCTGCCTGTCGATGGCGCTGCACTTTGCGCTGCTGTATACCCCGTTCCTGCAGACGCTGTTCTCGATTCTGCCGCTGAATTGGACCGAGTGGAAGGCGGTGCTTGCTATTAGCGTGCCTGTTGTGTGAGTAACCAACCGTTTCTTGAAGTGGCTGATCATTGCTAACGTATCTCAAGTCTCATTGACGAGGGTCTCAAGGCCATCGAGCGGCATTTTTCGTGCAGAGCTCAACCCGGGCGCTACCCAAGGCGAAGAAGGAGCAATAGAGGCGAGGCTGGGCGCGTAGAGATACGTAGACCTGTACAATAGTAGATACCTCGAACGCCACGCAGTGGTAGATGTAGAATATTCAAGCGTGAAATCATCCATGGCAAGACAGCGAGCAGTCGTGATGCGGTCTCTCTTCAGTATCGACCACGGTGCCTCAAAAAAGCCGTATTGTTACAACGCCACGTATCCCAGCTCCCGTCCATCCCATGCTACGTATCCACGCACTCCCCTGATTCCTCTAATCCTGCCGCCCCTTCAGCAGCCTCTTGGTCACCTTGTCCTTCTCGATGATGTAGACGTGAGCGCCCCAGCCTGAGAGGGCGTCGCGGTCGACGGCGTTGAGGAGTGCTTGCGAGATGGTCTCGAAGAGCGCATCGGGGCCCTGGTCACACATATTCCCAGTCAGCGCACCCAGCTCTCCCCACAAACTCAGTACCATCAGTCATTGCACTCACAAGATCCGGCTCCCAAAGGTTCTCACACATGCCAAACAGCTGCTCCGTCGCCGTCCCACTGACAATAAAATCCTTGGCAAAATCAATGCACCCAATGCTGTCAAACCCGCAAATAAACGGCTGCCCCGTCTTGGGCTCCAATCCCGCCACCACGGGGCTGACAAAGTAAGGGCCAAAGCGCCGCTCGTACAGACTGCTGCTGACCAGGTTGGCGAAAGTGCGCGGCGCGATGTGCCGCACTTCCCGCAGCCGGTACATGTTGACCTTGTACCGGAAGAGATCGGACACGGTCGACACGTCGGTCGCCAGGCCCGTGAGGCCCAGAAACACGTTGTCGCCGTACTGGAAGATTTTGGGGAAGTTATTGGACACGGTCAGGGCTTGCAGGCCCAGGCGCAGGTCACAGGCTATGGCCACGCAGTCTTTGCCGACCATCGCGACGCAAGCGCCGCCGTCTGGAGAGGGGGGGATATTATGGTTAGATCGGGGACAGAAGAGGGGGAGGCGGGGAGAAAGGGCGTACTTATTGAGAAGGGGGACGACTGAAAACAAGGAGCGTTAGCAGAGAGGCAAGGAAGAGATCAATATTCGGGTCGGCATACCATCTTGTCTGTGTGTAGGAATGCGCTTGCGAGCTGTCGACGATGGCGTTGCTGGACAAGACCGAGGGCGAGAGAAGAGATGGAGCTCTCAGGGTCGAAAAGAGTGGGAAGCGGCAAGAAATGTCGAATGGAGTGACTGAATTGCTGGTTAGATGCCAAAGAAAGTTTGGTTCGAATCGTGGATCGGTTCGTCGGTTGTGCTGTTGTTGAAGCTTCACGGCAAGCAGCCCTGGTTGGGTTGGAGCTCCAGCTGACGGACAGGCTGCACTTCCGTTGACGTGCAAGGCAACACGCAGCTGGCGCGGCCGGGAAGGGGCCAGGGTCCCTGGCAGGAAAGGCGGTGTGGGGCGGCGCTAACTGGGCCTCTGAAGCTCCAGTGGGGCCTTGTTTGCGCTGTGGTGGTGGGCTTGCCCCTCCATGCTTCAGGCTCCCAAGCTCACCATCCCGATGACGAGTCCCTGATATTCCACCGCTTCGACAGCTTTTGACACTCGACCAAGGATCTTTCCTTACGATACACCTTCTAGGTTCTTTGGCGATCTGTACCTGCGAAAGCAGGCTGCTAACCACACCAAATTCCCTCAGCTTCAGCGTGGCGGAACTTGGCTTGGGCGGGAAACTCTTACAAAGCAAGCAATCGACAACCAGCTTCTGTTACTTCGACTACCTTGCGTTTGACTTTGCTACGAATTCCGCACCGTAAAACTTTCATCAGCCATCAAGCGCTGGACCAATTTTCCGGTTCTGACAGTTATCGGCTTGACGAGCTCACCTCTCTCAACCGGTCGGTGGCTGTGTGGTGGAGCTTACCCCAGTTTCACGACTCAAAAGAAAAAGGCCCTCGTCTTCCTCGAAACCTTCCAACCGCAACCCACAGTTATCCCACAATGGCCGCGCATGTCGAAGTTGTTTTCTACCGATCTCAGGCGGGTCAAAGTCAAGGTCACACCAGGGACATACCTGGTTGATGTTCTTGGTGAGGCTTGCAAGAAGTTGAACCTGAAGAGTGACAAGTACGAGTTAAAGTACGCCGTCGCTCTAGAAAGTGATCTCGACTTTGACCATTCGCTGACGGATTTAGACACAAACAAAAGATCGTCGACCTCACGAGCCCCTTCCGGACCTCAGGACTCGGTCCCGGCGCGAAGCTGGAACTGGTCCAAAAGTCCAAGAGCGCTTCAGTCGTGTCTATCGCACTCGATGTTAGCGGCCAGCGATATACAAAGAAGCTCCCCAGCGACATGTCGCTGTGGCAGGTGATGCGGCAGTTTGAGAGTACAGAAAAGGGGCTCAATGTCACGGGAAGGGGTGTGCCTATTGGCACGAACAGTGGTCAGCTGTATCACGAAGTCCCGGTGGTCAACATCATGGGCAGAGAGTATTCGGCGATGGAGGACTTGCAGAAGACGCTATCACAGTGCGGCATTAGCTCTGGTAGCATCGTGCTGAGAGTAAGCTTCAAGCTCAGCGAGAGGACACTCTACGAAGCCATGCATGAGATTGCCAAGTATCTCAACGAGGTCGAACCGGAGCAGTCAAAGGCTGGGGGACAGGAGGAATTGACGATAGCACCGGTGGTTGAACAGCTTCAAGCTGATGAGATCCCCACGGAGAAGGCACCGGATATACAGACTCCTTCACAAGCAAATACCGGGGCGCCAGCATCTCCTGCACTAGCAGAAACCAACATTCTGCCCGAGCCGATGGAAGTTGACGGGCCATCCACGACCACCGCCGACCCTCTCCAACCAACCGGCGTCTTCTCCGCCCCCCTCCTCCACCCCCGCTGCAGCCCGCACCCACGAGGACGACTCGGTCTACGAACCCACCATAGCCCACGCCCAACTCCGGCAACACCAGCTCCAACAGCGCTCGCAAAACACCCGCCTCAAGTCCGATGCCGAGCTCGCCGCCGAAGCGGCCGAGGAGGCCGCGCGCCTCGCCAAAATCACCAAAGTCGAAATTAAAGTCCGCTTCCCCGACCAGACCTCTGCCGTCTGGACCGTCACGCCCGACGAGACTGGCGCCTTCCTCTACCAAGCCATCCGCAGCGTGATGGCCCACCCGTCGCAGCCCTTCAAGCTGATCCTGCCTGGGCCGAAGACGGTCATCCAAGAGGACGACAAGAAATTGATTGCGGGTTACAGGCTCAAGGGCAGGGAGATGTTGCATCTGCTGTGGGAGGATGCAGCGGGCGCCGAGGCGAGGAAGGGACCGTTCCTAAAGGGGAGCGTCGCGAGCAAGGCGCGGGATTGGTAGTGCCGGAGATCCCGCAGGGAACGCCCGATGAGGAGGAGCCTGTGGCGGGGCCGTCAAGTAGGCAGGTGAAGAGGGAAAACGGGAATGGGAAGGGAGGGAGTGGGGTGGACTCGGATGCGGTGAAGAAGAAGTTGAGTAAGTTTTTGGGGTTGAGAAAGAAGTGATGGTTGAGGGGCTGGTGGATAGCTAAGTGAAGGGATGGGGAGGGTTAGATGGTGTTCGGGAGTCGTCAAATTTCGTGCATTGGTAGGCTGCTCGCATTGGGTGCGCTGGGGGGTGGAAGGTTGTATCTTGAAGGGATAGTTGGTACGGAGAAATCCAATGAAGACTTTGGATCATGATGGTAGTGCTTGTGTGGTCCTTGAACGTTCATGCTTCGTTCTTGCCTTTAAGCCATATTTGAACCCGGCAACGAGAATCCGAGAATAGATCGTGGGGCAAAAATGGGGAGTCAAGCGCCGTGTATTCCGAGAATTGAACAGGAGACTAGCACATCGCCATATGCTATATATGCTTCGAGATCAATTCAACATCTGAGCTTCTTTATCCATCATACCTTCACAACCAGCCCGAGCTAAGGCTATCCATTCAACATACCAGGATCTAGTGACCAGCCCTGCGCGATTCGGCGATGACACGCTGGAGCTCGTCCACCTTGGCCTTGGCTCGTCTGTAGGTGCCGAGCTGCATGCTGTTAGACCGACTCACAGGGTGCAGGAAGAAGCGTAGCGGATACCTTTCTCTTGGAGAACTTGCGGGCGCGCTTGTCCTTGCCATTGCGCAGGAGTTCGATGACGCGGCGCTCGTAGGGGCGAGTCTGGCGGGTTTGAGTTATCAGCGGCAGAACCCCTGATCCGGCTCATCGACCCTCATCCGTCCTCAATAACAGGACACCGAGCGGGAATCGCCCCATAATGCCGCAGTACGCAATACCAAGTAGGTATGCATGCTCAAACTCCACGGCAGGGCGCCGTCGTGCACTTTGTCCACAGTCCCACCCCCATACAACCACATTGCCCAGGCCTCCTCCCCTTCTTCTGTCCTCAGCAACCCCTCGCAGCGATGATGCCCGAGAACGTAAAGTCACTCACCCAGCAACCTCCTTGACAATCGACCGCACGAACTGGGTCCGCTTGCTCGATGCGCCCTTTCTGCGCGACGGCGGGGCTTGGAAACGCGGGCGGTCGTCTTCTGTTGCCGTGCCAACATCCCTAGGAGTCAGCCAGACATTGCTCAATTGCCCCCCGACCCCTTAACCATCAAGACCCATGAGGTATTGAGGGAAGCGCTGCCATGATCCAAGTGAGGTCCGGAGCAACCCCGCTCGAGAGACAAAGTGACTATAAAGGCCACCAATCTGCTCCGCGGAAGAGACCTAAATCAAACATACGTGACCCTTGTTGACGCCCCGGGCGATGCCCGACTTCTGCGCTTCCTTGGCCATGTTCACGTCGTTATCGGTGGCCCGTGTTTAATCGTTATCAGTTGTTCTGGTGCGTCCGTCGTGGCTCGTGCGGTGGTGGAGATTTCGAATTGGTTTGTGGAGTCCGAGGCTGGCTTTTGGCTTTTGTGGTTGGGGTTGGATGGAAATTGTGGTTGGCTGAGGTTTGTGGCTTACCACATCCCAGTTTACTCGGGAATGACATGTGGGTCAAAAGGTATATGACGGAAAACGCGTAACGCCGAGCTATGGCTGAGAGCTGAGACTACAATGGCCAATTGTTCGAGGCCGTCCAAGCGTTCCAAGTGTGGCTAGACATTTGGATGCTTTGGAGACTGTCGGCGTTGGCTAGTTGTCTCGCGGTTCGTTTGTCGAGTAGCCAAAGTAAAACTATAAGGGATTCTTATGCTCTCTTTGAATGTCTATCTGTTGCACTGAACGCCGACTGGAAACGTCCTGTAGGAGGATATCATCCATTTCGGCCCCCCAGCAATAGAGGCATCCTCTGGTTCTTTCCCAGTTCGAAAGTTGACACCTTGGTATCGATAGTCGCTGTGACTCTCGCGACAGGCTTCACATTTTACAGCATGTTGGCTCTCTACTTGGAGACCCGGGACCCAGGACGTCTAGGACTAGTTGCAATGTTTAGCATTATTGCCGCAGCCTTTCTTGCTATGCGTGGAGCAAAGAAGAGTGAAGTCCTAATTAGGACTACTGGGTGAGTAAGAAGTACCTGCCGCTGCAGGTTTCGTGACTTAACGCAATGACAGCTAACGTACTTTATAAGCGAGTCGCACATATAAGCGAGTCGCACATATAAGCGAGTCGCACACTATAGCAAATTTTGGTGGGCTACACGCAAAAAGTGGTAGAATATTGTTAATTCCGCTAGCATTTTCTTAACGCCTTTCTGCGCGCAGCCCCATCAAAATTTACTAGAGTGCGCGACTCGCTTATATGTGCGACTCGCTTATAAAGTACGTTACACAGCAGTTATTTTTATATTCATATCGACGACTTACTAATAGAGCAATTAGTTATACGTTTCGAAACTAGCAAGGTCCTGAGAGGTGCCGTGTCTCTCCGTACAACTTCTCAATATAGAGTCTAGGGTAAAACTCTTACCTACTAACGGCTGAAGGTTAGGTAATTATCACACTAAGCTCAAGGCCACCAACCCCTCTCGAAGCGGGGCTTGGCAATTGTGTGATTGCCCTTAAACGCCTTGAGTTTTGACGATGCTAGCGAGGAAGAGTGGGAGGTAGAGGAGATCTGTGACGACAGAGAGCTAGATAATGGCGGCGTGGAGCTGCTTGTGAAATGGAAAGGCGGAGAGAAGACATAGGAGCCCTACGAGAACGTGGCGGAGACGGAGCGCTTAACAAGTATGAGTACCTTCATGGCCAGGTTAGTGCAGACATTGTCAGAGATTTACCTCGCTGGGTAATGACCTTTATTCCACGTCTATCTTTGTGGTTTTTTTTGTGTTCCTTATAGCCTCTACGGATTGGGTAGGATTCTATAAGTTGGAAATTCGTGGAGAGCTGCTGCCATAACTATACGACTCTCGGATGCCACCCACGGGCGATGGTTTCTGAGGGTTTCCCTCGGCCACCCGATGTGCATCCATTATATCGGTGGCGGCGCCCAATCTGTCGATGAAAGTTGAACGGTTGCAATCCGCAATCGGGTTTGGGAGGTTTAGAACTTGAAGAAGTGGTGCTACCGGGAGGTAGAAGAAAGACTGTCTAGTGGACTTGTCGGGTGAAAACCGGAAGGTCCTCGATGACAAGATACCTAATTAAGTGTGCATGTGATGTCTTTGAGATTCTCCCTTGACGTTTTTTCGTCATAAGGTTAACACCCTGCAGCATTATCCGACCCATCAAGATTGATGACTCAATGGGAGCTGGACCGCATATGGACTTCAAGCCGATCTTCCAAGAAAAATATACCCAAGGTAGGTACCTATCTACCTGGGACCTAACCAACCGAGACTGCCTTAAGAATCTCTCTGCGAGGACAGCAATGACCCCCTCTGCCCACCCCCACTCCAAGCTTCCAAGTCTCTAATGTACCTTACCAGGTAGGCGACGAAACAGATCATCCCAACGCTCCAGCCCCCGCCGATTCTTCTAGTAGCTACTTGTAAGCGCCTGCAGTTTCATTTCCCTCAACTGCGGCCTTCATCATACGCGCCGCCTGCCAAACGCCTTGAACGGGCCAGCAAACTTGAGGCCACTGGCATCGGACTGCGTCGATTAGGAACACATTCTCCTGGTCATTTAAGCCCTTAACAAGTCTCACCAGGGATTTGACCACCCTCTTATGGCAAGCTCATCAAGTTTCGTGGGCTGAAACTAATAAAGTCGTTGGCAGACAGCACTTGTCCCGCTGATAGGATAGAAGATAGAAAACATGGTTCTCGTCCTGTTCGTGTTTCGTAATTCGAACTGTTGGATGGCTGTCTCTATCAAGTGGTAAATGGCAATCAGGTTGCACCCCCGCTATGTGTTGGGTTGGTTGGGTGGAGCGGCGTGGTTTCGGTGTTGGTTCAACATGCAAGTCAACGCCTCCAACAACGACACCACGCACCGTAGGCCGCGTCGTTGAGGCCCGAAGCAAGCTGGAGGCGGAGCAGCGTCTCGAACGGCTGACAGCAGCAGCCGAGAGGGCATAAACGTGGGCCATGTACCGTTGATCACCCTGAGTCTCTAAATTTGGTGCTTCTGCTGCTCACATCTGGCCAACAGCGTGGCCGAGGCAGGACACCAATGCGGTGTCGCCGCTGGTCGACGGCGCCAGGGCGGGCCTCTGTTCCTATTCTTGTTACTGGGAAAGTAGGTACCGATTTGAGTCGCTGGCAGATGGTTTGACCCCCGTCAGTATAGACCACTGGCGTCGAGCCATGCGCCCAACATCACCGCCTCCGGCTCAAACGCAGACCGGGCCGAGGTATGCCGGAAAGAACAAGCAGAGCGGGTTCGTGCATGGCAGTCGATGCGGCTGCAGGATGATCTTGATCCTATCATTTGGGCTCTTCGTTTGTTAACGATAAGCTTAGGTTCATCAAGACCTACAAGTACGGAAGCCGATCGATACAACTGCCTTAAAACCACTCTTGCGTGTGACGAACAGAGGATCCCTACGTCTAAGAGGGATTGCGGAAGGTTACCTGACTGGGTCGGGATGACTGTTTGGTAGAGCCAAAAAGGTTTACAACAAGTGCACAATCGATGCAACTATTTCAATAGTACTAGTGTATAAAGACTATGATTGCTTACTGAGGAAGCTACTGAATGCCTGTAGGCCTAAGAGATCGTACTCTATATACAACTTCCTCCTCCTGGCTTAGCCTAAATCAGTTACTGATCCTTACTGAGCCCCCGTAGGTCAGTTACGCTCATTCACTAATCCTGACTGATCTGTGTCGTTGGCTCCTGCTTCTAGCCGCCACTGATCAGCCTACATTAGCTCAGCCTCCGTGTCACTACTAAGTAATTGATTGGCCTTTGATGCTCCTGGTTGGTCCCACCCGGCCTAAATATGTGGTTGGCTCGTGAAAGTACACCTCCCGGTAGGATCGAGTTCCAGGGTTATGAGGCTGGCTCCGCATCTATTTCCGCATCTGCTGCGCGCTCCGGTTTGTCAGCCGGGAGAACTGGCCCCCGGCCATTAGTCAGGGATACCTTGAGCGTTAAAGAAGGATTCTGCAACAAGTGAGCTAGTAGGACCTAGGAGAGGAGGAGCAAAGGAACTTCAGCCTGCTGCGTTCTGCATATAAAGGTATGGATGTCCAGACACCATCGCTGGTTGTAGGAGCAAATCGCTGGTCCGCAGCTTTCCGTTTGCAATCAATAAGAAGTCGGGCTTTAACTGCTTAAAAAACCTCCGTTGAATATCATGGCTGAACCGGCCGGCCTCGTTGCTAAATCCGGCATCGAACTCTTGACTGCTGGTTAGTCGGCAAATGAACGTCTCCTTGGTTAACTATTCACTGACTTTTGCGCCGCAGGAACCCCCAACGGCCACAAGGTCTCAGTCTTGCTTGAAGAGCTCAAAGAAGCATACGGCAAGAATTACAGTGTCCAGTCCATCGACATCTTCGACAACGACAAGAAGACGCAGAAGCAGCCCTGGTACACGTCGCTCAACCCCAACGGCCGCATCCCCACCATCGTCGACCATGACCGCGGGGGGTTCGCCGTCTTCGAGACCGCGGCAATTCTGAGCTACCTCGTGCGGCACTACGACCCGAGCACAAGTTTAGCTTCCCCATCAACTCGGACGATTATTCCGTTAGCGAGCAATGGCTTGCCTGGAACCAAGGTGGCTTAACCCCTATGTAAATGCTCCTCATCCCCCCTCTCTTTTCTCCCCCTTTTCCACCCCGGGGGTTCCTTTTCTTTTCTTTCCTTTCTCTTCAGCGCCCCAAAAAACCCACCGAGATATTCTTATCACACGATCAGGGCTCACACATCGTGGTTTTACAATATAACAGGCAAAGCCAAGCAAACCTCTTCCTCCGCTTCTCCCCTCCCCCAAAGACTACCCCTACCCTATCCAGCGCTATGTAGGCGAGACCGAGCGCCTCTACGGGGTCCTCGACGCGCGCCTCGCCGATCGTGACTATGTCGCCGGCGCGGCCGCGGACGGTACAGCATTGCCGACATAAGCCTGGTCGGCCTGGCTAATGCGTCGCGGTTCAGCGGCATCGAGCTCAAGCGGCAGTTTCCGAATGTGCAGGCGTGGCTTGATAGGCTGCTTGCGCGGCCTGCTGTAAGGAGGGGTTTGGCTGTGCCGGATGGGCCGTTGAAATTTTCTAATGAGGTGTTGGAGAGGGCTCTGAATGGGGGCGATGAGGATGAGGGGTTGAGGAAGATGGTTGAGGAGGGAGATCGGCTGGTGAGAGAGCGAAGGAGAGGTTTGGGTATGTGTATGCTTCGCCTTGAGGAACCCTGTCGGGTAGTGATTGGAGAGTATATTCGTATTGGCATATACACTTAGAAGAGTCAATGATACCTGTATGGTATTCGAACATTCTGCTCTGGGGCGAACGAGGGAGGATGACTATAACTCCTGCTGTTTGTGGAAGGTTCCCCAGATGCATCTACGCCTGCTCGGATGGCGGAAATTGAATGCTAACAATATCTCTAGATACCCTGAGAGACCCAACCCCTTCTGAGTGTAAACCATTATATCCTGTTTACAGGCCGTAGGGCCATCTTGTCCGACTCCTTGCACCGTTTCCATAATCTCATCCCCACAACAACAAAGACAATCCCCTTCCAAAAACCACGGAGTGAACCAGTAACGCCGACGACGAGCATTAGCGGAACGACGAAGACGAGGGACCAATGAAAGAGGCCACGCGGTTGGTGGACGGCGCGACCCATACCAGCAGCAGGGCAAGGGAGAAGAAGAGCGGCATGAGGATGTACCATCAGGAGGACTTCTGATATAGCGTCAGTAAAGGCACCATGGTCGGAAAGGAGGTCCTTACAGCTGACATACGTTGGAGAACTGATTAACCCGGTTAAAAGAGGATGGAGGCAGTTGACTCCTACACTTGGATAGCGCCAAATACGGGAGCGGGTCGTTCCAAATTACGGGACCGGGCTTTCCGGGGTAAGGGCCGACGCCGTAGGGAGTGGATCGGCCGAGTTTCCGAAGCAGTGCAGGTGAACTGGCTAAGGTCGGTGTTGGGGTGAACCTGTCGCCAGTGGTCCGCACGGAGACGGCAGCGAGGAAGCAGGCGGCCGTGGCAGCCGGAGTTGGCCTGGTCGAAGGCGCTAAGCACCTGGCCAGTTAACGGTAAGCGCTGAGCTAGGTTAGGCGCCGGATATTTTCTTAGAATATGCAATTCGTAATCCCTGTCTTCTATACAAGAGGTAAACGCGACGGCTAAAAGCGATCGGACAATAATAGACCATCTACACGATTAACGTGCTTTATAAGCGAGTGGTCAACATAAGCGAGTGGTCACTTCAGAACCCCATATATAACCCTGAAACACACGGCCGACAGAATCACCAAATCATGATAGAATTCTTCAAATTTTTAATACTAGTTTCTCTATTCACTAGAAGTCTCAATTGCAACGGTCCAGGTGATTGTTCACTAATGCGGGGAACTGACGCATCAGACCGTTGCGCCAAAAGGCATGCACAGTTTGACAGACCGTCTATCAACTCGTCAGTTGCCACTTAAACAGCTCTGGCGCGGGCACAGCTAATGCCACATATAGGCCTAGCCCGTTACAAAAATTATAGAGAATTCTATCAAGACTTGGTGATTTTGACTGTCGTGTATTTTCAAGGTCATGTATGGGGTTCTGAAGTGACCACTCGCTTATAAAGCACGTTATAGGTAATGGTTGTAGTCAGTATACACCGTTAATTTGGAGGCTACTTGGGTTGGGAAATGAAAGAGATAAAGAGGGCGACAAGGCTAGGACTCGGCTGAAAGACAGGCGTCGGATGCAAAAGGCAATAGGACTGACAGGGGGGAGGTATACATATGTCTACGGCTTGGTTAGATGCCAGTCACTAACGACATTATCCAACCGACCGCCACGTACAGTTATTCAGACATATACTGGCGGCCAGGCGCGCCCATATAATGGCACGACCGCGACCAGCCCCAACCTTGCTCTCTCCTGCTCCACGCTATAGCATTTTGGGGAGGCCTGAACCTACTAGAAAGACGGCTGCATATAGTTAGGTTGCTGGTCGTAGATTTTCACATCTGGCCTATAGATTCCATACTCCATTCCCTTTTCAAGGCCTTCTCCGCCTTGGCTCAGTCTCTATAGGTGGATAGATGATTGGTAGCGTAGGGTAAGTGTGACGGAAGGCGCACCCAAGGCGCACCCAGGGTTGGGGTTATAAGTGCGCTTCCGCACTGGGAATAGCTTCCTGACAGGGGTTCCCCTTTTCCCACGCATCGCGTGGCCTGTATTCCTACTTTTCCCCTCTCCTCCTCAGCTTTCGATTAGCAGAATTGAGTAGTATTAGCAGCGCCCTCGAGCCTCGCCCATATATTGCTCACCTCTCACAGTAAGGAGCAATGTATATAACCTGGTGATTCCTACTGAGATATACAAAGCGGATATGCCAATGTCCGTTTCCTGCTGGTGCCTGATCGCAAGGCGACGCAACGCGCCTGCACAACACTGTTACGATTGATGGGCTCAAATGTAGGGAAATTAGTGGTGTGTATTGAGTTGTTGGTTGTTAAGTTGAAGTTGTGGAAGAAGTGGAAGATGGGCGCAATGGCTGCTTAATAGCCATTGCGGGCCAAGACAGGCGGAGCGGTATTGTAAGTGTGGGAGGTCAAAGACCTCTTTGCAACAACGACTGTATCCCTGAGGTCCCTCAAAAGCCGAAGCCTTAGGGTACCAACGTATTTCTCAAGGAACAGGATATCTGAGCTATGCCGCGGCTTGGAAAGCCTTTTCGAGGGCCTTGTTGTGTTTTTGGCCAGTCATACGCTATATTGACCGCAAAGGCATCGATGTGCAAAACCTTGGCGAGATTCATGTTATCGACCCAATCTTGGACCTCGAAGAGCGCCGTGTTTCCGACCTAGAATCCCGAGTTTAGCTGCGTACTCGAAGGCGTTGTGGGAAAGGAGATCATACCATAAAGTGCGCAAAGACTCCCCTAGCTGCCACATGGTAGGGCGTCAACAGCACTGTCAGGATGCTGGCCACCTCATGGTGACTGGGATCAGAGTTGACAAGGAAGGGTTTCTCTGAGACCACGCCGTACACGCTCGAGTGGGGAGGTGAGCGCCAGGGCCGGGTTATTTGTCTTTTCCCTGAAGCTTGGCCTCCATGCTGCCCTGACATCTTCTTCTCACTGCGCACATGCAATAGCTGGTCAGCGCGAGTGTCATTCGGAGGTAAGGCCTTTCCGACTGCGGTGGCTCTCTCCTGGGGATCCATTTAGCACGATCAATAGTGCAACCTGGGTAAGTACGCCTGCGCTGCTCAGGAGCTTGTTGAGTTCCATCCCTTGGGCCATGGATGCGCCATTTGCCTTAGCACTTCACAAGATCCAGCAGAAGAGGAGGGCCTCGACCGTCACCAATTTCCGACATCGACACCGGGGCCGAGGTTCCGCGGCGGGATCATTCTACTCTCTGGATTGGATTGGCCCAGACCGGTCCACGCCGGTGTTTCGCCAATGTAGCTCGAAGACAAAGAATCATTGGTGTTGGATCAACGGCCACATTCCATTCCTTCTGTGCAAGGGTCTTTGGAGGTCACTGAGTACTGCTCCCCAAGCCCTGCCCCCATCTACACCTTACCCACCAAGCGCAACGCTTCTTAGCGAGCTAATGTCATCTCAATCTCCTCCGCTAGGAAAGATCTAGGTGTGGTGTTCATGGCCAGCATATCAAGTAGGTCAAGCAATGATCTTGTTGCAAGCTTAGGAGTTTGTGAGTATGGTGGAAATCTATTTATACTTCAAACTAACGTCCATTATCAGCGAGTCGGACATATCAATGGGTCGGACACTGGTAAGGATTATATAGATATTTGGCTAGAGTACTAAGACCGGAATTAAGCGGGAATTATCGGTGAATGCTCTAGCCAAATATCTATATAATCCTTACCAGTGTCCGACCCACTGATATGTCCGACTCGCTGATAATGTACGTTAGGTGGATTTGTCTCAACACCTATCCAGGGGCTAAATTAGTAATATTTCAAAAGCGGATGGTGGTATTCACCGCGGGTCACCTAGGGGAGAGCAGGCGGCGAAGATGCCCTTGCAGCCCGTCTTCTGAATGTCCCCAGTAAGTTCGACAGCTTCTATATGGAAGTTCCAAACTCAAGATGTCACCTTCAACTTGTCACGAATTAAGATCACAGAACGGCCGCATGCAGGAGACCTGGCGGGGTGCAGGCGGCAGGGGCCGAACCAATCATTGAAGGAACAGGAAGAACCAGTTCAGTTGTAACGGTCCCAGGAGTATATTGCAACTAGCTGGTGACGACTCTACGAGTACACTGAACTTGGGGAAAGAAAGGAAAAGAAAGGAAACAGCTGTTCTGGCGGTGAGCGCTCCCTATGACCAGAGGGAGGCTGTGGGTCTTGTCGTCGCCTGAGTGCCTGGCGCCGTTGTCAGGGGCAACGAGCCCGGGGGTTCGGGCGCCGGGCCGGGGCCACGGGCCGGCGCCTTGGCCGAGGGCGGCCGAGGCCCCACATCGGGCTCAGCCCGTTCCACAGTAGGGTGACAAGGAGAAGGTGATCAGTGGGCTCAATGGCCTCAGTGGCCAAGAAACACGAAGGGTAGTGATGTGTCGTCAGATTCGGATGCTGCTAACGGTGAAGTTTATTTTCCTACCGGCGAGCGACGATGGAGACGTATCGTATAACGTACATTATCAGCGAGTGGCGCATATCACCGAGTGGCGCACTCTAACAAATTTTGGAGGAGTTGTACGCAAAATGATGGTAAAAAAAAATGATAGGGTCCTAACAGTTTTTTAACAGTTTTCGCGTTGCAACCCTACCAAAATATGTTAGAGTGCGCCACTCGGTGATATGCGCCACTCGCTGATAATGTACGTTACTACAGCATTTACAGGCAAAAGGAACCGGGACTCATCCCCACTCGCGTGGCAAACCGGCCAGCGGGACCTCCGCGGAGTCTAGGATGAGGTTTTCCGAGCTCTCCGAGAGCCGGTCTTGGGCTTTGGCCGTTTATGTAGGGAGCAAAACTCCAACATCGGACGAGAAGACAAGTAAGTCTACTTCCATAATCAGTTTGCTCGCATGGTAGGACTACGGCCAAGCCGATTTGCTGAAATACTCATTAGAGCGCCCTAGAGAGTGTGAACAAGCGACTTGGGAAGGTGACGTAGGATGAGAGAGGGGGCCGAGAGTATAACTCGTTCACTTTCCAGTAGTTGGTCGGTCCATCTCCCGCCGCCGACCTTGGGATGTCCGGTTGAGTTCTTCCCACCAGAACTCCTTTTTGGCTGTCCGGCTTCGACCAAATCCGATATCTGGCAGCTTGCAGCCCTTATATACTATACGTCTACTAGTCAGTATATTTCAAGTCGGCTTCCAGATCTTTACGCACCTGGTTGCTTTTGTCGTCCGACACCATGGCCCTGTCCCGCTCATTGGAAGGGCAAGTTCGTCTGGAGCAAATATGGTCTAGCACAACCTGGACAACCCGTGGCTCCGTCGCCCGAACCAGACTGGTGGTGGTCCGATGACAAGCGACCGATACCGTCGTTGGAGGACCGGTTCGCCAAACGGGCCTCGTACCTCTCCGCAGCCCAGCGGGATGAGCTCGCGCGTTTGCTCCGTGACATGATTGCTTGGGAACCTAGTCGTCGCATCTCTGCTGTGGAAGCAGACCGGCGTCTGAAGGCTCCAGTATTTTCCTCGCTTGGGTGAAGAACTCTTAGGGAGTAACTACATACCTCGGTGGATGTCAGGACGATGGGCGTAATCTGATAGCGAGCCAGACTACATATCGAATGAGAAGAAAGTTGCCCGACCTCGGTTGACACTTGTAAATCTCTCCATTCTATATCATACCCACAACACCTAGTAGGCACACCACCGCAGTGCGTCTCGTCCTCGGCGTGCCGCCCGGCAAGCCTACCCACTTTTCAGAGAGATGGCGAATTTCATCCGGAGTCCGGGCATGATTTCGACCGCCTTGGGCAACTCATGGTACGTGGCTCTGTGCAGCTGCTTCGAATACCGGGTCTCGTAGATGACGGTGTCGGGCCGTTTCTTGCTGCTTCCTCCGGTGCCGGTGCCGGCGGCGGCGACCACCGCAGTCGCTCCCCCTGCTCTGTGTACTCCTGGCTGACGGCCCACACCATAACGCCGCCAAGGCACAGCTTGCGCGCCGCGTAGGTATTGAGCTTGAATATGTCCTCGGTATATCCCGGGCCCGCCGTCAGGAAGGTGCACGAGTAGAAGGCCAACCCTAGCGTCACCTTCTCGGGTTGATGTCGTTGCGCCAGAACAAGTCCAGGTACTCGGCAATCTCGGTCATGTTGGTATGCGGGATAGACCTTCGAGTTATTATAGTTCTATTATTACCTCTAAGCCTGTAGACATAGCCCTCTAAATAACGTACATTATCAGCGAGTGGCCCATATCAGTGAGTGGCCCATATCAGTGAGTGGTCCATATCAGTGAGTGGCCCACTCTAGCAAATTTTGGTGGAGCTGTACGCAAAACGATGGTAGAGATTGGAAAGGCCGCCTAACGATTTTTTAACAATTTTCGCGCTGCAACTCACCCAAATTTGTTAGAGTGGGCCACTCACTGATAATGTACGTTATATTCTTTATACTTCAGTTTCGTCTCTATTACTACACTGAGGATTTTGATATAGTGCTAGGGTTATATAGTCTATCCTTTTGATTATAATTAGTTATAAGTCGGTCTTATAGGTGTGGTGGGACACTGTGAGAGACGAGCAATATATAGGCGAGGCTCAAGGGCGCTGGCAAATACTACTCAATTCTGCTAATCGAAAGCTGAGGAGGAGAGAGGGAAAGGTAGGAATACAGGCCACGCGATGCGTGGGAAAAGGGGGAACCCCCTGCCAGGAAGCTATTCCCAGTGCGGAAGCGCACCTAAACCCCAACCCTAGGTGCGCCTTAGGTGCGCCTGGGTGCGCTCTCCGTCACAGACACAATGGTGTCACAGGCGCTGCCTGTGTGTTGCATTTGCAGGTGGATTGGCAGGGCGCCTGGAAGATGGAGTCTTGTTGGAACAATAAACAATCGCTCGGAGAAACAGGCTCCTGCACTGCGCGTAGGCCATGACGAAGGTCTTGGCTGTCAACGCGCCTGTTACGTGTGCCGCGTCGCGGGACCGACGGCCCCACAACGGCCACGGACCGAGACCCGCACACGGACGCACGTGACCGCGGAGCGGTCACGGTGCCCGCCATGTATTTTAGGAGGACATTCCCGATTACGAACCGGTGGTAACCAGCAACCACCGTCCCGTTCGTATAACAGCGCCCTTGGGCACATGCGTTGACCAAAGGTCTGAGCACTGCAGTATGAATGCCCGCCTATTGTAAGAAGGGAACAAGGGGATAAGGAATTGAACCGACGTTGGCCAAGAAGATAATTCGCAACTCGTTGGTGGAACTGATGGCCACAGGGCGGTCTTAGAACCACGCTACGGTAGAGTTGGAAAACTGAGTTGGGAAACGGTATAATATGAAACCACGTGGGTGAAAAGCCTACGTGCCCAAGTTCTGCCGAGTCAGCAACTTGCCCCAAGAAGAAAGTGAACTACCAGGTTCAGAATCACGTTTTCCCCTGCCCATAGCAACAACAGCTTCTGGTCTTGGTTGTTTGTTCAAAAGGTTCGGTTTCTTATCCTTGTAGCTACCAGTTCTAGACCCTTCCCGAGCAGACAGGGAACTCTTATGGGTAAAATCTAGGTACGTACGATACCTTCTGCTGCGCCTGGAACGGCGCTAGGAGAGTCGACGGGGCCAGCATATGCGGTGAAAGAGGGGTGGCAGGAGGGTACGGGAGCGCCAAGAAGATCGCACTTCGGTCAGCGTTGTTGATACAGCTGCGGAGGAGGGAGACGGCTGCTGAACTTCTGGCAGTGGCACTGGAAGAACAGTGTGGCGTACGCTCTGTTAAACGGGTGCTGAAGGGATAATTTAGCATTCCTACAGCTACTACTAATCACTAGAACTTTGACTGCGACTGGAATGTAGATTTCTACTCTATCACCGTAACTATCTTCTGGAACCAGCTACACACGCCTGAGTAGCGGGTCGCGAACGAATAGTGTTTGCCGTAGTGATGAGGTCTGTGTACAGATCCGTACAGCCCTAGGCTCTCTGCAGCTTGTCCTACGAGCAAGTGCCATCGTCACAGGAATCAAAATGCTCCCGGATGAAAAAACCACCACCTCCGTATTCGGACCGTTTCAGAAGCAACTGCCCAGATCTGCTACTCCGTGCCCTTATCCGGAATTGGTAGCCGGCAGTGCAGGTAAAATATTACCATGCCTTGAGTCCAGACGTTCCCCCGGCGGGCTTCTGTCGGTTCTAGGATCTTCCAGGAATTCGGGTGGGGCGTACCAGGGGGTCACCGCGGTGTGGAGTGTTTCCGAGTCTCGCGCGCTCTCGCTACTCAGCCCGAAGTCGATAAAGCGCCGCGACGCGGACAGCACGGAAGAGAGTATTGCCAGGTTTGATGTCGTTATTGGCAACGCCGTTCTTGTGCACGACCGTAAGGCTGTGGCTATGTCGTTCAGAATCCGGTGGGCGTCAGCTGGCGTGCCTGCGAAGTAGTCACCAGGTCCACGCCAGCCCCGCTGGGCGAAGGATGGCGCCCCAATATCCTCGAGGTAGAGGCTGTGGGCGCGCGCGTCTAGGCATAACAGCTGGACGATGGTAGGGAGCCTGCCAGCGCTAAGCTTCGAGTGAATATCTGTCTCGCGAAGCACACCGTCGCGGCCGACTTTACTGCCCGTCGGCTTCAGCACCTTGGCAACTCCTGACGGATTTTGCCTATTGCCACTGCGGGAGGTGAATGTTGGGGGTCTTTCAGAAGGCAAAGACCTCTCTCCGGATAGGCACTAGTAGCATGGTCAGTCGGCATTAGCCTGAGTCCCATCAATGACTTGGGACATGTGATTATTGACGTGGCACGCCTGGGTGCCTGAACTGAAAGACATCGGCAGATCTAGAGCTATATGCAGCCGAAACTGCTAGACTGATATTCACGTTGTAGCAAAGTTCTCTAAATGTTACAGAACCTGACATACTGCGTATTTTGCGGAAGGGTTAATTTAAGTGGCGAGTGCGAGGAAGTATGAGGCATCAAGACAATTGGGCTAGGGACGACTCCTCGAAGCGGGCTCAGCGTGTTCAACTTCTATTAGTAACCGGAATGAGCTTTAGGAACAAAATAACAGGGCCATATTATCGATGAAGGAGGGGAGTAGAGTCCAAGAGAGAACTTTGTAGTGAATTGGTGACCGCTTCGGAGGAACCGGACTCTGATAAGAAGCTGCTCCCATAATGCCACTCTCTACCTTGAAATATGGCTTGCATACCCCTAGAAATACCAAAAATTGCAGACAACCCAAAGATTTGATTTCACGGGCCCATCCCAAATGGTCCACGGTGCATGAATGAGTGATAAACAATCAAGGAATCTGCCCAGAGAGCCCCCTGTCAAAGCTTCGATCCTCAGAATACTGCGCAATGTATAAAATCCTCATACGGGTGATTTTGCTTTCATTTCCCAAAGGTTATCTTCAGCAGAGCAATGCACATCGTTCTAAGTCCGATCATGCCTTGGACCCAGCAGTCAGTTCATCAATGGTCTCCGTAACGACTCTCAAGGGGGTCGAAGGTGGCAATCTCTGCCTGAATCCTCTGACAAGCTTGCTTGTATTTCGGATTAGGAGGGCCTCCTCGATACCAGCCCGTAGAGCCTCCACACTGGGTTTCCCCGTCCTCAGATCAAAAGCCACCCTAGCCCAGCGCAACAGCGCACATTTCTGGCTTGTCCTCGGTCTCCCCAGCCCACGAGCGGCGTTCCCTGAGCGATGCTGTGTTGGACACCGCCGTATCCGCCGTTCCCGACAGAATACGGAACAGTACGGGAGAATATCGTCGTAAGGGACATAATCCGCAACTCGTACATTTTCGGGTACGGTGGCACTCGGGGCAAGCGTCGCGCATCGCTCCCCCACAACGGCGATAACAAGGGTGTTGGGACGGTCCTTCAGCGCCTCCATGGTGGGTATGAGTAGAGTGCCGTAGTCCATGACCACGGTCCCCTGGCAGACGAAGACGATGTTTTCTTGGATGGGTTGTTGATGACTTCGCTCCACCATACCGGCCTCTCTGTCGAGCTGCTTTCTGTGTTCTTTGGGAGCTTCGGAAGTCCGCGGCACTCGGTAGGCCAGGCCATACCTTACCCACCAACGTGCCCGTCCCGACCAACTGCCGCGTGGCAGACTATATCCCGTACGACGATGTGTTGCCGCATAGCGATGTGTTTGTCACGACCGGAGAGTACGGCTCGTTCCAGCGCGCGCTCCACCACGGCACGCCCCTGGTAATGGCCGGCACGACCGAGGAGAAGCCCGAGATGGCCGCAAGAGCCGAGTGGGCCGGCGTGGGGGTGAATTTGAGGACGAGTCACCCGTCGGTTGAGCAGCTGGGTCAGGCGGTTGATGAAGTCCTGTCAAACGGGAAATATAAGTCGAGGGCGTTCGAGATACAGGCTGAGATCGCCACGTATGATCCCGTCGGTGTGATCGTTGAAAATATTGAGGAACTTGTGGCGAGAAGCAATTAGAGTTTGAGCGCTGAGGGTTCAACACTAATTTATTCAGATGGTGCTCGGTAAAAGTGGCTGAGTGGGCGACAGGCTGAAAGCTCGCTTTTATGTCACGTCAGCTTTGGGTGAAAGAAGTATCACAAACATGTTATCTTTATTCTGGATGGCAGGATAGAGACCTGATACGTTTGGAGAAAGACCGATGGTGAATCTTAGGCTGTTCGAAGGAGTTCGGGTCGTGATACACAGACCCTCCATAATCCGAGCTTCGGACCAGGCTTACCTCTATGCCAAGGGTGTGTATGGGAGAGCCTCCTCCCAACCATGGTCAAGCCTACGACAAAACAAAGGGAGAAAAAGATTCAATATAGATCAAGAGCAAAAAAAAAAAAAGGAAAAAAAAGAGAAAAAAGAAAAAGAAAACGAAAAAAACCGCGATACCGACACCAATTCCTACAGCAATCCACTTGCACATATGCAGGATCCCGAACACGACCCGCAACCGGTTCTTAGATGCGTGTGCTGCTATGCGTGAGCTACTAGAACAAGTTGCTCGGTCCGTTACAACAAGAGTGTTTTGTACGAGCTCACTCTGCCTGGCTCCCTTGGCGTTGCTGTGACAAACGATGCCTGTTCATCCAACTAGTGTCACCAACCGCAGGCGCTTACTGCAGGGATAGCCCGAACTACCACCATCTGTCCTGGTTGGTTTCTATACGGCATTCAGTGGCGTCACCCACCAGACTTGTAAGACAGATTCTTATATGACCCGAAAACGGCCGTTGGCAGGTTTCGATGTCGTCCAGTGTTGGACCAAGTGAGGCAAAATGAGGCGGAGCTGAGAGATAACCGGAATCCTCGGATCTCCGTAGTTGTCCTCACCAGCTCTAGAGATCAAAGACTGATTCTCTCGGTGTCCCACGGATACCAAGACCAGATCAACTCTAAATTCCGGTATCAGGACACTGATCGAAGGAAGAAACTGTGGAACCCAGGACCTGGCAAAGGAATGCCCAGGGAGCTCGGATACATACCTGAAAGGGACTGGCTGATCAGCCGGCTCAATATCTGAAACGAAACAACAAACGGTTTTAGCCAATTGGATGTCGCTGGGCTTGAAATTTCCAGAAATGTCGCTCAGAACAGACTGTTTGGTAATTAGTGCCTGGCTTGTCTGTACATAGAGAGCCTCAACGGGCCACCATGCGTCGGTGTTCCCAACTGGCTCAGCTGACAATTCTGGTGGCATGCTCCCTCGGTCATCCCCATCCGACTGGGGTGCTCTGGGGACAACATGGGAGGCACAAGGGCGAAACCGCTGCAGGGTCCGCGCCGTTGTACGCGTTTGTGGAAGGGGCACGCCAAACTGGTTCAACCCGAGCTCGATTGGAGCCCGAAATCTTTTTCCCATTCTTGCCACGACCCTCTTTCCCTTGCCGAATAAAGCGCCAGCCATTCGTTCCTTGACCAAATTTGTTTTCTGATTTCTCGGCTCAGATTCCTGGCGCACAACAACTGTCACTCGCTTCCACCACTCATCATCAGTCACGATGATGCTGCACCCCCTCCTCGCCCTCGCTGCTGCGATCCACGTCGCCGTCGCGTTACCGACCTACGAAATCCCCATGGCCATACTCAAGTTCGCTCTTGCCAACAGCGACTGCATCCTGCCAGAGAACTTTGTGGTCGACAGGTTCCAGCTCTGGACCCCCGCCGCCGGCAACAACCGCGCCGCAAACATCTTTTTCGAGTACTCCGACAGCAGCACCAGCATCGAGACCAAGTGCCACCTCAACGACACGTCGGTGAACGTCGGCCTGAGGGGCTCGTCCCGAGATACCCCTGCGAGAACGGCATCGTCACGTTCATCTGGCAGAACGAGACGCTCACCATGATTGAGAAGGCCTGTCCACAGAGCAACCTGTGAGTAGCCAGAGACTAGCCTCCCAAGTATCCAACGATGGTGCTAATGAACACGACAGGTCCCGCGGCTTCGAGGCTTCTGGCTCGGTCAGACCCAAGCTTGATATCTGCGGATCGACTCCGAGGAACACGTCGATCGGGGAGGGCAGCTTTTGCGTCACCAACCCGGGTCGCATAGCTGCCAATTTTACCAGCCTTCAGCCGACTCCGAACTGACGGAAGCAGATTGAAATCGGGTACAGTTGAGGGTATGATGACAAGAGCAGATAGAGTCAAGGAGCGGAATTGTACCAAGGTCTCTGACGAAGGAGTACACGGACGGTCGATGTTGGCACCATAATTGGCTGATTTCTCGATGAGACGGAGGACGACTCTATTGAACAAGGGCATGGACGTCGTAAATGACGAGATACCCGAATACGGGTCATCGTTGCTGTTGATGGAATCAGATCTTTGCTCACTCTCGATGCTTGCAAGTTCCAACTTCGGAAATGTCTGAGACAAGCCCTGAATTTTTGTTGGGTGGCACCCCCTGTGGCACTGACCCCTGCCCACTGTGAGCGAGTAGGCAAACGCGGCAGGGACTGCTGCCAAGGACTGAAGCTTGTCGCTCCATTCCGTCATCGCTGTCTTCTCCCATCACAAGGACCCTGCCGAACGCTCAACACCCTTTATTCTTCCAACCTAAAGTCCCTAGAAGCTCTTGAATTGAATTTCAATTGATGCTCATATAAGCCATACCGCCTTGTTTTGATAAGGCTGGATCTCCTGGGACCAACCGCGCGTGGCGGACTGGGAAGGTGGTCACGCGGTGCAACCCACTGACCACAGCTCGAGGCATTACCGCAGTAGGTGCTATGTAAAGTTTGTTCAAGGACGTCACTCTCAGTATCTGCACCCTCTTCATCTTTCCAGTTGATCTCTCTTATCTCCCTCCTCATCCATCTCGTAGCCAACACCATGCGAATCCTCCGGAAACTCACCTTCTCTCCCTCCTCGCCACCTTCTTCACCCAAGCCGAACCCATCCCAGGCCCCCAACCCACCCATGACGCCAACCAAAACCACACCTCCCCATCGGAAGTCTCGCCGGCACTCTTCGCCTCCCTCGAACGCACCGCCCGCCTCGTCGACATAACGTACTGCGTCGGCACCACCGGCATCTCGCCGCCCTTCTCCTGCGTCTCGCGGTGCAAGGACTTTCATTCTCTCCACCTCGTCCAGACCTGGAACACCGGCGTCTTGCTCAGCGACAGCTGCGGCTACATCGCGGTCGACCACGGTTCGGCAGCCACCACCACCACCACCACCACCCACCACCGCCAGCAACAAAGGGAGATTGTCGTGGCGTTTCGGGGAACGTACAGCATCACGAACACGATCGTCGACCTGAGCAGCTGTGCCACAGGAGTATGTACCCTACCCGCCACCGCCGCCGGATGGGGATCGTGGAGGGAGGAGAAGGAGGAGGAGGAGGAGGAGGAGGAGGAGGGGGAGGGGATGATGATGGGGGCGAGGGAACAAGGTGCAACAACTGCACCGTGCATATGGGTTTCATGGCGTCTTGGAGGAACGCACGCAGGTGGTGATGCCGCGCTGAAGGCGGCCCGCGAGAAGTACCCTGGCTATCGGGTACATCTGATCGGGCATAGTCTGGGAGGCGCGGTCGCCGCGCTGGCAGCACTGGAGGTGAGGCTGGGCCTCGGGGGGAGGATGTGATTGTTACGACGTTTGGGGAGCCCCGTGTGGGCAATGCGAAGTTGGCGGAGTATGTTGATCAGGCGTTTGGGTTGGTAGGGGAGCGTCGTGGTGGTGGTGGTGGTGGTGGTGGTGATGTGGAAGGCGTTGGCGTACCGGAGGGTGACACATGTGGGGGATCCGGTGCCTTTGTTACCGTTGAGTGAGTGGGTTATCGGTCGCATGCTGGGGAGATATACATCGGGAAGTTGGAACTCCCGCCGGTCCGGGGGACTTGAGGTTGTGCAAAGGCGACAACGACCCGAGTGTATGGGAGGAGCGGAAACTGAGGACTGGCTGGGCTGGGTCTTGGGGCTGATGAGGCGACAGAAGGTTCAAGAGGAGGCTGAGAACTTGGAGGTCCAGATGAACCAGTCATGGTTTCCAGCAAGATTCAAGCTGTGGCAGCTGTTCTTTGCGCATCGCGACTACTTCTGGAGGTTGGGACTGTGTCTACCTGGAGGAGATCCGGCAGACTGGGGGAGGGAGAAGTACAACTTGACATCGGCCGACGAGATTGCCGACACTGGGATACGGGACCTATAACATGACTGTTGCGCAAAGGGGAGGGTTGGAAGTCAATGGTGTTTGCATTCGGAGCATAGCATGGCGTTTGGAGTAGGATACTTCAGCAGGCTGTATTGTTGCCGCTGGGTTTCGTGCCTTCAGTGCGGTGCAGGCATGGTTATCATGATACTTTGTTCCTTGAAGCATGCTTGACAGCGAACCTGACAAAACCACAACCTTCAGAAGCTTTGGGAATGAGCAATGAGAGGTGGAGACCAATGCGAATATCATCATTCGCGTATCGCCACGCGTTGAACTCAAAAAATGCCAGCGCGTGACTCTTGTCATAATTGCCCACGGTGCCGATTGGCAGCGAGCGGAGCCCGGGAGATGAGTGGATGAGCCGATGAGCCGGGCCATTTTTGAACCACGACACGGGCCCCAGATCAGCCCGGAGCCGCGGGGGCTCCGGAAATGCCAGAAGAAAAAAAAACAGGCTCCCGTCACAGTAAACAAACAGAAGATCGCAATTGGGTCGTTCAAGTGAGGCTGTGCAGTCACACTGCGGAAAGGGTCATCAACCACCAAGCAGTGCTAGGCAAGCACCCGTCTTGCCTGGTCTTCTGTTGTCCAAAAAAGGAGGAGGGCAGCTGAGCCTCGCGGCATTCCAGCCGCTTCCATGAAGCTCTTGTGGTGAGCTGTCCACCTGGCCCCACCTTTCAAAGAGCGAAACCCCACTCCGGACAGGTGGTGGGGGGCCCTCTCTTCAGCGTGACTGCACTCCCCATGTCTTTCATCAATCGAGTGAATGGGGCAAGCACTCTGTTGTTCCAGGAAAAGGGGCCACGCACGGGAGCCTTGCCTCGTGACTACTGCCCGGCTGAAATGGGATTGGAAGCGCTGTTGGCCAAAAAGCCTGGCACGAGACGGAGGTGTGCCACAAGGGTGCGCGGGCAGCGAGATAAGAGCCAGAGAATGCTGCCGATCCGATGGAGGGGCTCTGAGTCAAGAAAGATGCCTCGTCTTTGGCTGGGCTGCGGTCGTTGTGTGACGTGCAGGTGCTGCTGCCCCTCATCAGGCTGCCCGCCCGAGGATTCTCTTGGAGGTGAATGGCGCGGGCAGACATGGAAAATGTCGTCGATGGCGGGGTGGATTGGTGACTGCGGTTGGAGTTGACACCGCTGCCGCCAGACGAGGGCCCATGGACACGGCCGCTCGCAAGTTCTGTTGGTTTCAGGATGCTGTGAATCGTCAAAGCCGCACAGCCACTCCCTTGCTCCCCCAAGTGATGGATCTTTTACTGTGTAATCGGCGTCGCTCCTCAGGATACTATGTGAAATGACAGCATCCACCTGGAGTCCAGGCTGAGGACAGTCCAGATAGCTTCCAGGCAGTTGACCTTGGTCGCGGCTGTGTGTTATGGTGGGACTCCCATTTCGCTGGGAAATAAGGTGGTATCAGCGTCGCATGTTAACGCGCAAAAACGTGGTTTCATTTGGACCTCCCGAGAAAAACAGGGGACCCCCAGGCCCGGCTGGAGCCCACTAGCGTGGTGAGGGGGCCCAGCGACCCTCTGCTCAAGTCCCTCTGCTCGACACTTGCACCCCCTCCCAACCTTCGAGCACATCACAAAAACAACAAAACAAGTCACACTTAGCACACCAACTTCCGCCTGCGACTTTGAAGTTTTCCGCTTCCTCACCCATCCAACCAGCCCTTCCACTTACGTCTTTCACACATACAATCCATCCGCGAAAATGGCGAACGAGGTATGTCCGCTGCGTCCCGCCGGCGCCCGCCTTTTCCCCTCTCGCGATTCACCAGGCACGCGATACCTCCCCCGGCCGCGATACCCGCAGCTGCCGCCTTCCACCCTTCATTCTATTGGAAACCCGGATGCTGACTCCTGTCTTGCTCTACAGCGCGAAAGGTGTGTTCTCTTGTAATCGTAGCTGCCGCCCGCTCGCAGCGAACTAACCGACCTGCAAAAATGTAGCAAGACCTTCCTCGCCCGCCTCTGCGAGCAGGCCGAGCGCTACGATGAGATGGTTACCTATATGAAGGAGGTGGCCAAGCTCGGTGGTGAGCTTACCGTCGACGAGCGCAACCTGCTTTCGGTCGCCTACAAGAACGTCGTCGGCACCCGCCGTGCTAGCTGGCGCATCATCTCCTCGATCGAGCAGAAGGAGGAGTCCAAGGGCTCCGACAAGCACGTCGCCACCATCCGCGAGTACCGCCACAAGATTGAGAGCGAACTGGAGAAGGTGTGCCAGGATGTCCTCGAGGTCCTCGACGAGTCCCTGATTCCCCACGCCGCTTCCGGCGAGAGCAAGGTCTTCTACCACAAGATGTATGCTTGCGCTGTTTTTTTCCTGTTGTCGCGCGCGCCTGCCTCCGCGCTTCCTCAACCGCACATTTGCTAACATATGGGTTTACAGGAAGGGTGATTACCATCGCTACCTCGCTGAGTTCGCCTCCGGCGAGAAGCGTAAGGTCGCTGCTACTGCTGCCCACGAGGCCTACAAGGTGAGTTTCCCACGTCAAATACAGGTCTGCGCTGCGAAACGACGGCTAATTCCATTCCAACAGAGCGCCCCGATGTCGCCCAGACCGAGCTGACCCCGACCCCCCATTCGCCTGGGTCTGGCCCTTAATTTCTCCGTCTTCTACTACGAGATCCTGAACTCGCCCGACCGTGCCTGCCACCTGGCCAAGCAGGCCTTTGACGATGCCATCGCCGAGCTCGACTCCCTGTCTGAGGAGTCCTACCGCGACAGCACGCTCATCATGCAGCTGCTCCGTGACAACCTCACCCTCTGGACCTCGTCCGACAACGGCGAGCCCGAGGGCGCCGCCGAGCCTCCCAGGAGGAGAAGACCGCCGAGAAGGAGACCGACGGCAAGGCCGACGAGCCCGCTCCTCCTGCTGACCAGCAGCAGTAAGCGACTTGTTCTCTTGTTCGTCTCCACTTTTCACTGTCGCGTGCCCCCTGTTATCACTTGGGGCTGGAGCTCTCGGGGAGGTTTACTACCGCCCCACTTGACTCCTTATGGCTTTCCTTCAGGAAGGCCCGAGATATCACGGGGAGAATTGGCCTTTGTTTGCCTCTGAAATGGACTGGCTGGCGGACATGATCTGCCAACCTGGCCCATGAGTCGAGACAAAAGCGGAATTGCGCAAGGGAGTTGGTTGATGCTGGGGAGAGGAGGGAAACTGAAAATGCAGGGCATGGTGCTTTCCTTTTTTGTTAACTCTCAATTTTCTCTTTGCTCTGCGTACTTCCCTCGTCGGTCAGGTCGGACTTGGTGCAGACCTCGGTCAGATACCCAGAACTGGGAGGGAAGGCTGAAACCCAAATATCACAAGTCCAATCGCCCCTAATAAAGGGTGTGGCAATACACATTCTAAACCCTAGCTCCTTTTGTGGGCATACCACTCCTGCCCGTGCTTCGCGTCTTTGCTGTGGCACCCTGAGAAGGATGGCTCATGTCTAGAACCTGTGATGTTTTTCTTTCCAACTTTGGAAACGGGTTGAGTTGAGATATCACGTCTCTTATACACGGGAAAGGAATGGACTGGGAGGAGATGCCAGGAGAAAGGTATGATCATGACCTTCACAGTGATGGCTTGTTCACTCATAATTGCCTTATACTCAACAAATACGAAGGAAGGTCAATCCCAGGAGGACGTACTTGTCGGAGCATTCACCTGAGGGCCATGTGTATCAGGAGCTGGGAATAGATGTGGAATACTTGGCTCACCATAGCCACAGCGCCCCGTGGGTCCATGTCAGAAGCAGCGACTCTGATACAAAAAAGGTGACGACAAGGTGAGCATCTTGCAAGATTCATGGGGCCTCGGAGCATGAGATTCTGTACCTCTCTGTTTTACATCAACGCGTCGAATGCGGTTGCTCAGACAGCCGGAGTCTCTGATGTTCACGGGTCTGATTTGTGCTTAGTATTAACAATACCATTACTACTTGCTATGTTACCTGTTGCTTTGATTCAACAGCTTTTATTCTTTCAAACCCTTCTGCCCCCTCCTTTATCTTGGGTACGAATGGTATTGTTCCCTTGTGCACGTGCAGAAGCAACAACACCGGCCTTGTCATCATGACCACGGATCTGGCATCATACCGGTGTCCACATTCATGATGTATGTACATGCACAGCCCAGCATAGCCTGTTCCTTTCTATACGGCCGCTTCTGCTTTATGCAGGAGCACTCAGACACCCAGTGTTGGCTAGTAAGCGAACCCGTGGCATCCGATCTGCCATGTCAAGTTTCTTTTGTGCCCTTTTCGACTCACGCGCTCGGTGACTGGCGATGCTTTTCAAGCCTGAGCTGTGAACGGTTGCACCGAGTAGCAGGGTGGGGACGTCGGAAACTCCAAATATGACCAAAGCCGGGATTGGGGTTTTGTTTTCCAGCCATAATGATGACCATGATGCTGCCCCGATGGCGGTCTCAACTGGCTCAATATCAAGTCACATCTCTATGGGAGGTGTCTATCCAATTGTCGTGAGAGGGTTCCTGAGCCCTCAATCATCGTCCCGCTTCGTCGAGGCTGCGGTCGTCGTTTGGGGTTTTGGCTCGAACGAGGAGCAAGTGCCGTTGCCGTGTTCGGGGGATCAAGGATTCCGTTCTCAGTCGAGCCAACGCCCGTCTCCAGCTGCTTGGCCTTCTCCCCAGATGGTTGCCGAAACTGGAGCGCATTCTCCTCAACCATCCTCCCGTCTCCTTAATCTTTCGGCCTGCTCGTCGCCCTGTGCAACAGAGCCGCGGCCCTCTGCAGCCTTGACATACTCCTCGAGAGCGCATGCCTGGGCGCATCCGAGTCACTCAGCCCATCCAAATCCGAGCCTGATGATTCTGCACCAATACCACCACCATGGCCATGGCAACCTTGATGACCATTCACACCCCGTTCCCCACTTTCCTCAAAAAAGGACGACCCGGAAAGATATCCATACTCCTCGACTTCGAACTCGGGTTCCACTTCTGCCGCGCCCCGACAGGCGCTGAAAGCGGCTGACTAGGCGGCCTGACCAGTAATCTCTTTTGTCCTTCTCCCGTCGTCGCCCATTTCGGTTGATACTCCTCTGGCCAGGCGAGGTTGCGACTCTTCGCGTCGCGCTTATGCGCCATGGCCGCGGCGGCGCTTCGGCTCCGATATGGGCGGACTTTAAGGAGGAGCTCGCTGAAGCGCTTGCTGATGCTCCGGCTTCCTTGCGAGCCGTGTTTTTCGCTGGTTACGCTGCCGGCGGCAATGCTTGCAGGCGGAGAGGCGGGACGGCTACAGTTGCGGCAGAGGATAGTTCGGGGTTGGGAGTGGCGGGTTTGTTGTTGCTGGGTGTGGTATTGGTTGTTCGTTGGAGGATGGCTCGCACGTTGCTGGTAAGGTCGCTTGTTTTGCTTTTGCGGGACTTGTGATTATTGCTAGTGTTGCTGATGGTGGTAATGTGGAGGGTTTCTGAGCAGGCGCAGTAGGCTTCGTCGCCGTGGATGCTGACTGCGTGGCTCCAGCCGCGGATCCAGTCTGCTTTCTTGCCTTGGTTTCGCCTCGGGAGAAGTTGTTGCCGCGTCGCAAGCCAGTCGACTGGAGGTAGGGTATCTTCTTCGGCTGTGAGTTGTGTTTGCGACTCTTGTGTTTGGTCTTGCGAGGTTCGCGATCGGGGCCTGTCTTGTACAGGCGCGGGGATAGGCTTTCCAATGACCTCGAGCTGTGGAGCTTCCAGACTTGTCGCTGGTTTTTCAGAGCGAGTTGTCTCTGAAGAGGGAGTCGCTTGGGCTATGAAATCGGAGAGAGCCAACGGGGCGGGTGGGCTGCGCGGGGAGGAGATGCTCCGAGGCGTGGTGATGCCTGAGCGATCCATGCTCTTTGTGTTCGACGAGTTTGCGATGTCCGTGCCAGCAGCGCAAGGGACACAGTCTGATAATAATTCCTTCGTGAAGTCAGGGAGGGTTCAGAATTTCCGGTCTATGTTCTGTCTTGTCAGCACTTGAAGCACACTTGGCAGGCTAGTGATGCAAAGGGCAAGGCCCAAAGCGCAAAACTCCAACAAGGGAGGGCCTCAAGAAAGTTGAGCAAGGATCGGGACTAACCTACTACGTAGCGTTTTCTGCAACAGGGCGCATGGCAACCCCGAGTTTCGTCACCTTGTTCAATCAAACCAGCCACAAGAGAATCGAGGGTAGACGTCGGAGCAGTTCGTCCTCCTCGTCGTGTCCTGTTCCACCTCGCTGTGTCACCGGGAAGCGACAGAGCCAGCAACACCACCAGCCATGCCCTCAAACTCGAACAAAGGGAGCACGGTGTGTACAGACTGACAGATGCGATAATCGAGGGGCCTCAAAACTGATGTAATGAAAGAAAACAAAAAAACAAAGGAAAAAAAAATAAATAAATAACAGGCCCTGTTCTGGAAGTTGTGCATGCTCGTACAAGCAACCCTTGCCGCTTTGAGGATTTCCAGCCGTGACTCCCTTCCCGGCTCTCGGCAGGCACGATGGGCTTGGCCTTCTTGCCCTGGTGACAACTGGGCGCCGCTTTAGGTGCTGGATCCAGGCCCTGAACGGACTAGCGCCGGCTTGTGCACCTGCGGCTGGCAGATGCAGTCGCTGCTTGTGCAGGGCGGAGGACAGTGCGCTTAGCCGGAGATTTGCACAGGGTCTCCGGGGCTTCAAGTCTAGGGGTTACTGAAAAAAGCTCCAGGGAGGTTGGGGATATTCCTAGATCATCAATTGTGAGTGATGGAGAACTCTAGATAATCAGTGGATCTTTGCAATATCTGATATGCATGCTCCATTTGGCTGAGTGATGACCCACGATGGGGAGAACAGGGGCCTGCTGGTGTTTATCAAAGAAGGCGAACTGTGTTATGACGTAATGGCTGCTTCGTTTCTGTCGAGTCTACAACGTGTGGGTGGTCGCAAGGCCGTTTCGTGGGTGTCTCAGGCTGTGAGACGACCGACTTCTGGGATAGAGATAGGCAGGTGGTCCTGTAACCCCGCGAGCATGACCAGAGATTGTTTCTCTCACTTGTCTGGAAGTACTGATGACGTCCCTGATTGATGACTCTGCTATCCCTCTCTATTCGAGAATCCTCTATTGATGATCCATTCACCCGCCTATCCAGAAGTTCCATGATCGTCTTGTCCATAACCGATTACCACCGACACAGCCACTCGTCAACGCCGATTGTACCTTCCCCTACCACCGTCTAATCATAAACCCCCCTCTCCCCTTCTTGTGAACCCCCTTAAACGCCATCAATCCAAACTAAAAGCCGTAAACCCCTCTTCCTCTTCCTACGAGGAAGGCTTCAGCGCCTCCCACCCTCCCATCTCCATCACCCCATAATCTCCCAACAGGTCAACCGTCTGCGCTCTCCTCGAAGCCGGCGGCGGCGGCGCGGCCTGCTTTTGCCCCACCGAGACATGAACCGGATTCGTCGGCTTCCTAGCCGGCAACTGCGGTTTCCGTTCGATTGGCCCCGCGAGACCGGGCAGGGGGATGCCGCCCGCGGCAGCCATCCGGTTTTGCGTGACCACACTTGAGGCGGTGTTCGTCCGGCGAGGCGGCTGTGGAGGCGGTGTCTCTCGCTTGCGCTGCCGTTCCGCGCCGGTGAGACGGCGATGCTGCCGGCAAGGTTGGTAGACGATCCATTTAGGCTTGGTGTTGAGCGACGAGGGAGCTCAGGTGCCGGCCCGTCTGAGCCGTGTAATGTTGCTCCCGACATGGAAAGCGCAGAGACGCGCTCACGGGGGAGGCGGGCGCTGTGAGGTGAGCGGGCTTCTTGGCCACCGGCGGCGGGGACTTCTGCTTCGGTAGCTGTTCGAGAGATACAACTGGCTTTGGCCCAACAGGCGGGGCCGATGTTGTCTTATTCACCGGCTTTCGCTTCTGCTGGATCTGCACAGCGGGAGAGCTGGCAGTCGACATGGTCCCCATGCTGGTCGTCTCCGTGGGGGAGGTGGAGGAGGGGCCCCGTTCTTGTTCTCATCGTTGAGGTGCATTCTTCCAACCTTCGCAGGGAGAGCAATGGATCGTATGGAGGCGGCAGCTTCCGAGGCGCTGAGCTGGAAGCGGATGACGAGAGCAACATGGAGTGGTTGACATGTTCGTATGGCGACGTCGACATGCTTGAGAACGACGACAGGCGAGATTCAGACCTGGGGACGCTGACCCAGTCTGGCTCATCGGTCGGTACGTGCGGGTTCGTTGGCCGTTTGGGGTTGAGGACCGTCTGTGACATTGGATTGTCCGGCTTCGGCGGGCTGATGGAGGATTTGGCCATCTTGCCGTTCTCTAGCCACCACTTCTGGCGATCCGAGCTGGCTGGTGGGAGGCCAGGCTCAATGGCATCGTATCCTATGAGATCCTCATCCTCGGACTCGTTTTCAGCCAGATTCGCAGTCTCGCCGCCAACCTCGGCCTTCCGCCGCTCGTAGATCTCTCGGCTGATCTTGTCCCGGAGCTTCTCATTCACGATGTTGACAGTGCACTCGAATATGGCGTAAACTGGCCGATGATCGGAGAAGCGTAGGGGTGCTGAGTTGTATGCAAGCTGACGAAGGTTTGACCCTTTTCGGAGAATTCTGTCAGTCCAAGCGGGGATGCGAGCTTTCTCACTGATGATGCGTGTCAGAGCAGACTCGACTCCAAGTTCTGAGGAACGCCTTACGAGCTGTCAAAGTCGTCCGTGCCGATGTCGTACTTGTACGTCGGCATGAACGTGATACGTGCCTCCGAGTAATAGGGGAAGGCGAGTCCAGCCACCATTTGCAGATTCAGTTGGTCTTTTTTCGAACAGTCGCTCTAGGTCGCGTCCTCTTCACTAGCTCTTTGGCTGCTTCCAGGCCCAGACCAATGCGATAATTAAAGTCACCAAACCAAATGACGGAGTCTAACGGTATGTTAGTAGCTTGGGTGACCGACTCCTACCAGCTCCAGGCAGCTTACCGTGGTCAGCAATTCCTCTGTTCCTTTGGAACCAGAGACCTTGGCCGATGGTGGCGTAGTCCCTGTTCCGCTCTTCGTAGTTGGCAAAGCCAGCCGCCAAGTGTGCGGTGACGAAGCAGATCGGGGTGTTGGCGAAGTCCATTCGAATCGCGACGGCCCCCTTGTTGCCGGCCATACCCGACAACCCAGTCTTCTTGACGCTCCCTTCCACATTTTTTATGTTGTGAAGCACCGATGCCTTCACAAAGATGCAGAGGGCGGCTCCGACAAGTTGTCCGCTCCGCAGCAACACATACTTCTCGTCTCCCTCTTTGCTGTAGTGATGATCCAGCGTCTTCTTGATGGCCTGCTCCCAGAGCTGTTTCCTTGTGGGGTCGCTGTTCATAATTTGCTGCGGGTTGAGCTCAACGATCTCTTGGAATCCGATGGCAATGATCTCTGGTTGGATGCCTCCGAGCTCAGGGGGGGAGAGCCAGGGTGACAGATCCTCGTTGATACCATCCGTCCGTCCATTGAGGTTGAATGTTCCGACGAGGCTACCGCCCATTAGCTTTGCTCTTGTTCTGCCTCAATCGTCACACTCACATGTGGATCTTTTGGTTTGAAGAGAACTCGGCATTCCGTCGTTGCAGCTCACCGGCGACATAGTCGCTGATGGGGTCAAAAAGAATTACGGGCGCCTGGCCAACCAGCCTCCCGAGAAGCGTGTCAATCGTGATCTGACGTGCTTTATCAGCAAAGTTGTTGTAGTAGAGTCTGGTCGCCGACTTTCGAACATCAGCAATGGCTCCTGCAAGGGACATCTTCCCGGTGCGGGTGAATGATGACTTCAAGGCGCCAGTGCCAGCATAGATCTTGGACAACGAGTCGCCATTGTCAGCCCACAGGTTAGCATGGCGAGACCAAAAGTCAGAGGGCGCGCTCTCTCCTCGGTGACCGAGGAAGGCTTCGACAGCCAGTTGTGAGATAATTGTCTGAATGAGGTTTGTCCTGTCAAGACAGTCAAGACAATTGGTCCTGAAAACGCCCTCCTGTTGCAGCACCACAACGTAGCGCCGCTGCTTGTGGCCGTTTGCGCTTCCATTAGAACGCCCGGAATCATCTGACTCGTGGGCAAGGTAGTAAGCAAACCCGTCAGCCGAGTCTTCGATGTATCGACGGATCTCGTGAGCTGCAACATAACCCTGTGGCCCTTTCGTCTCGGCATGAAAATCATACTCAGTCGCCCTCAGCAACGCATGGTCTTTTGACTGCTTCCCGCCTGGTCGGCTCAATGGGCAGTTTTGGATGCCCCGTCGGTAGAGGGCTGTCAACTCGTACTCCCCTGGTTTCGTGGCGCTGAGGAGGTTGATGACATGTACGGCGCCGTATGCTTGTTCCAACTCGAAAAAATGCTTGTCGAACGCTGGTTGCGTCCCGTCGGCGGATCGCGTAATGGTGATCTTTTGCTGGTTCGGCAGGAGACCAGCAGCCTGCTCCCAGAAGACGGGTACTGACCCTCGCACTTGTGCGTACGAGAATACAACCCCTGACGGGCTCCAGTATGTCGTCTCTGTCTCGACAAAGTTGGCCACGTTGCCGTCGTCGTCGATGCCTCGGGAATTGAATCTGGTCCCAGCTCTTCTGCACGAGAGGCGGGAGATGACTGTCAAGTAGGAAGGCAAGCCGGTCTTTGCACCGCTCAAAGGCGCCGAGCTCTGTGGTATTGCCCAACTCCTGCAGAAACCGCGAATCGCAGAGGTCAATATCCTCGAAGCGTCAAGCGCTTCCCGCTCCTGTTGCTGCAACCGTGACCGGAATAAGACGAAGGGGGATCATGTAAGAATTCCATAAGAACGATTCGTCGAAATTATCAATATCAAACTCCGCAGCATCGGCCGGCCTCGGGGATGTCAGCGCCTCTGCGATCAAGTTCCAGTTCACCGCTGTCTTACCTATCCTGCATGCGGTTTGTGACGTCGAAATCTGTGCTGTAATAGAACGTCCCGTTCCCAAGCAACTTTTGCAACTCCTGACAAGGGTGTTCGACCGGTACGTCTCTCCGCCCAAGACCTTGTCCATATACCGACGCCGCGTCCGATTCGAGGTCATAGGCGTCAAGAGCCACGACGTCATCGTATTCGGCCGAGTTGAGACAGAAGAACTGGACGGCCTCGATCTTTTCTACAGTCTCGCCTGGCCGGAGAGTCGCGACTCGCGACGCCTGGGTAATGACACACAGAAATACGTCGCGTCCGATCGATATCAACCCGAGCGTTCCGTAGATGGGTCGCGGTGTGAGCGGGCGGTAGTCGACAAGCAGCCTATCGGAAGTCGGCGTGAACTCGACCATGCACTTGGATGCGACATTGTCACTGCCCGAGCGCTGGCGCAGCGACGATGCGGAGGCAAGGGAGCCATTGGCGATGGCTTCGCTGCTCGTATTGCTGTGCCGCAGGATCAGGACGTGTGAATTGGATACAATTGCAATGGCTCGGTGGGGATATTCGCGGATTAGGATCTGGCTGGACTTCTCCGGCGACGGTGGTTGGCCAGGCCACAAGGCCGTCGAGGAAGTGCCGGAGTTGTAGTCCATGTCGCTGTCCTCGGTTTCTGCTTTGGGCTCAAAGAGGGGCGGCGTTGTGGTTATGTTGGAGACAGCTAGAAATGTCTGGCGTAAGTGTCATGGCGGTTCTAACGCAAACAAGGCATGGTCAGTATCATGTCGACTGGTTAGAAGTCGGCGCCAAAAGATTGGGGCTTCCGGCGATGGCCTTGGCGATTCCTTGAGGTGAAATCCAAGTTGAGTGCTGGGTCTCCAGAAGCAGGAAGTGGCCAGCCTACGTCCCCGCCGGCTGAGCATGCTTCAGGTGGCAGCCCTGGCCTGGAGCCGCACGTGGGCTCCCTGCCTGGCCATCTTGGCAACATTTTTAGTGTGGGGCCAGGATTCTGTGCGATTGTCCCAGGCCGTCAGTTTGATGAAAGCGAGCTACATTACCGCTGCGTCATTTCAAGCTTTGTAACATGAACGACTAATGCCGACTGTCTGGCAAGGATGTTGTCTCAATCCTCTCATAGGAACGATCGTTGCCTAGTGTTGTGTCGTGAATAACTGCCTACTCCAGTCGCGTGAAGGCCGGTCAAAACAGTCATGAAATTTATATACTAGAGCCAGAGAAGACAGATGAAGTATTTTACGCTTTTGCTGCAATCGCTCATCACTCAAGTCATTGGTTACTTCATAATTATTTTGATAATTATCCTTTGTATTCAGGTCTCTGAAAATACCAGATTACGATCACCGGGAAGTCTGATGCTTCACCAACCCTGCTGAAGGACGCTACGGGCCGCAGTGTCAAGTAAGTTGAGTGTCTCTTGTATCTCTCCTCTATCAACGATCTGCGGAATGTGAAAGGTCTTGTCCCCCTCCGAGAACTCTCTCGGAATTGGAAAGGGAGGGCAGCAGCACCACCACCAGGATATCGGCTTCAGAGTTTTGATGGTCATCATGCTCTTCCTAAGAAGAGATATGCCTCTTCCTATCGAGACCCTTGGGTCAATCATCATCAGCCATGAGGTGGTGGGGGGGTGGGGAGGATGTGCGGGTGCTAGCTTTGCGGTAGGCGACAAGTTATTGCGGTTTGTTGTGGTTTGGGTGGGAGGGGGAAAAGGGATGGTGTAGGGAGAAACGGGAGCGTCCGCTGCTGGGAGTTGTCGTAGTGGGGGTTTGCTTGTCTCGTTCCTTTCCTTCTTCGAGCGCCTCCTCCTTATCGCCAACTCCTCCTCCGCTCGCCATCTGCCATGCTCTCCTCCTACCAGGACATGCAGCGTGCCATTTCCGGCCACATGTCCACCCTCCCCGACCTCCTGACTCTCGATCCTGCGGCAATACCCTTCCTTAGGACCAAGCGTGTAACCTACATCTTCTCGGGTTTCGACGACGGCTTTTCTGCCCGATCCTTAGATGGGGTACTGGACAGGCGGCGATGTAGGCAGTGACGGATGTGCTGTCCACCGAGGAGAAGAGGGTATAGAGGTAGAGAAATTGACGAGGGCTGAGAGAGAGAGGATGATGAGGAGGACTGGAGGGCTGTGGAAGAGGAAAAAGGTGAAAAACAAAACCGAGTTTGTGGGGGGTTTCGCAAAAAGATGTCAGTTAAACCGTCTTGCCAAGGCTGCTTATGTAATGTGGGTGGGCCCGTACCCGCCTGGCCGCTTTTTCGCTGGTCCTTGATCTCCAAACTGCACCTGGCTGCGCGACCCAGCCTCGACTTCGTTCATCGCTGCCTTGATCAAAGATTTTCTGCCATACGTTCACGCAGCCTTAGCCGATCATATCTGGATCCGCAATCATGGGTGACTTCGCTAACTTCGGGGGCACCGACGAGGAGAATGCCGAGATCAAGCGCCTCAATGCCGACGTAGTAAGTCATTTGGACAGCCTTGCTGCCCATGTGTCGGGACTGCACTGAACGAACACACATCCGGAACCAAGACTGACATGGCATCGCGCATTCAGGAAGCGGATCCCGACAATTTTGAGAACTGGGAGAAGCTGATCCGGGCCTGCGAGGGCCTGGAGGGCGGTCTCAACCGGAACTCGAGCCCCCAGTCTCTGGCGACTCTCCGAGACTCGTACGACCGATTCCTTCTCAAGTTTCCGCTGCTTTTCGGCTACTGGAAGAAGTATGCCGACCTCGAGTTCAACATCTCCGGTCCCGAGTCCGCTGAGATGGTACGTGTGTGCTGGTATACACCTGGCTGCCAGAGCAAGGCTGATGCGGTTGTGTACTAGGTCTACGAGAGAGGTTGCGCTAGCATCACCAACTCGGTCGACCTCTGGACGGAGTACTGCTCCTTCAAGATGGAAACTACTCACACTCCCCACCTTGTGAGAGAGTAAGTATATCTGGACCGTTTCATTCCCTCCTACAATACCTCCTCACCCGCAGCAAACCTGCGAGGCTGGCTCCAGCCGCTTGACGATCCGAGAGCGCCGCTCCAAAGAGACAACCCCACGGGACATGGTGAGAGATACCAAAAGCCAGCCGCCGCCCTCTGCTGGGATCGTTCTCTCACACTTTAACCAGGCTCTGCTGTGTGCCCAGCAGATCACATTTCGTGTGCTGTGACCTTCAGCTCGTTTCCCATTCGCACATGCCCTCGAAGATGAGATGTATCCGGCCTCATTGGATGGATCGCATCGCCCATCACCAAGTCCCCTCTTGTATTTACACACCCTTCCCGCCTCACCCCATCCCCACCCCTTTCTCTTGCATGCCGCTGACCTCGATTCCAGGCTGTTTGAGCGTGCTGCCTCCCATATTGGCCTGGACTTCCTCTCTCATCCGTTCTGGGACAAGTATCTCGAGTACGAGACCCGGCAGGAGGCACAGGACAAGATCTTTGCCATTCTCAACCGTGTCATCCACATCCCGATGCACCAGTATGCTCGGTACTTCGAGCGCTTTCGACAGATGGCGCACACTCGCCCTCTTGAAGAACTCATATCTGCTGGCGAGCTGGCTCGGTACCGCGCCGAGGTCGAGGCCGAGGCCGCTCAGTTCGGCATGCAAAGCCCGAGCTGGAGATCGAGCGAGACATCCGGGCAAAGATTGACGCCTTCTTCTACCAGATCTTCCAGCGCACGCAGACTGAGACCAACAAGAGGTGGACGTATGAGGCGGAGATTAAGCGTCCGTACTTCCACGTTACGGAACTGGAGCACCACCAGCTGATCAACTGGCGCAAATACCTCGATTTTGAGGAGTCCGAGGGCGACTACCAGCGCATCGTCTTCCTGTACGAGAGGTGCCTGGTGACGTGCGCCCTCTACGACGAGTTCTGGTTCCGGTATGCTCGGTGGATGGCTGCCCAGGAGAACAAAGAAGAAGAGGTCCGGAACATCTATCTGCGCGCGTCGACCATGTTTGTCCCCATCAGCAGACCGGGTATCAGGCTCCAGTTTGCCTACTTCGAGGAGATGTGCGGCCGGATCGACGTCGCCCGCGACATTCATGCCGCGATCCTTATGAAGCTTCCCGACTGCGTCGAGGCAGTCGTCTCATGGGCAAACTTGCAGCGCCGTCAGAGCGGTCTTGATGCGGCGATCGAGGTGTATAAGGCGCAGATCGACTCGCCCACCGTGGACATCTTTACGAAGGCGGCCCTAGTTACCGAGTGGGCGTTCCTGCTGTGGAAGGTCAAGGGCTCGGTCGATGAGGCCCGCACCGCGTTTGCTAAGAACGTGGAGTGGTACGCCGACAGCCGCCACTTCTGGCAGAAGTGGCTCGAGTTCGAGCTCGAGCAGCCGACCAGCGCGGAGATGGAGACGCAGGTCGCGGAGCGGGTCAAGAACGTCTTTGCAGAGATGCAGGCAAAGAGCCGCCTGTCGCCGGGCGTCAAACAGGAGCTGGGGAAAGTGTACCTGAACTACCTGCAACAGCGCGGTGGCAAGCAGGCCATGAAGGAGTTCCTGCTCATTGACAGGGAGCTGTTCGGGTAAGTCACCATACTCCTTGGGAGCTATCGGAGTGCAGTCTGTTGACCCAAACACAGCCCCTCGTCTGTCTCGCTCATCACCAGAGCCAAGCTGGCCAAGGAGGGCAGTGGTATCCCTGAGCTTGAGGACACAACCCGCGTCAAGGCGGAGAGACGGTTCTACAACTACTACGAACTGCATACGGATCCAGATCCGAATGCACAAGGCCCAGCAAGTTTCGATTAAAGGAAGCATGCCGGAGCTTGGGAAGGCTTCTGCATGATGGTATGGATGGACACCGGAGTAAACGGAAGCGGGGAATCTTCCACAGGCCTCGCTTTGCACGGGGATATGAGGAATGAGCAGGAGAGGGTGCCTGGGCTCGGCGACGAGAATACCTCGTCACAGTACGTCTCTTGTGGGAAAAGGCAACAACATGTATGGATTAATGTAGCAATATACTATTTCGAGTAGCTGTTGGCTGAGATTTTATTCTCTCGACGCGACCCTGATGTTCGTACTCCGGAGGCAAGGTCTGCAAGGCGGTTTGTCACGGAGCTATTCCGGTCGTCGGCCATTTCGCGGGGAGGTGGGGTCCCACATGTCAAGTGCCGAGCCGGGCCCGGGATTTCCGTGTCACCCCATGCTGACAGATCATGATACACAGTACTCATCCGGCGCCTTGCCACCGATGACCAATGGCATTGCTGCTGTCAGTCAATTAAGTGCCTTTTTCCTTCGACAAGAACTGAGTCCTTGGCATTGCGTAAAAGCAGTGGATTGACTAGTGCCAGTCGGAGCATTTTACCGCGTCCAGCCGTTTGAGCCACAGCCCATCACACAAGTGTCCCCACTCTGCAAGGAACCAGAGGCAAAAGTGAGGCTCAAACTTCAACAACATGTCTCGACATCGAGCCTAGTGGCGCCGCTCGGCCGTCCTCGGAGATGCCCTCGGCTCCGTGCCACGGTCTCGGCGCACTCCGCCGGGGCCTCCCTCGTTGTACTCGTCCTCCACTTCCCATGAGAAGGTGCCATAGATAGGAATCCGGGAAGGCAGGGGTCCTCTCGAACCCTTGTGTCTCACTGTGTGGAAAGACCCACCTGGCGGATTCCCCCCGATGTCAATCGACCACTCAACGTGCACCCATAGCATTTTTTCGATTGGATTCCACTCGCCGTTGGCAACAGCCGAAGCTCCATCCCATCCACCTGGTCCCCGTCCTTTTCTGATTACGCATCTTCCTCCCCATCACGCCTTTTCTGGAGTTGGAGTTGCCTTCTCTTTCTGCTCTTCTTCCTCTGTCAGACTTCTCTGTGATACCCATTCTCTCCAAGGTGAGCATCCGCAACTTTCAGCTTCCCCTTCGCAGCACGATCGCCTTATCGCAGTCCCGAATCGCGCCATCCCAACCTTCGAGGCTTTCCCCACGTTTCCAACACCACCAAGCATCTGATTCTGACCTGCGCGTTTCGCAACCATCCAGATGGCGACCGCTACCCGCACCTTCACCCGCGCTCTGCGCACCTTGCGCCGCCCGCCATCGCGGCCGCTCCCCGTGTCGCTTTCCGCCAGAGCGGCCGTCGCTTCTACTCTTCGGAGCCCGCCGCCAAGCAGGGGTCCTCGACCCTGCTCTGGCTCACCGGTGCCGCGGCCGTTGGTGGCGGTGGTCTCTGGTACTACCTCAACAACCAGGCCCCGGCCACTCCCAAGGTCTTCACCCCCAAGTTTGAGGACTACCAGGCCGTGTACAACGAGATCGCGAACCGTCTCGAGGAGAACTCCGACTACGACGATGGCAGCTACGGCCCCGTGCTTCTGCGCCTCGCCTGGCATGCCAGCGGTACCTATGATAAGGAGACCGGTACCGGCGGCAGCAACGGCGCCACCATGCGCTTCGCTCCCGAGAGCGACCACGGCGCCAACGCCGGTCTGAAGGCCGCTCGTGACTTCCTCGAGCCTGTGAAGGGTAAGTGTGTTTGTTGAGCTGCAAAAGGGGGAGGAGTGATGACTGACAGCCTTAACAGAGAAGTTCCCCTGGATCACCTACTCCGACCTCTGGATCCTCGCCGGCGTCTGCGCCATCCAGGAGATGCTCGGCCCCCAGATCCCCTACCGCCCCGGCCGCCAGGACAAGGACGTCGCTGCCTGCACCCCTGATGGCCGCCTTCCTGATGCCGCTCAAGCCCAAGACCACCTCCGTAACATTTTCTACCGCATGGGCTTCAACGACCAGGAGATCGTCGCCCTGGCGGGTGCCCACGCCCTCGGCCGCTGCCACACTGATCGCTCCGGCTACTCGGGCCCCTGGACCTTCTCCCCCACCGTCCTGACCAACGACTACTACAAGCTCCTCCTCGACGAGAAGTGGCAGTGGAAGAAGTGGAACGGTCCCAAGCAGGTGCGTTCATTTCCCCTACCCCCCCAGAACAACAACAACAACAACAAAAAACCAAACCCCCGCCTCTTGAGGATCTCTTGAAGACGGCCGCTAACGAACAACAACAGTACGAGGACAAGAAGACCAAGTCCCTCATGATGCTTCCCGCCGACATGGCGCTCGTCCAGGACAAGAAGTTCAAGCAGTGGGTTGAGAAGTACGCTGCCGATAACGACCTCTTCTTCAAGGACTTCTCCGCCGTCATTGTCAAGCTGTTCGAGCTCGGCGTGCCCTTCAAGCAGGACACCGAGCGGGGGTGTTCAAGCCCGTCAACGCTTAAGTTGATCGACGAGAAAAAAGGGGTATATGGCTACTTCAGGAAGGGTGTTGATACCACAAGTTTAGCATCATGACGATGTGACGACCCGAGTGGGAGGAGGAGGATAATCGATATCTGCTGGGAGAGGGGTTGAGGCCTCTCGAACAGTGACGCGTCCCTCGTCGGACAAGAATCTGCAAGCCTCGGAGCGGGCCAGCGCGGTGCATTTCTGCCGCTGTATTACATGCTTTTTCAGCGTTTTCTTGTTGTCTCTGCTAGATTAGCTTGTAAAACAGTGTGCGTGAATAGAGGTTTCACTTGGAAGACAAGAAGCGATCTCCAACCGAGGAACAGGGTGAGGGAGAGCCATAGAATGCTGCTGAGGGTGGGAAACTGTGTTTTAAGAGCTTGAAAAGGCGGGGAAGTGCCATATGGCGGTTGCCGTGACACCCTGGCGAGCCTGGGCACCCGATCTGGGTGTGTTAGGGTGTCACCAACCTTCATCCTCAACCAGGTTCTTGCTGTAAGTCGGCAAGCTTTCCCGCATTTTGCCTTTTCTGGAGACGGGAGCACTGGAGCTCGACAATCAGTACACCCGGAGGAGCAGAAAAAAGATTTGAACTTTCATGAATACAAGTACAGCGGGCGCTTTGCATACGATTCGATCTACACAAAGAAACCATTTAGCATGCCATCATCAGCATTCCATGTCCAGGGGAAACAAGGAGAAGGCGGGTGTTGGTGTTACACATTAGGTAAGGGTTAGGGTTGTATATGTCGTGGTTCCCAGCATCGAATTTCTAACTTCAGTTTCGGCATTCCAACTTCATTCACCACTATCCCCACGCTTTATCAACACAATGGCTGCCGCACGAGCACCGGTGCTGCGGCATCTCCTGAGTTGCCAGACACGCGCCCTTCGCGCCTCGAACCAGCGGCGCTGGGCGCAGGTGCACGACGTGCGCTTTCTCGCGACGACCCAGGCGCCGCGCAACATCCTCGAGAAGTACCGCGACAAGCTTGACCGCAAGGCCCGCGAGGAGGGCCACGCCGACATCGACTCGCTCAAGGCCGCCTACGCCGACAAGATCCAGAAGCTGCGCAAGGAGGCCGACGTGGTCGGGGCTCCGCCGGCGCCTGCCCCAGGACAGCATCAACCACCCCCATCATCACCATCACCTACTACGACTTCCACCCCAAAACCTCAAACCATACCCAGACGCTCCCCAGGCTCCACTGGCATCACCCCGCTCTCCGCGATCCTCGACCTCCCCAAGGCCCAGGCCCTCCCGGTCAAGGAGCTCTCCGCCATCTGGCGCTTCCACCACTCGTCCAAGCCCAATTCACTCTGCGCCATCATCCCCGCCGGCACGTTCGCGGCGATGGAGTCCCTCGCGCGCGCAAACCCGCAGTTCGTCCTGCCCGTGCCGCACCCGGAGCAGGGCGCCGAGATGCACTTCCTGCAGTGGACCTGGGACGCGGCGACGCAGAGCGCGACGGTGCTGTTCACGCAGCTGGCCGAGTACAAGGCGAGGGGGGAGTTTGCGGCGCCGCATACGACAGTGACGCACTACAAGGATCTGGCCGGGGAGAAGGGGGTGGTGTTGATGCAGGGAATGGTGGTGGAGGATAGGGGGGTCAAGGTGGATGATGCGAGATGGTTGGTGATGTGTTTGCAGAGGTTTTATGGGGGTTGGGATGGGCAGGGTGGGGATGTGGCGAGGAGCGGGCGGAGGAGAGGAGGAGGCTGCTGGAGTGGTTTGGGAAGGGGGATGGCAGGTTTAGTGTGGAGAGGTTGATGGAGGAGGCGAGAGGATGGGATAGGGTACCAAATGGTGGGTTAGAACAGAACGGGGATCTAGCCAGTACCCGGTAGGCTTGGGATGGCTGAGAAAGTGGTGTACGATACCAAAGGGAGGTGTAAGTTGGAGGGGCATATCTGGCGCTAGACAGGTGTACATTACGGCTTAGAGCTTAGACGAGATTATACGGCATCGCTCTGGATAACACATACACATCACCGCAGCGGCGGGCGTTACAGCTTTGCCCCTGCCGCCCGCTCCTCCTTCTTCGCCTGCTCTCGCATCACCCTCCTGAGCACCTTGCCGCTCGGGGACTTGGGCACCTGGTCCACGAACCTGATGCCTCCACGCAGCTTCTTGTGTGGCGCCACCTGCGAGGCCACCCAGTCTGCTAGCTCCTGTGCCTTGGCCTCGCGGCTTTGACACCCTCACGGAGGACCACATACGCGCGCGGTACTTCTGTGGCGTTTGCACGATCCTCAACGCCAATGACGCAGGCGTCTGCAACTTCTTTATGCCCAATCAGGACTCCCTCGAGCTCGGCGGGCGGGACGGGGTAGCCATCTACCCACAGGTGAGTAGTCAACGCCGGTCAGGAGGGATTTGAAATGGGGACTTACTGTACTTGATCAGCTCTTTCAGACGATCCACGCAGTAGAAGTTGCCGTGCTTGTCGCGCCGGAAGACGTCGCCCGTCTTGAAGAAGCCGTCGGGCGAGAAGGCTTCCTTAGTCCGCTCGGGGTTGTTGAAGTAGCCGGGGAAGACATTGGGGCCTTTGAGCCAGAGCTCGCCAGACTACCGCTCAGATGTCAATCTATCATTGTCCAAAAAAAAGAAGAAGAAAAAAAGAAGAAGAAGGAAAAGAAAAGAAAAGAAAAAAGAAAAGGGACATAAAACTTGCCTCCCCTTCCGCCACCTCACTTCCGTCCTCCCCCACAATCTTCGCCTCCATATTTGGCATTAACTTGCCCACCGAACCCATAAACTTCCCCCACTCATCCACCACCTGGCAACACACTACCGCGCTCGTCTCGCTCAGCCCAAACCCCTGCTTCACCGGCACCTTCAACCTCGCCCATACCGCCTCGGTCAGCTCCCTCGTCAGCGGCGCCGCGCCCGAATGCAGCACCTTCAACGACAACTCAGATCAAATTCCTCCACCGCCGGGTGCTTGCTAAACGCCAGCACGACCGGCGGCGGCACGTACGCAAACGTCACGCGGTACCTCTCGATCACCCGCAGCGCCTTCGCCATGTCAAACCGCTCCAGCACCACCAATTGCCCCCCTCGTAGATCGACATCAGCACGCCGCAGGTCAGGCCATAGATGTGGAAGAAGGGCAGCACGCCGAGTTGCTTGTCGCCCTTGCCGTCGGCGCCGCCGCGGCTGCGCCATTGGCTACCCCTCGACGTAGCTTGCCTGCAGGACGTTGGAGACCATGTTGTGGTGGGTGAGGCAGACGCCCTTGGGGAGGCCTGTGGTACGGAGCTGTAGACCAGGAAGGCGAGGTCGGATTTGGGCGATGGAGGGTCGTTTGGCGTGGTGGTGATGGGCTGTTGGGGGGTTGTCAAGGAGGGAGGTAAAGTGCGTGATGCGGTTGGAGGGGTCGCGGCCCTGGCCGACGAGGATGTTGCGGTCGAGGGCAGACCGCTTTTTCGGCAGCCGAGGGCGGTGGGGAGCTGGGCGGGCTGGGTGACGAGGGCTTTGGCGCCGGAGTTACGGAGTTGGAAGCTGAGTTCGTCGACGGTATAGAGGGGGTTGGCGGGCGAGCGATTCCGCCTGCCCAGAGGGCGCCGAGAGTGAGGATGGGTGTCTGGTAGAGTGGGGAATGGTGTAAGTGAGCTGGGGGAGTAAATGGGGAGGAGTGTTACTGACATCAATGGAGTTCGGAGTGTAGAAGGCCAGAAACATCCCTTTCTGCCATCCCCATCGCGCCTTCAGGCCCTTTCCAAACTCAATGGACGCATTGCGCACATCAGTCCAGGTGTAGGACCGTCCTGTCTCGCCGCATGTCAAGATCTCCTTGGATTCAGGAAGTCTCTCCGTCTGTCGCCAAGAAGAAGCGTCCAGAGATCGAGATCATCGGGGATAATGAGCGGCGGGAAGGTTGATATGTAAGGCATTGCAGCTGGGGAACTGAGTTGCGGCGGTTGGACGGAGAGGTTTGGTTGCAAGTGAGTGAGATGGTGATAAGTCAAAGAGACACACATTTGAGACTGTGTGTAAGTGGAAAGTTTGCCGGTATCGGGCAATTGCATCTCCGCTCTCCGACCTTGCAAACCCATTGGAGCCATCTTTGTTCTTGTTCCATCGATTTGGTAATCGGTTCTCCAGCCGCGCTTCTGAGGCTCGGCCGGTGATGGCTGGCATCGGCTCTCGTAGCTGAACCTCGCCGCCGACATGGTCGGTCATTGGCATCGGCCCCACTCCCCGTGCACAGCCCACCCGGGGCCGAAGGCGGGGGTCGGGAGCATCGTGAGCACAGGGGCAGGGTTGTTAAAGGCTCGCCAAGGTTAGGCGCCTGCACACGGCTGGGGTATAAACAACGGGGTGTTTGAACACCCCAACAAGTCAACATCCTACTCCACATCATTGCAATTCGAACCTGAGGAAGTAACAGGAGATACAGTTTCAGTCGCGTTCTCGAATGGATATGGGCAGCCCCATTTTGCTGTGGCCCACAATCCTCGCGTCGGGTCGGCGACTGACTGACGATCAAGAGAATTGAAGGAGAATATAGTTCGGGCCTCTTGAGCCGCTGCATTCGCTTGGTGTCGAAGGGCTCGTTGTAAAGCGTGCCAGGCGGTGATGGAGGCGGCCGTCGGCTCTCTGGAAGGAGGCGGCGGCAGAGGCGACGCGTCCAGATCGAAGAACTGGCCTAGGACAAAAGCACACCTCAGAGCTTGTCGTCCAGTACACGCTTCCCCATACCGACCAGAGTCCGGAACAAGTGAGTCCAGCAACACGCCGCGAACTGTAAAGACGAAGGCGCCCGCTGGTGGTGGTGGTGGTGGTTTTTGATGCTATCGTTGTTGAAGACAAATATATCACAGATCCCAAAACAGAGAACATACTCCGCTGAGGGAACCTCAGAGAACCAGGACCTATATAGGCACGTACCAACAACAAGGATAAGAAGAGATGGCCCTAGGCTTTCTGTAGGAGTAGCACATTGTCTTTGCAACAGTTGTTGTTGTTTGTTTTTGGTTTCTGAAGGAAGGAGGAAGGGGAGGCGGAGCGGAGACTGTGGACGAGGATGATCACCTCATCAAGTTGTCTGCGCTTGCTTTAATTGACTTCTATCAGGGCAATGTCGACTCTAGTTGATGGGACAAGTTACTCATTTTGTATACCACGCGGCTTCTCTCCGTAGGTCTTAAGCGGAAGTGGTCACGGAGCGGGTCCGAAGTGGTTGGAAAAAGGTAATTGTGATGTCCGTCTACTTACCAGGTATTGTTGGCTGCTGCGACTCCCGGATTTTGGCCTCCAGTTTCCCCTTTTTGGCAATGCTTGCAGCTCTGCAGCACGTTCTCAATGCGTACAGCGAATTTCAAGTAGTATATACATACATACACCCACCCTAAACGCACATGTCGGGGGTCATTTGGGCCGCTTGAAATGGTGCGGCTTAGGATGCCTCAAAGGATAGTCCAAATAACGACCTACCCTTGTGGAATTCTGCACTTTAGGTTGTCGTTGACGAAAGTCAGTCATAAACTTAACTTCTAACTATCTCAAACCAATCAAGAACCGCACAGCACCTCAAGTGCAGCAAGAGAACGTCCTCTCACTAGTACTCAAATATATGATCCCCAACAAATTTCTTCAAACCTCCTTAAACCCCTTGCTATACTCGACTCTATAGAGCGTTACATGCCTTAACTCTCAGCGTTTTTTTTCTTTTTCCCATTTTCTTTTCATTTCTCTTTTGCCCTTTCTCTTTTTTTCTCTCTTCGATTTTTTCTTTTCCTCTTCTCTTTTTTTTTTTTTCTTTTCCCTTTTTGTATTTTTTCCTTTCCCTTTTTTAAACCCAACTCAGGAAGGCTGTTTATTGATAGGTGGACTTGGATTGGCGTGGAGTTGTTCGAATCAAAGGGGTTGAGACGAGACGAGTGAGTTGAGACGAACCTTCAGGGGCAAGAGCAGGGGTTTGAAGCACATCGCCTGGCAGCCGTACCTGCTGCGACACGTTCCAAACGGAGCTTGGGGGTAGTATCCTTGTTTGAAGTGCACAAATCTGGCGGTTGGCCTCTTCCACCTCCTTTGTTTTGATCCTCCATAGATCGCCAGATCTCCATTGGATCTGCTGAGCTATAGCATGGATGCTCCGGAAACACCCCTATTGTCTAGGCCAAGCGCTAACAACCCTGGATACCTCGGTTGAGCAGACGACGGAACAGATGAGGCCAAGCCAGAACCATGTTGTTCCACCAACAATGCAACTCCGTGGGTGTCGCCACGGTGTCGTTGTCGAGCAGAGGTTGGATCCTGCTGCAGAGTCCAGAAATATTTATAATATCTTGGTCCCAGTTCAAGACGTTTGCATATTTTGCTCATCACATCCGCGCTATATCGGTTCTTCGTTTTCCAGTCTTACTTATTCTCTCTTTGACCAACAGCAGTGCTGTTTTAACTTCGTGTTCTATCTTTACTACTTTTAGACGTTTGCTTCACCTTTTGTCGGACTATTACCATGTATTTCAAGGCCGCAGTCCTCTTCTCCCTTCTTGCCTCTTCTCTTGCCATTCCGACACCAATGCCAACCGAAATGTCAAACGCGGTGTCCTCACTGTCCAGGACTACTCCCAGTTCCAGATCTCTAATGGCGTGGCCGGCAATGCCCTGGCCGAGGTGAACACCAAGTTCCCCGTAAGCATTTGGGCTCCCCACCTTTTTACCTTCTCACTGACGCTCTGTAGATTGACCAATCCAATCTCGCCGCCGTCGACGCCGAGACCTCGCCATCCTCAAGGCCGCTCGCAATGAACGGCCGAGGCAGCCGAGACGCAGGCGGGCGGGTTCAACGAAGCCATCAAGGCCGCGGGCGGCAAGGACACGGCGACCGGCAAGGCGCTGCAGAATGGCAAGATTAAGAACAAGGTGCTCAAGCTGCAACTGGAGGTGCTGGCTTTGCAGATCGAGGCCGCCCAGGGCAAGAACACGACCGCACAGCTGGCCAAGGAACAGACCAAGCTGCAGAAGAATGTTCAGTTGGACAAGGCGGCGGCTGGGCAGGCAAGCTCGAGCGTGAACTTTCAGGGGAGCAGTCAGCCGTAAGGGAGAGAGTGGGTGGCCAGCCAGTTGGGGAAAGAGAGATGAGAATTTGGCGGCCATAATGGTTGAGGGTGTCGACTGCGTTGAATCCGGTGATGGATGGCAAAGGGCTCAGATGGGGAAATGTGATATAATGGCTCATGGAAGGAAGTCAAGAGAAGATCGCCTTGCAACTGCCTCTTCTATCACTCATCATTCCTACCTCGAATAGGATTCCCCCTTTGCGTTACTCCCTATTTTGCATCCCATACCATCTACACGACCTGAAGATTATCAGTGTACCTCAGACCGTGTCAATCCTGAGCTGCTTTTCCGCTACATTACTCAACTCTATTCCCCATTCAGTCGTCACCTAGTTCCGCATTTCCCACCCAAGTCATCTACAACGCTAGTCTCGGCATTTCTTCTCTTCCTCCATTCGCCCACACTGACAAATATTGGGTCATCATCGTTTGACTCAGCGTCCCACATCCTTGGAGGTGCTTCAGCAGTTCGAGCAAAACGGCTCAGATTCTTGGGGTCCCACGGAGGTCCAGCGGCCTTTGACTGAAAGATACAGGCTCTGAGGGACTCAACACCTAGATATAGCACTCCGAACTACGAGTTGGAATGCCTACGGAGATCTGACGGATCAGTTCTCGGGTTCCAGGCAATCCATGTAGAGCACTTTGCCGAAGGGGACAACAAGACAAGGCGAAGGCGAGCAGCAAGGTGTCGGGAACGGGGAGCACCATGTAGCGGTATAAGTGGGCAACAACCAATACCTGTAGAATAGAGCGAAGTAGATCCCAGCGCACTGCAAAACATCGACGTGTCCCAAACTCCACCACCTACTCACCCACCTCGCGATCGTCCCTCCAGTGAATGTACGAAACAACCCGCCACTTCCAAGTAGCGTGCCGGATCTTCTTGCCCCAGAAGTACAGCGGGATCCAGCACAGGAGCACCGCCGCCGAGATGGCCGCCATGGTGCCGTACGCGCGGACGTACCCAGCCTCTGCCCCCACATATTGGTGTAGAAGGACAGCAGGAACCCGAACAGCGACTTGAAGCCCATCACGGCGAGCGTCACCTCGCCGGCCACGGGGCGGTAGGCATCGATGACGTACACGAGGCAGACATTGGTGCCTTGGACGATGGCGAAGTTTACTGGAAGTATTAGTGGGGGTTAGACACTGGTTCAAGGGTAGTGACGGGGGGAAGGGGGATGAGGGGACTTAGTACACAGCCCGATTCCCAGCACCGGGACCATCCTGTATCGCTCAGTCAGCAAGCCATCCTTTTCCCACCGCATATACCCATAAAGCAATTCCAACCACCACGAAAAGAAAACAAATAACCAAAATAAGAGTAAAGACAAACTGGACCTACCAATGCAACCCCCTCCCCACCCCCACGCCGAAAATCCCCAACCCAACCGGCGCCGCCACACACGCAACCGCCATCGCAGGAAGCCTCATCTCCGGCTCGCGGACCCCTCCGTTCCGCCTCGTTCCCCAGTCCGCAATCTTGTCACCCAGCCACCCGCCCGCGGGGATCCCCAGCAACGATCCGACAATGGCAGCCGCAAAGCACAAGCCGACCTGCCAGGAGCGGAAGTCGTATGCCGCTTGGAACGCGACGTCGGCGTTGGAGGTGAGCGCGACGAGGAAGCCTATGGTTGAGGCGAATACTAGGGAGGAGTAGAAGATTGGAGGCAGGAGGATTAGACCCAAAGGGCGGCCGAGGAGCAGGGGGAGGGGTTCCGTGGTGAGTTGGGAGGCCGGGAGGAACTTTAGAGATTGAAGGTAGGTGCGTTTGCGGGGGATTGGGAGGGGAGTGGAGGATTCGATGTCGGTGGTGATGGTTGCGGCGGTGGACTTTTCAGGGGCCTTGTCTGGGTGGGAGGTTGGGTCGGGTGTGGTCGTTGTCGGCTGTTCAGGAGAGGAGGATGCTTGGCGGACAAGGGTGGAAGACTCGGGGCGGAAGCGGATGTAAGCTGTTTCGGGAAAGGCGAAGATGGCGATGAGTAGGACAAGACCTATGAGGGCAGAGGCCACTTGGAAGATGACGCGCCAGTGGTGATTCATGGTGATGAGACTGAGAGAGGTTAGCCCCTTAAAAGGACTTGGCGTTGAGGGGTAAGCCGACCCAGAGATAATCAGCCCGATTGCCACGCCGACAGCGAGGAAGGATGTGTAGAAAGCCATGACGGCGCCGCGCTCGTGGAGGAAGAAGATGTCGGCGATGGTGATCGGAGCTGAGCGAGGAGACATTCAGTGATGAACCTTGATAGAAGAGGGTAGATGACTTACCGACAGTCTCAGCAGCGCCTGCTCCCAAGCCCATCAGGATACGACCAGCCAAAAAAGCACCGTACGAGTGCTCAAAACTGAGCCAGACCGCCGTGGCCTCCTACCGTCAACCCCAGGCCTCCACGCATGAGTACTAGTATGTTTTACTCACGAAGTAGATCGCGTAGCTAATCACGTACGTCGGCCGTCGACCGTACTTGTTGACAACGGGAACCCAAATAAGTTCCCGATGCCTTGCATCAACGCAGTCGTGGTAAAAAAGTAGGCGACCTTGCTCACGGAAGCGGTGAAGAGCTGTGAGTCCTGTCCGGGCTGGGCGTAGGGGAAGAAGTCCATGGCCATGTTGACGATGGCGATGGATGGACCGGCGGCGAGGAAGTTGCACATCATCATGGCAATACAGATAACTGCCTAAGATTTCAGTGTGTTTCTTTCCGGTTCCCTGGGGTACGTCAACTGACCTGCTGCCATGTAGTATTTGTACCATTGCGGCCTGGCAGTTGTCAGTCAAGCCCAACTCGGGCTTCGACGCTGCAGGACATACCAATTTAGGGGATCATTTGGGTCCTCCGAAGGGGCAGGGATCAAGATGATCTCGTTTGTCTCCTGATGTCGAAGCCTGACATTCCCCAGAGTCCTCATGCGGCCCTTCTCGACGTGCTCAACCTTGTGGCCCACGTCCAACGGTGCCGCAATGCCATCTTTGGCCATCGTGAAGGGGCATTGGGGAAAGAAGCTGGCGAGCCTGGATATCAAGAGATGGGAGCGGCGTTACCAGGGTTTATATTGTCCTGTTGGCTGAACCAGGATCAGCCACTGCAACGTGCCAGCAGGGATACATGCAGCCGACAGCATTCATCACAGTAGGGTCCGATCGCTGTGCAGCATGAAGAGCATGGGCTCCAGGATTGAGCCTAGCCGACACCATTGCTCAATGGCATTACCAGGCCTCGTCATGAGCGCGACTTACAGCGTCTGTAACAGACCCTGGCTGCGGCTGACGTTGCAGTGGGGTGTTAGTCGCGAGCTTGTTTTGAGGAGACCTTCACGACGCGCCAAAAGATTTCGGATCACCAGAGGGCGTTGGAAAACATGACTCCAAAAATGAGAAGAGGCTTCCGGGTGCAGCTCAGGTTCATAGAGCACCCCCCAGCCTGACGGGAAGCCTGAGTGAACTTCAAGTTTTCTTGCACTGCAAATGAAGTTGTGCATCTTTCCAGCACTTGGCTCACGACTTGCCGCAGGTTGGCCGAGAGGTGGTTTCTCTTGGGTTCTGTCGATAAGGGGGTAGGCGTGGCCAGCACTCTTCTCTTCCATTTCGTTTCGCATGCCACCCGCTCATGTGATACGCGATCTTGGAGTGTTTGGGACTGAGGATTGGCCCCAATTCGGTTGCCCTCTTGACGAAACACGTTCTGGGTGCTGATGCTGTTGATGGTGCCGACGTTTCTTAAGAGATCTGTCCTCCGCTGGTATGGAGAGAGAGTGTCGGCACGCGCGACTATCTCTCGGGAGCGGGCCGTCGGTAATTTTCATAGGTGCTGTATTTCGCGAGCACCATCAGGAATAATTAGGGCGACGCAGAACGGGGAACGGCGAGAGACGTTGCGCAGAGGGGAGTGGGTGCTCAAGGGGAGACGAACCCGATATCCAGCCGTCCTCCCACAACTGGGAGCTGGCCAGTGAAGATGTCCTGCCTGAGAGTCGACATCAACTCGCAGCTTTTTGATAAACAACCCGGCAACGCATCCGGCGGAGACGAGATGAAACAGGCGATGGAGAGGCAGGACCCGGAGGCGGAAACGTTGACGCAAGCGGGGCGGTCCGCGCGTCTTTCGACCATTTCGCGCTCGGTTCCAATTTGGATGACTGGAGCGGCAACGACCAAGTATCAAAGCGGCCGGAGATTGCCGAGAGCTCCCCTGCAATTTTCCCGCTTTGCGGCTGCTTCTGGCGTCCTCGAGGCTGGCTGTTGACCAAGCCTATCGCCTGCTGCTGGGACCGTCCGAGCAATCATGGGGCTTGACGCAGCAAGAGGAAACGAGCTGCTGGGGGGAGATCTTGCAGTCAGTGGAGCCAGTCCCATCCATCAGGGGTTGTGGGCGCGCCAAGCCGGGGGATTGCGCAAGCCTTGCAGGGGTCCAGGTCGCTGATGGTGACGCCAAACCAAGCGGAGGAGTACTTTCCCATCTCGGGGCAACTGACCAACAACTGCCTTTGGCATTCAAATTTTCGTTTATGATCACGCAGCCTGAGCCTTTGGTCGGCCAACAGACGCGGATGAGATTGTTGATGAACAAACCAGGCGCATTAGCGTGCTGTGTCACGGATCCTGACGTGCGCCAGAGCAGCCATCAGCAACTGCCCGACTGACACATTGAGCGCATCCTCAGTTCGTGCCGGAGACGAGCCTCCGGGGTCTCGGCGACTGGGCGCTCTGAGAACCAGCCATGGCCAGTCCCATCGGATATCTCATTCATCACCACGATGCATCACCGCCGCCGGCAGCCCAACCCCCAGCCTTCAGTCTTCCTCCGAACCTCGCCGCCCCGATCCAGCCACCATCGGGGTCCCGGACTCCGCTTGTCGGCACCCCCGCCGTGCCGGCACCCTCCCACGGCCCGACCTCGGCACCACCACCGTCTTTGTCCCGGCCCGGTCCAGAGGAACCCGCAATCTCGGATCGTTCAGGAGCCCATTCCAAGACGCAATCGCTGTACCAATGTGCTGATTGTCTCCGTACGTCGCCCTGTCAAGGTTGACCGCTGCTTGGCCGCTGACTGCGTCCCCAGGCCGCTATTCTCGCCCTGAGCATCTCCAGAGACACATCGCCGCCCATACTCTTGGAAAGCGCTTCACCTGTGATGTATGCCTGTCCCAAACCAGAGAGTTGACGAGCGTGTCAGGGCTGATTCGGTTCGTAGATCTGCTCCAAAGGCTTTGCCCGAGCTGATCTCTTGAAGCGCCACCGCGCCAATCACCTCGACGAAAACGGCACCAAGCGGAGACGCTTTAACTCTGTTCCCTCTGCGAGCCGAGTGGGACAAGCATGTCAAGGCTGTGCGAAGGCCAGGGTGAAATGCGAGGAGGTCAAACCGTAGGCCTTTGCCACTCAGTCGGAAAGGATCGTTGCTGACTATGTCAGATGCACACGCTGCAAGACCCGCGGGCTGGCCTGCGAGGTCGCCTCGTCAGAGGACGCGGCCATGTACCTTGTTCATCTGTCGGGTAACACCATGGGGCATCGACATGACTCTACCCCTGATCCGCCTGCCCTTTCCCATCAGCCACAGGCCAGCCGCATCACCAACTCTCTCGAGGCCCAACCTCGTCCCCATTCACGCATTCTGTAAGCCCCGAGGAAAGCAAGGAGGGCATCACCACGCCACGCCATCCCCGATACAGCGAGGACTCTCAGCTACCAACCCCGGAAACGTCGAACCAAAGCAACCCCGATACCTTCCAATCATATCCAAGTCACGATGGCGATCACGCGAGCGAGGAGCACGCGAGACCACCATTCAGCGATTTCCTGCGCGACGTCTTGTACGACCAATCGATGAATAACCCTCCCAAGCTAGCAGAAACACCAGGGATGGCCGTCCTGGACTTCTATGACGATGCCAATTTGGATTTCAAAGAGTTCGACTTTGCGCTTCTCGACCACTGGAACTTCGACCCAACAAGGAGCGTGGCAGACCAAACGTCCGAGTCGGGGGACCCAGTGATCACAGCAGCGATGCCTTTGTCTTTAGTCAAGATTTGGACCGAATCCCCATGGAGGTGGCAACCTCAGCAAGCAGACAACTGCTACACGGAACAGTCCAACTTGCCTCTACCCTCTCACAGCGATGCTCAAGGCACTCAAATCCAAGATAGTCGGGTTGCAGTCGATCGAGTTTCCAAGGACGTGCTCCATGGATCCTGCCGGGACAGGATTATGGGCACTGTCCTTAGCACATGCCGCGACAGCAGCATGTCAGCTCGAGTGGCGTCTTCCTTTCCGTCAGCCGAGGCTATGGACTCGTGGATCAACATTTTTCTCGCTGCTCATCTTTGCCAAGTTTCATCATGGCTACATTATGGCTCACTGTCGCTCAACAAGCACTGCACCGAGTGGCTTGCTACTGCCGCTGCCGCCGGCGCCGTCCTGACCCCGGTCCCTGCCTTTCGCCGGTTTGGTTTTGCATTGCAAGAGGCGATTCGTACGTATCCTTCCGTCTACACCTCTTCCGCTTTGGCTAACTCGTGTGGCAAGGCGTCTCTATTCCTGAGAAGGTGAGAGCAACCTCATCAAGTGATGAGAACTGTGACTGACATTGAACAGTTTGAGGAGAACAACAGAACCATTGCCGATCTGGGCAAAGTCCAAGCCCTGGTGCTCATACAGGACATCGGGCTCTGGAGTGGCAACCGACGGAAAATGGAGATTGCTGAATGCCGTAAGCTCAACCGCAGCCCTTCACACCTTGTTCCGCTAACATGATTTGCAGATTTGCTGATACCGATAACGGTAAGCTGTTGCTTGTGATCTGCTCTTGGGACCTGTGCTGATGATTGTACGTAGATGATGCGCTATCGAGGAAAGTTCGGGAGGTCGGCTTATCCGGATATTGTCATCTACCCGTCAGACGAGGGCAAGGTTCTGGAAGAGAAATGGAAGACGTGGTATCAACATGAGTCTTGGAAGAGGTAGGTCACCTGGCCCCTGACAGCTCACCTTTGCTGACCCTTCATTAGACTCGTCTTCCACTCATTTCTGAGAGATGCTCAAGTCTCCATGACGCAGTTTAACAACCCACTCATGTCATACGCAGAACTTAGCCTACCCCTGCCCTGCTCCAAAAAGCTCTGGTTTGCCAGAAGCGCTGGCGAGTTCAAGAACGGTTACCTCAAATCCGCCGGCGGCGGCGGCGGCGGCGGCAGACGGCCCCCTTCGCTGTGCGACCCTCCGTGACATCAACGCTCTGTCGGTAAATCACCATCATCTAGACATCCAATTCGCCATCTCAATCTATCTCCACGGCTTCTGGTCCCTCATCTGGGAATACCGCCAACAGGCCTCCATCCACTCCTCCCCGTTCGCCACCACATCCGCCCATCAAACAATGACTCTCCTCCTCGACTCCCGCCGCGCCGACCTCATTAACCAACTCAAGACCTTCGAACTACTAACCCGCGGCTGGCACGAGATGCTCTCTGCCCAAGAGTCGATGCTGCTCAGCCTCTTGCTTCTCAACCTCTACGTCCCGCTTCTCGACCTCCAACTCTTCATCGGAAAAGAAGGCGAAGACCAAGCCCGCCGCGTCTACCCCTCGCTCCAGCGATGGGTAAACAGTGCAGACGCCCGCCAAGCACTCTGGCATGCCGGGCAGGTTCTACGGCAAGGGAAGCTCTTTCCGAGAGGGCATCTGAAGGATTTCTGGGCGGTCGGGGTACACCATGCGGCATTGTGCATGTGGGCGTATGGGGGTTACCAGAGCCTCGATGGATAAGGCCAGGGGCCAGGGTTATCATCATCATCAGCAGCAGCAGCAACAACATCGGCAAGGTGGGGTTGTGTACCTGGATGGTGAGGAATCGCCTGCCGTTCAGGGTTGGTTGGATTATGCCCAGGGGAGGCCGGCTATTCAGCATTTGGATGGTACTGGTGGTACAGGGCAGGGTGATCAAAGGGGCGAGAGGATGGGGGAGTGTTTGTTGGAGGATCCGCGCGCGTGCGTGAAGGTTGCGCAGGAGATACTGAAGGCGAATTTTGTGGGCATTTGGAGAGCTTGCCGCCGCTGAGTGAGAATATCATTGTGGTGTTAAAGCAGTTGGAGAAGTCGGCGTGGGCGGTGGGAGTGGGAGATGTATCCCAAGAGTAGGATGAGAGGAGTGACTTTTGGGGTGGCTTGGATGCCATGTTCGGCGTTGAGGACACTGCATTACTTGGATGTTCTATACCATTAAACAAGTTATTCTCGGTACCTCCTAATGCTCACTGTTTTACCTTGTGTGCGTCGGTGCCTGAAAATTCCTTTGGTCTTGGCTGTCCTCTTTAGAGTCACCTGGACCTGGCCACAAGGACCCTTCACGTCCACGCAGAGCACTTCTCCAGATGTGCCGGGCAGTAGACACTACGTTTACCTAACGAGTGCAGAGTGAAACATCCACCTACTTTCCTGTTTTAATAACTCTGGATGAAGCAAGATGCCTCAGGTCAGGTGCCGTCTTGAACCAGATGGCTGTAGCCCTGTTCCGATGGCTTTGGTCCAGGCGTTTCCGGTTGCACTTTTTGTCCGCGACGTAATAGCGGATGAAACAGTGTGTTCTCCTCAAGCTCCATTCCACAGGGTAGAGGGCCGCTTTGGGACTGTCGGAGGAAATCTTATACCACCTGGTTAGGGGGAATCGGGAACCTCGGAGAACGAGGCGATGGAAATAGGACATCTTCTCCCACTGGGCAGCCATCCGGAGACTCACAATGACGTGAATCGTTTTTGGTGCTGACACTTGCTGAGAATTCAGCTGGTTTTGTTCCAGTTGGCTGTCGACGCCGCACTCCAGGCCTCCTTGGCGTTCAAGAGACCAACCGAGCAATTTGCTCTCACAGAGCTCGGCTTGCTCTCACCTGCAAACATGACTCAAGTGCACGTCGGACACCATGTCAAGGGCTGGCCCGTGTCGGAGAAGTACTTGCTAATTCTCGGAGAGTATCTAGGGTATGAGGATAGCCCCGGGCAGGTCTAGAACTGGGGAAGCCAAAAAAAGGAAAAAAAAAAAAAAAAGGGACAGAAAGTGACTGAGAGGACATTGTCGGCAACCAGAGGCGGCCAGTCCTCATGTAGAGTCGATAGTCCAGGCTCTGTGGTTTGCCCACGCCGTAGTTACCTTCCAGATACTCCATGGCTTTAGATGCACATAGACGCGCCGGCCAGCGCGGCCTGACGCAAGCTAGCCAAGATCAGGTCGGGCAGGGCACAGTTGATGCATTCTCGCTCGAAAGCCCGATACCTCTCAACATCCCCCTGGCTCTGCATTCCGCTGTAAGTGAGAGGCGGTGGCGGTTGAAGTAAAACTAGATGCTTCCTGTCTGAACGACATCTGGGCCAGGGAAGAAGACGGGATAGGATTTTGACGACCAACGGCTCCCTTTGCCCACGGAGTCGCGCCTTGAAGACGAGGCCGTCCTCTCCGCTACCGAGATACCTTCCCAGCCTCAGGGCGTCAACCGACCCGGGGAATTTCCTCAGTTGTGACTGTTCCAAAGCCTTTGAGGGTCCAGAGACGAAATCGAGGGCTGGACACCATCTCAGATGTGGTCTCTTAGCCAGTTCCTTTCTTAGCGAGGCACAAAATATCCCAATGGCCCCTATGTAATGAGACTATGACCACACAATATTTATTCTGATATTTGATAACCTGGGGCTCTGCTGTCGGCTGCATTTCGTTGATGTCCTGGAGAATGCAGTTACCAGCAACCAAGGGCCGTTTGTTTCCAAAATGCCGATTTCAGACGCCAAGCCGCGCTAACAGCGAACTACTCCCAACCGTTGCATTTTGAGCTTTGAAGGTGCCACCTTTGCTGCGGGAGGGAGCTTCCACATGTCTGTTCTTTTGCGGACATCACAACTGATTACTTCCTATTACCCCCGTTCCGGGGCTGAGCAAACGTCCAACCTCGAATTTCTCGCGGTGACAGCCACCGCGATGCGTCGCGTGCCGGTAGCTCGCACCTCCCAATGAACGTTCGAGACCCCTTCAACATCCGCACTGGCACCAGCTTGAACCGGCCCCCCATCGTCACCTGGAAGAGCAACAGGAACTACCAGACGCCCACCAACAACGCCTTCTCCCCACTTCATCAGATCATCCGAACCGCCGCGACCGCGACCCAGTCCGCCGCCGCCGATCTCCGCGACAAGGCCGGCGAGGTTGTCCAGTCGGCGCAGCAGGCGCTAACCGAGGCGACCACCGCCCTCGACCCGGACGCCGACGTCGAGAAAGCGCAGGCCGAGTTCGAGAAGCCGGAGACGCAGCCGGCCAGATCCGCGAAAGAGCAAAAACAGCTTCCAAAACAACCCGCCACCAAAAAAACCCCAGAACCCAAGCCTGGCAACCAAGACAACGACGACGTGGACATGTCGTTCACCGTCCCAAAAAATGTCCCCTCCTTCTCCAACCCGCAACGCCAGCTCGAAGACCGCCTGTGGGCCTCCGCATCCTCCTTCTCCCGCCAGCGCGCCACTGCCGGCGGCACCACCAACAACATCATAAGCGGGGTGCAGGACCTCCTCTCCCCCAACCGCGCCGCCCTCCCCATGTACAAGGACAAGCCGTACATGTACCCGCCGGGGCGGGGCGGGCCGGGCGCGGCATGGAAGAGACCGCTCTACCGTCGGAAGCGGACGTGTGGGTTCTTGATGTTGGTGGTGATGACGCTGTGTGGTGGACGGGTATGTTCGCGGGGCATCATGAGAAGGCGGTGGGCAAGTTGGGGGAGTGGGGGTGGTTGAGACAGGAGGAGGAGGGAACAACAGGGCGGCGGGGGAAGGTTGATTGGCTGGAGAGGAGGCAGAGGGTGGTGGAGGCGATGGAGTTGAGTTGGGATGCTTATGAGAGATATGCTTGGGGTGGGTGATCTATCCTGGGGTAATGGTGGGAGGGATTGAACGGGAGGTGCTGACGCGCGGCAGGCTTTGATGAGTTCCATCCCGAGTCGAAGACGGGGAAGCAGATGGCCCCCAAGGGGCTGGGTTGGATCATTATTGACTCGTTGGATACGCTGATGCTGATGAACATGACCAGCCGGTTAACCCACGCGAGGGATTGGTTGTCAGAAAAATTGACGTGGGACCAGGACCAGGATGTCAACACGTTCGAGACGACGATTCGGATGTTGGGCGGGTTGCTGTCAGCGCATTATCTCTCAACCGAGTACCCCGACCTGGCACCGATACCCGATGACGACCCTGGGAAGCCGGGAAAGACTTGTACCTGGAGAAGGCGAAGGACCTCGCGGACCGGCTGATGGCGGCATTCGAGTCGCCGTCTGGCATCCCTTACGCCAGTGTCAACCTCGCGCAATACAAGGGCATTGTCTCGCACGCAGACTTGGGGGCGTCCTCGACCGCCGAGACAACAACACTGCAGCTCGAGTTCAAGTACCTCGCCAAGCTGACGGGCGAGAAGCAGTTCTGGGACAAGGCCGAGAGGGTCATGAAGTTGGTGGACGACAATGGTGCCAAGGACGGCCTGGTGCCAATCTTCATCTACGCCACGACGGGCAAGTTCCAGGGCGAGAACATCCGGCTCGGCAGCCGCGGCGACTCGTACTACGAGTACCTGATCAAGCAGTACCTGCAAACGAACAAGCAGAGCTCATCTACCAGGAGATGTGGCGCGAGGCGCTACAGGGCGTCCGGAAACACCTCGTCACGTACACGGAGCCCTCCCGGTTTACCATCATTGGCGAACGGCCCAGCGGCCTCAACGGCAGGCTCTCCCCCAAAATGGACCATCTCGTCTGCTTCATGCCAGGCACTATCGCGCTCGCGGCCACTGGCGGCCTCACGGAAAAAGAAGCGCGCAAGCTCCCCACGTGGAGCGCGCAAGACGAGGCCGACATGCAGCTCGCGCGCGAGCTGATGCACACACGTGCTGGGGCATGTACAAGTGGATGGCGACGGGGCTGGCGGCCGAGATCACCTACTTCAACATCGCCAACCCTCCGCTCCCCGAGTCGGCGCCGCACCAAGCGCCCCTGGACTTTGACCCCTCCCCCGACGCCGAATGGCGCAAGGACTTTGACGTCAAGCCCATGGACAGCCACAACCTGCAGCGGCCTGAGACGGTCGAGTCGCTGTTCTACATGTGGCGCATCACGGGCGAGCAGAAGTACCGGGACTGGGGGTGGGAAATGTTCAAGAGCTTTATGAACTACACGGCGGTGGAGGAGGGGGGCGGCTTTACGAGCCTGTCGAATGCGAATAAGATACCGCCGGTGACGAGGGACAACATGGAGAGCTTCTGGTTGGCGGAGACACTGAAGTATTTCTACCTGCTGTTTTCCGAAAACGAGTTGCTGCCGCTGGATAAAGTTGTGTTGAATACCGAGGCGCATCCGTTCCCGAGGTTTGATATGGGGCCGTTGTTTGAGACGGGGTGGAAGAGGAAGAAGAGGGATAAGGAGGGCAATATTGTGGAGTGAGGATGAGAGAGAGGGTATGATGATGATGATGAGTGAGGATGGACGTACGTATATAATGTTTGGCCGTACATACACAATCTTGACAGCATCTGTACACAGCAAAAACAGAGGTCGCGTTTACGTTGTAAGATGTGTCCGGCGTTGCAGTAGAGTATGCTGACGAACTTCTCGGGCGGGTTCCCACTGGCTGATCGGGGATTCATCTGAGACATGCATTGCTGGTATGGCTGTCTTTCCATCCCTGCGGCCCGGGCCGCAAAAGCCACAACAAGAAGAGCGGCATCTCCTGTAGTATGTGTTGTGGTGTGTCTTGTTAGGTCCATACGCAGTACAAAGTACCATGACTTACGAGTAAAGTAAAAAGCACGTCCCTAATATCACTGACACACGTGGACAAAGCAAGGCCCCCATCCCGAGCGGAAGCGGCAGGGACGAGAGTTTGTGGGGGACAAGGGTCAGGGGCATATGCAGCAGCAGCCTGTTGCAGAAACCGTCCAGAGGAGGAAGGTGAAGAAAATTTGGGATGGGGCTTTCAAATTTAGCGACGTGACCCAATAGATCGACAGGGACAATGTCTCGTAATAACACGAAAGCTGGAAACTTGAAGAGCACATAGAGGAGGCTTTTGGGTAGAAGTTGTAAGACACAGGGTATGCTGCTCTTGCAGGTTAGAGTTTTTCTGGCAAGCATCCACTAGCTTCCAAAAAGCAAACACAGATGACGAAACAGCCTGTTGATCAGCAACCTGCAAGCCGCCGTTGGATCCACAACGAGATGGGGCAACAACCCCACAGGCAAAGCCCTGGTCCCTGCCAGCCCGGGCTCTCGCCGACCCCGGTCCCATCCATTCTTCACTTCGGTCCCTACGCCCGCCTGAACCGACCCACTGGCAGCCAATCCAGCAGCTCCATCCGGCTTTGCTGGTGCCAATGGGGGATGGGATCGGAGTGAGGGGACAGGAGCAGGGGCACGCTGATAAGCCGCCTCAATCTCCTCCGTCTTCCCTCAAGATGACAGTCTGGTACCCTCTAACCTGAACCCCCACCAGACGACACGACTCGTCAACCCTCCGCAAGCACCGACGATGAGACGTCCATGTGGGGACTTGCTGCCGCAACCTCCATGAATGAACGCACGGTTCGCTGAGAAACTAACTAACTAAGCGCCGGGCAGTCTCCAGCTGAGCGGCCAGACCTCGTTCAGAGCGGGCGATAACAATTCATCGTGAGAGACATCGACGGCGGCGCATCAAGACGGTGACCTCAACGTTCCGCGGTTGCTTCGTGAGCGGCTCTGCGGCCTTGCGAAGTTTGAACATCCTGGGAACATCGCCAGACCAGGCACCCACGACTTCGCCAACCTGCTGGGTCCACAGCCATTCCACTGCTTCCCTCCAGGCAGCAACTTCCCGCTTCGGACCTCGCCGTGGCCATGCGTCACTCCCGCGATGTTGAAATGGCCAACTTCCGCCCCAAAGAAGGCTCCTGGGCCCAGGGGAGCGTGTTCAGCACCCACGGGGCGTCTTCACACTCGTATCCAGACCAGGAATGCCCGCCACGCACCTATCCCGTCCGGCAGTGGCTGGACTCCTTCCGGCGAGACCCGGGACGCCATGTCACGCCGGCCACAGTCATGAACACGCCCGAGGACCTCCGCAGGGCGTCCATGGCCCGCCGGTCGGACGACCTGTCGATCTCCCTGGCCCAGACCGTAGCCGCGAGCACCGAGGCGCGCACTACTTTGATATGCATGCCGCGAATGTACGGACTGCGAACACCCTGCTGTCGAGGGAGCTGAAGGGGAGGCATCTGCAGATGATTGCTATCGGAGGATCGATTGGTAGGTGGTGGCTGTATTTATTAGGTCCTGTTTGTATTGTGGTGGAAAGAATCACATTGCAAGGATGTCGAGGCTTGACTAACACGGGTTTGGCTCAAGGCACTGGACTCTTCGTAGCATCCGGAAAGGCCCTCAACACCGGCGGCCCCGCTGCTGTTCTCATCGCCTACCTCTTCGTGGGGCTGCATGCTGTACTGCACCATTCAAAGCCTGGGCGAGCTCGCCGTGACCTTCCCGGTCGCAGGCTCCTTTTCGGCCTACTCAACGCGGTTTCTGGACCCGGCATGGGGCTTCGCCATGGGCTGGAAGTGAGTGCCCTGACAAGTTGTAGCCGACGGCCAACACTGACAACGCCAGTTACGCCCTGCAATGGCTCACCGTCCTGCCCGTCGAGATTATCGCTGCCTCCATCACCGTCAGCTATTGGAACAGCGAGCTACACCGGTCCATCTTCATCACCATCTTCCTGTTTGCCATCGTCATCATCAACCTCTTTGGCGTCAAGGGTTACGGCGAAGCAGAGTTTGCGTTCGCCATTGTCAAGATCACTGCCGTGATCGGATTTATGTACGCCTCTCCATCCTCCCTTCTCCTCCTTTCACCCCGCCCTCCGATTCCATCACCACCCACTAACCTCCGCCCCAGTCTCCTCGGCATTGTAATAAACATCGGCGGCTACCCCGACGACGGCTACATCGGAGGGCGGTTCTGGCACGACCCGGGCGCCTTCAACAACGGCTTTAAAGGCCTCTGCGCCGTCTTCGTGACCGCCGCCTTCGCCTTCACCGGCACTGAGCTCGTCGGCCTCGCGGCCGCCGAGACCGTCAACCCGCGCAAGTCCCTCCCCACCGCCATCAAACAGGTATTCTGGCGCATCACCCTCTTCTACATCGTCTCCCTGACCCTGATCGGCCTCCTGGTGCCCCACGACCACGCCCGCCTGCTCGGCGCCAAGTCCGCCGCAGACGCCTCCGCCTCCCCCTTCGTCATCGCCATCGAGTCCGCCGGCATCGCCATCCTGCCCGGCGTCATGAACAGCGTCATCCTAGTCGCTGTCATCTCGGTCGGCAACAGCGCCGTGTTCGGTTCCAGCCGCACGCTCGCTGCGCTCGCCGACCAGCGCCAGGCGCCCCAGATCCTGGGGTACGTCGACCGCCGCGGCCGCCCGCTCGTCGCCATCATCGTCGCGTCCCTCGTCGGGCTGCTTGGCTACCTCGCCGACCTGCACCAGCAGTCTGACGTGCTCAACTGGCTGCTGGCCGTCTCGGGCCTGTCGTCCATCTTCACCTGGGGCTCCATCTGCCTCGCCCACATCCGCTTCCGAAGGGCGTGGGCCGCCAAGGGCAGACGCGTCAGCGAGCTGGCCTTCCGCTCGCAGGTGGGCGTGGCCGGCTCGTGGGTTGGGCTCACGCTGAACGTGCTGGTGCTGCTGGCGCAGTTCTGGACGGCCGCGTGGCCTATTCCACACGCTGGGCCTTCGTTGACCGCGTCGCCCTATGGCAGCGGTGGGGCGGCAGTGATAACGGGCGCGGGGGGCGCGGCTGAGAGTAGTGGTGGCGCCGCGTCGGTGCCCATCAGGTCGGCGGGGGACGTGGCGCGGAATTTCTTTCTTCAGTATCTGTGCGCGCCGATTGTGATGGCGTTTTATGTCGGGTATAAGCTGTGGTATCGGACGAGGATTGTGCGGGTGCATGAGATGGATGTGGATACAGGAGGAGGGATTTCAACTTGCCGATACTGATATCGAGGGAGGTGGAGGAGAAGAAGGGGTGGCCGCGGTGGAAGAGGTTTATAAGTTCCTTTGTTAAATACCTACTTTTCGTTTCTTGCTTGGATAGGGTTGCGTAGGTTGCTTGGAAGTACATATATATGCATGGACATACATAAATCAGCATCGAAGGGCGTTGGTGTTGCGTGATGGATGGGTGACTGAGTTTGAGACTGAGGAGTTGGAGTACTATACCTGTGGAGTGTGGGGGCAAAGAATGTTTCTTTCATAACAAGGACCCAGTGAATAGTGCCTCGAGTTCATCGGCGAGTGGAGAAAACAAACGTCCATGGCGCGTTATACGGTCTCTGATTTCGGCTCCTTTGAACTAAAGGTGTAAGGAAACCAGTGACCGGACGTTTGTTGCTTACCGCATACCTCAACCATTCCGAGAGTTCAAGTCATGAAAAGGTACATAATCCCGTGTATTGGTCAGATATCAAAACTGCATAAAAAAATACAGCAGAAGAAATGGGCGGCAGAAACTCGCCGGGCTGTCCTAAACCTAAGAATCCAGGCGCCAGCAATGCAGCCCTGATAGTCCAACAAGAGGTCGCCCTCACAACCTAAGTAAACTCCTCCAACAGCGGTGCTAACAGAAAGCTGCTCAGAACGAAAGTAGTTCAAAAGAAACTCCCAACCGGCTGGATGGGTAACAGTGCAGTCAAATGCGGTATTCCTCCTCATGAATCGCATCAAAACGTCAATCGTCAAACGGTATCACCCGTTTTCCTCCTCACATCAGGACTCCAACTCAGCCCTCATCCTAACCTCCCGAGACTTAAAAGTCCCAGAAGTTATCCGACTTCGCCGGCGGCCCGCGACCAGCCTTCTTGCTCACCGGCAGTGGCTCATCATCCTCACCCGTCAGCCAGCCGCGCGACGAGCCCTTCTTGCCGCCCATGCCATCGCCGCCAATGACGATCCCGCGTTCGTCACCAGTCCGCCTGGCAGCCTTGGGGTTGTCGTTCTCCTTACGCGAGACGGGCGACGTGTCGAAGACGGACCAATTGCTCTCCATCATGCGCACCGCCTTCTTACGGTCCCTCGGAAACCTTGGCGGGCTCGGCGCCGTTGGCGTGGTGCGGTGACTCGTCCGTCAGATTGAAGTGGGGGTCGAAGTCCTTGCGGCGGTCCTTGAGATTGGTGATGTTACCGAGCGGCGGGGGACCCGGCGAGGGGACGGTGCCCTCGGCGACGTGCAGGCGGTTGTCGTACAGGTGCAAGCCCTCGTTGTGGGCAGTGCCGCGGGCTGGACGGCCTGCGCCGCGCGGTTCGTCGCTCACCGGGCCGTCGTCGGCCAGCTCGAAGTGCGCCTCGGCGTCACGACGGGCTTGATCACTGCCGGCTTCTGAGCGGGAGTGTTCTCAAGCACCTCGTTGTCGGCGTTCCAGTGGATGTGCGGGCACGGTGTAGGCCGCGGCTGGGCACGATCTTCTGTGGTGTTACGAAATCCTCGAATGACCATGTGCTGTCGTGCTTGCTCTTGCGGTACTCGGCAGGGGCCTTCGGAGTCGGGACATCCGGAGCCTCCGAGCCGTCGTCAAAATCGAAATGCTGGTACTTCTTCGGGTCCGGGCGCACGAAGCGCTGGGTAGACTGCTTCGGGGGCTCGTCGGCGTCGAGGGCGCCGTCCTCATCCGTGTTGAAGAGGCGAATCGGCTGGAAGTTCTTCCCTGCACCCACCTTGGGGGCAATTGCCTTGCTGGGAGACTGCGAGCGCTCGCGGCCGTTGCTTGGCGAGCCGGGTTCCTCAAACTCATCGCCCAGGATCTCGGTGATGGACCGCTGGCGTGGCCTCCTGCCGGCGTAAGGCGAGATGACAGTCGCGGGCGCAATTTCCTGCTTCTCGCGCGGCGCAAACAGATCGAGCGACGCATGCGGGTCGCGCATGGCATTTGTCGAGTCACCACGAGCGCGCAAAGGGAGCGACTCCGTGGGCGCTGGCACAGCTGGCTCGTCCTTGGCACATTTTGCGACGAGGCCGATCTGGGTTTTGGCGTCGCGGATGGGCCAGTTTGCGCCAGACCTGCCGATAACCTCGACCTGTTTGAGCAGCGAGCCCTGATCCCAGCTCTGCCGGATCTGTGTGATCTTGCCGTCGCCATTGAAGGTCACGATGTGGGTCTAGGAGAAGGCGTGTCAGCGACATCTCGGGAAGGTCGGGGGAGGATTCCGACTTACGACCAAGAGGTGGACGGTGCGGTCGGCAAGGAAGTTGTCGTCCATACCTGGGAGGTACGGGCCGCCGCTGCTGACGAACTCGAGGGTGGTGTCGACCTCGACTGCAAGGGCATGGTGGTTCTCAATGGCGAAGAGCACATCCTCTTTCTTCTTCTTGATCTTGTTGCGCACCGAGCCCAAGTGCTTGATGATCTCGGTGGCGCCCGCGAAACTCGAGGTGGTCGTGACGTAGTGCAGCGACGCGTCGTCGGCGAGGGCCGAGGAACTCGGCGCAACGAGAAACTGCTTGTAAGCGGCCTGCAGCGCCATGGCGAGGACCGGCGATGTGGTTGCGCGCGAGGAGGATGTGCCGACAATTATTCAGATTCTACTTCCGGGCCTCGAGTTTAGGGTTTCGCAAGAGTGAAGGCGGAAAAAGGGGAAAAAGAAAGGCGCGAAGCGTTCCAGAAAGAAAAAGAAAAGGAGCGGATCCCGAAGTTGCGCGGCAGATGAATTGGGATGGAAGGACCGGGATGGCGGACAGATGCATGGGGAAGGGGTAAACACGATGCATCCCTCCCCTGGGTTGGCAGGGCCGGTGCTGCTTCGATTTGCTTGCCTGTGTTGCAGCTGTCGTGTTTACATGCAGGCTGTTGTCACTAGTGCCTCCTTAACAAACAAGCTGTTTCCATGGAATGCAGGGAACTGGGCGCCTTCCAAGGCTGCATGTAAACATGGGTGCTTCGGTAAGCAGCGGCCGACAGCCGGCGAGCGCTGCTGCGTTCTCCACGACCAATTTATGCTTGTTTATGGAATACCAGTCACGTTCAGCGAATCATGGAGAGCAGACTCGGAAGAGCCCGACACGGTGTCGAACCAGCGTGTCTTGTTGCGCTATGTCTCCCCCAAACCATGCTGGACCCCTCGGCTGCTTCCCGATTGCGGACGCACAGCTTTCCCATCGACCCCGCCGTCGGGTCCAGTATCCGTTGTTCTTCGATGCGAGCCGCTGCTCGAAGCTCAGAGACGCGAAACAAACACTAAAATGGGACGAAACTCGGGGCAAACGCACCTGCATCGCAAAGGGCAGGCACCCACACACATATCTCTTCCCAGGAGACGCTCACTGAGGCTGCCCTGTTGGTCACATTATGCATGCTCTGGTGGGGCCGCCTTGCATTGCGGATCACAGCCCCGCAAACCGTTCTGTTTCAAGATGAGCAACTTGGCTCCACCCCGCTGACCAGGGGGTCAAGTTTCCGAAGACCGCTAAGCTTCTTCCAGCTAGGGTCTTCTTGGGTTGGAGGCTGCTTTCGGAGACTCCAAGTTTGCATCCACAATGCAAGCGCAGACTGGCGGCAGTGAAGTCTTCACCACTGGCCGACATCCGGCCAATTCGGGTTCATGCTGTTCGCACCGGGCCTCACATGGGTCCCCGAGTGAGGGAGAGGCCTAATCGTTCCTCGAGGATGGTAATCTTAGTTGATGGGGTGGCAGCGATGGCAAGTCGTCCGCGGACTGGACTCGCATCTCCGCTGGGTGTCCCATTTCCTCACATCGTGGGCTGTATGCTCCAGCTTCATGGCTCACCTTTAGCGAGAGGCAGAGAAGTCGCCTGCTTTGTGGAAGTTGAATGACGCTGGCTCCTTTCGGGCCCGAAGTGCCGGCCAGGACGGGCATGGCGCAACAACACGCCCATCGTTGCCTGAATGGAACCACCCTCATGGGCTGCGTTTGCAGAATCTCCAAGAGACCGGGAGTCCCATCCTGACATGCTTGCTGATGACTATTCAAGCGATGATTCTCGTCCTTCCTCCCTGGACACCAACAGATGACGGTATTATATCCGGTTCAATACTGCAATGCAGTACCCATTTACCTCCCAAGAACCGCAGAAAGGCGAACCGCGATTGCTCCCTGTAAGATTTTGAGCGACCGCGTCTTCGAAGATGCCCTGAATCGATTGACAACTTGAGACTCGGGAAGTATCTTGGTGGCGGACTGGCGGCTTGGTCTTCAAGGCGCACATGCGCGGTCAAACGGAGCCTTTTGCGGTCAAGATCGTAGGTTACTCCCTTAGTGCAGGAAAGGAAAAGGAAAAGGAAAAGGAAAAGGAAAAGGACGGTCGGGCCTTGGTACCTGAGACTCTGACAGGACCTATCTACCCAGTTCCAGTTCAACCGCCGGCCGCGGACATGCCCCCCGCAACCTGCAAGCTTTCTCTGACGAAGCCGTAACGAGGTCGCAGCCTGAGGGCTTCACACCTCTTCGCAGCGACACGCAGGTTGTTGGCTGTCTTGGATGAATCGAGTTCAAGTGCAGGGAGATCAATGAGCACCTCAAAAGGGCCAGCATGGGCGACCAAGAAAGTAAAGTTGACGACGAGATCTACCCAGCCATTATCTACCAGTTTGTTGCTGCGGAAGGCGTCCCCAACGTTGACACCATTCCTCTCAGCTTGACTCTTTCCACCTCATCGGCTTCATGAATGCCACTCCAACGAGACAAACTAGCCGGGGCAAAGGGGTGCTCGTGGACCTCTCCGATTCTTTGTCCTATCACGCCGGTAGCACGTCGTGGCGGCCTTCTTACTCTGCGGAGCAGGTGGAGGGCTTCCGCGGCGCCGCGGAGCGCGCTGCACAGCAAGAATCGTTGGGACGGCGATCCAGGCCGGTCAAGGCCTCCTCGCATCTTCCACCGCATCTTAGGATACATGTACGGGAGCGGCTAGGGCAGGTGGGGTTCTGCGCCCTCTGCCTCCGCGTCTCCCACCCTGGGCCTGTACCAGAGACGATGTTTCCAGTCGAGGAAAGTCCGAAGTTGAGAAGGCCTTTGTGAAGGGTCGAGAAGACACCACATTGCAGCCTGCTTGTGACGCACAAGATAATAAGGACAGGGGAAGATCTATCCGGTACTGTGGAGGTGAAGAGCGGAAATCTCGAGAGTAAGGGCATCAGTAATTGACCTCGTCTGAGAGAAGTTTGTAAGACTAGAGCCTTACGGAGTACCACTTCTTTACACAAAAAATGCTCTGATTGGTCCTAAAAGGCTCCTACTAGACTGACGGTCCGTCTCAATTATGTAAGCACAATGATTATATAAGCACCCAAAATATGTATCTATCCGAACTCCAGCCCTGTTACGGTGGATTGGGCTCAAAAGTGTAGGGAAAATTGGGAATCTGTGTATTGAGTTGCTTGTTGAAGTCGAAGTAGTTTTGTTGTTGTTGTTGTTGTTGTTGAAGAGGTGGAAGATGGGCGCAATGGCTACTTAATAGCCATTGCTGGCAACAAAAGCAGGCAAGGGCGGTCTGCAAGTGTGGAAGGTCGCTCCCACAGAAGGTTGCTCTTGCAACAAGCCCCTTTTCTCCTTCACCACCACCGCCGTCGCTATCGCTATGCCATTGCCATGGCCACCTTCCCAGACGATTGCCTCCCTCCCGAAGCCATATACCCCTCCCGGGATGCCTTGTTCGAATCAATCAATTCGTGGGCCAAGCCGAGGGGCTACGCTTTCACTACTCAAAGGTCGACGAAAGAGAAGAATGGTACTTCTACGGTTATCTACACATGCGACCGATCTCCCGACCCTCCTAGTAGCTTAGTAGGGCGTCAGAGAAGAACGACGACTCGAAAGACGAACTGCCTCTTTTCATTTCTAGCCAAAGAGACAACTGATGGTGCTGGACTTTGAAGCATCGTCGTGATCAAGCTTTGCCGTATATAACCATGAGCCCAGCCAGCACCCATCTGCCAGTCCACCAGAGACTCTCCAAAGGCACTTCACAGCTTGCAAGTCTTTCGAATGCTGGCGTTGCACCAAAGGAGATTCAGACCATCGTACGGCAGAGCGGCTCGCTTGCTATACGGCAAGATATCTACAACCGTATTGCAGATGTACGACGAGGTGCTTGCGAAGGCCAGAGCCCGATTCATGCGCTAGCCAACCAGCTCGACAAGGAGGGCTTTTGGAGCCGAATCCAATTTGCCCCAGATGGCCGGGTTACAGCAGTCCTCTTTGCGCATCCCGACTCTCTTGGCTATCTTCAAGCATATCCTGAGATTCTCCTCCTCGATTGTACATATAAGACGAACAAGTACGGCATGCCTCTCCTGGATATGATCGGCGTTGATGCGGCTCAGCGGTCTTTCTGCATTGCTTTTGCATTTCTAAGCGGCGAGGCGGAAGAAGACTATATGTCTCTTGAGCGGTTGAGGTCGCTCTACAAGCAATGTAACGCTCCTCTCCCATCTATTATTCTAACAGATCGCTGTCTTGCAGTCATGAATGCAGCTTCAGCTCTCTTCCCTTCTGCTGCAACGCTCCTCTGCTCTGGCATGCTAATAAGGCAGTCCTTGCCCGCTGCCAACCAGCATTCTAGAGGCTAAGGAGTGGAAGAGTTCTACGGGTTCTGGCACTCGATTATCAATTCACCAACGGAGGAGACTATCTTGAACGCCTTCGAGACTTCCAACAACGATACGTTCCTAAGCACCTGAAGAAGTCGGGTATATCAAGGCTACGGCTTATTCCATTCAAGGAGAAGCTGGTTCGCGCTTGGGTTGACCAGTCAACTCATTTTGGCAATACAGCTACCTCGCGAATTGAGGGGATTTATGCCCTCCTTAAGTCATACCTGAAGAGATCGACATTCGACCTTTTCGAAGCCTGGAAAGCAATCCGACTCGCCCTCCTCAACCAACTCTCTGAGTTGCAGTCAATATAGGCAAAGCAACAGACCCGAACACCGCTCGAGCTTTCAGGGGCCCTCTACGGGGTGGTACGAGGCTGGGTATCGCATGAGGCATTGAGGAAGGTCGAGGAGCAACGGAAGTTGCTCGCGAAGATGGACCCCCTCCGTCCCAACTTGTATAGGCACTTTCTCTCGAGTCTATGGGCTCCCATGCTTATACGTATTAGATGCTCGTCGAGGCGAGGCCCTTCTACTCGAGGATTTCCACTCGCATTGGCATTTGAGGCGTAATGGGACCCCGCAGTTACTTCTGAGCCTCGCCAGCGCATTGAGCCAATTCGGGCTCAGAGCTCACTTCCAAGGTCGAGCACTAAGCGGGAGCCCAGCCAATTTGAAGCAGTTGAGGCCCAGGCAGTACGGGTACGTCGGGCTCCAAGCCAGTATACGAAGTGCCACGCAGTTGGCCATACGAGGACATCAAGGGCTTGCCCTTTACGCTATTCAGATGTATTGTAGCTAGCTATAGTAGTTGTAACGGGCTGAGCCCTGTGGTGGCCTCGGCAACCCTTGGCCAACCCTAACCCATTGGGCACCCCTGCCCCTGAATGTCAACACCAACATCGTGGGCAGCGACCCTCATCGTGCCTGCCCCTTTCGGGTTGTTGCCTTCCTCTGGTCAGGCAGAGGCCACGTCATCCATTTTGCTGCGCCCTTCCTCTTCTTCCTCGTTCCCTTTCTCTCTTCTTCTTCTCCTTTTCTTCAAGATTGGATGCACTCGTAGAGTCGTCACCAAATAGTTGCAATACACTCTTGGGACCGTTACAGTAGTAGTAATAGTGGTGAAGGAGGCAAGGGGCTAGGTTCGGATAGATACATATTTGGGTGCATTTATAATCGCTGTGCTTACATAATCAACACGGACCCGTCTCTCTAGTGGGAGCCTTTTCAACAGGCTGTGATCCGCTGAATCGCCCAAAGTGGAGCGAGGATGTACACAGGACAGATGGAGGCATCTCATCCCCTCGACCCCTCTGGATAGAATTCTCAGATATTGGAACCCGAATTCGCAGAAATAAAACATCGACTACACTCTATTTTTGGGTTAAAAATCACCGTCACAGAAAACTCAGTCTCTATACCAAAGCCACACTCCCTTTTGTGCGCCCAACTCGCTCACTCACACCCAACTCAGCATGAGGCCACCATCCCCGCCCCAACAGCAACACCCCCTCTCTGCGGAATTCCGCAACTACCCCTTCCTCACAGGCGAAGAATTCGCCGAAGTCTGCCACCACCTCGACAGACGCTACCGCCGCCAAGCGACGCTCGGCCCCGTGCGCAGGCAATGGAAACTCCGGTATGCTCGGCGCTCAATACGGTTTTTTCGCTGGGACCCGAGTACAACACGTATCTGCAAATCATACGGCCGCTGAATGGCGAGGTAGATGATGGGATCTGTCGAGGTGTTTGGATGGGTTTTCGTTTGACGATCATCAGACACAGAATGGCATGGAAGTGGACAGCGAGATGATGGAAGCTGAGGAGGCTGACCAGGTGGGTTTGGCAGTCAGTAGTCTTGCGATGTGTTTATTTCAGATGTCTTACTTCCCACAAGGCTGTCCTGCCCGTTCTTCAACGACCCAGTTTCGGTCATGTTCGGTACGAGATCCATCTCCATCCAACATACCAAGCGCCCTGCCTGTGGTTCAGCCTACACGACCTCCCCGCCGACGAACAGACTTTGAACATCGACACGGTGTTCAGGCGACTTGTACCAGACCAGTACAAGGAGGGACTGCGCAGCAGCGTGGGTGGGATAGGCGGAATCTCGGTAACGTATGTCTTCCCACCCTTTGTGCATTCTGACATATTGTTTTGCTGCTGCTAGACAGATGGTCAACCGAGCGGTTCTGTAGCGTTACAAGCAGGCAGGTCTAGACTAACAAACCATTCTCCTGCAGTATCACCCCGTCACAGGCGTCCCTTCCTTTTTTATCCACCCCTGTCTCCTCGGCGAGGCAATGTCGCGCTTTGACTGCTCCAAGGAGAACTACCTCATGGTGTGGCTCGGCCTGGTCGGTGGTTGTGTCGGGCTGTGGGTACCCGCTGAGATGGCGCTGGAATCCTAGGCCGAGCGGAGGGAATCGGAAAGATGCCCACGCAGCTTCCATTACCCATGGTGCTATCATGGGCGGGGTATCATTCGTCATCGCTCTCCTCCTCCATGGCCACGTCCTGGTCACTCTCCTCCTCCTCTTCCTCCTCTCTCAGCCGCTTGATGCCGCGGCTCTCGGGGGTGCCAGCATCGGCCATGACATGATCGGTGCCGGGTGGCTTGGATGGCAGACCGGGTGCTGTTGGAGGCGGAGCAGCTGTCGATGACCCAGGCACCGGCGCATTGAAGATGCTCTGCTGCAGGTCGGTCACCTCGACGCGGGCCGCGGTCGAGGCTGTGGGAATCTTGAAGGTGCCGTCGAGCTTGGCGATGATGTTGGACTTGGACTTGGCATACGAAATTTTCTATGGCGTGTCAGCAAGCCTGCACATATCGTCTCCAGACAGAAGAGCTTACCATCGGACGCCCAAAGAACTCAAACCCGTCTAGTGACCGCATCGCCTGTGTCGCCGTCTGTATATCCTTGTACACGATGTGGGCCTGGCCGCGCATCTTCATCGTCTTGAGGGCGACGACGTCCAGCACCGCGCCATATGTCGAGAAGAGCATGTAGAGGGCTGTCCTCAGGTCCTCCTTCTGAATCTTGGCCGACGGGAGATTCGTGACGTAGAGAGTCTGGTTTGGCGGCACCGAGGCCACCTTTGCTGGGAGTCCCGGCGGAGCGCCGCGCGTGCCATCGTCGCGTTGCTTTGAGTATTTTGAATTGATAAACTCGAGATTCGGCGGTACGGTACTGATTGAGCGTCCAGAGTGCCACGCGATGGAGGGACGGTGGTCGACGTCGCGTGTCTGTTTGGCGGACGTCGAAGCTAAAAATTGGATCCAGCCGGGCGTCCATTGTAACAGAGCACACGCCAACGCCAGGGTGTTCGTCTAGCGATGACAAGGGCCACCAGCTCCCCGCCATCAACGTCAGCAAACAAGGCAGCTTCCCCGTGAACCTTGACACCTCAACAACATCCAACAAGCGATAGTAGAGAGCTACTCCTATCGCGCAAAGACGACAAAATGGCGGCGCCCGAGGTTCACCATCTCTTTCACAATCCGATTGCCGACCACTCGTTCTCGGCCGACCACAAGACGCTGGCCATTGCGCGCGACACCACCGTCGAGCTCTATGGCAGGGTCGGCAATGCCTTCAAGTTGAAGGACGAACTCAAGGGCCACGACAAGACCGTGACCAGCGTCGACATTGCGCCCAGCTCGGGTCGCATTGTGACGTGCTCGCAAGGTGCGCCTTTACAGAGCCGAGTTCCACCCATAGCATGTACTGACCGGCCCAGACCGCAACGCCCTCGTGTGGGAGCCCACCGCCCAGGGCTACAAGCCGACCCTCGTTCTGCTGCGCATCAACCGCGCCGCCACTTTTGTCCGCTGGTCGCCGTCCGAGACCAAGTTCGCCGTTGGCTCCGGCGACCGCTTGATCGCCGTTTGCTACTTCGAGCCCGAGAACGACTGGTGGGTGTCGAAGCACCTGAAGAAACCCATCCGCAGCACCATCACCACGCTGGCCTGGCACCCCAACTCGGTGCTTCTCGCCGCCGGATCGACGGATGCCCACGCCCGCGTGTTCTCGGCCTTCATCAAGGGCGTCGATGCCCGCCCCGACCCCACCGCCTGGGGCGAGAGGCTGCCCTTCAACACTGTCTGCGGCGAGTACATGAATAATTCGGGCGGCTGGATCCACTCGGTTGCCTTCTCCCCCAGCGGAGACGCCCTGGCCTATGCCGCGCACGACAGCAGCATCACCGTCGTCTACCCGAGCGCACCCGAGCAGCCGCCCAAGGCTGTCATTAGCATCAACACGCAGCTGCTCCCTTCCCTTCATGAGCATTCTCTGGAACACAGAGTCTGAGATTATTGCTGCCGGCCATGACTGCGAGGCTTTCCGCTTCAGGGGCGGCATCCAGGGCTGGGAGCTGGCGGGTGCTCTGCAGCCCAAGGGCCGTCCCGGTCTCGGCGACCAGCGCGAGGAGTCTGCCCTGAACATGTTCAGGCAGATGGATTTGAAGGGCAAGGTCAAGGATGATACCCAACTCAAGACGGTCCACCAGAACACCATCACAATGATCCGTCCGTATGAGACACATGGAGACGCTGTGACCAAGTTCAGCTGTAAGTCATGTCCCTCGTGGGAGGTGTTCAGATCACTGACCAGACCCAGCGAGCGGTGTCGATGGGCGCGTTGTCATCTGGAACGTGTAGATGTATATAGAAACCGCCGTTCTAGTTCGCTCTTTGAACATTGATGCAGAGCCGAGCATCCAAGCTACTCCTCGGCTTTCCGCCCATCCACTTCGAGTGGAATGCCGCCGCTCGTGAGAAAGTTCTGCTAAGACGTTGCGAGCGTCGTCTTGAAGTATCATAAGCAGGTATTGGATTTTGGGAGACCCATTGATTCAGGCTCCCATGCCTTACTATTTAACTTGTCCTCGTTGCGGAGACTCTTCTCTACGTCTTGCGTTTGGCCGCCACCATCCACGCTGGATTGTGTGGTTTGGTACGTGACGGAATTCGGGAAATACGCTTTCACGGCCTCCCATCACTCGCGCGTTTTCTCTCTGTTAAATGGCACCAGAGGTCAAGTTCGCTGTGGACATGATTGGCCGTCCTAAGCTGTGCCTTCCACTTACATCTCGCATGTCGCACTGCAGCTGCCGAGGTGGGACCATTTTGATCTCATCTCGCTCCTCTTCCGTCCGTCATTCCCGCTCACTGAGGGCAAGGGATCGAACCCCACCACCCAGGGGGAGAACTCAGTGATAAGGAGGGGTCTTTCCCGAAGACAGACGTACGCTTCTTGCTTGGTCTTCTTCATCCGTCGCCCACCATCCGGCCTCCACCGTGACCGTGTGCTCGCCCAAAGCTGCCGTTGGGCATATCCATTTCGGCATTTGACTCAAGCAGGCTTGCGCGTACAGAATTGTTCTTGACGGATAACCCCAATCTACCATCCGCTGGTGATCGAGTCTTCCGCCATTATACCATAGACGGGCCACCACAGCAACATGGACATCGCGAACACGGTAGAGGCCAAATCCAGTCCTCTCAAAATCACCATTGTGGGTGCAGGGATTGGTGGTCTTGCCGCTGCCATTGGCCTTCGACGCAACGGTCATGATGTTCAGGTGCAGCCAGCGCTCTGTCCTGCTCAACGCATTCTGCTGACCCTGGCGCTCAGGTGTTTGAGAAGGGATATATGCAACTCCCAGACCAGACCGGTGCCGCACTCCACCTCTGTCCCAACGCAAACGGAATTCTGCGCCACTGGGGCGTCCACGCCGAGAAGTTTGGGGGGAGCCTGATGTCCCGCTATGTTGAGCTGTCCCAGGACGGCACAACGTTAAAGGACCTCGACCTCACCGAATCTAACAAGCGCTGGCCACACCCCTGGCATCTCGTCCAGCGCGAGGCTCTCCACCAGGAGTTGAAGAGAATCGCGACATCGCTTGAAGGTCCTGGGAAGCCGGTTACGATACTCCGAGGCGAGCCTGTTGATGGCCTCGATCCGGCTCGAGGGACTATTACTCTACGAACGGGTGGTCCAGAGGTCAAAGGCGACGTCATAATCGGAGCTGATGGCATCCGCGTTGGTCACCCAGCCCCCCTTTTCCACGGCCTCCATAAAACATGCTTACGTCGGATGTGCAGTCCACGACGAGGAAATTCATCAAAAACGTCGAGCCTTTCCCCACAGGGAAAGCAGCCTACAGGTTTGTGATAGAGCGGTCCAAGGCAGAAGAGGATGAGACAACAGCACCGCTGGTTTGTCAGATGGATACCCTTATCCTATGGTTCGGACAGGACACTCGAATGGTGATGTATCCCTGCAAGAACAACGAGCTGCTCAACTATGTTGGGATACACCCAGCCGCCAAATCCGAGATGAATTCGCATAATAACCGAACCGGTAAGCACCAATGCGGACCAAAAGCGAGGTATCAGGGAAAATGGATGTACCAGAGCTGACTCTTTTTTAGCCTGGAATAACTCGGCCACCGTCAAACAGGTGTTAGAAACATACAAGGACTTCGATCCCCGGCTGAAAGCTCTCGTTGGGAAACTCGACGTTGCAAACCACGCCTACGCCCTGAAGGTTTGGCAGCTAATGGACATGGAGACACTGCCGACCTGGACTTCGGGAAGACTGGCCCTGCTCGGGGACGCAGCCCACCCCTTTTTGCCGTGTACGTCAAACAGCAACCACCCCCATCCTCCCCGGTGCCGCTAACCCAGCAAAACCAGATCAGGCACAGGGAGCAGCCCAGGCTATCGAAGACGCAGCAGCCCTGTCCATCGTCCTGCCGCAGGGAACACCGCCCGACGAAGTGCCCGAGCGCTTGAAACTGTACGAGTCGATCCGCGCCGAGCGAGCCCACCGCATCCAGGACTACTCGCGCAAGACTGGGCAGGACTGGGTTGACGGTAAGCCCGTTGTGGACAGTACGTCAAACCACGAAGGTCCTAGGGCGATCAACAGAACACTAATAATGCGACGCTTATAGTGCGGGCGTTTGAAGAGTACAACTTCAACCACGACGAGCTCGCCCATTCCGCTGCCGCCCTCAAGCAGTGGGAGATGTCCAGGAAGCCAGTAGGTCTAGTTTCTGCGTTGATATCCTTCCCCAGCATTTTGCGTGGCAACGGGATCTAACAGCTATTAGCTAGCGTAAGGGGCCTGCAGAGGAAATCTCTCATAAGCTGACGGGCAGGCTTGGTCATTTTTCGAGGGAGCAGCAAGCGAAACCGCTGCTATGTTGAGCTAGGCCAGTCAGTTTCTGGGTTGGTTGCGTGGGAATTGGGTATCAAGAGATAATCTTGGGTAGTAGTGATGAAGAGGTACGATGGTAGTCATGAACAAATGAGAATAATCGAGCAATGTGTCCGTCGAGAGCCTGCAGTGGTCCCCCCAGGAGGAAGAATACAACCCCACACACAGAGGATCAAGGTCAAACTGCTCAATCTAGGAAAAAGCACCGCGCAATGGCATTATCCCTACAAGGCTCTAATCTGCCGCTCTGCACACCAAGACAGATATTATCGACAAAAAAAAAAAAAAGTCCGAAGCTGCCGACATCCAACCCTCCCTTCTCCTACCAACATCCCGTCAATGACCCCTCTCTGTAACACCGTCTCGGGGTATTGTAGTGAACGAAAGTAAGAAAAGAGGAAAAAAGAACTAGGAGTCATGGCGTCGTAATATGAATGCCCCACTCCAACACCGTCCACCTTGCCGTGCCAGACCATGCCAACGCCGCTGCGCCTAACAGAAACAGAGATCTCAACAACTACACCTCTGCCCATGGGTGTTCTTTTTCTTATCCTCCTCCAGGGTATAGACCTCCTCCCTTAGATCTCGCCCAATCTTGGCGGACAGGCCATCTAACGCCTCTTCGACTCATCGACATCCGGCCCCAACACGTCCGGCCACCGCGGGTCAAACAGCGCCGCGACGCGGTCGTCACCATTCCTCGCGCCAATCGTAACCCACACATGCTTCGCAGGCGCCTGCACATTCCTCGTCTCGCGCACGCCGTTCCACCGCATCCTCCTCTCCCTGCTTAAGTCACTGTTTCCAATCCCGCTGTTGGCAGTCCACTCGCGCACCACGTCGCGAATGAACTCGATCTTGGGCCGGAACTGGTTCGCGGCGGGAATGCCCTGCAATTCCGGGCTGATCTCGGGCCTGCGGCGGGATGAAGTGCCGGGCTGCTTGGGGACAGTGGCGAAGTTGAGGAGGGTTTGTAAGGGGTATGCAAGCACGGCGCGGCCGTCGAGGGCGGATTCGGGGAGGGAGCCGGTTTCGTAGAAGGTCTTTGCCGCGTCTTGGGGGAGGTGCCAGAAGTGGCAGAATGTGCCGGTGGAGTCGAGGACAATCTTGGTGTGGTCGGGGAAGTTGAACTGCATGTGGCCGTCGGCGAACATCCAGCAGCCGACGTCGCCGAAGCGCTGGTAGAAGGTGACGACATCGGGGGGAGCCGCTGAGGGATCGGTAATGGTTGGGACGCGCATGTCGACTTCCTCCATGCCGGGGTCCATTTCCCGGCCGTAGGCGATCATGTAGTTGGCGAACTTTTTCCACAGGACGATGCGCTCGCGCTTGCGGTGGTCGTAGATGTCCTTACCGGCGGAAAGCTTCCCCACAGCGCCGTCTTGGTCCACAGGGAGTTTGAAAGTCTCCGGGGCCACGCGAACGCGCGAGATGCCGCTCTCGCCGTTGTTCTCGTAGAAGTAGATACCTTCCTTCATGGGCACGATTTGATGCCGCGCTGCGTAGGTTGGGTCGTTTTTGCGCATTGCATGCCGTTCGGCGTCGTGGACCAGCAGATAGGCAGGCGGCAACATGCCATCGTCGTTCCCTTCCGAGGGGATGCTCTTGAGAATACATCCGACGCTCCCATCGTTCAAAACATAACCCAAGCCAAACTTGTTCGTGTAGTCGACCCATTTGACCACGATATGCGGGGCGGGAGGCGTCTTGTCCCTTGAAGAGACAAGTGCCATGGTGCGGGCATTGAGAGCCCTCTCAAGCTCAGCCTGCAGCTTCTGAAGTCGCTCCAGCACAACATCGGGACTGGAGCCTGGGACCTCCTCTTGGTATTCCGCGGGGCTGAAGATAGACAACCGCTCTTCCTGCCGTACCTCCTTCACCGAGGCCGATCGCCGGGGCGGGGCAGCAACAGAGTCCTGCGAGCTAGACATCGGCTGACTTCTGGATGAGGTGAGCTGGCTTCGAAGACTGCGGGTTGCTGTTTTCGAAACCGGAGCGACCTCATCGGCGGGCTGCTGAGCCGTGGCAGTGACATCACGTAGAGGGCGCTGTCGCAGGATGCTTGTCTTTGAGGCTGGAGCGGCCTCCTCTGTCAACTGCTCCTGTGCTGCAGAGACCTCCCGGATGGAACGTGTTCGCAAGCTGGTAGTGATGGTTTTGGCTACGGGCTCAGCGGTGTGTTTCGGTCGCAAGGCGGTCGTGGTGGTAGTAGGCTTGTGCTGAGCTCTCTGCTGCGCTGCAAAACTCTGTGGTGGAGCGCGCAACGACCCTGTCGGTTTCTGCAACTGCATACTCTGAGTCGAGTACCTGGTCTCGTCGGTCCTGGGGGGAAGCTGAGCGGTCTGTTTCGCAGCCTGTTGAGCTGCGACACGGGCCTGAAGCTTCTGCTCGTTCTTGATCTCGTCGAATGGCCGGTAGACGACGCCCGGGGCAAGGGGAATAACCGGCGTGAGCCCATTCTGTTCCTCCTCCGCCATCTCCCGCCAGATGTTCCGGAAAACCAACTGCGACTGGCTGTATGGCCCGACACACATTGCCGGCATATCTCCTGGACATTCTGAAGGTTAAGTGACCGTGCCTGGGAGTTTGCCAGTGGCTCGTAGAAGGCGGGGTTTTCGGGCGCAAGCTCGCGGAGTTTGTATGTCATATCGGAAGCGACTGGCATGTACCCGGAGGTGAAGAATGGGTGGGCAACAATGGTATCGGGATCCGGCCGCCTGTCAGCATCCTGCAGCATTGTTGCAACAAGATCCTTGGCCTCCTGGCTGATGTATTTCTGCGAGGTTTCTGAGGAGGGCCATTCGTAGTCTCTGTCCTTTGCCCGACGATAAATCTCGTCGGTCGTCGATGATTGGAATGGCGGCTTGGACGTGAGCATCGCGAACCTGGTCTGGGTTAGAGAGACGTATGTATACCCTTATGATTCTGATGGGAAACTTACACAATAATTCCCAGACTCCAAATATCGACCATGTGGTCATGGCCTTTCTTGCCTTTCTCCAAGATCTCGGGGGCGATGTAGTTGGGCGTCCCGCACAGTGTTGTCCGTCGCATGACCTGCATGTCCTTGCCTGTGAGAAGAAGAGCCGCCAGACCGAAGTCACCAATTTTGGCGTTCATATATTTGTCGAGGAAGATGTTGCCCATCTTGAGATCCCGGTGGATGATGCCCTTGGCGTGCATGTATTTGATGGCGCCGGCGATCTGGACCGTGTAAAAGCGCACCTCAGCCTCGGTCAGACCCTTTCGTCGCTTGACCATGTCCATTAGAGAGCCGTTCGGGCAAAGCTCCAAGACAAGATAGGTGCAGTTCTCGAATGTGAACGCGCGGTGGAACTGCACGATGTTCTGGTGGCGCATCTTGGAATGAATTTGCAGCTCAGTTTGGAACTAGAGATGATGGTACTGTCAGACTCTGCTTCTGCAATCAGCAGGGGTGGTGGCTGGCCTACCTTCTGCTCCATCTTGGTCGGCATTTGGCTCTTGACGATCTTCAGCGCGATACGCCTTGACGTCCCAGCTGCCTTTCCTTCGTAGCAAATGGCAAATCCCCCCTTGCCCAGCATCTTGCCCACCTGGTAGACGACACCATCTTTGCGATCGGAACTTGGGGGTTCGACGACGTTGTTTGGCGGCGGCGGCGGATGCTCCTTGTCTTTCGCGGTCTTAAGCTGGGCGGCGGCCTTCGTCTTGAGCTCGTGCACTCGAGGGAGCCGTTGGGCATTAGCATCCCGTGGGGACAACGCCTCCATGTCGATACCCTTCATGCCAATTGCCTTCTCAATGATGGGTGAGATAGATGAGTTTCTTTTGGTTGGCACGCGACCAGATCGTCAAGCACGGTAGCCTAGTACCGCCCCGGGTCTGTTCGCTGGTCAGCGTTCATCGGGATCCAAAGCATTGGCTGACAGCGGCGTTGAAGAAGTTATCGATGTGGTGACCAGCACCTAGGGTATCGTGGTGACACAGACATCCAAACGCTAGAAATCTCGAAACGTGCAATGGATTAAAAGGCCGTAGCGAGGAATCACTTACAACCAAATTGTTTACTCGCGGAGAGCAACTAGCGTGTCATAAATCAAATACACCAGGACAGTTACTGTTAACAACAACTTGCTGCAAAGTCGGAGCGACACGAAGTTCGGCGATGTTTCGGTCGGCGGCTCCGGAAGGTGTGTTCGGGTGGGTTTTCAGTGTTCAAAGCCGGAGTGGACCAAGAATTGGCAGCGCGGAATGCATTGTTTGTGCCTTCCAGAGTCGTCAGAGCAACGAGGGGCCATGGCTGGACAGGGGTGTTGGATAAGCTTCCTTGCACCGCCAGGAACCGGGATCAGCCGCAACATTATTGGCTGCGCGTGGTCACCTCGCAAGAGGTCCCCGCCAGAGCCGAGAATGACTCCATTTCCCGCAGTCAAGCACTGCCGCCAACTTCCTAGCTGATGACGACGATGCCACTTGGCTGGAACTTCCGGCCGCCGTCAACCTGAGTAGCGCACTGTCTTTCTGACCTCAAAACCCACCCAATTCAGCACAACTGCAACTGGGGATCCAGACGCCGTGGCTGCTTGTCCATCAGGAGCCTTCCCACCCTCGCCGAGTATTCCAGCACCGAGTCTTAGGCCAGCTGGACGGTCGGTCGCGCCACTACCATCACAATGGTTGCGTTACCGCTCTTCAAACTCGCCTCGCTCTTTGTGCGACACGTCTCCAAATACGGCGCGGTTCGTCCCCTCCGCCCTTTCAAACTCTCCGCTCCATGCTGCTAATACCATGCCGCGCTGCAGAACCACATCAAGCACCAAGCACACGAACACCCACAGTTCCGGGCCTTCGCTGCGCGGTACGGCCAGGTAATACACCAGCTTAACATGCGGCTGTCGGTCGCCCTGCTACGGAACCCGGAAGCCATCCAGAAAGCAAAGGAGAAGGCCGAGGCGCCCACGGTGAAGACAGAAGAGCAAGTCAGAAAGGAGGAGGAGCTGAAGGCCAAGTACGGGACGACGGCGCGCACTTCGCACCCGGTAGTGGAGGCGCCGAAGAGCATATGGAGGCGCAAGTTCCGACCGCTGCCCGAGGCCAAGGCGGTTGATCTGTTTGCGGATGTCATTGGGGACGTGTTTATCCTCACGGTTGCTGGCGCCTTGCTTACGTATGAGTACTGGAGGTCTTCGCAGAAGCCGGATAAGAACAAGGAGATGATTGAGGAGCTCCAGAGGAAGATGGAGGAGCTGAAGATAAAGGAAGAGGAGTTGGAGGAGGTGGAGAGGCAGCAGCAGGAACGGGTGCGGTTGATCGAGGAGGCATTGAGGGCGTTCAAGGATCCCAAGACGAAAAGGCCACTATTGCCTACGCCAACAGGTGGCCGCGTGAGGGCAGTAAAGCCTCATTGCTCCGAGAGACCACAGTCTCATGGAGCCAGTCGATGAACACATGGTGGGCTGAGGGCCTGCTGCTGGCTGTGTAAATCTGTACGGCGATGTTGAGGCCTCGATAAGAAAGCGGGTTGACCAATGGCACGGATATGGCAGGCTGATGGCCTGAGATGTAAGTTGAAGAGGAAGGTGCGAGGTGAGGCCCTCGGATGCATCTCGCATCAGCTGAGAAACCCTTCTCCGCCCACAAAACAACTGGATAGAAGCGATACCCTCTTTGTTACGATATAGACCACTCAACACTTCCAACCTCTGTTCCTCCCTGCAAACTTAACGGATTGGACAGTCATGGATTACTCGGGCGGTGAACTGATTCCACCAAATTTGATCAGTTCGAGTCTGAGGCAGCGGCCGGCTTGGGCTTCAACTACAGCGGGGCTCCTGCAAACGAATGGGACACGATGGAAAGGTGTGTTCCCCAGAATGACAGAGGTCAGCGCTACTAACATCGGGTAGAAGTGAGCCTCAGCACGCACGACATCGCCTTGAGCATCCCACAGCCACACTCGGAGGGGTACGATGTCTTCTCCCTCCTCTTACTCTCCTCAGAAGACATCAACGACGAGAAAGCGCTTGCCCGCATCCAGCAGCTGCACGGGCTCACAAACAGCCGCAACGCAGCAGTCATCTTCCTCCTCGACCGCCTAGCGCAATGCACACCTTTATGGAACTTCACATCAAGTATGCCTGTCCCCAACTGACCTTCCCCTCCACTTCGGCATTGGTCACACAGACTAACACAGACCTACCTCCCAAACTACCGCAGGATGCAGGCATCAGGCCGTCCCCTCCCATCATTCCCCTCGCCCCCTCCTCCCAAGACGACGCCACCGGCGCGCTCGCAACGGCCCTGGAGACCTTCCAGGCCTCTCTAGCAGCGTCTCGAGCTGCGGCCGCACACACCTGGCTGCCGGCAGACGCCGCGCGCGATCTTCTGCCTTGGTGCGCCATTATTAACACAACGGGCGCGGGCTCGATCAAGGCCACCAAGGTCAGCATCGGCAAGGCCGCCGCCCACAGCAATAGCGTGACTTGTGCGGCAGCCAGCGGCAACGTGCCGTTGGGGCTGTCGAGAAGGTCGGTGGAGGTGTTGAGTGCGAACTGGATGAGTTTCAGGGAGATATTGGAAGTCATGTCAACGGAAGAAGGGAGGGGTATCATTGGCGGCATGCTTAAGCCTGCGGAGGCAGAGGGGCTGATGGCGTTTTGGGGCCATGAGTTTGCTACGAGTTGATCTCGTGTTCTTCCCTGCATAGGGATTGTTGCCGTTGTCAGCGTCGGGAAAAAAACAGGGTTTTTGTTTTTTGAAAGGAGGGGGGGGGTGTTTGGAAACCGAGGATGTCGGGGAGACGAAGAGAGATCAAGAGGGTTGCCAGTTGCTAACATGGTGTTGTAAGAACTGGTGAGACAGGGACTAGGTCAAAAGTTGATCACCAATCGAGACAGAGACTCGGCTGGGTCACATGAACGCAACATGAACCAAGGCTTGCTCTCCCTGGCCTGGCGAACTGGACAAGAATGGCCCCAACCTGTGTCCTATGCCCAGTTGACTGTTGCCCCATCCACAAGGCAGGGGAGGCACCTTGATGAACAAAAATAGGAGTCAGGGCTGGGAATGGGACGTCAGTGTCAGCCAACCGCTCAATGGTGTTCGATGGCTGAATGGAACTGTATTAATAGTCTGTGTGGACGGGTCCAATGACAGCACTGGATGACAAGGAATGCTAATAGTGGACTAGGCTTTACTTCCTCCTTCAACTCGTCTGATGTTGTCATCGTGCTTTTGGTCTTCTGGGGTCGGAAAGTCATTTGGAGCAACCCTGACTGGTGCCGAGACTGGGGCTTAACTAATTATGTATCCAAGGTGCCGGAAGTCAGATCATTGGCCACGCCTGAGATTGGCCATCACATCTGAGAAGTGAATCCATGTCCATCGAAGACAATGTCTCGCTCGACCAGAGGAGAGAAGGCCGCGAGTTGATAGCCAGTTCGGGTAAGCCATCCCTCCGCAGCCACCAGCCAAGGTTCCAGTCAACGCCAGCGTCTTGATGCGGCAGGACCCCAGTCAGTCGACCATGAGAAGGTGGCTCCCACCGCCGCTACCGAGAAGTGCGGGTGGGGGGCGTGGCGGTGGGGGTGAGCGGTGAAGGATCCCGTTCACGCAAGCAAGTCTGACCTGCAGGGTTCCTGTTCAGACCATCTCAGTTTTCCCACAATGGCCATTAACAAATGTCTGAACAGAATGCACTGGCCAAGCCGAGCCTGGGCAAAACTAGGGCAAATATATCCATCACTGCGAGCACTCATTGGGTCTTAACCATGCCGAGGGGCTGAAAAAAGTCGAGACAGCATTGGCATCACCGCTAGCGGCATGATGAGAGGGGATGAGCTGGGGTGAAGACCCTCTTTTCACTTCGCCGCGGGACTCGGCGGTCATATGCATGATCTGGGAGGCTCTTGACCACGAGGAGGAGGGATGCAGGTGGGACGAAGGTGGGGAGACGGTTGGCGGTCGGAACCGAGAGCGGGACAAGATAAAAATAGCGCGGCATTCGATGATGTGATAGCTGCATGGTCACAGTTCATGCTACGCTTGGGACAGGTAACGGCAGAACTTCGAACCAGAGAAACAGTGCGAGATGGCAGGTTGTCGCAGGGCTTCCCTCCCGGGCATCCCCTATTGGGCAAGAGGGGCCGCCAAACCCAAATTCTGATTGGTCTGGAGAGCTCTGTCCACCAGAAAACAGCCAATGGCTGATGGAGACCAGCCGCTGGCCGAGCAAGATTGGTCGCAGGATCCTCGATGCAAATGAAGCCCACGACCAAAGCAAGAAAGCTCGATTCGCATATGCAAGCAAAAGCGGAGGCTGGGCCGAGCCGGCTCATGGCAACATTTCGACAACATGCAAGAAGGGCACCTAAACTGCGCATCAATGTGTAGCAATTGCACCGTTGCCGGCAGAAAAGATCCGAGGTGCTTTCAGCAACTTTCAAGTTTCCACTGTTCCTAACCCAATCCATTCGCCAATCCATTCGAAGTATGTATACTGCAGTATCTGATAATCGTTGAAGTTCCTGAAGGCCCCTGGGGGGGTCATGTGAGTGGATCCAATGTCTGATAAGCGTTATCGGCCCAGCCTTCTCAAACAGCTTGTGCCTCAGAACAACACCAGACGACCGTCCCTGGTTTGAGAGATGAGACGAAGGGAAAATCCAGAAGCTGCGGCGGCAACGGAGCTGGCTCTCAAGGAAATCCCCGGGCATACCGATAGAAATTTTCTCAATGCGTCAGGAAGGGGCTTTTGGGGGATGAGGAAAAAGCGAGCTCGCTGACGAAGCGGGGAGGAGCAGTCCAAGCTCTTGCCTCGCATTCACATACTGCCTGCAGCCTCCGTCAGTAACGATGCTAATAGTGTCTTCCTGTTGCCCAAGTGATGAATCAGCCGCCAGGAATAAGAGGACTTTCCGAGAACAGGCAGCGAGGACGCCCTTTGTCACCCGACACTGGTGAAGCGCACGGTAGTGACAGGTTGATACAAGTTCTCGGCTGGGGAAGGGCCGGCGCATGGGGCCCTGGCACCTGACGCAGAGATGAAGCGGGTTGAAGTCTGATTGGCTGGGCCCGGCCTGTAGCCGCCCTCGGCACGCCCAATCACACCTGGCAGTGCAGCCCAGCAGCGCTCTTTCCCCACTAGCGGCGATGAATTCAGCACTTTCCTTCATTGACCTCTCCATCAGTGCCCAAACCGGAGCAACCCTAGCGGCCAATGCTGACGGCGTTGCTCGAATGAAGACAAGCAATCCCGATTTGCCCCATTCGACCTCTTTGCCTGTCGCCATGGAGAGGGATGGGCGGGCGAAGAAATCATGGAAAATGGAGCAAAGAACAAGCATCCACGAACAACTCGTGGACACCGGCACACGGCATGATGTGAGGTTGCGGCAGCCCGCGTCTTGCCGCCCATGGTCTGGGCAGCGGCCGAGCTTCACCTCACCACTGATGGCGGCAGCCCCCAGCCAGATCGCTTCTGCTCGCTGGAGCATGCGAGGGTGGACGACCCTGGTCCTTTTCTGCTTCGCTAGCCGCCCCCTGCCAGCAATGGTATCCCGCAGCCCGGTGCGGCCATGCAGGGGACTGGCTCGTAGCCGCCTGCACAGAGACGCCGATGCGGTCTCGGCCGTGGCTGGCTCTCCTCATGAGACAGAGAATAGTTCCATGTTCTGTTCTCCTCTGGCGAATCTTTTCCCTCTCCCTTTTTCTGCCCATTTTCTCTCTCCAGAACCAGGCTGTCCTTGCCTGATCCACTCCCCTTCTTCATTTACCGCTACAGGGATCTCAAGCTCCATGCGAATGCCCACCTGTGACTTACCACGCCGCCTGCGCAGGGTCCTCCTCCTGGGACTGAGACAATCCCCGAACTGCCAGGCACTTCGCCCGAATCTGGCCTGGAACAAACCCTGTCGCTTCTTAAACTTCCATGGCCCCGGATGTCTGTCGATCAAGCATCCGCCCTCCCCTCCATACATCAGTGCAGACATCCCCAAACACCCCCTTCCGCCTCGAACCCCCCCCCCCCTTTGGTACCCATGAGCTTGTCTGATCTCCATCTCGACTCAATGCGAGGACCACCCTGCCTTTGACCGACAACCAACCTCCACCGGCACTTGACAGCATCCGAAGAGCCTTCGTCCGATTCAGAACCCCCGTCCTTCTCCGGCATACCCATGGCCGCTTAGCCCTCGATTTGAGCAAAAAGGTCCACTGTGCTTCGAATCCGACCAATGCTTGCCCGGATGCCTGCCGTGGAGATAGATCAGATTGCCCGAACTTGGATATCGCACGAACACCTACCAGCATCAGGCCTGGCACCCGAGACGCTTACCCACCCCCGCTGCTCTTCTGATACACGAGCTTCCGGGTTCCGGTGCAAGCCCTTCAGGGCGAGTGCCATACTCCCCGTCCGTCGCCCGGGATCGCCCCCATTCCCGGCCGAGGCGAGGGGCCCAATATCAATACAACACCGCCCCGCTGGCCGTGGGCGTCCTCGGATCCCTCCCGTCTCTTTGCTTGCTCTCTGTTCTTCGCCGCCGCTGGTCGATAGCCTTCTTTCATATCGACGATCTTTTTTGGATCCTGGTCCCTCAGGTCGCCAGTCCGTCCGCAGGTCCGGGAACCCGCGCCTTTCTTTCCTTCGACTTCAATACTGTATTATCTATCGTTTGGTTTCTTCGGCTACCGCATCGTTCTTCGGCGCCCCGGCATCGTGTTTGGTCAGGGCATCTTGGTGTTAATCGTGGAGCATCAACAGCATTAGCGTGTTTGTAGACACGGCAAGAGAGAGGGGGACTTGTGGATACCGTTGGAACGCTGCAGAGGAGTTTGGGAACAGCTTTAATCTGACCGTCGCTCGGAAACCATGGGAAGGCTCATCAAGAACCATTGGGCGAGGCTCATCATCCTGGCGGCAGCAACTTGTGAGTCTGCTTGCAGGCGGGCTTGGACATCGCTGATACTAACACACAACTCAGACCAGGTAGCTGCCGCGGTGGAGGTATTTCTGGCCGAAGATCTTCTGGGACTTCACCACAAAGACGCTCGATGGGGCCGTCAAACCGATACCGATCCTCCAGACGATCAACCTGATCTTTGGTCTCATACTCCTCGCCTTGGAGTGGCCGCTGAGTTTCATCGCTGGGTCCAGCATCCACCGCAGCCTCGAAGCCCGCCTCGCTTTTCTGCCGCTGACGGCCCTCGCCGCCTCGCTCAATCTATCAAGGCACGAATGCTGCTATCTACCAGGTGATTGGGCTGGGCGTCTACTTCTGGCTTACAGTGAAGGAGAATACGTTGCATCCCTTTTCGCCAGACTCCTGAATCGTAGCTAACTGACGGAAACAGATGATCTGCGCAAAGCCCTGGACTTTACCACAACGAACGCGCCGGCACGAGGTCCGCGTGTCTAGATCATGGCTACAGCACAATCACCCACATGCGCTCTTGTCCACAGACACCCGTGGTGTGCATACGCTGTCGCCTACAACTCTTGATTATCTCCCTCACGACCTCGCCATATCACCTCAACGGGTCACTTTGAACACTTCCAGCGCACTTCGATCGACTCGCACATACCTACCCCGATCGTTTCGAAGATGAGAAAGAGCTGGATCTCAAAGAGGTGGGACTGGGCTTGAGTGAGAGAATGAGCGAGAGAAATCGTACATATGACACCAAGCAACCGGAAATACGACATATTTTCTCTTCACGGTGACCCAGAAGCACCTTGACTTTTTTTTTTTCAATATCATTTTCTTATTATATACCATCAACTTTCTGTTCCATTTCCAGCAAGATTATCACGAAAGAGGCAGAATATCAAGCGAGGGGGCGCGTAGGGCAGCAAGCATGGCGTTGCATGCCTTCTTTTTAGGGAAGAGGTGTTAAGAGATGGGTATGGTTACGAAGAATACACGAAAACCACGAGGAGATGGATGGGTGATGGACCTGGCAGGACCGCTGGAGGGTTGTGAAGACCGCTTATGGGAATGGCCCTGAGCGATATCCTCTTACTGCCCAGTCAGTAAGCAACAAGCAGTCGAGTGCTCAAGTATATATAAATGAAGACAAGTCATCACAGGTCATGGACCTCTCTCGTGTGCGCACATTCAATCCACTTTCAACCCACTAGTCACTAGAAAGCAGGAGCACTAGTCTTCCTTTGGGGAGGAGAAGGGGAGGCTGCAACCAACTTCACTCACCACTGAGCCGACCACGCCGAAACCAAAAGGGAACCAAAACATCCCCTGAAACCACCCTTCCCCCCCTTCACACATCCAGATTCTTCACATCTCACAGCGCCAAGCCAAGTGAAACTGCCGTGGAAAAAGAAAAAAAAATGATCACGATGGCTCGATAATCAGATCATCAGTGTTATCTTCACACCCCACCCATGTCTCACTCATACAAGGACCATCCCCTTTCACCTTCAAGGAAACAGAAAAAAGGTTCAGGCACCTCCACCGAAGTCCGACAGAAGTCCAGAGTCCCGCTCGAACCGCCTCACCAGGGGACCTATTCGCCTCACATCTTTATCCCATCCAAGCCTCCAAAAGTGGCATCTGGAATGCCCAGGCCTGCTACCCGGCGGCAGCCGAGACCGAACCGCCACCAACGTTGACGAGTCGGAGCCCATCTTCAACCTCCGGGTTCTCGATCGGGACCGGGAGGCGCAAGCCCTGTCTCACCGTGTGTCTCACCTTTCCCGAATCACGTGTGGCCCCTTGGCCGGCCTTCGACCGCCAAGCAACTGAAGACCCAAGCCCCCGATTTCTCCGAGACAGACATCCAACCGTTTTTTGCTGTGTCACGGAACACTGATCGCAGTCAACGCATCTGGGGGAGCACGACATGCAACTTTCACCGCCAAATCAACCTCAGATTTTCCTCGCAGAGGCGATGCTCAGATTGTGAGTACGGGATGAGATGGGGGCAGATCGACGGAGGGCCCCGTCAAAAAAGGGCATATCAATTTCCGCTGTCTCTCCCTCCACTATGTCTCGACGTCCATTCGGATGGTCTACGATTGTCCCCCCAGCGCCACGAAAGCCCTCCCAATATCCCCCTCACCATCCAAGGCGGCGGACGCGAATGCGGATGCGCAAGCGGCGTGAAAGGCGCGGCAGCGCACTGGGTCGACGATTCCTCTAGCGGGAGATGTACGAGCCGTTTGAATCGTTCTTGCGGCCTTGACGCTCCGACATCTGTTATTGACACACTCGTTAGTTGCTTGTTTTACTTCCCCGGTGATACAGCCCAAGCTTCTGGAGACAAGAGAGGGTCGAGGCCGCCGGCCAGGTAGGTCAGTGCCGCAGATGTGCATCCCGCGGCCGTGCCCGTGGCCTACGCCGCTGCCTCCCGTAACCTGGGGGAAAGATCTGCGGCGAAGCCCAGCGCGAGGAGCCCGAAAAGCGGCCGGGGAAGCAAAACCGCCAAAAGGCACAGCCCGTTTCGCGAGCCGCCCGCCGCGCCGCATCATGCGCAGCGGAGCGGAGTCTCATCGAGGGTAGGCCGGCGAGTAAAAGGTGCAACATCAACCTCTCGTGGCCTTCGAGGTGGGACAGACAAACGAAAACAGAAAAAAAAAAAAAGAAACAAAGAACGGAATAGAAAAGCAGCAAACGCACCTCAAACTCCTGCAGGCTGCCCTTCTCCAAAATCTTGAGCACCGCCTCGTCCTCCTTGGAGGTGCCGAACTCGTTCTCGAGCATCGCCTTGGACGCGCCCTCCATCAAGCCCTGGGCTCCATGCCTGGCCGTCTCTTGTCAGTTTTGCTGCTTGTCGTCGTCAACTCTCAACAAGAAAAAAAAAAAAAAAAAGAAGAAGAAAAGAAAAACTTTCCAGCGTCCCGTTGCGTCATACTCCTTGGTACCCCCCACCAACTGCCGGTACCACAAAGCCACAACTCCTTGAGGAAGAGAAGAGGAAAGAAAAGAAGAAAGGACAGGAACTCACTTGTGCGTGGTAAACACCTTGAACGACGACACGACCTGCGCCAGCGGGATGCTCTTGTCGCTCCGCCACTTCTGGTAGTCGTCGACGCTGTCCAGGAAAACGACAAAGTCCTCGTCGTTACCCTTGTAGTGGACCTTGACGTGGTTGACGTCGCCGCGGGTCATTTTGGCTGTGTTTCGTTTCCCGGGGTGTTTGTGTTTACCGAGGGTTGTTGGATTTGTGGGCCTGGGAAGATTGGGATGTATGTAGTTGTCGTGGGACCGATTGGTTCTCGTTGTTGGTTGTACGTTGGGTTGTTGATGTGTACGGAGGTTGGCAAGAGATGTTGCTGTGGGCGGAGTGGATGATCTTGTTCGATGGATGCTCGCTGGAAGATGATCGTTCGAGTGAGAGAGTAAGGTAAGAAGGTCTGAAGCTGATTTACTGAATAGGGAGCTGCGGTGTGCTGTTGCTCTTCCCTCATAAATACAGCCATCTTGGCCGGGCAGGAGCAAGGAACTACTACGTCATAGGTGACGATGAGTGAGGTGGCCCCACTTATCTACCACTCACACAGCAACCATCTGGAGAACTGCGAGAATTGGAGTGAGGACTGCAAGTGGAAGATCGTTCCAGATTTTTCTCTAGTAGCAACCATTACGCAGCATGAGACGAACCTCACTGGGAGTTAAGCATTCAGTCAGCCTTATGCTAGAGACGACCACGTTGTGGACTGAGTCTAGTGCAAGGCCCTGCATTTCGAAAAGCTGGTATTATAACAGTGCTCTGTCAGACCCCACAACCAACCTACAGTACGGCCTGTACTTCACAACCACCCATTCCTGCAGCCGACCTTGTCCTTTACGTCACAATGCCATCTCTCAAGGGGCGCTCGGAAGGATCCCGATGGAGTCCAACGTTCACCACTTCCATCTTTTCAGAGCTACGTCCCGTTCCATACCACCGATGACACGGCTTCGATATTTGCTTGCGCAACTTACCATCGCTGATGGATAAGAAGTCTTCCAGCGCCACACTCTAGCCGAACTACGACCATAGTAATAGTACAATAGCCTCTGAACGGGCACGACCCAGAGCAAACCCCCAATACCCAGAAACACCCGCCCATAAGGCAAACACAATACAGAGAAAGAGGGTATCAAATGCTTTTTTGTTTTGGCCAGCCGGAGAGACCCCCCAGCCACGTCCACTGAGTCGTATTGTGTGCTCTGCCCCTTACCGGAACCAACTCCGAAACCCTCAACAACAACCTCCCGACGTCCTCCCCCACCCTTACCAAACTTCCCGGAGAGCCTTGACAACCGACGGGAGCGTTGCCTGCTTCCAACCTTGGCTAGTTGGGGAACAGTCTGGTTGTCTGACCCCTTCCTCCCCGACCGAGGGCGACTTCTCGCCAAGATTTACTTGCTCGACGCTTGGTCCTCCTGGGGAGGTGCTGTTCCCGGACGACTTGCGCAAGACCGGGGGCATTTCTAAGTAGCTGTCGTTCAACTCGGGAGTGGAGGCTGGTAGGCAGGGTTCTGACAGACGGTCTTCAGCTTGGTGTCCCGCTTCACTTCCGACACTGCTGCTGCCTGAAAATGAGGCAAAGGGCTGGAGCAGCGTCCATCTGGCCCCAGGGAGCGAGAGCACAGGAGACGCGCCTGCATCCTCCAAATGCAGTACTGGAGTTGGCGTTTTTGGTGACATCTCGCTTGCCGGACCCCTTTCCGCATCCGAAACGGCATCAACTCTCTCTTTCTGATGCACGCTGGCCAGACTCGCCGAGCGCCTGGTGAAGGTGCTTGCGATGCTGACGGCGCTCAGCTTCCGCATCACCGAGGACGCGGACGACCGGACGAGATGTTCGCTCCTTGACCGGGCCGTTATCCCTGGGAAAGGCAACACATCCCGGGTCCAGACATCCGAAAGGAGAGCTTCAAGTCGGGCTCTCTCGGACCGGGAGGGCGCCAGCACGGGTATCCGGTTATTTGTGGTCAGCAGCGATTGCGATCTGTTGATTTGCGAGGAGTGGCTTGAAGGTGACGTTTCCTTGATCACGCTGGTGTTCTTGAGAATGACCTGGTAGAGGGCGGATCTGGGTCCAATGGTAGTTGCTCGATGTATCGATATTTTCCTGGCAATGGTTCCTGGGTGCCCTGTTAGGAACTTCCTGCTCAGACTTCGTGGGCATGCTCAAGATGTACCTGGCTTCCTAAAAACAGTTCCCAGAGTCTTGATATTCAATGCGAGAAAACTGAAAACGTCGGGTTGTACCTGGTCTTGGCCATCGGGATTGTCGATTTCATTGGGGTTCCTCAGCCGCGCGCGCCACTCCAGCTCCTCCTTTGGGGAGCAGGCTGTCATGATCAACTCATATAGCTGGTTGTCGCAGAGGAAGACAATCTTCCAAGAATATCGTGCCGTATGGCATTGGAGTCCTGATACTGCGGTCAGAACTTCCGAGTCAAACTGAAGAGCACTAGTCGTGTTTACCCCGGCCATTGTCCACTTCCTCCACCCGAATGTTCGTCAGAGCGACGCAGGCTTGGATTGTGTAAATCTGGTCAAACTTCCCAGCTGTAGCGAGGCAGAGCCAATCCCGGTAAAGTAGAGCCACCATGTACTGGCCGTCACTCCTTCTTTGGTCTGCCAGCAAACATGGAGAGCACCGCAAAGTTGGATTGTGACCAAATGATCGGATTCGGCTCTTCGAGGCCGTATCAAGCTGCTGTTTTTTGTCAGAAATGAGCCAACAAAAACGCAGGACAGATTGGAGGCCTTACACAGTCTGGAAACGCAAGCCGATCCTGCAGAATCCAGGTCTTTTCCAAGACAGACTTGGTCCGAGAGTCATTTGTGGCCCGGTTGATCTCGGCAGTGGCCTCGCGGAGCCTGATGAGCGTGTTCTCAATCTCCATGTGCGAATACGGGCAATCGATAACAGGCGTGTACTTCAGCAACTCGGAGAAGAGGAGGGGATACTTGCACGCGCGTTGGATTGGCTGTCTTCGTTAGATGGAAGATTGTAGCATCGACTTGAAGAGAACCTCACCTTCACAAGAAGGTCGCCGAGGTGAGGCTTTTCCTTGAATTGTCGCCATGGCTATCAGCGGAACCCAAGACGACGCGAGGACCTCGAGCCCTTTCTGGTAAGATAGCCATCCTGGAATGGTACGTTGTGCTGCGGCGACGCCTTTGATCATCAGCTCGTACTTTGCGCCGTACTCCTCATATATGAAGAACCGATTCATCTAGACCGGTAACCACGTCAGAACATACTATAGACATATAAAGCGCTCTTGCTTACCCGTCTCAAGAAGATCTTTGCAACCTCAGCCGCTGTCTGTGGCTCAGACATCGTTCCTGGCATGTCTGGGAACCAATATGGGCCATCTCTGCCCTCGGGCACGGCGTCCAAGCTTCTCCAACGATGATGCCCGCGCGCAGGTCGGTTCGGTTTGGGCCGTTGAATATCGGAATCCAGCTGTGTGTACTCTGAATGCGGTACGGCCCGGTGTAACTCTCCAAGAATCTCCTCGTGGAGTTCCACGATATCGGTCAGGTTCCGGTTGACGGATGATCGCAAACCTGCGGGAGTTGTGGGTAATGATGCGATATCGTAACGTAAACCTGCGTGAAGAAATTAGACTCGGCCAGACATCTCACATATGATTCACATACGTTCATCAAGAACCTCACATCCCCGATATAGCCTTCCTCAGTGCTGATCAGCTCCTCCAAGATACGGCGCCTTTGCAATGACCGCTCCACAACGGCCGGTCCAGGGGTGCCTGCCGCTCAACACAGGAACCATCCTCAGAAACTCGTGGCCCAGAGACGGAAGCTCTGCTGCTGCGATCCGTTCTCTGGTCACGAGACGACCGGACTGTCGTCCTCCGCGAACGCGCAAAGACGCTGACGCCGGTAAGAGACATGCTGGGGCTTTTGACGCCTGTGACAAACCCAATGGATGAGCCGGAGGAGGAGCTGCCTGTGGGGGCGGATGCTCGAGCTCCAAAGTACCCATCTTCCTTCCCAAGCGGCCACGGTGAGTGAGCGCCGTCGTAGCCAAACATCTCGTGCCGCCGCAACGCGCGTTTGTGGAGGGTCTTTATCCATTTTTGGAACGGCTTGGCTGGGTTGAAAGGTTTTCGTGGCGCTGGTTGGTTTGGGCTGGCTTTGAGAGAAGTATTCTGTAATTCCTAGTCCCTGCTCCAGCTGAATCCCCACACCCGGCTTGGTTTCTGAAGCACGCCGCTCCTCAATCTCTCCCACGCCCACATTCGCTCCGTTGGCCACCGGGCTCGCGTCTCCGCCCGCATCCCGGTTACTGACACAAGGCGAGGGGCCGTCCTTCGAAGCGGCTGAGGGCTGCCGTGCGCGTACGGAGCGGGATGGTGGAACAATCGAGGAATGCGGCCTAGTATCGACATCGGCTGAGGACATCATGCGAGATCGAGCTCAAGCAGAAGAAGACCAAGAGACCAGTCCTTTTCCCCAACACACATGGCAGGCAGGACTGTGCCGGCCAAATCAAAGCATGATATAGATAGAGGATAAACGACCAACAACCTAGGTTGGCGAGCATGAGATGTCAATGTCGAATGCGACAAGAACTGCACGATACGGAGGGATCTTAAAAGGGGAAAGAGAGGGACAAGACGCGTCTGACCTCGAGGACGGCGACTGGGAGTTCATGTAAGTGGAAGGGGCAGCTCTCTGACCTTCCGAGCTTTGGCCTCGTTGTGGCCCGATTGGGCCATGTCCCTGTGTCCAAACTGTCCAGAAGCCCAAAACAAGATGCAGAATATGGCAGCCACAGCCCATCCATGTCCGGCCGCTGACGGGGAGTTCTCCAGACCGTCAACAAGCTCGACCAGCGCACTGGCGCGGAGCCAGATGTGATTGGAGCTGCATCACTGCCACGATGCTCTGGCCAGCCACGTCCGCTGATTGGACTTCGGACACTTCCATTCAGGCATCTTCCATGACGCCGCGAGCGGAAGGGAGCCGAGAGGAGATCTTGTCAGTTCTCAGTTGCCCAGCGGTCGTACAGAGCGAGTGCAGGACAAGGATGGGAGCTTGCTGTGTTCAGGCCTTTTCCGATGACGGAATAAGGCAACAGGTGCTGTCAACAACGGCATTGACCACTGATGCTCGCGAGTCAAGTAGGGCGGAGTCAGAATCCCATGTGGAATGCCACTGTGGTCGATAAACAAATGGGACAAGAACACAGCCTCGGAGAAATTCACCATGTTCTCGAGTTCCATGCAGATGTCGTGTTGCTGGTGGAAGGAGTGGAGTGGATGCTCCCCTGTCGTACCGCCGGAACGGGACGCTTTTAGTGGCTGCCCATCCATTGGCCATTGCCCGGAGATCCTGCCCCTCTAAGCTTGAAGCTACCCCGCGCCGCATTCCAGTTTGACAAGATCCGCCGAACGCGTCATTTGTGCCAGGCTGATTGCGGAATCTGGCATCTGGCCCAGATCCCGAGACGCGATCGTTGCCTGCGTCGGATGTGAATCCCACGACCATGAGCGCGTGCGCCAGTTCTGCTCTGGAACAGGACTGCAGCTAGAACCATGAGCCTCCACGCGCCCACCGTCCCTTCGGGGCCGACGACAGCACCCATCACGAACGGAAGTGCGACACAACTCACCATCGCCGAGCTCCAGCGGAAGAAGGACGCCATCGAGGGTGAGCTCAAGGCCCTCGGCGGGGTGCTTGACTCGGTCTGTGGTCCCAATCGGGAGCTGAGGCGAGATATCCGGCTAACTAAATCCTCCGACACAGCATGGAGTCGACATGAACACCAGCTTGCTCACGCCCGACGGATTCCCCCGAGCTGACATTGATGTGGCGCAGAGTATGATGGTGGCACTGTCAAGCTTCTGGACTCGGTCGGCTGACGAGTATAGTCCGGACGACGAGAGCGCGTATCATTCACCTGCGCAACGACTGGAAGGATCTGATGAGCGTCATCGAGAGGCGACTCCACGAGCACTTTGCCAGCCTCGAAGACGACACAGCGAGACTACCGCCCCCGAGCGCCGATGCTTTGATACCGAGAGACGCAGTGCCTGAGAGACTCGACCAGCCCTTCGCCAAAGTAAACACAGTGGTGGATAACAGCCCGGCCGCGAACGCGGGTCTCAAGCCCGGCGACCTCATTCGAAATTTCGGCTACGTGAACCACGAGAACCATGACGGTCTGAAGAAGGTTGGGAGAGTGCGTTCAAGGAAACGAAGGGGTAAGACACTGCCTGGCATGCTGCATGTCTCGGGTGTCCAGAGCTAACAGCGTCGTGCAGCAAAACATCCTCGTCAAGGTCTCCAGGGCCAGTGGGGGAGCTCGGCCTCAGGAGCTCCGACTGACACTGACACCAAGGCGGAATTGGGGAGGCCGAGGGATGCTGGGCTGCCATATCCTCCCTCTGTAAAGTGTCTAGAAGGCGGTGGTGGACGGAGCAACAAAGAAAGTTGGTTGGGCTCCAGCTGCTTGGGCCAAAATTGGGACCAGCTGCTTCTGCCCAGGTCATCTCCACCTCGGCCCAAGCAAGAGGGAGGCTTTCAGGCTGTGGTTCAAGATTGGGCATCTGAGATTGGTGGAATGATGCCTTGAGGTTATGCCCCTGAGGAGGTCTGAACAAGCTTTGCCCAAAGCGATTGACTCCGCATAAGGACGCCTGAGACAAGAATACGTCAGATTCCCAGCAGCTAGGTGAAAGGAATCAGCTGAAATATTGCACGATCCAGGCAGAAAATAGCCCGCTGCACATCTTGGAACTTGAGTGTCGGGTTTGAACATGGAACCGTGAATGCCACCCCTTTCCTCGTGTTTCCGTGCCGTCAGGGGGCGGCTTTGTCGTCACACACCTGGAAGCTTTGGAGGCGGCAAATTTGTCGGACAGGAGCTCTGCTTGGGCAGACACAACACGCCCCTCCAGATCCTGCACTCACCGCACGGGCCAGCATAGTCACGTGCCTGAATCACCCCGCCGCCCAACGAGTTTTTCGTCAAGGCTGCGGTGGTTCCAAGCAGCTGCCCTTTGAAAACAACATCATTCCCGGGCCGCCACTCATTCTTGCAACCCGACCACCACCACCTCTTCCCAGTTCCTCCATCAACCCGAAAGGTGCGATCCCTTCCTCCCGCCCGGCCCTTTTGGAGGCGATTTTGTCCGCTGACACCTACAAAACATCCCCTCCTTTTGCGACTGACACAGCGCTGCCTAGATCTGTTTTTTTCTTCGCACCTAATCAACACATCATACAACATGGCTGAGGCTCAGCAGATCCCGACCTTCAAGCTGGTCCTTGTTGGCGATGGTGGTACTGGCAAGGTGAGTTTGATTTCACGTCGCTTGGTGTGCCATTCGATCACGATACTTTGCACCGACTGCGGGTCGCGAATGGGCACCGAGCGGCCGACCGGCTTGACTCCTTTGCTAACACGGTGATATTTAGACCACCTTCGTCAAGCGCCACTTGACTGGTGAGTTTGAGAAGAAGTACATGGCCACCCTGGGTGTCGAAGTCCACCCTCTCGGCTTCAGCACCGTAGGTCGCATCCTCTCGATTATGCTGTTGGGTACCGGGACAGCCCGACACTAACACCACCGCAGAACTTCGGTCAGATCCAGTTCGACGTCTGGGACACTGCGGGTCAGGAGAAGTTTGGCGGTCTCCGTGATGGCTACTACATCAACGGCCAGTGCGGCATCATCATGTTTGATGTCACCTCCCGCATCACCTACAAGAACGTCCCCAACTGGCACCGTACGTACACAACAGCGCAGCGGAGGGATTGGCGACAGCAATGCTGACGGATGTACCAGGCGATCTCACCCGCGTGTGCGAGAACATCCCCATCGTCCTCTGCGGCAATAAGGTCGATGTCAAGGAGCGCAAGGTGAAGGCCAAGACCATCACCTTCCACCGGAAAAAGAACCTCCAGTACTACGACATTTCGGCCAAGTCCAACTACAACTTTGAGAAGCCCTTCCTGTGGCTTGCCCGCAAGCTCGTCGGCAACGCTGCTCTGGTATGTCACGGGACTTTTGTCCATTGTTATGCACCGGACTCCCAGCTAACATACGCTCAGGAATTCGTTGCCGCTCCTGCGCTCGCTCCCGCTGAGGTCCAGGTCGACCAGAACCTCCTGGCTCAGTATGAGGCTGAGATCCAGGCGGCTGCTAACGAGCCCCTGCCCGACGATGATGATGACCTCTGAGCGGCTTCGAACCAGGCAACTCGGTCGAGTAGGATGAGGGTGGTTTAGGATTGGTAATGCCCGTTATGAAGGATAAGACGCATCTTCCCACAGAGCACAAATGGAAATACAAAACATTTGTGTCGGGGAATCAGGGAACACGGATCGGAGGGACGAGAAAGACGTCAACTCGGGACGGTGATGGGAGCGGGACGGATCGGAGGCGACATCTTTTTCTTGGGTTTGGTTGACCCCAGAGCCGACTCAACCAAAATACGCAAGCTAGATCTGAACAACATTGCTGCATCTGCGGCGCTAGGTAGATCAATATGAGACGTCAGTCTCGCCAACATAGTGTTCCTTGCTCCTCGTCGTCCTGTCGGGTGCAATCGAAATGTGAGCCCCGCCCTCCGGAATTTTGAGTTTGGGCGCCCAGGCGGTGAGGCCCCGCTGTGGGGCGCAAGTAACTTATCATGACATCAAAGTGCGGCGATGTTATGCAGCCTGGCAGAGTGCTTTGTCAGCAAACTTGATATTGTGCCTGACTCTCAAACAAACAACATCCAATCAGATGCCAGTCAGGAACCTACCGTTGGCCCAGAAACGACCATTTCCTTAGCTTCACTTACACGACGCGTCTTCTGACACAGATGAGAACTCATGAAGCCGAAGTTGCTGAGCGTCTGCTGGATTCACCCCAGGACACATCACCATCTCGAGCAGCCTGCAACCATCGCTATACGATGGTGAATAGCAACGGGATGAACTAGACCACCATATCCGCGGCCCCCACGCCGAAACACACTTGCTGGACCATCCAGGACCCTGCAAGCGCGTGAGCAGTCAGTACATGACAAGCTGGAAGGTAAGCTCGAGTTAGAGTTCAAGAGGGCGGTGACTGGATTCTTTGTTTCATCCTTATCCAGCGTCCTAAGATTACAATCTCATTCTCCTTGTAGTCGCCTTCAAACCTTCTGGTTCCCCCTGAGTGACAATCTTCTTGTTCCACCATTCTGCTGCTTTCGTTGTTCCCTGACCCGTCCTGTCCAGGAGGTGTGGGTGCTTCACGTCCTCACTTCGGGACCAAAAACCCGCCAGGAGCAAGGGATGAGACTAAAACCCAGCATGCGAGAGATAGGGTCCAGATTAAGCTTTAATATTCAAGAAATTACGGGAAATATCCACTCCAGATTGACTCTCTGCCCATCCCACGGCGCTCGAGTATTTCTCCCAACAACTTTGGAAACACACGAAATCCGTCATCACTTTAAGACCAAGAGACACAGAGAGAGAGAGAGGGAGAGGAAGAAAACACCCCATCCATCCACCGCTCACTCTTGCCACATCGTAACCCTTTCCTCAAATACCCGGCACAGAGAAATCCGGCGCCTGAGGCCAGTTGCCAATCTTCCCGGGGTCGCCACCAATTCGGACATACACACCAACAGCCGGCACGCCGCCGTCCAGGACAAAGAACTGGTACCAACCCGGCGGCGCCACGTTGGCGTTCGGCGGGGCATCAACCAAGCAGCTGGTGCCGGTGCACGAGACGCGGGGCATGATGGTGCGGGCGCCCATGGAGTTGCCGTGGGTGGAGGAAACGGAACCCAAGAGGGTGACGGTGATGTCGCCGTTCCTTGGGGCGCTGCCGAGGTTGAAGGGGATATTCTTCTGGTCCCAGGCCCAGTCCTTGTTGGCGATCGTGAAGGTCGGACGCGGCTTGCCGTTGAGCAGGTAGGGCGGGATGAAGACCTCGACGCGGTACTCCTCCGGGTTGACGCCGTCCTCGGGTTGGACCCGGAGATGAGGACGCGACCATCGAGCAGGGTGATGGCCTCGGAGTGGTACATGCGGGCGATGGTGGTGTTGGCGGCGCGACGGTGATGCGCGAGTGCAGCGGCTTGGTCGGGTCGTACAGCAGCGCGTTGAGATTGGGGCCGACGCCGAGGCCGAAGCCGGCCACGCCGTGGAGCGCGCCGTTGGCGATCAGGTAGGTGCCGTCGGGAAGAGGAGCCATGCAGGACATGACGCGGAACGAGGGCATGCGCTCGATCTCCCACTTGGGGTTGGCGGCCTCTGGCTGGATGGACACGCAGTTGTCGATGGCATTGCCAGGACCCTCGGTTGAGCCGCCGCAGATCAGGACGCCGAGAGGATCGGTGTACGGGTAGCGCTGCGGCAGGAGGACGGCGGTACCCTCGAGAGGATAGGTGCGGCCACCCTTGTCGTCGTTGACAGCACCGGGGGCGTTGGGGAGCACCTTGGTGGTGGCGAAGGTGACAGGGTCGAGGATGCGGGCCTCGTTCCAGTACTGGACAAAGATGCCACCACCGGGGAGCACGGCCGTGAAGGGGTACAAGTTGTTCGGGTGGGTGCGGTCCAGCCAGTCCATGTAGAGCGGGGCCTGACCGGTGTAGGGCAGGACCTCGATCGAGGGAGTCGCGGCGTCGTTGGAGCCGATGGAGCCACCAATGACCATGACGGACCCGTTGGCCATGATCATGGCGGTGGGGTACCAGCGGCCAGCCTGCAGCTTGAGCTCATTGACATTCTCCTGCCAGTCGTGGGTGCCGGGGACACCGGCGACCCATCGGGCCAGTAGAGGCGAGTGCCGTAGGTAGCGTCACCAGCCCAGCCACCGACGTTGAGCTGACGACCAGCCTTGTCAGGGAGCGTGACGCCGGCAGCGCAGAAGACGTCGGTCTTGATGTGGAGGGTGCGGAACTTCAGCGTGGACAGATCCAGCTCGTAGGCACCAGTCTCGTTGCCGGGACCAGTCGCACCCTTGGAAATGAACGAGACCTTGCCAGTGATGGTCTCCTGAGTGATGAGGGGAATGTTGACACCATCGACGAGGAACTGATACTTGCCGGCGCGGTAGTCGGTGGGGAAGTCCCAGGAGTATAAGGGAGTGCCGGTCCAGAAGTAGGTGGTGAGACGGGCGAGGCCACCACAGATGTGCTCGGCGTCGCCAGCGCAGACGATGTTGCACTCGGACTCGGGGCGGAAGGTGGCGCCGCGAGTGGCCATGTTGGCCGGGTCGCCGCAGTAGCACCTCCACCGTACTCGAGACCAGCAGCGTGGTAGCCGTACTGAGCACAGCGGTCTAGGCACATCTTGGGGGTCATGACGCCGTGGAAGAAGAGCTGCCAGAAGAAGGTGCGCTTGTCGTTGATGTTGTCTTCAGCGCAGCCCTGGTACTCCCAGTCGCCGAGACCCGTCTTCTGAGGAGCCGGGGGAGCGTACTCCTTGGGAACGCCCTTAGAGACAATGCTCAGACGGGTCACCGGCACCGCACTTCTGGGTAGCGTCGCCAGGGCAAGACATGCTGCAGTCACTCTCGGCGGTCTTCGCACCCCCGTTGTAGAGAGCGTTGCCGCAGAAGCACTGCACCGAGTACTCAGTGCCGGATATAGTGTAGCCCTGCTGAGCACAGAGGCTGGCGCAAAGAGCAGGAGTGTTGCCCGCGGGGTCGGGAACCTGCTGGGCAGCAGGCGGCCAGATTTGCCTTCGGTCCAGCAGCCCTGGTAGGTCCAGCCGTCAGGAAGGCCCGTCGGGGCGGGGACTGCAGAGCTGGTTGCAGCCGCAGTAGGCCCGGTGGAGCTCGGCTGAGGAGTGCCGTTCCTCGCGTAGACGGACAGCCGGTTGCCAGCGCCGCAGTAGTTGTTCGGGTTGCCGCGCAGGTCATGCTGCAGTCGGCATCGGGGGCAGAGACAGAGCCGGTGTTGAAGCTGTTGCCACAGTAGCATTCGCGTGCATACTCGACGCCGAAGTACGTATACGCAGAGCAGTACGCCTGGCAGGCCTCGAGGGTCATGTCGTCGGAAGCGAAGGTGGCCGCGCTCAGGGCACGCATGTTCGTGGCCTCGGTCCGGCAGCCATACCAGTCGTAGTTGCCAACGGTCTGTGGCTGGGAGGGGCCGGCCGGCTGGGGGTTGCCACCAGCGCTACTGGGACCACTGTCGGCTTGTGAGTGAATGTGTGCTGTGACCGCTCGGGGAGTAATGCTCACGGGGTGGCAGAGGAGGTCGCGGTCGGGTTGTACTGGCCCCCAAAGTTGTACACGTTGAGACGATTGGGCCCGCCGCAGAACTCGCTCGAGTTGCCATTGCAAGTCATGGAGCAGCCGCTGGTGGCGGGAGCACCGCCGTTGGCAATGGCATTACCGCAGTCTGTTTTGGTGTCAGTCTGAGCCCCTGACTGAGGGAGCAAGCAAACAAGAGCCACTTACAGCACTCTCCGGCATACTCAAGGCCGGCGAGGATGTAGCCGGCCGCGCGGCAGGCAGCGGTACACTTAGCAACCGTCATCTCGGCGTTCGGGATACCACCGGCACCGTAGGTAAGAGCGCGGCCCGTCGTTCCCTCCGCATAGCACCCCATTTGCTCCCAGCCATTGACGCCCGGGTTCGTCGAAGGTCCAGTGATGTCGGTGGTGTGGAACAGCGTGAGTCTGCTGCCGGCTCCGCAGGGCTCGGTCGCGGCACCCGAGCAGGGCATGTTGCAGACCGAGTCGTCAACCTTGGTCGCTCCGGCCGCAATGCCGCTACCGCACCAGCACTCGACTGAGTATTCAGTGCCGGCATAGGGAAAGCCCTTGGAGTGGCAGAAGTTGAGGCAGGCTTCAATTGTCATGGCGGCGCCATCGGCGTAGTTGGCGCTGTTCAGCGTCCTGCCCGGTACGTCGACGTAGCATCCTTGATACGACCAGGCGCCGGGGAGAGTCGCGGGGATGGAAAGTTGGGCAAGCGAAAGCGGCAACTGCGGACAAGTCAGCCAGATATCCCTTTCTTGCCAGGACTGGACCGAGTCCAAGACGGCAGCGAGAAAGCCCGTACCGACGAAAGGAGAAAGGAAGAAAAGAGTGTCCTTGATGGTGAGGCCTTCATTGTGAGGACTGGTGCGTCCAGGACGGGACGCCAACACCACACACAGGACAAGGACAAACGAGCGTCAGGGTCGGAGGAAAGCAGAAGCCAAGGGGAAAGCAACGTGAGACGGTGGGGGCATGCATTTCAAGATATACACAATCCTCCATCCGCTCTTCCCTCAGCCACGAGGCGGGCCCATCTTGCCCAGCCCGCGATGGGTCGCACCGCCGAATGGACGATGGCTGCTCTCCCTGTTCTCTGGGAACGGAATGGACAGGGGTAGCGCCGCCGAGCTAGCAGTGCGAGTACCCACGCGATCGAGCAGAACGGGCTGGCCAAGGGGGAGCGAGAAGGAGTGGGCCGAGTCTCCTATCTTGGGCAGGGCGGCGGTCCCAAGGTTGCAGGGGGATCGGCTGGAGTGCTGGAGTGCAACAGGGGTCCAGGACGACAACAACTCGGAGAGCAGAGACAATGCACCGCGTGGTGGTAAGATTCGTAATCCAGAGAATACAGACGGGGACGGCGGGATGCGCTCCTGCACCTCGAGACTGACAGAGGTGATGTTCCTGACGCGCCAACTCGAATCGTGGATATCCTCTGGCGCGCGGGGCCTCGGGCGCTTACGAGGGAAAATGACGGATGTGGTCGCAGGGAGAAGACTGAGCAGTGCCCGTGCGAGATACAGGGACATGTGTGTGGTGCCTTCATCCCACGTCTCTGCCCACCGCGACGACTTGCCCTGGAGAATCCGTTGATTTCGGCTCACAGCCCGTTCGGCACTGTCACTCGCTGCCAGACGGCGGGTTGAGATCACACAGACATGTGTGAGATGAGCATGCCAAGATGAAAACCCAGATCAGGCTCGCCCCCATGCTCCAGCCCAGGAACCGCGAATCCCATGGGCCTTGTCAGGAGTGCCGGGTCCGTCTTGGCTGACCAGGACCAATGTGGCCTCGCCAGGAGAACTTCGGCTGCATGGAGCTTTGTGACACCAAGCCATGTCGTGGTCAATACGAGAAGAACCTGCCGATAGTCCGACATATTGGCCGTACATTTTCTCCCGTTTTCTTGGTCTCTTGGAAGGAAGCCCAGGCTCGCCTTCGCCCGGCAGCTACGGAGCCCACGTGTCTCACCTGGGCTGGCCGACGCTTTCGCCCATTCTTTCGATCGATGGTGCCAAGTTTTTTGGGCTATTGAAAGATGATCCTGGCTGCTGGGAATTTGCCACGGGCTATTGACACACGAATCTGATAGACTGAGCTCCCATCATAAAATTGCTGAATTGGTGGCATGAAATCACCTGATGGGGTCCATCGGCGACTTGCCGTGGTTGTTCGCGTCTGAGAGCAGCATCTCAGCTTTTGTGAAAATGATCAAATAGTCGGCATTGCTGGTGTCGTGGTTGTCGTCGCGATTGGCTGGCCATCGTTCGAGAATTTTTGAGAGCGAGCTGAGCGCACACAGAAGGAATAGCGCGGCAAGCCAGGCACCCGCCCCACCGTGGCTGACAGCATCCGCTCGAGGTGCCTCCAGAAAATCCGACAGTGGGGGGGAGCACAGTCCGCTCAGCGGCACACAACTTTTACCCAATTCAGTGCGTTGTCCTCTCTTCGAGAGTTACACAGTAGGGACCCTGCCAAGGAATCATCAACATCAACCGTCCTGTGCTCATCGCCGGAGCGCCCTCTCCCCAGCAACTTGAGGGCTGCGTCGAAATCCGGCAACGACACGGCTGAAAAACAAGGCCCACACATTGGATTGCTCCGATCAAGGGCCAACTCCACCACGACACTTTTGGTCGATCTTTTGCAAGGTGTTCCTGCCTTGTTCAAGAAGGCGAAGGCCATCTCCACCACAGCCGGAGGCTCCATCGAGAATTCCATGCATAACACATGTCCCAAGCCAACATGGCATTTGGGACTGCAACCAAGTGCACATCAGATCCAGCACTGTCTGCAAGATGCGGTCTTTGCGGGAAGAGGGATTCTGGGTAGTTTTGACCGAGTCTTTCCCCTCATTCCCCACATTCCGAGGGTTGGGCTTGAGGCAGTTGATCACTGCGGCAGCCAATGTTGGCAGTTGGCTGCTTCCCGGCGCTCACGGAAGCTGCCCGGCTGATCTTGTGTCGGATTTTCATCTCAATCACCAGTTCCGCTGGAAGGCCGTCATCCGATTGAGATCTCGTCGGCAGAGCCATCCCTTCGGATCTTCGATCGCCTCCACACCAGATGTCGACATCTTAAACCTTATTTCATTGTTGTCGTTCGTCATGCCTCTCGACGACGAATGCCCTTTCTCACAACATGGGAAATCGATAATCTCCCCTTGACGTCGAACGGGCACCTTGAGCGGTGTCTTGGTAACACAGGGCGTGGAGAACAGCCCCTTGCCAAAGCCTGCACCATCTGAACTCGTATCTGCTTTCACCCCGCCGTCTTACTGCCGATCCAAACGGCCCCCATCCTGGTTCCTCACAAGGCTGGATCAGAAACATCCCAAAAACCACCGCTGCTTTTCTCGCACCACTCAACAACACATCGCGCTCTTGAATGTCAACCACACCACCTTCGTTTTCGCCTTCTCACGGACATAAGCTCGAGATTGGGCGCCAAGCATCTACAAGGCTCCCGGATGCTTCCTGACTTGCCGACATTGAACACTGAGCTTCCCCTCGGTCCTGACGTGCCGTATGCCGGACGCTAACACGACAGTGGTGGGCCATGCAGGGCAAGCCGACAACGCTTCTGCAATGCGACGCTTCCTGCGGTCTTGGTCGTGTCAGTTCAGTGGTGAAATCGTCCGACAAACTGCATCTTGTGCTGCTTCCGGGAATAAGACAAGCCGAGTCCATCCATCAGCGAGTTTGCCCCGACAGCCGGATCCAGCCGGATCACCGAGTCCGACAACCGTGAGGTCTCGGGCCAATGCATGTCCTTGCCGCGGCGGTCAGGTATCACCGTGCCGCGCAGCATGCCTCCGGCTGGGCCTCATCGAACGTCGGCCCATTCCAAGGAGACCAAGAAGGGCTGAGAGAGCTCTCTTGCACATCGAAAGCCTCTTGGTTTCTTGGATCTTGACTGGATCAGCAGATTTCTGTTCAGAAATCAGCCCAGTGAGAGCGGGTCCTGGAGGGGAGCCCCCAATATATGTGTCAGCTCGCGCTTCCAGTGGGAAGCACAGCGTCTTGTCTGCGATGCCACCGTAGGATTTGAGTTGTGATAGTCGCCTTCCCCGAACCACGGATGCTGGACACCATGGCCGTCAACAACCCCGGATTTACCGGAAATGCCTCGGACATTGCCCATTCGCGAGCAACGGTTGGAGGTAGGAGACAACCCCTGGTGTGTCCATGGCAACGACCTGTCCACGGTCGATCCCCACTGTGGGCAAAGCATCACTATCCTCCTCGCCCGCCAGGTGAAACCCAGTCTCATCACATATGGGTACCTCTGATACGCAGGCCCTGAGATGAGCAGCCATACCCCTCATATCTTCTCGACACACAATGTATCAATACTCTGTTTGAGCCCTCGTACTTTCAGCCAACCACTGTTCCAAGCACACAACTGAGTGCTTAGACTCAAAGCTCTGCCTTGCTCCTTTGCAAGTGATGCTGACAGGCAAGTGATTGGAGCCAAAGAAGCCAAACAGGTAGCTTGGTCTCTCACCATCATGATTGGACCTACACTCTGGACCTAGCTCTGCTTTCATCTCTGCGAGTGCCGGGCTGGGTTGAGTTTTGGTCTTCTCTAACTGGGGGACAATGATAGCAATGTCAGAGGGATGGTCGAGTCAAAGCACCTTTCGAAGGATATCGTTTCAACCACCCTCAGCCCTGTTACTCATGTTTTCGAGAGTCGAGGCCACTGCTGTGCTCCTACCCGCTCGTTGTTCATGAAACATCTCATACATCTCCCAAGCCACCCTTTCCCTCGTCTTCGTCGTGTTCTTCAAGCCATCGTTTCGAGTCACATCCGATCAGACACTTGAGCGAATTTGTATCCTTTAATGAATGGAGATCTAAATGGAGGTGAAAAAAGAGAAACAAGGATCCCGGGAAGGAGGAAGAAGAGAAAGAAAGGGAAAGAGAGACAAGCCATGCAGAGCACCAGAACATGGAGACCAGGAGCTCGTCTTGCCTGGGCATAGAACCCACTTCATCCAGTGAACTTACATACAACCATTCGATTATCACCCAAAGGGAGGCCTACCTTCCCTAGCCCTACATTTGGTCACGTTTGTCTCCAAACAGCAAGTGGACCCGAAGAGAGAAAAGCCGGAGGCCAAGAAAACCAACTACATATATAAGCTGTATATCCTACATGCCGTACACACGCCACTCACCCTGCCAGCCTCAGAAACATTACCTCAGCCCACCGTCCCCGCCACCCCCAAAACCCTCCCCACAACGCTCTCAAAAGCGGCCCCTCCATGCTCGCCCCAAAGTGCGGACACTTGACCACCCCGACGAGCTCTCTCTTGAGCGTGTCGAGCACGCCCGCGGCCATCAGTCTCTCGACGCCAAACCGCCTCGCCAGCTCGAACCACGCCTGCACGGGCGTCAGCTCGAGGGCGTCGTCCGGGTTGAGGGAGCGCGCGAGGCCATGCAGGGAGCGCAGGGTGAGCGAGGATGTCTTCCAGGAGAGGCGGGTCACGTTCTCGGGGTATTGGGGAAGTCTGGGTGGTCGAAGTCGACCGCGGCGGTTGTTGCGGGGTTGGTGGAGCTGATGAGAGGAGTGGTGGTGGTGATGAGAGGAGCGGTGGTAGTGGAGGTGCTCGGTAGGCAGGACGGGCGGACAGAGACTGTCGAGCCGGGAAAGAGGCGCGTGCGGGTGGCTGCTTGGAAGATGTGGTCTGGGGCATTGCGCAGCGCGAGGCTGGTAGCCATGAGGGTGTGGCCGTGGGAGTGCGGGCCGATTAGGGGGGGTGGAGGGCCGGCGTAGGGGTGGATGGTAGTGCGAGGGGTGGAAGTGATCGCGGCAGAGATGTTCTAGGCTACGGGACGGTGAGTGAGGGCTGCGGTAGGGGGTGAGAAGGAGATACGCTTACGCGAGGATGAAGTTGATGGCTGCTTGAGTTTGGGAGGGCGTCAGGTTGGGAAGGTCGTCGGGGTTTTCCGGTGAAAGGGGTTCGGAAGAGTTGATGGAAGAGGGCATGCTGCTAACGTAGTAGGTCGGCGCCCCATTGCCTCGTCAAAGCCAAAGGACATGGTGAGCTCTTCCTCTTGGGCTCTGGCTTCGACTTCGCGGCTGATCTGGGGAGGCTCGGGGATCCCCTTCAGCAGAGATACCCCCTGATCTAGCGTCAGAGGCGTGGAGTTTTTGCTGATGGCTTGCTGTAGCTTTGCTCTCATGGCCTTGTTCTCGCTCAGGAGGGCCTGAGTCTCTCGCTCCGCTGCCTCTATCATCTCACGGATTTCGGCAACGTCTGCCTCGAGCTGCTTGACATAGTTGGCCTTGCGTTGCCGGTGTTGAACCTGCGCTTTCCGGACCTGAGCGCGCCGGTGCTTGGCCTTGTCCTGAGGAACGCCTGTGGGTGCAGCATGACAGGCGACTGCTCCCACGTTTCTTGGTTTAGCTTCTGAGCGCATTGAGGTTATCGAGGGAGGTGTGCCAGCGGTTGGGAAACGAAACATGAAACCAAACATATCTCTCTAAACCCAAGCCAATAGCACTCCTTTAAGCTTTCAACTGACATCGCACACTGCTATTCTCGCAGAATTCCCTACACCCCAAGAAATTGGTCTTCTGCAGAGCGCAGCGAGAGACTGAGTCCGATGCCTGACCCGATGCATCCCGGTCCAATCCCAGACACCGCCCCAACTGGGAGAAATGAAATTCGAATCGTTGCGTTGTGACAGCGTCAATGACAAATCTTTGTCATCGCAGCAGCTCTGATCAAGCCAATGGAAGGATGTCCCAACTGGGACACCCGAACTCTCCTCAGACATGAAATAGGGAATGGTGGAAACAAAGGGGAACTGCAAGAAGGGAAACCGAAACGTGTTACTCACCTGCCTCTGACCCAGACCCTATACAATGCTTGTCCTCAACGAACCGAATCTTCTTCGCACCCAATGCTTCCTTGGACTTCTTCCAAAATGCGGTAAACGAGGGCCGCTCTTGGTCAGCCGGGTCCGCCATGACTGTTTTGTGACTGTCTTGGCCTTGTGTTGACAGTCCGGTGGCTTTCGAGAACCTCCGTAAGCCAAATGTCAGGCTTACAACACAACTTGGGTAGCTTGGTGATCACGAGCCTCTGGCCAGGCTCTTGGTATCTGAAATAAGGGCGTCAGAAATGATAAAGTGCTTTTCTCCCTTGGCGAGCGGTTGCGGCTCAGCTTGTGAGCATCTCTTGCAGTGCTGCCAGGATTAGTAATTTCTCACCAAGATAGGATCAACACGGCACGGAAAACACAACACGGGTCGAAACTCACCAGTCAGTTCGATCCTTCCAATGCTCACAATAACCTCAATCGAGAAACATGAAAGAGGAACAGGACCTACCTGGGAGCTTCGTCAGCCCCAACCCTGCAACCCCCCCAGCTCAATGTCATCTTGACTCACCAATCGAGCTCAGCCAAGCTTACTCACATCACCCGGCCCGAAGGGTTCCCACTGTCCATCCGGGCGATGTCCGTGCCGCAACCATCCCAAGGACAAGGAGGGACCACCATCCTCAAATAACCCTTTTCCAAACCCTTCCCCTGGAGTGCATATTTCAAATTGTTTCCCATTTTTTTTCTGTCTCATCTACGATGAATTAGCATCCCCGACTTTTCCCAGCCATCCCCGTTACCTGACCAGAAATCATCCACCGCGACCGTAGAAACGTTCCTGGTATCCCTGCTATATAGTACCCCTGACGCCAAACCCGCCGAATGTCAAAAATCCCCTCCCTGGCCACGGCCACGCTGTGCTTTTGAGTATCCGTGCCCCCGTTGAAATTGAACTCAAGATCTCACCGATCCTCCTCATTCCCCATGAATCAAATCAATCGTAGCCCCCAGCCTCCTCATCCGTCGCTGTATCCTCCTGAAAACTTCTCTCATCCTCGCCCTCCTCAAGCTCGCTGTCATCCACACCAACATCGATATCAGTGTCCTCTTCCTCATCGTTTCGTCGTCGTGCTCCCCGTCATGTTCCAGCAGCGCCATAGGCTGCCACGCAACATAGCTATTCTTCAGATCCAGCCATCTCTTCGCGGTGGGGAGCTGGAAGGGGTCAAATGGGAAGCATGCCTCGAGATGCGTCCACTTTTCGTCGTCAAACTCGAAACCTGTATCGCGGAGCGCCCCGCCGGTGGCGTAACTGCCCGTGAAGAACTGCGAGAGGTGGACGGATTTGTTCTTTTCGATTTGTGGGTAGCTACATACTCGTATCAGTAAAGAGGATGGAGCAAGCAAGGTATGGGAAAAGGAGGGAACTGACATGTAGATGAGTCGCAGGTGGTGGGAGAGGGGCGAACTCCTCGACAATGATGGGAGAGCAGCATTTCAGAGGCTGGGAGAAATCAGTAAGCATTAGGAGTGAATCAAGGACGGAGGACATGTCACTCACGTTGAGCTTGCTTGCGATGTTCGCCTGGAGTCCGGACTTCAGCCCCGCCATCCAAGGGAGGTCACGCCCGATGAACGATGCCGGGTCGTCCCAATCGAGGTTGGAGGGAACCAAATCGCGATCGATTAGGTCTCGCAGCGAAAACAGAAAAATCTGGGGAGCAAAGAGTCAGTATGCGCCGTCTAAAGAAGAACCGCCTCAATCTGCTGCCAACTCACGTAGAGTAAGCCCTGGAAGTACGCACTGAACGAATAGTTAGCATCCCGTATATCAACCCCCACGTTGCTAGAGAAAGCTCACTAGTACTGGCTATACCGCCCACATCCGGACCGCGGCAGTTGAGGTGGGTCGCGCGGTAGTGGTCGATGTAGTCGAGGAAGGTTTTGGTAATCAGCTGCACCTGCTCGCTCTGGACCCGGGCCCCGCGCGCAGTGAAGCTTGCCAAGTAAGCAACCGCAGCCTGCTTGACGACCGGTGGCCGGTTCGACTCGAACCTGACAAACTGTCAGCTCTTGTTACTGCGATAGGCGAGTCCAAGATGGGATGCTTACGCAAGATTGAACAGCGTCCCGATGAACATCTCCATGAGCTGGTTCGACTTCATAGCGAACTTGAAGAGCAGGTATTGCGTGTGGCGGGATTTGAGATGCTGCCGACCCGGTCAGCCCGTCTGCTGCTAAGCTCGTGGGGAGACAGACAAAGACCTACCGGCAGAATGACGTTGGAGAAGTCACTCAGCAAGTCCTGAAACGCCTCAACCGCCTTCGAGCTGTCTGGGTCCTCGAAGACAGGGGTATAGATAGAAAACAGCAAGTCCAAAATCGCGTCCATCGTCTCCAGCTTGCTCTTAATCATGAGCACGCGCTTCGCATCCTCGGTCAGGTCATCCTCGTCGCTCAGCACCGACTCGACATCGCTCTCGTCGTCCTCGTCTTCGTTCTTAACGTCCGAGACCTCGAGCTGTCGCAGTACCGCTCGTCGTCTCGTCATCATCATTCTCCAGATCGAGCGTCATCTCAACATCCAGCTTGACTAGCCGCGAGAGGATCAGCTCCATAATATCCCGCTCCAGCTCCGGCCTCGCCTCCTTGAGACGGAGGAGGTGGTCGATGTACTCCATGTGTACCGCCTTCGATTCCTCCGTGTACGGGAACTTGGACGAGACCAAGTTCAGAACCATATGCTGGCCGGCGGGGAAGAGCTCAAGGAGGTACTTCAGGCCAAGGTGCAGCCCCTCTTCTTCGTTTCCGGATCCACTGGCGCGAAGCCCGGCACGCTCGAGGTGTGCCGCGTCTCGGTGAACTTCTCGACAATCATGGTAAGAACCTGCGTGAAAAACGACCCCTGCACGGACGAAAGCGCCGCTAGCAACTGGATATACGCCCTCGCAAAGTCCTCATCCCTCTCCAGCCAGGCACACCGCAGCACGCTCCTCAGCAAGCCTGAACACGACCGGCCCAGCAGCGGAACGTATCCGTCAATGCCACGACGTAGACAACCAAGTCCTGCGGTTTCGCAGCCTCCTCCTCTCCATCCTCCTCGTCCTCATCATCATCCCTTGAGCTGTTTGGGACTTGGCGAAAATATCTCCTTCAGGTTGTCGTAGTCCTCATCGTCGCCGCGGCTGTGGCCCTCTAGCGCCTGCTTCACCTCTCGCTTCGCCTCCTCCAGGCTCTTTCCGCCAATCTCCTTCACCTGGAACAGCTTGTTTTCGTCCCAGACCACTGTTTTTTTCTGTCGCTTGGCCGGGGGCTCGTCGTCGTCCGGCCCGCCGTCGGAGTCGTCGGACCGCGACCGTGCGCCCAGCACGGAGGTGGGCTTTCGGAGGATCGGCTTGATCGGGGAGGATGCGACGGCGCTCGCCGCAGACGAGCTGCGGGCGAGGGATGACACGGTCGTCATGGTAATTCGGTTTCGCGCTCAGTGGGTGGGGATGGCTGTCGTGGGTTCGGTGGCAGAATGGATGGCGAGAGTCGCGGAGGCAGAGAACGTGGTGGAGCGGTCAAGGAAACGGCGGTATTTGGTGACAGGACGAGTTTTTAGTCGAAATTAAATCAGACATAATGTTGCTCCTGGCCTCGACAATGGAGAAAAACCGGAGACGACGCAAGTTGAGCCCGCAGCCAGGGCCTTTCTGAGCTTTCTGCCACGCGTATCCACACTCTCAAAGGAAAATGTTCAACCTCCCGCTGCAGGGTATTTTGAGCGCCGATGGTGTTCCCCGCGAATGGCACGTGCACGGTGGGGGACTGGATGCCTGCAGCGGAAGGCGGTCAGCCACCCACGAGTCGACCAAGTGCTGATTGGCTGTGATCTTTCTGCAGTTCAGGCTCCAACAGGGAGCTTGAACGACGACAAAGTTCTGAAAAGTGTTTGAGCACGTCAAAATCCAAAGAGGCAGTCGAGTCTCCCAATGAGTTCCTGTCGAGCATCCGTCTGTTTCTGAGAAGAACGCAAATGGCATATCTAGCCTCCAAACACAAAGATACTCTTTTCGACAGGGGTGGTGATGGCTGACAGACAAATACGTTCTCTCGCTTTTGGGCCAGGACATCAGGGTGCATGAACTCTGCAAATACATTTAACATTACCCGACAGTTTAGTAAAATACCTGGAAGAACGCCTGTAGTAGTAGAAAATCTACCGCAATATCAGGAATCACCACCCTGCCTACCTTCCATCTCCCATTTCAGGAGGTAACCCCATGTCCCAGCCCATAAATCCGAGGCAATGTACCCTCTGCCCGGCCGTGAAGCACCAGTGTAGATAAGCGACTGAGCTCCTGCAAGCCCGGACCGGTTGGTACTTATACACACACTACAAGACACAAAAAAAACCGATCAAAACCACACAGCACCTCCGAAAACCCGCCATTGTGGCACTCGGTTCGTGAGAGGATTAGTACTCCGCCCCGGCGCCGTTATGCCCTGGCTGAGCCCCGTAGAGGCCATACCCTGTGCATCGCCGCCCTCTTGCTGGCCGGGGAGTCCCGCGCCAAAACCACCAGCAGGATTCGAACCGCCGGCGGCACCGTAGCCCTGGCTGTTGGGCCGGTTTTGGGGGTTCTCGCCTCGGTTGGACTGCGACTGCTGCTGCTGCAGTCAGTGAACCAATTCTCTCCTATGAACTAAAAAAAGGGGCAGATAAGTGAACCGACCTCTCGGTACTTGGTCAAGTAGATCTTGAGCGCCTCAGCATAGTTCTCGAAGCCGAGCGAGCTCATGGCGAAGAGGATGTCCTCTCCGTTGACCGTTTTCCTCTTCTCCTGATGGCACTTCTCTGACGCTGTGTGTGATAGGTCAGCCTTGTCTAGCCAACCAACCAACCCACCCCCATCTACCGTCTCACGAGGGGTGTTTATCATCATCCAAGACAAAGATAGGGCATGCTTACCCTCAGAGGTGATGAAGGAGATGAACTCGCTCACACACTCTTGCATACAACTCCTTTGCCTCTTTCGCGATCTTGGCATTCTCAGGGAGCGCCGTCTTCATGATGCGGGCCACTGGTGCGAAGTTGCGAATGTTAGCATCGTAGACATCAGCCTTGTCCGCCTTGGAGGACGATGACGAAGCGGCGCGCGCAGGCGCCTGCTGCGGCGACGGCGGCGACGACGACTTGGGCGACGAATGGCCCGACATCGACATATGAAGCAGCAGCAGCCGATTTCAAGACTCTGATAGGGCAGGGGCAGAAGCGACGCCAGTCAAAGAGGGTCTCGCCGCCATGCAAGCAGTAGCTCAAGCGTTGAGGAGGGATGGGTGGGGGTTGGCGAGCGGCACCATGAGCCACTCGCGAATCATGGCCGGTGGAAGCATGAGAGAAGCATCAGAGAGAAAGATGAGACATGACGTACCATTGGCTATGGGTAACCACCGGTCTTGCTCTTTCACCTCAAACTCGTAGCCGAGCCCGGTCGAGTGCGGGTCCTGAGGGTCGTTCATTTGTGGTTCCTCGTCACCCGACGGTGCACCTTGTTCGACATCCTTTGGATTGGATTGGGGGAGTCGGACATATTTGGCTACCTGCAGCGGCTGCTGGCTTCTTGTAAATTCCTTGGACTGCCGGCTCGCACAGCTGGGAAAGAGTGGGTGATGTGTCGTCGGACACGTTGCAGGGTGGTAGGGCGTGTGGCCACTTCTCTCTAACGGCTTGGGCCTGCAAGACCTGCGTCAAGCGGTACCTCTCCTCGCGTTCAGGTGTGCTCCTACTGGCTACCCTACCCGATCTTCAGGCTGTAACAAGGAAGCCTTGGGGGCTGGGGCGAGAAGGTGGGGTGGAAGGACGGGGTGCAAGGGGTGGCAATGACGAGCCGGCAACGAGGCCGAGACAGGCAGTGCGAGCCCGACGGGGTTTCGTGGGGCGAGCCGCACCGGTGGGTGGGCGCAAGGGTGTGTGTGCGTGTGTGTGGATGCGGAACTGCAGGCCCTCGCACAAAATGGTCGACGGAGAGGAAGCAAGACCCTGGCTGGAGTGTCTTCCTGCCCGCCGGATCGCCTTGCAGCAGGACTAACTTGCCGGACCGCTAGCAGGCGAGAGAAGAGAGCACCAAGCCTGAGAGAGTAGTGGTCCGATCCGCCAGTTAGCGGTTCCGTGTGTCGCCGGTCTCAACGTGCGCGTGGTGTCTCTCTGTACTATCGTGTGGCGGTTACACCGGCCAGTGCTGCGATAGCCGGTTGGTTGATGATGGCCGGCTCGGGGCAGGAATGGGTCTCGAGTCGCGGGGACAACGAGATTGGCTGTGCTGCCACGGCCTTGATTGCGCGCCTCGTGGGATGTCTGCAGAGTCGCGTCAGAAGAGACCAGAGCTTGACCGGGATGGGAAGTGTGTAAAGTGTGATGCATCACAAGAAGCGGAGCCTAGCATGTGGTGCGGTCCCTGCTACCAGCGATGCGAACGCGCTGAGATGCGCCATGCTGCGATGCCACGCGCAGATGGCTACGGAACGTACCTTGGCGGCTTGTACCAGTGACAGTCGGTCGCGACAATCTGGAATGCCTAGAGTTAAAATCGAGAACCCCCTTGGGCTAGTCCGGGTGTCGCGGTTGCTCCGAGTGGGCGGTGTCTGAGTTGGCCGCGTATCTAGTGTCGGCTTGGGTCTGCGATGCACGGGGAAAACTGGGATGCAAGAGGGCTGCAGCGCGCTCGCGTGGGGTTGTTGCGGTGGGAAGGATGGAGGTCGGGTGAAAAGAGGAATGGGCGGGAGAAGCGGGTCGGGTCAAGACCCACGCTTCCCCCCGGGTCACAACAACCTGGGAGCTCCATCGCCAAGAACTGCTGTTTATCGATAACTAACACCCAGAAGCTCAGGTGTCGACTGCCCATCATGATGCCTTCAAGCTCTCTGGACATTTCGGACAATTTCAATGACTTGTTCGTCTCTTGCAGCAACATACAGGGAGATTGGGCTCACAGTGTCTTCTTCTTCGAAACCACCGTTGAAGCATGTCGATATCTGCCTCAATCGGACGTCAGGCATCGGGGCATGTTGCATGCCACCCACGTCCAAGACGCACAATTTGTGGCTTCCGTGGCTCAGATTGACCCCCATCTACGCTCGTTTCAAAGCCACTGAGAAAATTTTCTGCTGGATATTTGCGCTTCACAAGCAAGCACTGTCGCCAAGGTGGGAATGGTGGTTGGCAAAGACAAGTCCGGTTAGTCCTGCTGCAACATTGGCTCTTGACCTCCATTTTCCTCTCCCTCCCGTCAAGAGCGGTGAATGCGCAATCGAGGTCTCCTGATGAGGGAAGGGGGGACTGTGTCTATCCACTTCAGCACTTTTGGCAGCCACATTCTTCATCGAAGGTGTGATGAAAATGACTTTTCAACTCTAGACATCGGCCTGATGTGATGGATGATGATGTCGTGGGTTGGACGCGCCAAGTATCTCTTGGCGGGCTGCTTGGGGGGTCTCGTATGGTGGGGGAGTATGGCAGATGATTTGACAATTGCTGTCGCAGGTAAAGGTGCAGGCAGGAACAGGGAAGGTTGGCAGCAGCCTAATGGGCCCCAAAAAGGGGCCTTGGGCCCAAAAGGTTGGGTTCAGGCGTGGGAGTTGCCATGAGTGGCTGGGGTAACTCGTCTGTATTGGGCGGTTCTCAGCCTCCCATACGAGATTTCCTAGAGATCTAAATGGCGGTTACGTCGATGATTTTCAAGCCAATAGTGGAATTAGAGCGCACCCTGGAGATCTCATTGGGAGAAGATATCCAGTTGAATTTCCGGGTTTGGGCAGGGCGTCTCGGACCATCAGTCATCTCCTCGGCCCAAGCTTTGTTTCTCCATGGTGCTATCACTGGAAACCTCCTCGGCGCAGTCGGATAGAGATAATCGATCGATCGGTACGGCCAGGGTTGGGGATTCTTCTCATTGCTGCCGAGTGCCATGAAGCCAGCGAACCCACCACACTCGAGCACATGCCAATCGCATCGCGGCCCAACCAGCTGGCCGGGCTCCCGGTTGGGCATCGCAAGATCCTCCATGCTGCTAGGCTGCAGGATGAACAACATGGCCTTGTACAACTCAGCACACCTCCATAAAGGGGGGAGTCTGCCAGCCGGGCAGCGAAATTGCCTTTTGTTCGGTTCCGCCCTCCAATGTGCCAACGCTTGACAGCTGTTGTGCCCGGGCTCTACGGCCAGACCGAGATGCGCGGAAAGGGAGGGTCCGGAGAGGCATCAGGATGTCAGTGCACGAGGTATCTTGCAATATCTGCCGCCCGCCTCCGCCCAATCCGCACATGTTGACCACACCCTCGGATCCCGATGATGACATGGCATATGGGTGACTTTGCAGACCCTTGTCCGGGACCTGGAGGTGACGGTTTCACGACTGCACAACCTGGACGTTGTTCTTTTTTCTGCAACGACGGTCAGAATCCGGTGGTATGACGGTCCAGCAGGGAATCCTTCGGCATACCTTCCACTTGTCGAGCTCGTCCTGCTTGGCCTTGTACTGCTTGACCAGGTCGTCAAGGACCTTCTTCAGCCCCTCGGCATTAGTCCGCAGGGCGGGGACGACATCCTTGACGGTCCTTCCACCAGAACGCCATTGATCATGCGGAAGCATTTGCGATCGCCCGGAAGGGGTTCCAAGGTTTCAAGAACAAGTCTGTCAGCGTGGTTAGCGATGAGCGGTGGGAGGGGTATGAAGCGGTGTGACGAGAGCCAAGACCCGGTCGCGAGATTCCCAAAATAACCGCATCGTGGAAATCGACAAAAAGAATCTTCTTACTTGTGTTCCTCGGCCTCCTGTTCAACATCGCCAATCTTCTGGGCGATCTGCTGCAGAGTGTTTTGTAAGTGCTGTATTGCACTTGGAGGTCTGTGGAAGTGTGAGAAACTGATCCCAGAGCCGACTCGGTATTGCCTTACCTTGCTGCCTCTTGGCTGATGCTGTTTGAGACGCCATGATCGTGGATCGACTCTGCCGCAATGGCGAGCGAGTGAATCTTAATTTCTTTGCGAGTTGAGGCAGTGGAAGGTGGCCCAGGACTGCAGGTCTGTCACTTGGGCGAGTTGTTCTGCCCTTGAGCCTGGCCCGTGCTTGAAGTGGGGACGCTTGGCGAGGTTCGGTCGTCGGTCGGAGCTTTGTCATGTGTTGCAAGTGTTGCGAGAACTGGTTTGCCGCCCGACTTCGATCGAAGACTTTCTCATATTCCGATTATCGCGGCTAATCTTCCACAATGCATCCATTACTACACACCAAGGACAATTCGGGTATGTATTTCCTTTTTCTGCAGCAGAGCGCACGCACCCTAACGTTTCTCGACTCCAGGGTGCGAGGCGGTGATGATTGCGCTCGAGGAATGCCACGACAAGGGCTTCGTTTACAAGGCAGCCGGCATGTGCAACAAAATCAAGGAGCAACTCGTCGAATGTCTCCGGGTGGAGCGGTTGCGGAACCAGGACTCGAACCGCAGCGGCGTCCAGGACAAAAAAGACAGGATTCGGCAGAAGTGGAAGGAGATTGATGAGAATTCTTAAGTATCCGTACTCCAAGATTTTGTCACGATACCCCTTCGCGGCCCACGACACGACTCACCGAATGGGAGCCACGGCGGGAAGCGAGGGAGCGCACACATCGCGTCACAACGGGACGAGGGGGATCGGGCCATCGTACGACAAGTTCGACAAGCCGTCCCTATGTATAACACGACTCTAGAAGTCACTCCGCCTCTCGGTTGTACATTATGAAATATTTGTTTGTTGGCTCTGGCTAGTCTCCCCGATCCTCTGCTAGCAACCCCTCCGCCTCACAGGGTGCGACGCAACGCATCGCCGAAAGTGAACAGGCCGTACGTCGCAAGGAAGGACAGCATAATGGGCACCGGCTTCCGGGAGCCGGATGGCGCGGGGGAAGGCAGACCCGCCCAGGACGAGCGACGCGAGGGGAGGCTCGATGCCATAGGGCTGGTTGTTGGCGATGCGGTAGCCGCCGAGACCGTCTGGGCAACACCTGGGTCAGCGCTTTCGAAATTGCACCCCCGCAAACTCCCTGGGCTACCCACAGAGCAGGCCAACCGCCGTGCCCGCGATCAGACTCGGCTTGCTCTTGGTCCGCGCGTATCCGACGGCTCCGCCAGCGGCAGTCAGCGCCGCGAGTACGTAGGAGGGGAATTCGAGGCCCTGCGTTGCGATAAGTTACCAGAACCTGTATCCTATGCATCATCCACGAATCTCCTCACCATTTTGAACTGCAACCGAGAGTCTGATGTGGTGTTGATGTCGTTGTTGGCACGGTACCAGCTGTTACGGCCTCGGAGCTCTTGGGAGTTCCGCGGCGAGGGCCAGCCGACCGAAGCACGGTAGGTGCTGGGGTTGTGGGCCCTTTCGTCATTGGCACCTTAGTCAGCGAGCAGTAATGCATGAGATTGGATTGCTTCCAGTTGACCTCAAGAGACGGGAGCTTTACGATTGAGACTTCACACTCCACAGTAAGGTATCTGCCAACACCCAAAATCTGCTCTCCCTCCCGTCCGTCGCGTTCGGAGGTTTACCAAGGACAACACCACCTTGACAAATCGCTCTGGAGCATCTTGGGCTACCCACCAACAAGCCCCACCGTTCGTCCAATCTGGAACATGGTGCCCCCTGTCCCACCAGCAAACTCTTCAATCCGAGGCCCCGTCCGGCCACACCAACAAGGTCCGCTGGCTCAATGGCAGAGCGTCTGACTACGACTGGTACGACTGTTCTCGGATCCTGAGCTCGAGATGCCAAAGTAATCAGGAGGTTCCAGGTTCGACCCCTGGGTGGATCGAGATGGTTCCTGGTGATCCAGGCATGTTCTTTTTCAACTCCAGATAACCCTCTTAGCACGTTTTGAACTCGAGCATCCGCGATATCCTTTTCCACACACTCTCTTCAAGTTTCCTTACAACCTTGTTGCCACCTTTTCAGAAGGGCTGGAGGAACGCTCCTCCACAGGACTGCAATGGCCGGCGAGAGACTGAACCACTTGATCCACCGAAGTAAGCTAACGATGAACTTATCAAGGCTTTCGAGACATTACAAAGATGTTAAGTTTTGGCAACCTTGCCGCTCCTAATTTCGACACCACAGGTCATGGTCCGCTGCCGCGAGACTTTGGGTGCAATTCATTGCCAAGCCCTCTCGAGACGGGCCGTCTGGCAGTCCCATGGCTGTGCTGCCCAACATACATTGAGCCCCTGTCCTCGAGCTACGTCCTCGGCGGTGAAAATGATTTGCCATTGTCGACTCCTGGTAATTGACGGTGTTTAGTAACTGCTGTTTGGAGGGTTGAAATAAGCTTCCTGGGCACCGCATGGTGAAGGCACTTGGAGGTCCGAGCTCCATGACGCCTGTCAATCTGTGCCAAGAACCTTGGACTTACGAGACACCTACTAGCGCTCCTCATATCGCGTCAAGCTCGCCATTTTGAAATTGAACATTTTTGTGGCTTTGGATTGTTCGCAAGGGAAATGCCTTGCCTCCAGCGTCTCTCCCGCGTCTCAACTCTCGCGAGAGCCTCGTCGGCCGTGTAGCGTGGAACAAGGGACAGCGGTTCGGCCCCGCTCGACGGAGCCGCGGGGAGAAGGGGCCCACATCGAGATTTGGTGGGGTGCTCGATTCTGCCCGCAACTCTGCCCTGTCAGAAAGCCCCGCACAGCCTCGCCTGAGGTTCATTCAACCATCACCAACTCGCCAATCGTGACTGCTCAACCAGCCAGTTGTACTTGAGAGCCACAGTCGGACGTCCAGAGACCCGCAATGCAATTGTCTTTCATGGACAGACGGGGGTGGCTCACCAGATCGCCCTGGCACCAGGTGGGTTCTGCTGCCTTGAGGCGTAACAGTAGGCGAACTTTTGGTGGCTGAACCTTCACCTCCCAGTCACCTCCGCGACCACCAACAACGCGACGGTCTGGATGACGACGCCAAGCTTGCATTCCACTCTGCCGGTCCCCCTCCCCCCTCTGCTGAAGGAAGGTGCCTGGTCCAAGAGCCTCCGTGGCGGGTTGCCTCATCGCGGACTCTGGGCATCTTTTCAACGACCCGGCCACGAACTGCTTGAATGTGTCACTTGCTTAGCCTTCACAACCCGACAGCGCAAATTGCTTTCCCGCTGCAGACCAGGCTAAGGTGGACGCACGTCTTCTGTCCCTGGCACGTTAAGCGCTAGCTCACGGCCAGGCTCGGGACCGCAGCCGCCCTGCGCCTCAACCTCAATTTTTTCCGCCCGGGGGACTGGCGCGACATCCTGTGATCGAAGTTCGCGTGCCAAAAGACGGTCCCAACAACCTCCAGCCTTACCGACCATCCGTTCCCTCAACCGCACCCGCAAATTCATCGCTTCGTTTCTTCGCTTGATTTCTCCCGCATAATCATATTTTTCCTTTTATTTCCATTTGTTTTCAACAGAATTGCCGGACGAGGGTGCCGCCGACCGCTACTCAATTTCTCAGCGCTTGTCTCACCCCGCGCGCGCAGCCGCACTGGTCATGGTCGTCGCCTAACCCTTACCACGTCCCGCTCCCTATCTCTTTTCCACGTAGCGGGGACGATTGCTCAGGCTACAAACATATACCTCTTCAGCGGCCCACCCCGTCTGCGACCACAGCCATGTCCACCTACATCTTCTTCCCTCCGGGTCCCGATCCCAACGCTGCCCGCCGGGAACGCATGGAACAACCCCGCAACCTCCCTCCCCAAGAGCCTCAACACCAGACCCACCGCGCTCACCTATCGCCTTTCTCGCCGCAACCCGCTAGCAGCTCTGTCTCTCCCTGCAGTAAACGCACACACGCCTGCCGAGTCGGAGTCTGCCCTGAGCGTCCATTATCAGTCGAGTGAGTTCACCGAGGTCGACGACCCGTTCTTCGGCCTCGATTTCAGCACCATTGAGGGCGCCTCCCCATCCTTCTTTGGCGACGCTCTTCTCCAACTTGATAACGGGCCGCTGGTCGACACCCTCAACGCTCGAGGTCCATCCCGCACCACAGAGCATGTGGCATCCGGCACGGCCACCTACCCCTGAGTCCCGACAAGAGCCCCAACGGGGAGACTGGTGAGGACGCAGTCGCACGGAGCACGTTCCCAGACCTCCCACAGGCCTCGGTGTCTCCACGCGACTTGTCGCTCACTCACGAGTCATCTCCCGCTCCAGTGAGCAAGCCTACCGCTTTGCAGCTCACCCCAAATACCAGCGGTAGCGCCGAGTCGAGCGACAGCGGCCTTGACCCAGCCGCTACGATGCAGAGCCCGCGCGTCACAGTGTCGCATTGGGATAAGGATTACGTCCAGGGTTCTCATACCCCCCATGCCGAAGAGGTCTTGGACCAAGGGGGACCGAAGTTCTCTGCAGCCCGACGACTCCGGCCGATGGATCCCGGATCAGGCTACCGGGCAGGCCGGCCTGGGTCCTTCGGCCCGCCCTGCTGCCCAAGTCGACAGCATCAATGACCTGGCAGCTCGGCGACAACTGAGTGAGCGGAACCAAGAAATTGACGAGTGGCTGAAAAGGGCGAACGCCAATCCGCACGCCCCTGAACCGGCTGAGGCCCCAAATGACGGAGACGACAACATCACTCTGCGAGAAATTTCGCTAGGGCATCAAACAGAGAACAAGGTTGTGCCCGGGCAGACATATTACACCGAGACCGGGGGCCAACTGACCCGTGAGGACTTGGAGCTCATGCGCCAGAACCGCAACTGGGAAGATTCGCCTCTTCCCTTTTCAATCTTCCAGCCGGACTCGGACTCGGCAAAATACCAGCCCCAGACCTCACAGGCCGCAATGGAAAAATACCAGCGAATGTGCCGGGACAACGATTCGATCGTGTCGCGAGCAGCGACCTGGGGAACCCGGCGCTTCAGCTTGCCCAGCATCTACGACGCTGAAGTGCAGGTTACCGGCAATCTCTTCAAGAAGCTTTCTCTCAGCCGAGGGGATACGCGGCGACCGAGCATCCTTGAAGGACTTCGCGGCCTTGTCAGGAAGCCGAGTGTCAATTCGAGCAAACGCTCTCGCCCTGAGCCAGACGACGCAAAATCTTTCAAGTCCGAGTCTTCGGCGGAGCGGAAGGAAAGCCAGGCCAAACTCGCACCTCCGAGTCCCAAGCCAGGCTGGTCCAGGAAACAAAGCGTCCCCAGTATCAACACCGCCTTCGTCGACGTCGGAAGCAGGGTCGCATCCATTGGCGCCATGCACACCCGAGCCGGCTCCGTCAGCGCGACGCCCATCACGTCCCCGAGGAGCCCCAGCGGCCTGAGCCTGAGCGTCAAGAAGCCGCTCAACCGCCTGCGGAGCAAGTCGGAGACCTCGGGTATTGTCGACCTGTGGAAGAAGAGCGGCGGTCCGCCCGTGTCGAATCTGGGCAACACAAAGGTCGATGCGCCCGAAGCCGACGACGATGAAGACGATGAGGACGACGGTTTGGACGAGGGCGGTATGAAGACCGAGTCCACTAGTCTGATCGACGACATCACACCAAATTTTGCCGGTTTCCAGCAGCACGTCTTGAGGCTTAACCCCACGTTGAGCCACACCAACACATACTTGGTCGACCGCATTGCTCACCAGCAAGTCTGTCGGTACAAGTCGCTCTCAACTTCAGGGTAAAACACCTACAGGCCATCAGCGCCAAGAACTGTCCTAGCGGTTCCATGTGTATAGCCCAGGGCGGGAGAGCCAACATCCTCGACGCGAAAGGCGATTCGTGTGGCCTCGACCCCCTGTCCTCCAGATACGACGGTGAAGATGGAGACATCACCCCGCTGGAAGGAGCCATCAACCCGGACAGCTTCCCCCAGGACATTCCCATGCCGCCAACGGCCTCGCTGCCTGCCGAGTTTGAATGCCAACTGTGCTTCGCAGCCAAGAAATTCCAGAAGCCGTCTGACTGGACCAAACACGTCCACGAAGATGTCCAGCCCTTCACCTGCACATGGAACAACTGCAAGGAACACAAGATGTTCAAGAGGAAAGCCGATTGGGTCCGTCACGAGAACGAGGGGCACCGCCACCTTGAATGGTGGGTCTGCGATGTAGACGACTGCACGCACAAGTGCTTCCGCCGCGACAACTTCCTCCAGCATCTCGTCCGCGAGCACAAGTTCACCGAGCCCAAGGTGAAGACCAAGGCTGCCATCAAGCGCGCCGGGGCGGTGACCCGACCTGGGCAAAGGTGGAGCAGTGCCATCGGCAGACCACCGAGCTGCCGCAGCACGAGCCGTGCCGGTTCTGCGGCAAGACCTTCCCCAGCTGGAAGAAGCTGACTGTCCACCTGGCGAAGCACATGGAGCAGATTAGCCTGCCGGTGCTCAAGCTGGTTGCTAAGAAGGAGCTCGACGAGGACACCATCATCAGCCCCGTCCAGGAACCGCCTCCCCGCTCGTTCCCGACCGTCCTCCCGACCAGGCAGGAGCAGCTCCCCTTTGGCGCGCCAGCCACACTGCCCCCGAACCAGGTGGCTCGCCAGATGGTCTACCAGAACCCTGCCCAACACGCCAACCCGATGGGCGTGTTCCCCATCGCGCCGCCTCCGAGCTACCCAACCACGCTATACAGCGCCAACTTCGACGACCTCACCCACGGCATGGCCCAAACACAGCTCAGCATGCCTCACATGACCCACCACCAACAGCAGCATCATCATGGGGGGTTCCAAAGCCTCAACTCGCAGGCTGCCTTCGCCAACCTGCCTGTCACCACGTCCGCCGCAACCGGCGGCTACATAGCCGCCACACAAACGAGCACCTACACCACCCCACAAACAAACACGTACACATCTCGATGGCGCCGGACATCGAGCCCTTTCCCGCCGTGAGCATGACCGCGATGGGGCTGGGCCTCCAGGATCCATCGAGCGCTGGAGTCCAGATGGGATATGCTGGTGGATTGGTTGGTTCCAGCGTGATACCCATCGACCAACAGCACCGGCAACAAGGCCAACAACTTTCTCCGCAGCAACAGCAGCTGGTGTCGCCGCAGTACACACCGCAGGGGTCGGTATCGCCGTATGAGCATTCGCCGAACATGCCGCAGGGCGGGTTTTATTAGTAAGCCATCTTCAGATGACTCGGCGGTTGGGGGATCGTGGTTGTGTGATGGTGGATGTTGATGTTTCTCGGTGTTTGATACGATACCCTTTGTAACTCCTGCTTCGTGGTTGTTGTCTTTCTTGGATTTTCTCGTGAATTATTGTTATCTTTTTCATATTTCAGATTCGTATCTTCGGTCCAGCGGGATGTGTCTTGTCCCTTGGCCACGTGATGAAGGGGGGATGGTTTGCGAGGAACAACCTTGCAGGGCGAATGTGCTGGCTTGGTGAGACCACTGTTTTGCTTGATAGCGGTGTTTTTGGATTTTTGGATCCTGAATCAATAGATGAGCGTGTCCATCATTCCACTGCATTCCTTATGTCCATATCCTGCGAACCATGTCCTGCTGGCAAGTTGGATCAGCACGTCAGCCCTAGTTGTGGTCATCGATATCTCTTCTGAAGAAGCGGTTCGTCTGGCGTGTTTTTTTTCCTCTCGTCTCTTGAATGGTAAAGGTCGGGCGGACATCCTTGGATCTCCGTACCGATGTGATTTGGATGGCCTGCATGACCTTTATATTGAAAGCTCCATGCCATGGGTGATCAGGAAGAGCGATCACTCATGGGCTGTTCTCATCTTTCTCTCAGCAGGCTGCGCGCGATCATAAGGGTTGTCAGACAGAAGGAGGAACGAGTAAAGTGCCTTGTCTCCAGAAAAACATACCCCAGTTCCTGTGGAAAGAGCAGGAGAGATCGGCGAAGCTCCGCTTATAATGGAGACGAGACGAGGTCCATCCTGAGGCCCCGGGTGCGGGAGCACCGCGTATGATTCTGGTGAGAGCTGGGAACGGGATCCAGGGCTGGATCGGCACCCAGGGCTCACACAGGGCTCGCCATCTCCGCAAACTGTATTTTTTTCTTTTCTTGTTTCTTCTCTGTTCTACTGTGTAGGCGGGAGGTCCTGAAGCACTTGGTGCTTCGTGATGGCGAGAGTGGTGGGGGCGTTCCCTGTGCCAGTCATCAGACTCCATGGACAAATGGCGTCATGATTTTGCGTCTTGGACAATTGGCATTCTTTGGTTCGGGTCGTCTACATAAAGATGATCCATATGCTTCTCTTCTGGGCCTTCAAGATGGCTTGCCCGAGGTTGGGTGAAGAGACGACTGTTGTCTGGCATCTCGGGGCCAGCCTTCTGAGCTGATCCTCGAGTCCCAGTTCGCGTCTCTTCGATTGATGTCCAAGCTGCCGAAAAATACTTCCTCTCCACTCAACCATTGCGATCGTCTCCATCGAGAGACCGCACAGCCTTCCATTTGTTGACGTTCATCGAACTCGTCTCCTCGCGGACAACACGAGGTTTCAAGGGTCAAAAAACAGCTCTTGGTGGCCCGTTGCCAACCATTCAGAAGGGCCCGCAGCCAATCGCCGCAGCACAGCCGCCCAAGCGGGCAGCAGGGGGACCCGCTTCAGCGCTCCGTTGCCGCTAATGTTTCAGATGGCCCGCCGCAACGAAGCCGAGCCAGGGGACAACAGGTGGGCCAGTGCCAAGGCAAGCTGCCAGGTGTCTGAAGCCGTGATGAACTCTTCCAATGCCATCACATCGGTTCTCCCCATCCATGTCCAGGGTCTTCAGGGGCAGTCCCCCCACCCCCCTGCAGAATGGAATCTGGCCGACTCTGCGGATTGGATACGAACGCCTGTCAACACAAATGATGCTCTCTCAGGCTCTTAACTCTCGCGGTCGAGACTCCGAGGATTCGGATTGTCCTGCCGCGGCAGCAAGGGGTTTCTCGCTTTTCTGCCCCCAGTGCTCACCAGGCGCTGGCATCCCCATTCCCCGTTTCAGATACCCGCTGGGTCCCTGATCTTCCTTTCGTTGTGCTTTATGCTTTATGTGAAGCCCCCTGTTCCTTTCTTTCATCACACTGCCCGTTCTCTGGCACTGCCATCTTCCCTCTTTTTGCCCTTCCTTTCTTGATGCCTCTTTTACGAGCTTTGGCTGGTGCCAACTCCTGACCTCGTCATCAGTTGTCCCCCACCTCGGCTTGCGCGAGAACCACACGGTCTCTCCGCCTTTGGGGGGGCAACAAGTTGCCCTTTTCCCCTTGCTATTCTCTTTCCATTCGTTCCAGGTTGATCCTCGGCCTTCTTCTGAGACGTTGAGTGTCTTTTCGCTTCTTGTCTTGCTCTGTTCTACCGACCGGATTCGACGACCACCTCTGTTTTGGTACGATATAGAGAAAGGGGGGCCTATGCGATTTGATATCGAAAGGGGAACCAACGCGTAAGCCTACGCAAGAGATCAAGAGAAGGAGCAGGCGAAACCAGGATTGGAGGAAAGGACGGATACGACCTCAGAGTTTCGACGACACAGACCAACTAGGCGAAAGGAAGGGTTCATCGGACGAAATGACAGATCCAAGCGGCCCGTTGCTGAGGGCCGCCCTGGCCGGGCTGCTCCTGGCCAGCGGTGCGCTCGGTGTGGATGTGCTCCAGACGGTCGGCTTCAGCAGCTGCAACTCAAACGCCAGCGTCTCGGTGCAGAAAGTGGACATCAAGTACAACAACGATAACAAGACGGTCTCGTTCGATGTGGCGGGGACGAGCAACAAGATCCAGAATGTGACGGCCGTCCTTAACGTCACGGCGTACGGCCAGAATATCTACTCCAACTCCTTCGATCCGTGCGATCAGAAGACGTTCGTCCAGCAGTTGTGTCCTGGTACGCTTTCAGAGTTCCCCTCCCCGTGTACGCTGACTGATTCGGCTAGTGCCCGCCGGCTCGTTCTCCGCGAGGGGATCCCAGAAGATCCCCGAAGAGTATGCAAACCTGGTACCGGCCATCGCCTTCCAGATCCCCGACATTGCCGCCATGGCCACGCTGCAGCTACACTCCAGGGAGTCCGGCGAGAGGGTGGCCTGCATCCAGTCTGAGGTATCCAACGGCAAGACAGCCAGCGTGCCCGCCGTCTCGTACGTGGCTGCCGGTGTAGCAGGAGCCGCTCTGGTGCTGGGTGGCGTGTCAGCGGTGGGAGCCGCCTTTGCGGGAGGCAGCGCTGCTGCCGTGGAGGTCGGCGGCCGGCGGTGTGGGCACTCCCAGTCCCAGTTTCACCGAGGTGTTCGGCTGGTTCCAGGGTATGGCCATGAACGGCATGATGTCGGTCAATTACCCCAACGTATACCGGAGTTTCTCCAAGAACTTTGGCTTCTCGACCGGCCTGGTTCCGTGGACGCAAATGCAAGTGTCGATCGACAACTTCCGCGCTGCTACCGGAGGCAACCTCACCGAGAATAGCGTCGAGTTTCTCCGGAATGCGACTCTAGTCTTCCCCGATGGGTCTTCGCAGACGGCTGGACACGGCTTGTTCCAGAGAGCCGTCCACCAATTTGTTCAACTGGCCGCTCGGCAGATCGAGACGAGTGTCAACACCACGGTCAACGAGAACGCTCAACAGAATTCACCGGAGAGCACCGTCCGGGTGGCGGTCTCGGGCATTCAGGGGTACGTGCAGCAGCTCAGCATCCCGTCCGGCAACACCTTCATGACGGTCCTGCTCATCGTGGCCATCGTCGTCGCGGCCATCGTGGTGGGCATTCTTCTGGTCAAAGTCGTGCTGGAGTTCTGGGCCCTCTTCGGCAGCTTCCCCAAGTCGCTGGCCGGCTTCCGCAAGCACTACTGGGGCTCCATCGCGCGCGCCATCACCAGTTTAATCCTGTTGCTCTACGGCATCTGGGTGCTGTACTGCGTCTTCCAGTTCACTCGTGGCGACTCGTGGGCCGCCAAGGTGCTGGCTGGCGTCACGCTGTTCCTCTTCACTGCCATCCTGGCCTTCTTCTCGTGGAAGATCTGGAGCACGGCGCGCAAGCTCAAGAGGATGAACGGCGACGTCGCCGAGCTGTACGAGAACAAGAACATCTGGGTCAAGTACAGCCTGTTCTACGAGTCCTACCGCAAGGACTACTGGTGGATTTTCGTGCCGACAATCCTCTACATGTTTGTCAAGGGCTGCGTGATGGCGGCCGCAGACGGGCACGGCATGGTGCAGACGGTTGCGCAGCTCATTGTGGAGGGTGTCATGTTGATTCTGTTGCTATGGAGTCGGCCGTATGAGCGCCGCTCCAGCAACGTAGTCATCAACATCGCCATCCAAGTAGTACGGGTCCTCTCGGTCGTGTGCATCCTCGTCTTTGTCGAGGAGTTTGGCATCGCCCAGACGACAAAAACAGTAACCGGCATGGTTCTCATCGCGGTGCAGTCCGCCCTGACGGGCATACTCGCCATTCTCATCGCCTGGAACGCTATCAACGCGTGCTGCAAGGAGAATCCGCATCGCAAGCGCCGCAAGGAGATGGGTAAGCATCTCTCGGACACCCCCCCCTTTTAAGTCACCAACGCCACCAAAGATGCTAACGAAATCACAGAAAAAATGATGCAACGCGACACGCTCACCCCCCTCGACGCGCGCAACTCCCTTCTTCTCGACCGCTCCAAGACCTCCAGATCCTCGTCCGCAGATCTCTCCTCCTCCCTCTCCATCTCCAAAACAGGCTTTGCCCCATCGTCTCCACCGAATCCAAAGATACCAACACTGGCTTCATCAGTGCTGCCCGCTCCACCTCCCCTGAGCGCTACAACACCAACAACACCACCACCAGCGAGAGGCTATCAGCCCCTAGCAGCAACCCTATGTTTGGACCGCCTCGTGCGCAGAGCGGCGGCGGCTCGTCGTCGTTTAGGCCGCTCACGCCGAATACGCCGCTGGGAGTGTCGCTGCCGAATGTGAATCCGAGCAGGGAGAACTTGGTGATGGGAGCTGCGCCGCTTGGTGGGGAGATGAGGCAGCCGACGGTGCCGGATTTGGAGAGGGGTTTTTCGGGCGGCACTAGTGGGGGGTATGGTGGCTTGGGAGGACAAAGCCAGGGGGCGGGTATGGCCCGGGGGGGGGAGGGTATGCGAGCGGAGGGGGGTATAACACGGGCAATGGTGGGTATAGGGGGTATGGGGGGTTTTGAGGTGGGAAGGTGAGTGGTGGAGAGGCGGGAGCAGGTGTGGATGAGACGGGTTATATGTTGTCTTGGACGGTGGAACATACGTCGATATCCTGTATACTAGTATGTTCTAGTATCTTGTTTCCGGAACATGCATAGGCATTGGGTGGGTTGGCGAGGCGAGAACTCAATATTGGATTCTGCGCCAACAGGACTCCGAAGTATGCAACGCCAGGACCAAGTATTAGCTGAATATCACTTCTGGCTACCTGTGTCTGACTCTCAATGTAAAACAGAAAAAAAAGAAAATAAAGAAGAAGGAAAGAAGAAACGAGAAAAGAAGAAAGAAAAGAAAAGGAGGAAAGAAGCAAAAGAGGGAAAAAAGAAAAAGAAAGAACGGAAAAAGGAAAAGTTAAAGAGGAAGTTTAAAATTTATGTGTCTAGCTTGAGAGGACAACGAAGTAGCGTGAAGGCAACTTGAGATATGGTCAGAGGCAAGCAGGGCCAGATATGGTTTGTAATTCGCACTGTATACCTCACCACTGGCACCTTGGTCGTGAACGGGTTTCCACCGTTCGTATCGCCTGTCGAACTGAGGGCTAACACAGTGCGCGATGGCTGTCAACCAATGACCTCACCTCACCTGGAGGATTCAACTCCATCATCCAGCATCACGAGCGGTCATCTCGTGACATCCCAACAGCAAGTTCACTGCCTATACACCGATTTATTTTATGGGTTGTATTGATGCATTCTCACAGGGAGACCTTCAATAACTAGCGCAAACCACATCGGCACAACCGGAACATTGCCACGGAACTACTGGTACATGGCGAGAGTCGGTCAGTGACGCCCGGCCCTGTCTTACTTGCGACAGTTCTCGGACCATGAGCGACCTCCAGAAGAAGTGGGCCAAGACCAAGATCAGCAACGCCATGCATGCCACGGCCCTGCCGCCGGCGCTCGAGTTCAACGAGCTCGACGAGGACCGCTACGGCTCGGCTCGTCCGTACCCAACACCCCGCAAGACGACGACTCGTCGTCCGCCTCATCCGTGTCGTCGACGGGGACCGTCATTCCCTCGCCGGGACGAGCGCTGTTTGCCCGGCCGCAGGGGTATTTTCCTTCTCTCGCTCCCAGCTTTCAGGTCACGAGACTAAGGAGAGTACAGGTTTCCCAACCGCTCCCTCGAACCGATCCCGTGGACAACCTACTTTGAGCGTGAGCTCTTCCTCCCATCCGACGACGGCTCCATCACCTACCACGCCTACCTCACCTCTCCAGCGCCCTCCGCAGGGCCGGGGAAACCCCCCGGCCCGCTCTTCGTCACACACCACGGCGCGGGGTCATCAGGTCTCTCCTTTGCCGTCCTCTCGGCCGAGATCAGGAAACGCCTCCCTCGGCCGGGATCCTCTCGCTTGACGCACGCGGGCACGGGCTGACTGTCACCGGCACCACTATCGCTGCCGGTGCGTCCTCAGTTGACGATGCGGGGCAGGACGAGGCCGGGAAAGGAGGCGAGGACCTCACCCTCGCCACCCTGGCGACCGACCTCATGGCCGTGATAACCCTCACCAAAACCGCGATGCACTGGCCCAGCCTCCCGCCCATCATCCTCGTCGGGCACTCGCTCGGCGGCGCCGTTGTAACGGAGCTTGCCTCCTCGCTGGCCGCTCCCAACCTACCATCCACCGCCACCACCACCACCACTACCACACTCGGCCCGGGGAAGCAACTGTCGTTGTCCTCCCCGGGAGGGTTGGACTTGTTAGGGTATGCTGTCCTGGACGTGGTGGAAGGCTCCGCCATGGACGCCCTGCAGAGTATGCACGCCTACCTTGCCACGCGGCCCGCCGGGTTCGACTCGCTGCGGGACGCGGTCGAGTGGCACGTCCGTCGCGGACGGTGAGGAATGCGGTAAGTGCGCGGGCGAGCGTGCCGGGGCTGTTGGTGCAGCAACAACAACAACAAGCACAACAGCAGGCGGCGAGTGGGGCTCTAGACGGCAGGGCAGGTGAGGGGTGAATGCGGCAGGGCGGTTGCGAGGGGCGACTAAATCGTGGCGGTGGAGAACGGATCTGGCGAAGACGCAGCCGTTCTGGGGGGGTGGTTTACGGGGTTGAGTAAGAAGTTCTTGGGCGGAAGGGGAGGGAAGATGTTGCTGCTGGCGGGGACGGACCGGCTGGATACCGAGTTGACGATTGGGCAGATGCAGGGTGAGTTCTCTTGCAGTCCCGATTTTCGGCAGGTGATTTGAAATGGCTGCTGACCGATTGGGACAGGGAAATATGCACTGCAGGTGTTTCCCGAGGCGGGACATTTTATCCACGAAGATTTACCTGAGAAGACGGCCATCGCGCTGGTCGACTTCCACCGGAGGAATGACAGGAGCGCGCTGGTGCTACCGCCGAAGGTGTCGGATATGTTGGCGCAGGGGAAGAGGGTCTGAGATGCAGTTGTGACTACATACCCCCGGCGGGATAGCCGGTGTTCCATTAAGCACATACACAAGTTGGCATTGCCAGAGATACCACCGAGGAAGTAGAGTACACAGATAGTTACCGCGTTTGGTCGAACAACGTATATAATGTCCCCTTGTAGATGGCCCTGTCTATTGTGTCTGTCTCGCACACCAGGATATCGTCCAAGCCAGCCCCGTGAAAATGCCAAACCATGCCGTACGCCATCCAACCGACCGTTAATACATGCCGTAAAATCAGACAGTACAATTACACTGCAACAGCAGCCGCCGGCGCAGGAGCAGGTTCCGACACCCCCACCCTCTTCGCGTTGCCCTCCTTCGTCTCCTCCTCTTCCTGCTCCTCCTCCTCTCTCTTCCTCTTCTTCGACTCCTGGTTCCCGCCCCCATTCTGCTGCTAGCTTCGCTTTCTTCTCGGCTCGCGTTTGACCTCAAACTTCCCAGGAACAACTCCTTGTCCGTCTCCCTCGCCACGTCCTTCAACGCCGAATACCCCAGCGTCTCGACGATCTCGCTGTACGACTTGCACTTGTGCACCTCCTTGTACACGGGCGCCTTCCCAGGTATCATCTGGGCAAGCAGGAACTTGGTGTTGGCGAGCTTGTTCTCCACCTCCATCGCATACCGCACGTATTTCTCGACAGCTTCTTCCCACTTCGCCATGCCGCCGTCGGCCCCGGCCCGGAAACAGCTCGGGTTCTTCTCCGCCGCCGTGGCGATCATGGCGCCGTCCACCTGGAACTCCTTGACCAACCTATCCGCCTGGTCCCGGTCCTCCACGTCCCCGTTCATCAGACACGCAACCCCCGCCTCGCGGCACACATCGGCAATCATCCTCAACTGGCCCCTGATCGCCCTCTCCCTGGGCCGCATCGGCGTCGTCCGGCAGTGGACAGTCAGGCCCGTAATCCCCGTCTTGACCAGCCTTCTGACGAGCGCCTCCGTCTGGGGTGCCGTCTCCAACAGCCGTATCTTGACGCTGATGCCGATCCCGAACTCGGGCACGATCTCCCGCACCAGCGCCTCCAGGATGCCCGCCAGCTTCTCGGGCGTCTGCAGCAGCGCCGCGCCCATGCCGCCCAGCACGCTGAACGGCTTGGGACAGCCCGCGTTGACGTCGATGCCGGCGACGTCGGGCGCCACGAAGCGCGCCGCGGCCACCGCCCGTCCCGCGTCCGACGTGCCCAACTGGAAGACGAGCTTGCCCTGCTCGCGCGCCGGGTCCAGCCGGTAGATGACCGACTCGTGCACGCCGTGCGCGTTGGCGGGGGCGTGCGAGTGCGATGGCTGCCGCGTGTACTCGACCATGGACGTTCGCGGGTTGATACGGCGCGTGGCGCCGATGAGGGAGTGATCGACGGTTTCGGGGCCTGGAACGAGGGAACGGGTTAGTATGGGTGGAGAGAGGTATGATTGGGGGAGCGCGTACCCCAGACAAGGTCGGCGCCGTAGTGCAGAGCCAGAAGACGGGATGGCAGCTCGCCGGAGCGGACCATGGGCGCGAGGACGAGCTTGCCGCGGTAGTCGACGCCGCGCGGCGGGATGGGGACTCGCGGGAGGCTTATTGGCGCAGGTCTGTCGTCGTCATCGCCGCTGTCGCTGTCGCGGCAGCGACCGCCGTTTCCTCTGTGGTCGACATGGTCCTGAAGTGCCGAATTCCACGCAGTAAGCGGGCGGCGTGGAAATCACGCTGGAGGAAGGTAATGGGCGGGCTTGCAAGGTGGGGTTCAAATCAAAATTCCGGGTTGGGGGGGCCGAAGATGGGATTCGCTTGCCTCGTCCCAGAAATTCGATCGGTCGCAGGCGAGGGGCGGGTCCTCAGATAATTTCTTATCTTATCTAAAAGTGCATTCAACCCTAACCCGGATCTCTGCCCAACATACACGCGGGCTCGAGGTGTTGGGAAACATGGCTCTTGCTCGTCGTTAAGAGGTTTCGTCTTGGACTTGTCCATGTTTTGTGGGCTTAGGCAGGCCACACCTTTTGATGCTCGCTGTTTTCTTACAGCAGTGAAGACAAAGGAGGCAGACCTGCTTCGCAACCACCCATCCCAGAGCGAGAGAGCCTCGGTCAAAGTTTGTGGCCACGCTCACGGATTTGAATGGTCTTGAGTTGGGATTAGACACATACATTATAAACCATCGGGGATGATGAAACGACGTGGAATCGCTCTACATATCCAACCGGGACACGGACCCTTCCTCCGTCATGTCTGTTTCCATCCCTTCCTTCCCGTGCTGGATTGTAATGTCATGGCGGGTCAGAAGTTTGATGTCTGGTGAAGCGCAGACTGGCCAGAACCACGAAGGCGCGGTGGTTGAGGCATGCCTGAGCTGCTGGGAGCCAGCGCGGCGCTGCTATAGTTGGAGTCGTTTGGGCGAGTTGACTTACGCTTAGTGAGAAGGGGCGTCTGTCTGACGAGATCTGAGCGAGTTGAGATCGTGCTGACCAGATGTTCCTCAGAAATAGGCATCAGCCGAGAGCAAAGTAGTGAAGGTTAGGGGTGAGTGAGTTAGCCGTGAAGTGTACAGCTTCCTTCTGATCTTGCAATCATTCACGAGTTTAGAGGGTTTGCTAACGGGCCCTTGTTTACATTAGAGGTGAGAATTCTTGCGTTGTAAACCTTTAAGGAACCTCTGCGTTGTTTCTGTCTCTTCGTCAGGGGACAGGAAAGGTACAGACCTCTGAGTAACCTCAGGCTTTGCAAAATTCCGCAAGCACAGGAAAGAGCAAACACGGATGCTTCCTGACCCAGTGGTCCACTGTTAGCTACTATGCTTGGAATCCTGTTGGTACAGACTTGACAGCATTTGAGGACTGCAATTACTATAGGGTACATTAAATCTAACGGTACTGACTAGTAGTATTCAAAGTACGAACCAGTCATGTGCAGAAATGAAGTGCGAGAAGTGTACGATGTTCAAGAATCAAAACCGATGCTGCCTGGATATGTTGAGGCCCCTGACAGGCCCTGACAGCCTTGTTTCATGATGTCGAACATGGAATACGTGGTATATGGTAGAACGACAATCTGCTTTTGGGCTCTCTACCACCGAACGTATCCACGCTGGGATGATGTTTGCAGCTAGCCAAGCGAGCTGATGCCGGTGGATAAGACAGGAGACTTAACAGAGCTGTGATTGACAAGAGGAGTGGCGGGAAGCGACATTATTGAAATCCAACTGCCATCAACAGGCACTCCAAGATCGTCTTTGAAAGAACCCCAGAGGGTCCAGAGCAGGAGGCCGGGTGCTTTGAAGTCGACCCACCGCGGTGCCGGCAGGCCGACTTGGCGTCGATCCTCCGCCACCGGCCTGGCATCCTCGGCGCCGGTCGCACCAATCCGGCGGGCTTGCGCTGCTTCCGAAAGTCCGGTAGGCCTGTGCGTACCGGGTCTTTTCCTGAGCGTGGAACTCCAGAGACCGTGGCTGGTTGCCTCGGTGGTGAGGGGTGCTGACCAATCAGGACATGAAGAGCATCGAGGAAAGGAAGGAGGGCAAACGATGTGCAAAGGAACGAAATGAGAGAGCTTGATGTGCTGTCCCGCAATGCTCCAATACAATGTTGATTGCTGATGGTATCCCACACCAGACCCGTCTCTCATGTCCCTTTCATCAGGATTTCAAACGACCGACGAGCTCGTCCCTAATTGTTGGCGTTGTTTTGAGCTGAGGACACGCGCAAAGATCGCCGCGATCCGCTTGATCCGCCTGTGATCCGCCATTTCAGGGTCTTTCAGTTGGGACATCGTTGTTTGGGTGGAGTTCAAGGGACTCGGACTGAGCCACAGCCGACGACAGTGCGAAGCCGATGGTGCGCAAGCCAAGAGCACACGAGAACAGGGATGGCGAGACACCCAGTCCAGATCTCACGCGGCAAAAAGCAGAGATCTCTGTCTGTCGTGTACGATCGGTCTCAGCCCGGGATGTGCTCGATTCTGTCTCTCAAGAACATGAGGAAAATTTATTAGGGTGGCATTGCCTGTCGGATGGAGCCGCAAAAAAAATAAACACAACTCGGGATACCGAACATTTCATTCGACCGCCCTTGTCACCGTGCCATGCGGGAGACCCATGAAGACAGCGATTCGTGCCTTGGCGGCCCCTCAAGCCTCAGCTGACCCCGCGACGAGTGTTTCAGCATCAGAACGAAAATCCAGCGATCGGGAAGGGGTTGACATGGCGTGTTTGTTCAGCCGGAGCGAAGCCCCCGACACAATGTTGGTACGCAAATCACAATTCATCGGAGGGGTAGATTGGCGTGTTCCAGACCTTGGGTGCTGAAAGTGAAACCGACGAGTTCTGTGGTGGTGGCAGGCACCCGCTGGTGGCGCCTCCGCATTCCCGCAGCACCATCTCACAGATCGGTATGACGTAGGTGGCTTGACTTGGGAACTTGGCATCCGAATGGAACGGACTGCGGCTCGGTCCCGACAACCACAAGAAACAGAAGTAGCCATTATCTCAAATATGTCTGTTCCGGCCGCGGAAACGAAAACCATCCGATGTACAGACAGTAAAAATGGAGAAAGGTGGGAAAATGGGCGAGATGGAGATTCGCTTGCTGCATGGTTGAAGATCTGCACTGTGCGGTGGGGCTCCCTCATCCGCGAATGGCTGCGCAGCCGATGAGCCTGGGATGGGAACTCGCGATGCCCACCCACTCTTACCGCAGTAATCAGTTCTGACTGCTCACCGAGTACTGAGGTCGACGATTGGGTAGGAAGTGGCTCGCCGTCGTGGGAGAGGAATCACCGTCAAGTTCTGGCGACCTGGTGTTTGGGGCTCCTCTCCACTCCCGCGTCTGGAACAGGGCAGCACCGTGCCTGGACCGGCGAGTAAGGCCTGGTGCGACTGTGACAGCCCGACAACGCCATGTGGTTGCCGTGGCTCCATCCGGATGGCAATTGTCGAGAGGCAATTATTGCTGCACCGGGTGGATGCGTAAGGCGGTCAGCGGTTAGGATGGGTCCGTGATGGGCTGCCCGGGAGGGAGGTGAGGCTTGTGCCCAACTGCTGCCATCGTATGGATAATTGGTGGCAACCACCGGACATCCCCCAGCCACACCAGGCGAAAGGTATGTAAGCTTTCTTGCAGGCTCGCTGCTAGACCACGACAACCCTCCTTTCTCCTAGGGACGTGAGACAAGGAGCACTGTGCATTTTCCTCGGGTCTGGCCAGGTGCTTGATCGAAAAAGTCGGCAACGCCTTGAAAGCCCCGCAGTGGCGGTTGCAGAGGGATGAAAGATACCACAGGCTGCAACGAGCGGCGAACCTTTGGGTCAGGCTTCTGGGAAGCGCTCGTTGCCTTGAAAGCGGGGAAGCTTGCCCATCAGGGATAGAGCATTCGCTGCCTGCCTGCCTGAGCAGCCCGGATAGCGTGCAGTTCCTTCCTGAAAGTGTGTCTCCTCCTGGTCTGGGCCCTCGAAACACGCGGTGGAATTGGTCGAGAGTCGAAATCGTGAACCGGTTCCTGAACTTCTGCAGCTCTCCAGGTTCCCAATTAGCCCCATTGTCGCGCCTTCCCTAGGCTTTGTCACGAGATTTCGAGTCAGGGTGCGTCATAGCAACGATGTTCTGGTCCCAAACACTGTAGACCCTGCATCTGGCAGCCCGCCCGAATGGTTCGCGATTGAGGCACCAGCGCCATGACAGTACAGCAAACAAAAAGATGACCCCGCTGGTCGCATGTTGGGGTGTTAAATCTGGACAATCCACAGACCTATTCGAGTTCACTGGGTCTCTGTTCTGGATTACTTTAACGTTAATGGAAAACCCGTCGGCGCCTGATCCCATTTCCGCATCCCGCTAAGCACTAAAAGGGGCGGAGGGCAGCGGACCGCCGATCCCTCCTCTCTTCGGCGCCTCCAACCGGGTCCTCCAGCACGACCCCCGTTCCCCTCTTTCTCCTCCTCTCCCTGCAACAACTGGGGCACTCTCACAGCGACCGCTTCCAAGTTTACTTGCCTCTTCCCGCTGCAGTTCCAGTCGCACAAGCGAGTATACTACCCTACCCTACCCACCTCGCTCTTCCCCCTTTCTTCCCACCTACCCTCGCTCTTTCATCTGCCCTCTCTCGAGGACTTGGCCAGCGATCGAGGGGCGAACCAAAAGCTCAACGGCAGCGCGGCTCCGCTTTCGCCCCGAGTTTCAGCGGATACGGGCCCTTAGGCCTTTTCGCCAGGGGCTTTTTGTGCACCACAGTTTTTCCTCCAACGCCGCCAAGCGCCCGACCAATCCAGCGCGACCCGCCCACAAGATCCGCCCGCTCCCGCGTGTGGGCTCGCATCCTTCTATCAGGCTTCCGACTGTCCAAACTTGTTCCTGCTTCGCCGATTCAGGGGTTCGAAATTCGGCGGAGAGAGAGACGTTTCCCGCATGAAGATCGGTTTCCCACGCGACATACCGTAGCACACCGCCGACCGAACCATTCCCGTCCTTGCGCCGCTTAGTTCCCCTTTCCGTACGTCCCCTCGGTGCTGTTCCTGAATCGCTCCCTCGCCGCGGCGTCCACGCCGTTCCAGCGCCGCAACAATGAGCGGCGATTCCTCGCTGGCAGCCATCACTGCCGTCGTCAAAACTCTTGCCACGGATCCGACGACAGCCCCTCCGGCGCTCAATAATACTCGCCCGACAGTCAAACTCCCGGGCCCTGACACGGCCGAGACAGAGCTCGAGCGAGAGCTTGCTGCCCTTGTGCTCCGGATACAGCAGCTCGAGGCCAGGGCGAACTCGGCCACAGCAAACATCTTCCCCGACACGCCGAATGAGACCGCCGAGACCCTTTTTGCAGACGATAAGAACCGGCCTAGGCCGAGATATTCCGCAATTCTCCCACACAACGGCCTGGACGAGGCGCTCGAGGACCTCCGTGAACATGTCGACGATCAATCGAAGCTGCTCGATAGCCAGCGCCAGGAGCTGGCCGGCGTCAATGCCCAGTTGCTCGAGCAGAAGCAGTTGCAGGAGAAGGCGCTTGCCATCATTGAGCAGGAGCGTGTGGCCACCCTCGAGCGCGAGCTGTGGAAGCACCAAAAGGCCAACGAGGCCTTCCAGAAGGCCTTGCGTGAGATCGGCGAGATCGTCACGGCTGTCGCTCGCGGAGACCTGTCCAAGAAAGTCCGCATGAACAGCGTGGAGATGGACCCTGAAATCACGACTTTCAAGCGCACCATCAACACCATGATGGACCAGCTGCAGGTCTTCTCCAGCGAAGTGTCCCGTGTCGCCCGTGAAGTGGGAACCGAGGGTATTCTGGGCGGCCAGGCTCAGATAGAAGGAGTCGACGGGACCTGGAAGGAGCTAACTGACAACGGTGTGTTTCCCTTCTTTGCTGAATCTCCAATAGAGTTTTCTCTGTACTAATCTCGAGTTTAGTGAACGTCATGGCCCAGAACCTTACGGATCAAGGTACGCAATGACCGATACATTCTTTTGGACAGCAGCGTTTTGCTAACTCGAACCTCCAGTGCGCGAGATCGCATCCGTGACAACGGCTGTGGCTCACGGTGATCTGACCAAGAAGATCGAGCGCCCCGCCAAGGGCGAGATTCTTCAACTCCAGCAAACCATCAACACCATGGTGGACCAGTTGCGGACCTTTGCGTCCGAAGTCACACGTGTCGCCAGAGATGTCGGCACCGAGGGCATGCTCGGTGGCCAGGCCGACGTCGAGGGGGTGCAGGGCATGTGGAACGAACTGACGGTCAATGTAAACGCCATGGCCAACAACCTCACCACCCAGGTGCGAGACATCATCAAGGTTACAACCGCCGTCGCCAAGGGTGACCTCACCCAGAAGGTGCAGGCCGAGTGCAGGGGCGAGATCTTTGAGCTGAAGAAGACGATCAACTCCATGGTAGACCAGCTACAACAGTTCGCTCGCGAAGTCACAAGATCGCCAGGGAAGTCGGAACCGAAGGAAGGTTAGGTGGCCAGGCCACCGTCCACGATGTTCAAGGCACCTGGAGAGACCTTACCGAAAACGTTAACGGTATGGCCATGAATCTGACCACGCAAGTGCGTGAGATTGCCAAGGTTACGACAGCCGTCGCCAAGGGCGACCTTACCAAGAAGATCGGGGTCGAGGTCCAGGGCGAGATTCTCGATCTCAAGAACACTATCAACACCATGGTTGACCGCCTGGGAACGTTCGCCTTTGAAGTCAGCAAAGTCGCTAGGGAAGTCGGCACGGACGGCACGCTCGGCGGGCAAGCCCAGGTCGACAATGTCGAGGGCAAGTGGAAGGACCTGACGGAGAATGTCAACACCATGGCCAGGAACCTCACATCACAGGTACGTCAACGCGACGATTCCACGTGGCCGATTCCAGCCTGCTCACAAATTTCTTTCTCCAGGTGCGAGGTATTTCGACTGTCACGCAGGCCATTGCCAACGGCGACATGAGCCGGAAGATCGACGTCGAGGCCAAGGGCGAAATACTCATCCTGAAGGAGACCATCAACAACATGGTTGACCGGCTCTCCATCTTCTGCAACGAAGTGCAAAGAGTGGCCAAGGACGTCGGCGTCGACGGCATCATGGGTGGCCAGGCCGATGTGCTGGTTTGAAGGGCAGATGGAAGGAAATCACTACCGACGTCAACACTATGGCCAACACCTTGTAAGTCGCATTTGGTTGGTGCCTTTCCTTTTCCGGATAGTCTGACTGACCGGCCTGGTAGACGGCTCAAGTGCGAGCTTTCGGTGACATCACAAACGCCGCGACGGACGGTGATTTCACGAAGCTTGTCGAAGTTGAAGCCTCCGGCGAGATGGATGAGCTGAAGAAGAAGATCAACCAGATGGTTTACAACCTCAGGGACAGTATCCAGAGAAACACACAGGCCAGAGAAGCAGCCGAGCTGGCCAACAAGACGAAATCGGAGTTCCTCGCCAACATGTCGCACGAGATTCGAACGCCTATGACGGTATTATCGGCATGACGCAGCTCACGCTCGACACGGACTTGACACAGTACCAAGAGAGATGCTCAACATTGTCAATTCGCTGGCCAACAGCTTGTTGACTATCATTGACGACATTCTGGATCTGTCGAAGATCGAGGCGAGGAGGATGGTTATCGAGGAGATCCCATACACGTTACGGGGAACCGTCTTCAACGCCCTCAAGACCCTCGCCGTCAAGGCCAACGAGAAGTTCCTGGATCTCACCTACCGCGTCGACAGCTCTGTGCCTGATCACGTCGTCGGGATTCGTTCAGGTTACGTCAGATTATTCTGAACCTTGTTGGCAATGCTATCAAGTTCACTGAGCATGGCGAGGTCAGCCTCACGATCCAGAAGGCGTCGCAGGTGCAAATGCGGGCCCGGTGAGTACGCCATCGAGTTCATCGTCGCCGATACAGGTATAGGAATCCCGTCGGATAAACTCGACTTGATCTTCGACACTTTCCAGCAGGCCGATGGCTCCATGACACGCAAGTTCGGCGGTACTGGATTGGGTCTCTTCCATTTCCAAGAGGCTGGTCAACCTGATGGGCGTGACGTCTGGGTCAAGAGCGAGTACGGCAAGGGGAGCAAGTTCTACTTCACCTGCGTTGTCCGCATCGCCGACGGCGATATCTCGTTGATCTCTAAGCAGCTCAACCCGTACAAGGGTCATCAGGTGCTCTTCATCGACAAGGGCAGGACGGGCCACGGCTCTGAGATTGCCAAGATGCTCAAGGGTCTGGGCCTGGTCCCTATTGTCGTTGACTCCGAGAGAAGTCCAACCCTGGAGAAGGCGCGCAACCAAGGCAACACACCGTACGACGTCATTATTGTCGACTCGATCGAGGATGCTAGGAGACTCCGGTCTGTCGATGATTTCAAGTATCTCCCGATCGTCCTCCTGGCACCGGTGGTCCACGTGTCTCTCAAGTCGTGCCTTGACCTGGGCATCACGTCGTACATGACGACACCGTGCGAGCTGATCGACCTCGGCAACGGAATGGTCCTGCTCTGGAGAACAGGGCCACGCCCTCGTTGGCCGATAACACTCGGTCTTTTGAGATTCTGTTGGCCGAAGACAACACGGTAAACCAGAGGCTTGCCGTCAAGATCCTCGAGAAGTACCCACGTGGTCACCGTGGTCGGCAACGGTGAGGAGGCGGTCGAGGCCGTCAAGCGCAAGAAGTTCGACGTCATCTTGATGGACGTTCAGATGCCGATTATGGTGAGCAACCATCAACATTGTATCAGGTCTCATATCGCTGACACACAGTCATGCAGGGCGGTTTCGAAGCCACGGGCAAGATCCGCGAGTACGAACGCAGCCTCGGCAGCCAGCGAACACCCATCATCGCCCTGACGGCGCACGCCATGATGGGCGACAGGGAGAAGTGCATCCAGGCGCAGATGGACGAGTACCTGTCCAAGCCGCTGCAGCAGAACCACCTCATCCAGACAATCCTCAAGTGCGCCACGCTCGGCGGCCAGCTGCTCGAGAAGAACCGGGAACGGGAGCTCGCGCGCGCCGCCGACGCCGCAACGGGCGGCCGCCGTGACAACGGCACGCTCTCGGCCGCGTACCAGTCGGCCACGTCCAGTCGGCCGTCGCTCGCTACCCGCGCCATCACGGCCGCAGAGGCGCTCACAGCAGGCCTGGAAAGCCCGTCCATCGTGACCGCCGACCAGGACGACCCTCTGAATAGGGCATGTACCAGCCTCTCTGCACCCAATATTCATGAAGTCTGAAGTCCTTGTAGCTGACCAATGCGGCGCTGCTTGCCCACCCGAGGCTACAGCTGCTCCTGAGGGCTCATAGCACGTGAAAGCTGGCACGCCTACCTATTCGACCATAGGGGCTTCGCCGCTTTTGTCTGGGCTTTGATGTTGGCTGCTTTTGCATTGGGATGGCTGATTGGTCGCTCGGTTGGGATGGTGGGTTCGTGAGCGGGTTGGTCGGTTGGATGGGTTGAAACTGGGTTTTTTTGGGTCTGGTTGCTGGGTGTTACTGCTTTGCTTGCTTGTGCTTGGTCTTGTTTGCTCAGCCCGTCGCTTCTGCTTTGGTTTTGCCGTACCGCCATCCCGTGCCTGTCTGCCTCTGGTGTTTGCCTTTTCGTAAACTGTTGTTGCATGTGATACCTACCTACCCCGGTTAGAAACGTCGTTCTACACTATTTTTATCACTACTAGTTTCCTTAATATCTCTCTTTGGGAGCTGGCATCTATCTACTCTCTATTGGTTTTCCTCTTGTCGGTTCTGGGGTGCAAGGTCAAGAGCAGTTGTTAGGAAGCTGGGCAAAGCACAACACGACGCAAAACACGCCACAAGATGGCAATAACATAAAATGGAGCGGGGGCAGATGATTTGGGCTGTTTTGGTCTGACGAGTTGGGACTTGCTTGCTCATTCGCTAGCGAGGATAGCCATGGTCAAATTTCATTCGGACACTGTTAGATCAGTTCAGTTAAAATTGTGTCAAGTTGTGCCGCGCAGCCGTTTGTTCGTATCATAGCAAGTCACTGAAGTGCTAAGAAAGCGAAGCAGTCATTTCATAAATTAACTTGTCCACATATATATAGATGTGTGTGTGTGTGTGTGTGTGTGTGTGTGCATGCCTACCTGACCAAATGCGACGAATATTCTATCCATGTCTTTAGCTTCTTAATTCATAGTCAACCAATGCCCCATGGGCTGGTGATCGCTCCTGTCTCTGCCCTCATGCGCCTCCTCCGTGCGCGTTGACCACTCCGATGAGGTGGCTACGGGAGTCGGAGCCTGTTTCCTTCAAATTGTGTCTCTTTCAAGTTCCGAGCTCTTTTCCTGATGGGCGGGTAAGGAGAGGGACAGCAAGAGAGTTTGCGGTGTATTGTACTACTCACTGAATTCGAGTTGCCTAGAGAGTGGGTGAGTTGTAATCATTGAGGATCTTTCGGTGATGGGGAGTCTGCAAGGGTCTGGGGGTTGATGGGTTTTATTCTCGGGTCCGTTTACTCCTAGTACTAGTAGGAAAAATTCAGACTCTGTACAATCCATCCCTAGTGGTGCGATTTGCTATTTTGATTGCGTTTGGGAGATCACATCATCGGATTCTTCTCAACACGTCCCTGTGTCTCGCACGTCTGACACCGCTGGCAGCATTGAAGTACTTGAACCAAGACTACCAGGAGGAGTGAGGACTTTGTATTTGAGAAGGCGTCTGCATACTGATACTGGAAACTCAGTCTTCCTTGATCTTTGACCGAGAACGCAAGGATAAATGCACACCAATAAAAAAAAAAAAGAAAAAGAAAAAGAAAAAGAAAAAGAAAAAGAAAAAGAAAAAGAAAAAGAAAAAGAAAAAGAAAAAGAAAAAGAAAAAGAAAAAGGAAAAAGAAAAAGAAAAAGAAAAAGAAAAAGAAAAAGAAAAGAAAGAAAAAGAAAAAGAAAGAAAAAGGAAAAGGAAAAAAAAAAGGAAACAGCACGAATGCTTGCTTCTCGCTTTGGTTTCGATTCTCTCCTACTACTGTTTTGGCTGCTACTAGCAGTAGCTCGCAACATGGAGGAGAATTCCGCTCAGTAACGGGTGTACAAATCTAATAAGGACAGGGAGCAGAGAAATGCAGCCACGGGCGGTGGTCAACCATATACATACTAGTAACTGGTGGTGAGGGAACTCGAAGGAGGCAAACAGCATTTCCTGACCCCTACCGCTTTCCTCAAGTTTCTCATCCCGACTTGATGCGCACAGTCGCCCATCTAAGCAGTTGAATATTCAAGTTTAGCCTTGAGTTGGGGAACCTGCACGCGTCGTCAAGGAGTAGATTTAAATTTTATTCGGATTCATTATTCTCCTCATTTCATCTCGTCCTCGCTTCATACCAGCACGTATGTCAACAGCGACCGCCTCAGCTCAGTTGCAGGTTTGTATTCCCATCTTCTTCTTTCACAGGACCAGAGACGATGTGTTCCTCCTCTCACAAAAAAAAAAGAGCCAAACCTCCGACTCGCCTAGTAATAGTTAGTAAGGGGTAATAGTACCACTATCCGCCGTGTTTTGCCAAAAAAAATAATAATAAGAATTGGGATCCGCCCCAGTTCCGTCTAAAAGTTCGCCGCTCTTATATAAATAAGCTCTCCATGAGCTGTCTGGGACAGTAACGACGGAGGCCCACACAGCAAAAGGGTATCCAATAATGCGTGATACAACAAGTGGTTATTACAAAGGAAAATAGTTAGGTGCGTAGGTGGACACCAAAGATCTCGTCAGTAAGATACTTGTGTAAGTTTTGGTGGATGGAATCACCAATACGTTGCAATCCAAGCACCCAAAAGAGAGCCGTGTCATTGCGCGCGGCGATCGACGATCTCACCGGCCTTCAACAAGGCGCTCATGCCATCAAGGTTGGCATTTTGCTTCCCTTGTGAAGATAACGTAGCAGGAGGTTGCGGTTGAGTGAGCTGTGGTGGCGTGGAGTAGCCCGAGTTGGGATGTTGCCCAGCCATAGGCGGTTGATGGTGTGAGAGGGGAGGTCCGTTGTGATGATAGCCTTGAAACAAAGTCAGCAACAGTTCACAGTGAATAGGGGATGGGAAGCTCACCATTGATGATCGGCAGACCCGCGGAACCATTCGGGACATGGTGCACAAACCGAGGGGTTTTTCTGATACGGGTTGCCGTGATGTGGTTGTGGTGGCGACTGTGGTGCATGCTTCGGTTGAAAGGTAGGTTCTGGCTTGGACGCCAGCAGGGCGTGTATGGGTAACGGGCCGTCAACCGGTGGCCGAGGATGGCTGAGGCTGGGTTGGGGGGAGGGTGCCCGTGATAAGGCTGTCCGTTGGTGAGGGATGTGGGATGCGCATCGCTGTTGGGATGGCACATTGGAGGCCTTTGGTTAGGACCTGCGACCCCTGGAAACGGAACCCGTTTGTCTCATGCGAAGGGCGCACCCCGCTGGCAGATCTTGCCCGTCGAATACGTCGGAGAGCGACGGGAGGTGCCTATGCATGCTCCTCTGTTCTCGGGCTCTGCTCTTCTCCTTGATTGGGTTGACGGGGCCCCGGAAGAGGAGGTTGATCCCTATGGTCCGGGTTGAGCGTCGGCGACAGTTCTGATGAGTGCCGCTCCGAGATGCTAACGGACGGGGAAAGGACGGGCTCCTCCGGAGAAGCAATGGATACAGATGGGGCAACTGAAGCGGTGTACTGAGACTCATTCATCGAGGCAATGGAGCCGACTCGCTGCCTGCCAGTCGGGGGTTCGCTTCCCCTGCGGCTCTCAGCACCGCTGCCACTCCGGCTGGTCCTCGTGGGCGTCGCGTTTGGACTGCCGCGAACTTGGCCTTGAGATTCGGAAAGCCTGAGTCTTTTCGAAGCATCTTTATCTGCAAAACACGGAATCTGTCAGGCGATACTTGAAAAGGAATACAGGCCTGGATGCGCATAGACACACCTTGTGAAGGGGAGGCGTGCTTCGCCTTGAACTCCTGGAGATAGGCCATGTACTTCCTGTACTCTGGAGTCTTCTTGTACTCGGCAAGATCGCTCAGGTACTTGTCTTTGATTAGCCTGGGCCTGCGATTCGAACGGCTCCTTCTCAGCCTGAGTGAGGTTCTGCCAGTTCTCGCCCACGAGCTTCGCGATCTCCGTGAAGCTCAGATTACGGCCCTTGAGCTCCTCGCGCATCTCTACGAGAGGCTCAGCATTAGCGAGGCTCTCACACAGACTCCTGTGAGTAGCAGGGCCATTCATCGGGCGGCTTACTGTTGGAGAAGAGCACATAGGCCGAGGGGGGCCGCTCAGGCGCGTTCTCGTCCGGCTAACCGCGGCATCAGTGTCAACAGTGGCAACGACCGACCCGGAGTCGCACAAACCCACCTTTGGATGCCGGCGATATTTCCTCTTGGTGACAATGGCACCGACCGCCTCTCTGGCCTCGAGCCTCGGGGATTCGGGCTTCGCAGCATCTTGGCCTTTAGCCTCCTCGGCATTTGACTGTGTCGGAGATACCAGGGACACGTCCGGTGCGATGCCACGGGAGTTGGCTATCCGTCGTTGCATTTCTAGCAGCCATCGTCGTCAGCACCTTGGAGCTGTCTTGGGACATCGGGGGATCGGGAGCGGTGCCATATGACCCCCAAGGTGCGGCAACAGGGGAGGGTTACCTACCCGTCGATGGCCTAGCTTCACACCCAATGCATCGCTGGCGAAGGAAACCCGTCAGCATGGCTCGCAAACCTCTGTCATTTGGGCATGACGCGGCCGGTTACGTACAGGTCAGACTCGGTGATATCCAATATCGTCTCCCATGTGTCGAACCCCTGTTCCAGGAACGCATCCAAGTACTGGGTGATGCCCAACTCCCCAAAAATGATTTCGAGTCGTTGCGTCATCCAGGCAGCTGGCTCTGAAGCACTGTTGTTGACCTGGTAGAAACACCTGTCTCCACGCACTCCAAGGCCGGATTCGCCTGCGCTCAACAGCCGGCTGGGCGAGTGTTTCTGACGCCTCCAGAATCACCGTGTTGCAGAAAGCCTTCTGCAAGTCAACAAAGTATTTGGCCAGATACGGCAGGCTTGACAAGCCCGACGGCCAGCAATGCGCTTTTCGCTTGACCGCTCGTTTCTCGATCGAATCGCTTCGTTTGTGGTCAGGTCTGTATATCGGAGGCTCAAGGGTTATGCTCTCCAAGCTCTTTGAGGTTGGAAGCGCGGCGCAGCCGGAGATCTTTCCCAGGTCTATGGTCTTGTGTTCGTCGTCCCCGCGGCCTGTCGAGGCCCTTCTATCCAAGGACCGGTAGCGCAGATTGTTGCGGGCGTTCGGTTCGGGGTGGACAGAACTTTGCTGAAGGGGAAAGTCAATGGAGCAGTCAAGGAAAAGTTCTCTCATGCTACGACATTCTCGAGATTAGAAGCGTCCATGGGGGGTTTTAGCTGTGTAGTGGGGTGAGAGGCAGAGATCGTGATGACATGCCGAATTGCACGGGAGGAAGCAGACGTAGGACGGAAGTGGCATGGCCAGGGACCCTGGTGAAGAACAGCGGCGACTATTCGGAAAGGGTACTTACACGGAACAGCACTAGTCGCTTGCTCAAGGGAAGGGGGGAGAGTTTGACTGGCGTAACGGCACCCGGCTCGCGTGTGGGCTGGGGGTGCTTGGTCTCTGCGACAAAGCAGACCCTAGGGGCGGCGTGACATGAGGAGCTGTGCTCGGGTCCAGACCGTTCTCTGATCCCAGGCGAAGGAAGAAACTGGGCGGCGGTCTTATACCTCCAAGCCGGGTCAGCTGCATGGATCGATTCGAGACAAACCACCCCGGATCTGGCGATCTGTGGGCGATTCTGGTGTAATTGATGCCAGGACGCAGAGGACATTGGCCAGCTTCATCTCGTGGTTGCTTGGTTGTGGAGCCGTGGAGTTGGGTCATCCTCGCACTTCCGTACGACGGGACGATCTTCTGCAGCAGGGAGTTGGGTGATTTCGACTTCACCCCCAGAAGCGCGCTGCGGTTACGTGGGAGCTCACTGACTTGGTGATTCAAACCCGAGTTGCAGGATCAGGAAGACGCAAAGAAGACGGTCGAACTGGTGGGAATGCCACGAGACCAAGGAATCTGGAAGTTCGAGAGATGCAGAAGGCTGTCCCATTCACGGCTTGGTCGAGAGACAGTAGCAGTACGGGCGCGTCTGCAGGATACACAGTGGAAGTCGAGGTATACGGAAGTAGCTGGTACACAGCTGCCGTTTTTGACCTTTGAACGCAGTGAACGCCTTGCTGCTGCGTTCTCTTCATCAAGGCTGTTTTGTGTCTTCATCCATCCGACAACCTGCGCGGTGTCGCTGGACGCGGACGGACGAGCAGGTCTCCAGGCGGAGGGACTAGATCCTCGAGGTGCCCGGCGCGGGTTCTTCCCTTCAGTCAACAACCGACAGATTGACACCTAGGCTTGCCACAACGAGGGTCTTTTGGAATGGAATTCCCCATCTCAAGCGATAGGCGACTGTGCGTGCGGCAAAAGACGCGAGGCAGACACAGAAGCCAAGACCGCGGATGGGAAAGACCGATCTCTTGAGTGTCGCAATGGAATTCCTCGCCTTCTAGGAGCACTGCTCGAAGAGAGGGCTTGTCACTGCCTGGAGGCCTGCCTGGGAAAAGCCGGGGCCCCTTGGGTCGTGTCGCTTTGACGGCTGCGTGGGCAACGAGCCTGGAATGCCAATCGCGCACGGAAATGGTAAAGAGAGCAGGAAGGATCTCGATCCGCATCGAATCCAGGAGGCACATGAAAAACGTACGATTGCTGATGGATTCACGGCGCTATTGAGCCAATGGGGAGCACTCTACCCGCCGCTTTCCCGAACAGACTTAGTGGCCGCGGCATCAATGTGGCAGGAGCCACGAGCAGCGAGCCAATCCCTTCCCTGCCAGTGGTGATGTTCGTGGATGCTCGGCAAGCGCTGGTCCTGATTGACGAGAGTGCTGTGTTGTCAAGACAAACTGGAGACAGAAGCACAATTATCGCCGTTCCATTGCAGGACACGCTCGGATGCGAGGTTATTGGGGCTCGTCACCGGGTGTCTCACGATGGGCCGGTTGGTGTTGCGCGGGGAGCCGGACTCTTGGGGCGGGGTGTGATGAGGGTGGGCAATGGACCGTGCCAGCATCGACGATTTGGCGAGCAATCGAACTTCCGGAATCCACGATGCCGTACAGCTCCCCCCCTTGCTGCATTCTGTTGTCCCTCCCACACCTTGCCAACCAGGCAATCAATTGGTGAGAAGCCCGCTTGCGTCCCGATTCACTGATGGCTACGCCGAGTCTCCGGGAACCAAAGTTACACTGCGCCTATGTGCCTACAGCTGGAGCCGCCTTGCATCGACGATGGCGGTTTGAGACGTCATGTGAGTCTCTTGAACAAGGCGTCTAGATTCGCACCTTGTTGGCAGGGAGAGACCGACTGGCTCTCTCTTCCTTTGTGTCTTTTCAATGCTGCCTCACGAGACGTGAGCCCCGCGGGGATGGCCGGACCGCTGGGATGCAGAAACCTCTGAATGCCATCGCGACTCAGCGGAGACATGCAGATGACGGAGACGGGGCGCCAAGGGGTAGCCTTGTTGGGAAAATTGCCGGTTCAGCGCTTATGGGATTTCCGATTTTAGCATAGACAATTGGGGCCTCAGGCCATGAGCTGTTTCCTCTGTCCACATGGCTGCGTCGGGCCACAGGGAGTCGAGGGGACAGCATGAGCAGCCCCATTTGCTCGCGCGCACCTGCCCTGTACAGATGCCCTGAAGTTCAGCCAAAGGCCTAGAACGTTCCCCGTCACGTCACCACTTTCGATCCCCTGCCGACGACGCCAACGACGATTTGACCACGATCTTGCATCTCGCGTCGTAGACAGACGACCCTCGAAAACAGCGCTTAATTGTTTTCCGCCAACAGTCCGGATACAGCAACGCTCTTTCTCCAGCAGTGCTTTTTTTAATTGCCCGCCGACTCGCTCAGCCGGACTGGTCCCGAACTGGTGGAGTCGTCGATACCGAAGCAAAGGGGTCTGTTAACCACCCCCTACCCTAAAAGAGCCGTAGCCTTGCTGCAGCCATCGTACGTTTCGGCTCTCGAATCGTGGTTTTCAGGTCGGGCGCCGCACCGAGCACCGGAAACTTGCTCGACTGGCATCTCGGGACACAACCGCACCTTTCCAACAAGAGCCTGATACGCCGAGAACGGCCAGCTCGCCGGCCAGCCAAGTGGACTTGCCGAAGCTGGAACCAGGACAGGGAGCGGAAGAAGCACAACAGCTTCCCAGCAAACAGGAACACACGGCACCACGTTTCCCGACTCAGGACGCACCATCAATTCTTGCCCAGCAAACACCGGGCTACCAATGGCACACACACCTCCCTCCAGGGGCCCGACCGCGCCCAGCAGCAACAATGGGAACACTGAAAAGCCTTCCAGTCAGCCACAGCCGGAGCCATCACCATCATCGGCGTCGGTCGGCGACCATTTGGCGCAGGTAAGCGCCTTGTTCACGCTCAGCCAGCCTCGGAACCGGCTCCGAGTTCTTCAGCCTTGTCTCTCGCTTGCTGACCTTCCCCGTCCCTTGCCGGTGTGGTCTAGGCCCTGAAAGACCTTGCCAGGTATGATGCGATTTTCTCTGCTCGCGGCACCAATCCCCATGTGTAGCCAGATCGCGAGATTCGCTTTTCGGTCCCAAAACACCGCGCAACTCACCATGGGACAACAAAAAATCACATCTTGTGACTCCATCCCAGAATCGTATCCCTGCTCGGCGCCGAGCCCCCCGGATGCGAAAAAATTTCCATCTTTCACCATCTCCACTTCCCTCACCGCTCCGCTAGCAGAGGCAGGTCAGATGATTCTCGCCGCGACTTTGCAGAGCTGAAGACCACTTCCAACTCATCTTGCGGGTGCTACCCGGTTGACGGATCAGCTGGGGCAGCATGCCAGCAGCAGCAGGAAGACCCTGAAAGAACTCCGAGACCCAGATCTGCAGGGTCCTGCTGATTTCCTGGGATATTTATTTTTTTCCTTGGGAACGGAAATCCACCCGAACCCCATGGCATGATGTGTTGTCAGCCCCCAGCGGCATCGTGCAGCACTAGCGTCCGGACCCGTCTTCCTTCAACTCCATCATCCGCCTCATCTCCTCGCTCTTGTCCAGTCACCGGGCCGAAAAGCTTCGGCACCGCATCTGATTCAAACAATTCGTTCTTCCTTGGAATGTGATGAGAATGAGAAAAAAAAAGGAGATGAAAGTGATGGCGTGGGCAGACAGACATGCTGATGATATGTCTGCAAACAACAACGGGGTGAGCAGACTGCCGCAGCGATGGAGTCCAACTTGAGCAGCCTGGAGAGCAAGTTGGATCAGATTCTGGCATCGTTGGGCATGACGATGGAGGATCTCGACGCTCTCGAGGAGAACGAGGGGAAGAGGCAGCAGAAGAAGGATGGGGGAAGGGTGATGAGGGCAAGGAAGAGGGCGCATAGGCATGTTTGGATGTCCCTCCGCCCTCAGACTTGCATTAGTCTACCGAGCTCCGTATAGAGAGTCTTTAATTGACTTCTCATATCAGATGAGACAACACAGACTTGCATGCAGCATTGCCTCGCGTGCACTTGACTTTGAAACACGGCCGTGTTGAGGTGAGGTGAAAGATAGGAGACAGCAATATTCATCATCATAAAACCATCGACTACACCCAAACCCATCCACTGCCTGTATACATCCCCCCGCAACCTCATCATCCCCGCCAAAAGAAAAGACCCAGCCTTCCAACCTGACAATAGCCCAACCAGGGGATCACCTCCCCAGCCCTCCTGCACACACAATCAAGACCCCACCTCAAAACAACAGACTACTACTCCGGCTCCGCGATCTCTGCACTCCAGTCCTTCTTGATGTACAGCTCATCCAGGCCCTCCGTCTTCTCAATCACCAGCCCCTTCTCGTTGGCCAGGTGCAGCAGGCAGATGAAGCAGTAGCTGGTCGAGATGTCGTCCATGACCTGCTTCGGGTAGACGCGCTGCAGGTCGTTGACCACGTCGGTGAACTTGAGGGTTGGGTCCTCTCCATTGGCGTTGGAGCTTGCGTTGGCAGGTTTCTCTGGTGAGGTGGGCGTCATGAGGCGGGAGGTGTCGCGGTGTTGGCTCTGATCCTGCTCATCATCCATTGTCAGTTTTGTATGCAAAGGAGAGGGTCCAGGGGAAGCTTAAAAAAAAGAAACAAAAGGAGAAACATACATCCGATCTCTCCAATCCCATACCCTTCCAAATCTCCTCCTTCAGCCGCCTTACATCTACCTTCTTGGCCACCCGAGCGTATTGCACATACTCGGGCCTCACCCTCCTGTTCTGCGTCACCAGCATCGTCCCGAACGCCAGATCCGCCGGGTTCGTGACCGTCATGCCGCCAAACGCCCCTGTCATGCCCACGTCCGTAACGCCGCCCGCCTCGGGCGAGAAGTGCTCGCGCGCGTCGGCGAACTCGTCCATATCGTCGTCGTCGTCATCATCGCCCAGCCCGGTGCCGGCAAACGGCAGCCCGTCGTCCTGGAAGAAGTTCGCGTCGTAGTCGCCCTGCGGCGGCGCCGTGTCGTCCTGCGAGGCGCCGGGCCCATCGGACGCGAGCGGTGCCTTTTGCGACGCCCAGAACGCCTCGTCCATCTCGCCTTCGGGAATGTCGTCCTGCTGCTGGTGGCGGTGCGCGTCGATGTTGCCGATGCGGCTGGCGCCGCCGCCGAGCACGCGCCGGCGGCCCATGCGCGCCCTGGGCTTGAGGAAGAGGCTGAGGAGCTGCTTGGAGGAGAAGTGCTTGTCGTCTGGGAGCAGGTTGCGCGACTTGGACTTCCAGTCCTTTTTGGGAAGGGAGATGGTGGTGTTGCTGGAGGCTTGGGTGTAGATTGTCTCGGCGACCGCTGGGTCGAGGGGCGAGGCGAAGTCGATTTCGAAGGGTTGTTTCTCCTTGCGCTGGCGGGTGGGCTCCGTCGGCTTGTTGACGTCCTTGATCTTTCGTATCCTCCAGTGCTCCGCGCTTGTCCAGTTCTTTTGCAGGGCCTGGTCGAAGTAGCTGAGGATATCCTCGTGCATCCGGTCGGCTCTCTGGGCGTGGGTCATGGAGATGGCAAAGTCATCGTTCGGCGCGCCCATCAAGTCTGCCCGTCGGCGTCGGCGTCGGCGCCGGCGCCATCCCCTAGACCAGCGTCGTACACCCGCATCATCTGTGGTTCGAGAGCGGCCTCCCGGGCCCAGGCTTCGCCCCCTTCACCAAAGTCCACATCAGCGCCCAAATCGAAGGTGCCAAGTCCATCCTCATCATCGAATCCAAGCGGATTCTCCTCGTCGATGAACATGCCAGACTTGTCACCAATTCCAGGGGTCTTCTCCTTTTCCTGATCCTGCCGCCAGTCATCCATTGCCCTCAGGAATGGAATGTCCAGGGAGCCGGATGGGTCGCCGAGGTCGAATGTTTTCAGGGATGGGCAGACGTCCATGTTGTCAAGCATGTGCAGGTCGGGGAAGAACCTCGCGCCGAGACCAGCAACATCAATTTCGACGTCCTCCTCCTCCTCTTGTTGTTCCGGCACAGGCGTCTTTTCCCGGTCGACAATCGAAATGTCTTGCTCCCCTTCCTCACCATCGACTTCCTCACCATCTCCCCTCCGGCGGGACTTGGAAGCAGCCTCGGCGGCGTCCTCGGCATCATCGCTACTGTCGAATACGATCCGGCCTTGCGAGTCGATCATCAAGTGGTTCAACAAGAGACCCTTTGCGCCGCCCTCGTCGAAGTCGGCGGAAGCCTTCTTGAAGAGAGGGTCGACTGCGAATTCCAGCTCGAGTTTTTTCAACTGCAGGGATGCGAACGACGGCGCGAGAGTGGCTTCGGATGATCGTTGGGTCTGCAAAGTGATCAGAGATGCGGTTAGAGGGGGGCCACTCAGGAGGAGTGCAACATTGACGGACCTTCTTCTTGGCCTTCTTCCGCACATTCCCATCCTCATCCACCTCCTCCTCTTCCTCGTCCTCGTCATCTCCCTCGCGGTCCTTCTTTTTGCTGTCGCGGCTGTCGGCCAAACCACTCAGCAACTTCCCCGTTTCGTTGGCCACGCTGTCGACTCTGCTCGTGTAGATCTTGACACAGCCATCCAGCGTGCAGCTGGCCTTCTGGAAGTTGACGCCGTCGCCCTCCTTGAGCAGGGACATGTCGTGGAAGTAGTCGATGAGGGCAAAGTTCCACGAGTTGGCGGCGTTGATCTTGTTGTCGGTGGCCATCTTCATCCACTCCTCGAAGTTGGCCAGGATGGGCACGCGCTTCATAGGGGTCACCGCCTTGCCGCCGACGACGAGCTGGTCGTCGTCGTCGAGCACGATGGGGCCGGCGCCGCTCTTGCGCCGGCGCGGAGTGCGCGGGTTCGACGAGGCGGGCGAGTCCCCATGGTACTGGAGGTCGTTGAGCGTGGCGCTCGACTTGCGCGGGGTGCTAGTCGCGGCGGCGCGCAGCTGGTTGATCTGGGCTTCATGGATGGCGCGGCGGCCGTGGGAGCGCTGGGCTTTTTCCTGGGCGTCGTCGTTGAGGGGGATCCTGTTGAAAATAACGTGGTTAATGAGCGGTGCGCTTTCTCCTGGTGCGATCGCCCATGGAGTGCGTCTCGCTGCGGGGAAGCGCCCCGAAGTTGGACAGCGGCGCGGGCGACTCACTTTACTGGTGATTTGAAGGGCGACGCAACAAGAGAGCCGGACGGCACCCTGCTCGTGCTCCGGCGCGGCCCATGAGAAGGTCGAGGCATCGTGTCGTGGGTCTTTGGTGCTGTTCGCGCGACTGGCTTGTCGTCGATTTCGAGATTTGGCGACCCAGACTGTTTGTTTACTTTGGTGCCATCGGCTGGGATACGCCTCGCGATTGGTGGGAGGGGTGGTGGAGCGAGAACACGTGCTGGTAACTAACCCTTAACCCCGCGCGCCATTGATGTCTCCCGTCCTTGGTGCCTGCACAGTGGGCAATCGGCATCGATGGCCCCCCGCGAAGGGAGCGGACAAGAAAAGAGTGAGTTTCGGTTTCGAGCACCTGCATTCCCCACACATTCAGTTGCTATCATCCCACCGATATTGAGGTCCGAGTTCCCTTCACTGTAGGGTTACCTTCAGCGCTTCATGCAGTGTCTGCAGAGGTTCATCTCTTCGAAGTTCTTGTGTTTACTCTGTCTTTCATCATGACCCCCTATCTTCATCTCGGTTGGATAGCCAACTACTCCAGAGAGATCTCATGCACCAGGAACGTAATCATCATGGAGGCTCACCAACTGTGTCTTTCGCTCCCAATTTGGCAGGACATTTCAGAGTTGCCTTCCCGCTCTTGGCCCCCCTTCCCGGCCCAATTGGCGCTTCCAACGGCGGCAGGGATTGCCGGTGGCGGGCCAAACCACGATGTAAGCCCCTTGGATCCTGGTCACCCACACGTCGGGGCGGGTCATCTCGCTGCTCTCATCGCTGCCATCATCACTGCTCTCGCTCTCACATTTTGTGTCTGAGAGTTGCCATGGGATGACCTCATAACGCCCCGTCACCGGCAACAACAACAACAATAACAACAACAACAACAACAACAGCAGAAGCAGCAGCAGAAGCAACAATATCAACGATAGAGATTGATTATATACTGAGCGTTTCGCTTTCCGCACTCTGTTGATGCCTTACTTTTCTGTCGTCTCGGCTCGCTCAACCCCAACTACCCCAGGTGTCACACATCGCAGCACGATGCTCCACTGACACGATGCCGCCATCCCGCCCAACGAAGGGACGCCGATACACGTCGCGGCCAGTTGTGTCGGCCGCCTTGCTCCTCACCATAATCGTCGCCCACGCGCTGTTCCGGCCAATCCCAGACATCGCCGGCCTCCGGCTGCTAAGACCGAGGACTCTGGACACGGCTGACCAGGTCGGTTGTCGCAGTGTCCACGGCGCCGCTGATCAGTGCGCCTTCATCCTGGCCAACTGCGGACGATGAGGCCGGCTTGATCCACTACCTCTCCTTCTACTACTGCGCTCTGGGCCATGCTAAACCCGTCGCCTTCGCCATCCTTGCAGCTTGGCTTGGTCTGCTGTTTACCACCATCGGCATCGCCGCCAGCGATTTCTTCAGCGTCAACCTCAGCACCATTTCCAGTGTCCTGGGACTGAGCGAGAGTCTGGCCGGCGTCACATTCCTTGCCTTTGGCAATGGCTCCCCCGATGTGTTTAGCACCTTCGCCGCTATGGGCTCCAACAGCGGGAGCATGGCCGTTGGCGAGCTGATTGGCGCTGCTGGCTTCATCACTGCCGTCGTTGCTGGCTCCATGGCTCTGGTCCGCGAGTTCAAGGTCAGCAAACGCACCTTTGTGAGGGATGTTGTTTTCTTCATTGGCGCCATCAGTTTTACCATGGTGTTCCTGGCCGACGGGGAGCTGCACATGTGGGAGTGCTTCATCATGATCGGGTACTACGTGTTTTACGTGGTGGTGGTGGTGGGTTGGCATTGGTACGCGGCTCGGAAAAAGAGGCAACGCATGAGGGACGTCGCATCTCGCACTCATTTCCATGGGACTTCCGGCCGTGGGACCGACGAGCTGGAGCCCTATCGTGACGAGCCCGGTGACGACGAGACAGCCCCGGTTGGTGCGAGAAGGATCCCAGAGCCTGGCGACATCAGCGTTCTGGAACGGGGCCCCCGGATTGAGGTCGATGGGGTGCCGCCTGCACCGGAGGAAGACGAGGAAGAGGAAGAGGAACGAGAGATCCACGTTGCCGCCGAGATGGCGAGCAGCATGGGGTCAACCGGCCACGCTGGGGACGGAGCAACACCACCATTACTCCCATTCGACCCAGCCTCGTGGGCGCCCTCGAATTTAGGTCGATTCTGTCATCGCTGCAGAAGGAGAGGAACATGCATCTTGGTCCGCTTCAGGGGCATGCGAGAGCCCACTCGATCCAGCAATCAGACCGTTCTCCCCCCGATCCTGCGCGAGGCCGCCCGCGAACGAAGACCATGCCAGCCGAGGTCCCTACCGCGACAGGAGAACGTGCCCTGTCGTATGGCAACTCGCCACTGATCCTGACTGACGCCGGACTCTCAAGGCCCGACTCTGTTTCGGCACCCGAGACTCGGACAAGCTCTACTCACCGTACCATCAGCGGGAAGCTCGCTCCGCCCTCTGGCCCGGCGTCCCACGACTCTTCCTCACCGAAACTAACTCACCAATTCTTGCATCTGCGTATCCCCTCACCAAGTGGACGCTCCAGCGGACCCTCGTCTCCCTCGATCTCGCCCTCCGCGGGCCTCTCGGAATCCCCAGGCGTGCTCACTCCCTACCAAGAGCCCGCAACATTTCCACTGCCGGGTCCACTGGAGGCCCGGCTGCGCTCTTTTTCGTTCCCAGGTCTTGATGGCCAGGATGAGCATCCGAGGCCGGTGAAGTGGTGGCCTTACCGACTACTGCCGGCACCCCACGTCCTCCTCTCCACATTCTTCCCAACCCTCCAAGATTGGAGGGAGAAAACCCTATGGGATAAAATGGCCAGCTTGATATCTGTGCCCAGCATCTTCTTTCTTGTGGCGACATTACCAGTAATCGAGACAGAAAGTGAGGATGATGATTCCGAGGCTGATGTTGCGGATCCCCCTGAATTCGGCCACCCCGGAAACGCGGTACCTTCGGTCTCAGTCGCAGATGGCGGTGAAATCCAACCCGAGACGGAGTGGCAGGCATACCGGAGACGAACACGCTCGGTTACGTCGAGGTCGCCACTCAGCTTGTCGCCTTCCGCGTTATCCCTCAACGCAGCACATCCCACGGAGCAGCAACCGCTCCTCAGCGTTCAAGTTCCGCAGGTACCAAAGCCGGTAGGCATCGATTCCGACGGCACCACGACGTCTTCCGAGGTATCCACTGGCTGGAACAGGTGGCTTGTCGCTGTCCAGCTCTTCACCGGCCCCTTGTTCGTCGTCTTCGTGGTTTGGGCGAACACGGCCGAGGACTTCGAGGAACCGAAGAAGACCCTCCTGCGGATGGTTCTGTACTCGCTACTGATCTCTCTCTGCCTCCTTGGTGCCCTCGTCATGATAACCTCGGCCGATAAGAAGCCCAAGTACCACTTTCTCCTGTGCTTTCTTGGATTCATCATCAGCGTCGCTTGGATCTCGACCATTGCCGGAGAGGTCGTCGGCGTTCTCAAGGCTTTTGGTGTTATCTTGGACATCTCCGACGCCATCCTGGGCCTGACCGTCTTCGCTGTTGGCAACTCGCTTGGCGATCTTGTGGCCGACGTCACTGTCGCCCGCTTGGGGTACCCTGTCATGGCTTTGTAAGTCATCTCCTTAAAAGCGTATTCCTCTGGGCTGGATAGCGACTAACGAAAGCAACAGAGCTGCCTGCTTTGGAGGCCCCATGCTCAACATTCTCCTCGGCGTCGGCGTCGGCGGCGCCTGGATGGCCATCAAGTCGGCTGACAAGAAGCACCACAAGCACCCTGGCTCGCCGCTCCGCTACAAGCCGTACCGCATCCAGGTCGGCGGAACGCTGATGATCTCAGCGGTCACTGTGCTGCTGACGCTGATTGTCCTGCTCATCGTCGTGCCGTCCAACAATTGGATTATGAGCCGCAAGATTGGCTGGGGGCTGATAGGCATCTGGACAGTTGGGACTATTGTCAACCTCGTTGTCGAGTTGACGGGGACGCTGTCCGAGGTGTCTTGAAGGGTTGTCGGAGAGTTCAACTTCTGGAATCTAGCGACTTCCGCCCGGATTATTTCACCCTCCCGGACAGCGGACGTCGGAACCTAACTAGCCCACCATGTCCGCCTGGCGGGCATGCGGGGCGATTTCACCGCCCGTCTGAGAACCAGCTCAGGGTCCTCGCCATGCATGTTGAGACGGATATGCGGTCAGCAGGCTGTCGTGTTGTTGTTGCGGGCTTGGGTAAGGTATTTATTCAGCCCCCCGCGCTCACCGCGGCAAGCAGGTACCTGGCATCTTGCCATCTGCTCCCATCCTTGACATTTGGAACCGGAGGGCTGGTCGATCATCCTCCCTCACTTCTATCCGCTCACCTACCGCTGCCATGTCGGACTGCAGCAAGCATGCACCTGCTGCTCCTCACAATGGCGTAGCCCAGGACGGCGCCCTGACCGGCGCTGAGCAGGACAAGCCCGCATCAGGGCAAACCGAGGATGTCGCCAAGGATCAGGAGAACAACGCGACGGTTGAGACATGGAAGCGGCCGCTGCGCAGCTGTCTGAAGCCGCCTCCTTACTGGGTAAGTGCTGCCCCCTCATCTCTATGCTTGACCCCTCTCGACGTGATGCAATGTACTTACCAACACCTCACCTGCAGTGGGCACCCAACGCCAACTGCTACCGCCTTGCCCAAGCGGCCGGAGAGCACACCCTGGCGCCGCCGCCCAGCCCAGACTGGAGCGTGACCAGCGGCCGCCGCGTCCGGTTTGCCGAGCAATGGGAGTTTACATCGGACAGCGAGGAGGATGGTACTGTCACTGACGGCGAGGAGGGCGGGCATGAGACCGGCAGCGACGGAGAGGGAAGTGGTACTTTTGGTGACAAAGAGGGCAGTTTTACGTCCAGTGACAGTGAGGACGAGAAGGAAGACGTAAGTGACGATGGTCCAGAGGGTCTAGATGATATGGTGCCGGTGGTTGTGCACGACTTGCTTGGGAGGATCATTGTGACTGGTTGGATACAGAAATGAGGCTCTAGCCGTCACCTTGTTGTAACTATATACCGCCGGTGAAGCCTTGGTCGTCTGCGGAACATCAGACGGGCTTTCCTTGGTCCCGGACTCCCAACGCAGACCCAGGTGGGCCAAGTGGTCGTCACCACGGAAGCCCCTGAGCAACCCCTGGACATACCCCCGCTTAGTTGCTGAATGAGGGGCTGTGGGGCACGACATGCAGCAGGTGGGGGGGAGGGGTCAGGAGGGGCAGGCCAACCGCCCTCTCAGCTTCCCCAGACAACAACGTGGGGCCAGGGGTATCTGCCGAAGAGGGATGAGTTGCGCGACACCGAAACTTTGAGCATACCTTACTCGTGACTGGCCACGTCTCTGCCCAACAACAGCCTCAGTGTCCTGTCTTGCCTTCGCCCTTCTCCCTCTCGCAAACGCGCCAATTTCGCTGCTATTCGCGACCAAGACCTTCCCACACCGAATCCAGCCATGGCGTCCTACCCTCCCCTCGCCGAGCGCGAGATCAAGAACACCATCGTCCTCTTCGACGTCGACGGCACCCTCACGCCGGCGCGTCTGGTCCGTCCCCCTTATCCGCCACTCCAACCCTCCTGCCCACTTCCTCTCCCATCCCCAGGTTAAACTAACCAACCCGTTGCGCGTTCAAACAGTCCGCCTCCCCCGAGATGCTCTCCCTCCTCGCGCGGCTCCGCCAAAAGGTCGCCATCGGCTTCGTCGGCGGCAGCGACCTGGCCAAGCAGCAGGAGCAGCTCGGCACCGCCGAGATTAACGTCACGTCGCTCTTCGACTTCTGCTTCGCCGAGAACGGGCTCACGGCGTACCGCCTCGGCGAGCCGCTGCCGTCCAACAGCTTCATCCGCTGGATCGGCGAGGAGCAGTACAAGGAGCTGGTGCGCTTCATCCTGCACTACATCGCCGACCTGGACATCCCCGTCAAGCGCGGCACGTTTGTCGAGTTCCGCAACGGCATGATCAACGTGTCGCCCATCGGGAGGAACGCGAGCGTCCAGGAGCGGAACGAGTATGAGCGCTTTGATAAGGAGCATGGGATCCGCAAGGCGTTTGTGGAGAAGCTGAAGGAGAGATTTGGGCATTTGGGGTTGACGTGCGTTTTCTTCTTTCTTTTTTTTTTTTTTGCCCCCCTCCCACCCTTCTTTTCCCCTTCGTCTTATTTTCCCCAGGGCGGAAGAAGCAGCTGACAACATATCGCTTTGAAAGGTTCTCCATCGGCGGTCAGATTTCCTTCGACGTCTTCCCCACGGGCTGGGACAAGACGTACTGCCTGCAGCACCTGGAGAACGAGGCAAAGCGCCCCGGCGGCGTGCAGTACACGACGATCCACTTCTTTGGCGACAAGACGTTCGAGGGCGGCAACGACTACGAGATCTACACCGACAGCCGGACGATCGGGCACTCGGTCACGGGCCCGCACGACACCATGGCCGAGCTCAAGACGCTGTTCAACCTGGAGTAGGGGCAACAGTTTTTGCCTTGGCTGTCAGTTCTGTCTGTTGTTAGCGGCTGAGCAAATGATACCTTAGATACCCGCATGGTGTGGGGGATCACAATAGAATCGATCCGTCTCAAGGGAGGCATTTCCTAGTGTGATGGGCACGTAACCATTGCGAACAGATGATGACAGTCAACATCTGTATAATGCATTCAAAACAAACCCGCTAAAGCCAAGCGCTATGAAACCAAGGCAACCCTAATCTAGCATCGAGAAATCAACTATTCAAGCAAGATCAGCAAGGAACCCAAAGCCATCCCCCGCTCAAATCCACGCAACATGCCATCATTATCACCACCCCCTTCAGGCCCCCCTGATCCTGATCCACCCCAATCCACAACCACCCAGCTAGAAAAAGCAGGCGGGTTAATGCCCAAACTCCAAATGCGGCACAATAACCGGTCCATATTTCGTCGTGGCCTGGAACGGCCCGTCCCCCTGCACCACGAAATCGACCGCCAAACTCAGCTTGCTCAACCCGCTCTCCTTCCCACTCCCCGCACCAACTCACCACGCTCGCCGCATACCCGGCCTGGCTGGCAATCGCGTCCGGATCGTACGCGACGATAGCCACATAATTCCTCCTCGCCATCAGCTTCTTATGCTCCCTCGCGGCGCCCGATGCGTCGGTGTGGAATATCTCCATCATGTCCTCCTTCGTGTCGGACACTTCGTGCGTGGACTTGTGGCCGTTTTGCGGGACATACAGGAGTTTGTTGTTGTGCAGCATCTTGAGGAGGTAGTTCCCACAGGGGGCCGCGACGACGGGGGAGGCAATGATCTGATACATGGTCTTGTGGTCCGGGGTGTGTTGGGTCGTGGACGAGCCCGGCGCCGCAGCAGTTGACGTCTACATTCGCAAGGCAGGTTAGTATGGGGGAGGGAGGGAAAGGGTGAGAGGAATCCGGGGGGCTTACCGCCAGAGAGGAAAGTCATCCGGATGCCCTTCTGCTGTGCGATGCCCTGCAGGGTGCGGATGAGATATGTCCGTTCCAGATCCTTGGATTCGTGCGTCCAGAGGTCTTTGAGCTCCTCGGCGATGTCGATGTCGCCAAATTGGTTCAGCACGTTGCCCATCAGCCCGGACTTGCCGACAGCCTTCTTGACTTCCTTGAAGCCTGCTGGACCACTTCCTTGCCGCCGACGACGCCCGCTACGGAGCTGGTCACCTTGCCAAGGATGTTGTACGTCGTGTTGACCGCCTTCTTGCCGGTGGCAAAGGTATTCGCGAGCGTCTCAACAGTCTCCAGCCGCGGATACACCACGGGCACCGAGATCATCCAGATGCAGTGCTGCACACTGGGCGGGAGCGTGGCCACTTTGGGGAAGATGCCCTGGTACGTGGGACCGGCCATGACGCGGGTTTGGGTGCGCTCCGAGCGGCAGTCGGGGCCGACGACGACGACGGCGGGTCCGAGGTACTTGACAAAATGCCAGCCGGCGCCCGTGATGGTGAAGAGGTCCATGTCGGAGCTGACGTTGCGCAGGATCTCAACGGTCGTGTGGTGCTGGAAGAGCAGGTACATGTCGATGGCGATGCGGCCGATGCCCTTGAAAACGGCAGACGACTGCATGTAGTCGGGGTACGAGCCGAAGCCGTCGAATCTGCAGCGGTCAGCTTTCCTGCTCCTCGTTCGGAGAGAGACAAGGGTAAAACTCACATATCATGATCGTCAATCTGTAAGACATGCGGAATTTGCGCAAACGCCTCGCGCATAAACGGTTGGTCGAAGTGGCTGGTGTAATAGTGGAAGTAGGCATGCGACACCTCCTCCTGGTGCCTCGCCGTCCAGGGCGCATTCTTGCGATTCTCCCTGCCCTGCATGGACAACCACTGCTTCAGAAGCGGAACCTCCTTCCAGAGCCTGTCACCATAGATCTGGGCACCAAGGCCGAGCTGGACATGGAAGCCGCCGCACTCGACGTTCTTCTGGAGGATGTCCTTCCACATGAAGCCCACGCCGCCGAGCTTGGCCCGCTCGTTTTGGTTTGTCGACGGAGCGAAATCGTTCCCGGAATGCGCGATCATGCGCCAGCCCGTCTCGTAGCGGCCAGCGACGACGAAACTCGTACCGCGTGCATCCAAGGTGCGATGTCACGGCGTAGGTCCACCGCTCCGTGCCATGCTCCGACATCTGGAGGTCTACATCATACTTGTAGAAGGTCCATCTTTGATGAGTGTAGATGTTCTGCGGGATGAGCTGGCGGGGGTTGGGCGAGAGGTCTACGCTCAAATGAATGTGGATGGTCGGGGGCTGCGGGGCATCGGTAACCAGCAGGATACTGCCCAGCCAAATGCCCTTCTCCAAGTCCATATTGACATAGCGCAGGTAAGGGCCAAAGTAGACGCCGTTGGTGGGCATGACCTTGTACATGTCGACGCCTGCGCTGGGAGGCGGACCAGTAAAGCCGGCAGCGCTTGGAGCAACAGATGCCGTGACGCTCATAATACTCTCCGCGTAGCCCGGGTGACCTTGAGAGTGGAACATGGGCGAGGCGAGACCGGCCTTACCACCACCAAGCAGGGGAGAAGCCAGAGGATTGCCGTAGGTTGACGCTGTCGGCGATAGAGGGGCGGGATCATGGTTTAATGGGGGGGTCCCTTGGGGAACTCCCACTGCGTCGCTTGTGTCGCAAGGTGAATGTAGTAGTACTGGCCCGAGTTCTGATCGAGATGCGCAATCCAGCCCTCAGGTAGCGGAGGGGGCGACTGTGCGGCAGCAATGAGCGAAGGCGTGTGGGTCAATGCTGGCTGCCCATTCTGTGCTGTCACTGGCCTCGCCTCATTGGCAAACGCAGGATGGCCAGCGTTGTGCGCAGGGATAGCAGCAGCAGCGGTGGCGGCGGCCGGTGCAATGTTCTGTTTTTGCGGTGTCGGAGACGCAACAGTGGATGGGCCGACAGCAGGATGAGCGTTAAGCTGAGTGGTGGGTTGAGCGACAGCAGGAGTCGCAGCGGACACAGCGGCAGCACTTGTGCTTGGTTGCGCTGGCCGCTGCTTCTCGCTCGGGTACTGGGAGCTCGCGTTGGGGTTGACGGAGGTGTAAGCGGGCGGAGGAGTCGAGGCCTGCATGCGCTGGAAGTCCTGTTCCAACACGCTCACCTGCAGGTTTGCGCCTGCCGGTACTTGTGTGGCTGGGTTGGGATTCTGAGGAAGGTTGAAAGCCGTAGTCGGCTGCTGCGACGGTGTCGGACTGGATACCACATCGGCACCTTGATACACGGTAGGGGGTCCATACGGCTGCTGTCCTGGGGTCTCAGTCGGTGTCCATGGCCGGGGCTGTTGAGCTTGGGCCTGGACGTGAGGAGTCTGGTTGCCGTACTGCGCCAGCCGCGACTGTGCGGCGGCGCTCGGAGCCTGGAGGCTGTTGAGGGTCGCCGTACCCAGATTCCTGCTGCCGCATACCGCGCCTCGATGCCTCCTCCAGGAACGACTCCTGGCTCGACAATGGGTGTTTCGGGCGGGGGCGGCGAGCCACGGCTGGCACGAGTTGTCGAGTTGGACGCAGTGGAGGAAATACGGTTGATGTTCGCTCCCTGGTTGTTGCTGCCAGGCGGGGGATAGTAGGGCTTCTGCTGGTACGCATTGGATATCTTTGGGGCAGGCGCCGCTGCGGGGTTCCTCAGGGGCTTCGCAAAGAGGCCACCATCGTCGTCGCTGGGGCTGACCGGGCTCTGCAGAGGCTTGGGGGCAGTTCCGCGCCTCTCAGCAAGGCCCGCCTTCTTGTCCCCCGTGCCCACTGCCGGACGCGCTGAGGAGTCGCTAGGTGCCGGAGAGCTCGAGGACGCCGGTGGGGGGCTGTAGACCCTCCCCGCCGGTCCGGGGCCGTCATCCGGGTAAGGAAGATGGCTGGGCTTGGGCTGCGGCTTGACCTTGGGGCCGTCGTCGTCGGGGTAGGGCAGCGGGGCGGCGGAGCTCGATGCGCCGAAGGGGAAGGATGGAAGTGGCGGCAGAGAGGCGATCCCCGGCTTGGATGTCGCTGACGACGACGCCGCCGTGGAAGATGAGGATGGCGGAGCGGGGTACTTGGGACGGCTCGAGTTCTTATCGCCGGCCGGGCTCTGCGGCTTGAATATCCGCAAGGGCTCAACGGTCGGGCTGTCACAATCCTCAGCGGGGCGAGGGCGGCTCATGAAGAGCTCGTCGTCGGGGACGTCGCGGGATCGAGAGGTCATGTTGCTCGGAGCAGCGCGTGGGACTGGCGATAGATGCCACGATACTTTCCCGAGGGTTTCGAGTCGCGAGATACGGAAGAGGTTCGCTTCTTCCGACGGGTGGCGTGTTGGGAGTCTTCCTCCACTAAAGGGGGGTGGTGTCAGCGGCAGAGCCCCTCCTCGAAGCTGGCACCCCCTGTAAGGCGGGGAAGAGGGCAGTTGAGGGGCAACTCAAGCAGCAGGTTGCCGGGTCTTGGTGACGCAGACACAAAGCTGAGAGGTCGCGACAGAAAGCTATCAGAACCGACAGGCTCGAAGCTCAGTTCGACAGAAGCTCAAGTGACGAAATTCCGGACAAAGGACGTCAGGCCGGGCAATATGCGGCCAGATGCGCAGGCCGCGTTGCGATCGGGACCAGGGGCGGCCGCCAGGAAAGCAGGGATCAGGCCGCGAGGGGCATTGGTGGCATTGGTGGCATTGGTGGCGGCACCTGGAGAGCAGGCCCCGCTGTGATTGGGCCTCGCAGCTTGGGCGCTTAAACAGGCCTGGGGACGGGATGAGCCAGTAAAGGAGCCCCGGAAGCGCCCCTTGAGAGATACCGGGCGGTTCCGAGGCCTGGCAAGTCCACTTGGGCACTGGCATTGGCCTGGAACCAGTCAGCCCTAAATGAACGTCTCATATTGTTGGGCTATCCGAGAGGATGGCCATAGGGAAAAAGGAGATGGCAGAAGTGGTTGAAGGTTGAAGAGTCGAGGAAGCATAGAGCAGGGAAGACGGACGCGGAAATGAACGCACAGACCGATTTTCACAGGTTCAGATCAAAGCGGAGCCGGCCACGAGGGTGCCCCTACCTACAGTATTTGTGGTCAGCCAATGCGCAGGTGCCGAACCGCCATCGATTTCTGTCGCAGACATCAACATCTCCATCACAGGGAGCTATGGGATGAGGTGTCACAGTGGATCTCGCTTTTGGTAAGGGTAAACGTTCTTTGCAAGTCTTCAAGGTTTCATTTCGCCAAAGCAGAAAACGACCGAGTTGGATACAAGCCAGTCAATGACCAGATGGCGAGCACTTCGAAATGCGGTTGAAACTTGGCGCCGGTCGAACGGCGCGGAGCGGCCGGGCAGAGAGGCCTCCCTGCTGCGCTTCCAACGAACCCCTCAGATAATGCTCATGGAACCAAGTTGTTCCTCGCCCAGCGGACAGTAGTGCGGTCTGTGGTTTGCTAGTGGTCCATCTGCTGGAACCGCTGGAACACCCTGTCGACACAAGTTCTGTTGGCTCAGTGATGTTCCACAACGATTACCATTACAGGAACCAAAGCGGATTCAGCAGCCAAATATCCATTGACTAACTCCTTCTAACAGACAAGTCTGAGATAATGAGTCTGCTGACGATCCAACGTGTCTGTAACCCAAAACTCCGTGCTGCAATGCTTGTCAGACCTCCCGCCTAGTATGCACCCGATAAAGCGCCACTCTACCCTGACATAATCCACCATCATCACCCTAGCCTCTAGACATACGACCCCCCGCCCACCGCCCTCCTCGCCTCCACCTCCAACGCGCCCCTTCTCCCGCTCTCAGCCTTCCACGCGACAAACGCCACAAGCACAATCCCAATGCCCAACCCCAGCGCCAACAGCAGCGCATTAACCGGCACCGGATTCCCGCCAAAGGTCCTCTCATACAGGTAATCCAGCCCCGACTGGCTGAAATTCAACACCCCTGACAAGCAGATGATGGCACCATACACCTTCCCAAAAGTCTCAAACCCAAATACCTTGGCCGAGTAATCCGACACGGCCGTGTAGTAGAACGGCCTGTACAGGACAAACAGCACCACGTTGGCATACCCGGCCCACGGGGTGCGGGGGATGATTCCGAGTATGCCGATCGCTGTCGCGCAGGTGACGAGCGCGGCAAGGACGGTCAGCGTGCTGGTGTGGTCGAGGATGACGCCGATAAACGGGATGGCGAGGATTCCTCCAACGGGCAAGGCGACGTCGAAGAAGGTGTTGAGCTGCACAGCCTGCGCGTGCGAGCCCAAGAAGTATTCGTACTGCGAGCGGACCGTGGCGACGAAGAAGTTGATGCGCGTCATTTGCACGACGGTGAAGAGGCAGATCAGGATGAACCACGGGGACTGGATCTGTTCCCAGGCCGTGTGCCCGTGCATGACGCCCCAGACGCCCGAGGCGCGGTTGATGGCCTCTTCGCGGTGGGTTTGCTTGTCGGAGCGGGTGGAGCCGAGCACGGTTTGGATGCCTTCGATGACGTCCGCGCGGTGTTGGCGCTCTTCTTCTTGGAGGAGCGCGGTCTCCTCGTCGACTTGGTCATGGGCCCCAGGTCGGCGATGGCGTGGAGGGGCTCCTCGATCTCCTCCACCAGCTCGCCGACTGTCTTGTACGAGTGGGCGGGCATGAGGGTGAGCTGGAGCAGCACGATGAAGAGAGGGACCACGAGGTAGGCGAGGAAGAACCGCCGGCGGCTGAAGGCGCCTTCGGTTGACTGATAAATGAGACGGTAGATGAGGAACAAGGCGCTTGATGCGTCGAAAGCGCCCGTCAGGAGAGCCAGAATGAATCCAGAGTGCCGGGGGAACGCGTTCGACAGCTGGAAGGACGAGATGTAGGTAAACGGACCGCCCAACGCCAGGAGAGATAGCCCAGTAGCAGTCCATCGAAGGGCATCCGGTTCTCAAACGCCATCAAGAGGGCGCCCGACGCGAGGAAGAGACTTCCAACGAGGCCGCAGACTCTTGGTCCGCAATGATCGAGGATTGCTCCCACCGGCAGAGCAGCGACATTGGTAGCCACGGCGGCAATTGTGAACACCAGATTGAGGTGCATCTCAACGCACGTGTCCTCTTCGTCGTTCAGCCCGTCTGGGACCCCGCAGATGTGCCTGTACGCTCCTTCTGCCTTGAGCACGGGCTTGATCGCCGCGAAACCAAAGACGATCCCTGCTGCGAAGAAGCAGTAGATGACGGAGGCAGTGACTTGGACTATGCCCGAGTGTTAGGGTGCTGTGTGCTGGTAAGATGAACCATGAAGGGTGACCTACGTAGACGCTTCCATCTAGGCACCTTGAAGGCTCCAACAGCCTGGAGCTGTTCATCCGTGGATGGAGGATCCCATTCTTGCGGAAGGGGGTTGAAGGTCAGCTTGCGGGCACGTGTCGAGGCATCCGAGCCTCTTCCCGACTGAGAGCCGTCCGGGACGGTGGTGAAGGTCTCGATGGACGATACCCGGTGCAACGACATGGCAACTGGCTTCAATCTAGTGTTGAGGATGAAGAGAGGTCGGAGAATTAGAAAGAGGGGGTGTGAGGATCGATTAGACCCAGTGGGTCGGATGCAACGATCTCCAGACGACGATGGGGACCAGTGTCGGGTTGAAGAGAGATGGACAGGGGGGAAGATCAAGGTTGAGGAGCAGGACCTTGGAAGAGCTCAGAGGTATGAAAGCAGCCAAGCCAGCTCCTGCTGCTGTCCGCACGGAATATGCGGCGGGCGGGGATTCGCCCACAACAGGGATGGAAGGATCGAGGAACGAGAGACGAGATCGAGAGTCAAACCTTTCCGGCCGACGAATTCACGATCGTTGGCCCAGTTCTCGGTCACCAAGACACCTCACTGACACTGGGAATCTCCAAGATGGGTCGAGTCGCACGCAGCGCGCCCAAACGCTTGAAGGCCTGTCACTTTGACGACGTGTCCGATGTCTCTCTTTCTTACGATTTCTTATTGCGCCACTTGATTGGGGCTAGAGAGCTCTTGTTCATCGTATGTCAAAGGACAGTGTTGCGTGGCGAGAGTTTGGGGTTTGGAAGCAGGTGTCGATGATGTAATCGCTTCAGGCTGCTGGCAGCTGACTGACTGGCCCTGCTGCACGGACCCGACAAGCTGGTGTCGGCCAGCCCCACGTCGGTGGCCGGACTGGAGCAGAGGGGCCGAGCTTCCGGAGTCCACCAACGACCTTTGGACAGGACGGTCTCTGCTGACCGGACTTTGGTAGGTTCTCCTGTGCAGCTGAAGATGCCGAGGCGTTGCACCTGGAAAGTCCAATGTCCACAGGTCATGCCAACGCAGGTCCGATGCTGACGGTACGCGCATTGAAGCGACAAAACCACGCATCCTAACCCCACGCCGTTGCCCAGTGTCCCAACGCCAACCCATGAACCCTTAGAACTCCATTGCTTCCCCGACCCCCTCTTCCCTAATTTCCTCAACCCGCCATCTTTCTCCTCCTTCTCCTCCTTCAGCCTCTCCTCAACATCGTCCCTGATGGGCCCCAAGTCCGGCGGGATGATCTGGCTCTGTACGCTGGGCGCATGTGACACGAACCGCAACTGCTCGTGCACATGCGTCACAATCTCGCGAAGTCGCTTCTCCGAGTTGCGGTTATGCCGCGGCTCGTTCAAGCTCTGCTCGAGGCTGGGGAACAGTGTGTCGTGGATAAAGTGCTCGCGCCAGGGCGCGTGCTCTGGGATCGTCTCCGGGATGCGCTCGTCAGCCCCGATCGCGATGGACGTCTCGTATGCCCACGCGCGCGCCACATTCCTCGGCGTGTAGCCGCCGCCGCCGAACAGGATCATCGGCAGGCCCAGGCTCTTGCAGTACCGCACGCACGCGCCGTGGCCCTGGACCCGTAGATTAAACCGGCCGAGGCGATCCCCGGCGAGCGAGTCGGCGCCGCACTGTAAAGCGATGGCGCTGGGCCTGTAGCGTTCGTTGATGGCGCCGATTATGTTCTTGAAGAGGGATTCGTACTGCTCGTCCGTGATGCCGTCCTGCAGGGGCACGTTGATGGCGTGGTGTGCCCCCGGGTTGTGCTCGCTCTTTGGCCCGTTGTCGTCGAGACCGCCCGTGCCAGGGAAGAAAGACTCGGGCTGGTATTTGTGGAACGAGACTGTCATGACGCGGTCTGTCGAGAAGAAGGCTTCCTCCACGCCGTCGCCGTGATGCACGTCAATGTCGATGTACAGAACCCGCGGGTAGATGCGCAGGAGCTGAAGAATGGCGAGCACAATATCATTGATGTAGCAAAAGCCTGACGCCTCCGACCTCTTGGCGTGATGCAGGCCACCACCCCAGGCAATGGCGATGTCGGACTGGTTGTTGCAGATCTTGCGTGCCGCGTCTAACGAACAGCCCGCCGACATGGAGCAGTAGTTATAGAGTCCGTGAAAGAGTGGGCAGTCGCTACCTCCCAGGTTAAATTTCACCTCCTTGTCGGGGTTGTCAATGTCACGGGGCTGGTCCTCGGGCGCTGCGGTTATCAGATAGTCGAGGTAGTCGCTTGAATGGAACGCGTTTAGCTCCTCGTATGTCGCCTCTCGCGTGATGTAGTTGTCCATGGCAAAGGGCATCCCATACGACGTGACCAAACTTTTAGTCAGCGTGAGAGGCGCCATGGCTTCATCGGATGGGTGAGGCCGAAGTGATGCTTCTCCATCTCAGGTGTGGCGTGGAATGAGACCGTGTATCCCTTCGGCCGTACGATGCCGTATTCCTGGGCTGCAAACTTCATCTTGTTGAAGTAGCTGGCATTTTCGCGATCGTCGGCCTTGCCGAGCGGGATGTTGTACTCCTCCACGATCGGGTCATCGACGTCGATGTTACGGGGAAGATAGTGTGGCTTTGGTGGCCTAATTGGTAGGCCGTGGCATCCATGATGCCGACACCGGTGGTGGAGGCTCAATCAACGCAGCCTGGCTGGTAGTCTGTGGAGTGAACTTCCGCTTAGTCTTGAGGTTATGCTGCTGGTGAGCAACCGAGTCGTTCTGCTGTGGTTGTGAGAGCAGACTGTGGTTGATGTTGGGAGTGCGGGTTTATGGTATATGAACTTGAATTCTTGGACGTCAACAGCACGGTATTTTAGATGAAAATGAACCAGATTTTTCTTCTGGTCAAGCCGAGTTGTGTAATACGTGGTGTCGAGGTCGTTGTCGTTGACACTGGACTGGATCTCGAATTGCAGATGCGGGAGCAAATCCGCTTCGTTGCTTCGATGTGGCAACGACCCGGATCTCGGCAGGGCGCTAATGCAAAGAAAGTTAGCTCATCGGATCCCTGCGCCTCATTGTTCTCCCAGGGCGAGTTTCACCAGAACTTTTGCACTCTCCCATTGGTGAGACTGCAAACCGAACTTCTTCCGCTGCTGAGGCAAGTTCAAAAAATCATGTCGATTTGGTGGCAGGAGACGAGCTCATTCTTCTTTGCTCTCCACAAGAATCTGGCCTCGCCTTCCCAGGTTCCATCTCATCACTTCCGCGCCAACAACTCTCTTGGGCGACGAAGGTGGGGGCTTACCGGGGTCCAAATTCCGCCAGAGGTGAGCTTGTGGAATTCCTCTCCGTAAACCACATTTTCTCGCTGGTCCCTTTTTCTGGCAGCGAACTCCACCCCTGCGTCATCTGCCTGGCCTCGTTCCACCCGCGCGTTCGCTACCGCGGCCGCAGTGCTTTTCCATTCAATATCAGCGGTGGTGTGTCCTGTTGAAAGCGCGTTCTGTTATCGCCAGTGCTTTTCCCCAGTCGATAGTCGGTTTTTTCTGCCGAGGTTGCCTGCTCAACTCTCAAGGTTCTCCGAGTTGATGGCCCTGAAGTGGGGCGTCCATTCTCGCAGCCTTCGGTCTTGACTTGAGTTTCGCGCGGATAGCTACTGGCAGCGCCGTGTACGGCGGGTTAACAGCCATGCCTAGAGACGATTTATCTATCGACTTCGTCAGGAAGATGCCGCCTGTCGAGTCCCTCGACCCGGCATTGATCCTGGACGAGTGGATCAACAGGACCCAGAACCTGCCCGAAGAGCTGCGCTTCCTCCAGGACGAGATCGCGGACAAGGACAGGCAATATGATAAGCTGGTGAGGGAAATCGAGGATCGGGATGGGCGGATACAGAAGTGGATCAAAGCACACGGCAGCCATCATCCTAATCCGAAAGAGGAGGAATACCGGGCGACCATCATAAGAACTTCGCGCAGGCAGAGCAGCTGTCCAACGAGAAGCTTGCGCTCACCCAAAAGCTGCAGCAGATCATGGATAAACACATCCGCCAGCTCGACATGCAGATCAAGATGCTGTACGACCGCGGAGAGCCCGGCTTCACCGACCCTGACGAGTTACCCTCCCTCCTACGCCCGAGCGCCGCGAACCTTACAAACGGCACGAACCCCCGAGGTGCTAATGGCACCAACGGCGCCGCCACGCCCAATTCTTTACAAAACGGTACCCAAGTCCGGATTGCCAACACTCAAGTCCGGAGCGCCCAGGCACAACAACACGGCTCAGCATCTGCGCCAGCCACCCCAGCAGCGAGCATGATCAGAGCCGGCAGGCACGCGAGAGCTCAGCCGGGCCCCCTAAGCGCGGGCCCCGCTTGAACACCAGCCTGAGCAACATCCCGGCAACATCCAGCGGCCTCGCCCGACACTCCTCCCTCGGGCCCGGCACACCCAAGGGCCACCAGACGGCCACTGGTGCCCAACGCGCCGGCAGCGCTGGACCGCGCGCCATATCCAAGGGTTCCGGCTCCTCGGCTGGACGAAAAGGCACGCCCTCCAGCACAGCGGGGCGCAGGAAGGGCACGCCCGCCGGCGGCAGCGGAGCTAACAAGTCCGGGCTGTCGCGGGTGAAGCGCGCGGCCAAGAACTCCCCTTCCTCGACTGCCGAAAGCGAGCTCTCGGACGCCGACTCGGCCAGCGGCGACGAAAGCGACACTCGTACGGGTGGGCGGGGCACGCCGTCCGCACTCTCCCGCTCGGGCTCCAACCTCGCCTCCAACTTGCCCCCTGCCCGCGAAGGAAGCAGCAGCCACCACGAACCGCTCAACACGGGGCGTCGGGACGCACCACCGCCCGAGTCCGCACCCGCGCACCAACATCAAGGAGGAGGACGACATGATGGAGGTGGAGGACGACGAGGCTGGCGACGACAGGAAGTATTGCTCGTGCCAGAACGTCAGCTTCGGAAACATGGTGGCATGCGACAACGACGACTGCCCCTACGAGTGGTTCCACTGGGGCTGTGTGGGGCTCAAGAGCGAGCCGAATGGCACGTGGTATTGTCCGGAGTGTAGCGAGAAGTTGAGGAAAAAGGGTGGGTAGTGTAGGATTCTGGATTCCGCCCCGGGGGTTGGGGGGGGGGGGGGGGAAGAGGGTGGGTTTGCGTTGGCAAAGGCACAAGGAGGGGTTTGGTTGTAAAATGGGGATGAACAGACACGATCGCTTAGGCCAGGGGGAACAGTTGATCTAGATTATTATTGCGGAGTTTGTTCACGGCCGAAGGGAGTACGTAACTTTGGGCAGGTCATGACTGTTTGTGTTGGAGTTGTGTTCGGTGTTTGGGTCTATGGTGGGGCGGTTGGGTTGGTGGAATACCAGGATCAAATACGATGACACGGTCGTATTATTCGTGTGCCATGAGATTTGGATACCTCCCGGCTGGGCTCAGGCGATGTCCAGAAATTAGGTCTTGTGTTGTCCGAGTATTGTGCTTATTCGGTCAGTCGAAGTCGAGTTCGGTTCGAACGCATAGCCTTGATGGTTCCCGGCTGGAACCGTCTTTGGGTTACCGAGCCCAACTGTACATGGTCAGGAGATCACCGTGTCCGCCTCAAATGCCTCGGGCAATCAAATTTCCTGTGTAATCCCTCGACTACCAAACGTCTATCAGCGGTCTGCTGCTTGGCTCGTCAGCAAACACACTACTCCCTTTCTCACTCCTCCTCATTATTGCCTATTGTTTCCCCTTTTCAAGGATATGCGAAACTCAACATAACCATTGCAGTAAACAGAACAAGCTACAAATTCCAGACCAATTGAACCCTACGCAGCGCAGCAGAAACACGCCCCACTCTCTTCGCTTAATGCTCAAGCAAGCGCAAGCTGCCCTGGACGACGACGTTCTCGAGGATGGATCCCGGCGGGATGTCGATGGTCTGGCCCTCGGTGGCAACAATGATGACGGTGCCCTTGAGGGTGACGCCGCGGCCGAGGTTGACGGCGCCCGTAATGGTGAGGTGGTCGAGCTCGATGATCTTGGGGATGCTGGGGATGCGCTTCTGGAAGTCGGAGACCTTCTTGAAGTCGCTGCCGAGCTTGATGAGGGGCGCGTCGCCGAAGCGGCTGGCGCTCATCTGCAGCTGGCCATGCTTGACGGTGTACAGGTCCGACTTGACGAGCATCAAGTCGGAGCACGTCTTAACGGGCAGGAAGCGGCGGCGCGGCACGTTGACGCCGTGAGCGTTCTTGAAGTGCTTGATGGCGGCGCCGACGGCCGTCTCGAGCTGGAGAATGCTGATGTCCGACTCGCCCTTCTTGTCGCCGGGGATGGTCTTGCCGTTGGGATGATCTCCATCTCGAGCTCGTCGTTCTCGACTACACGCTTGATGGCCTTGAGGTTCATCCAGATGTTGTTGGTGTTGAAGTACTTGAACTTCTTGATCGACTTGAATTCGTTGACGTGCTCCTTGGGGACCTGCGCGATCTCGAGCAGGCGCACACTGCCCTCGTAGTCGATGATGGTGCCACCCTTGACGTCGGCCTTGGTCTTGTTGGTCAGTTCCATGATGTATTCGGCCTCGCTCTCAACCATGTGCTGCAGGATGCGCAGGTCGACGACGGCGCCGAGGTTGTCGGCGTTGGACAGGAAGATAATCTCAATTCCGCGGGCAAGGAGCTTGTCGAGAATGCCCGAGTTGTACAGCGATTCGAAAACGTCACCGTGTCCGGGCGGGTACCAGTCGTGGAGGGGCGAGTCGAAGGACTTGGGCACTGGCAGGAGTGAGTCCTTGTAAATTCTGGGGTACCGGGACTGGTTGAAGGTGAGGATATCCACGTTGTGGCCCTCATACTTCTTGATGATGGCAGCAGTGTCATCGTCGGTATTGAACGAGTTCATGAGGACGATGGGGACGTTGGAACCTATGTGCGGTTGAGGTACTCGACCTGGCGGACCGACATGTCGAGAAGGACATGCCATCACGGACCTCGATAACCGACTTGGGGCCGACGCAGCCCATGGAGGTACCGAGACCACCGTTCAGCTTGAGCACCGCCAGCTTGTTGAGGAAGCTGACAGACTCCGAATTCGGCAGATCGTCGTAGTCGACGACCTGGCCCTCAGCGGGAGGGGCAATGCGGTCCCACGAACTGCAGCCACAAGCGTGAGCTCGGGACCACTGCTGGTCGGCAAACGGAGAACTTACACCTCGTTGCCCTTAGCCTTGTCATTCAGGTACCGGCGGAAGAGCGAGAAGAAGTTGTCCATCTCAGTCTCGAACAGCTATTTCGCCTGTTAGAATTCGCGTGCTGTCCGAGTGGCTCTGGGTCGCAACTTGCCTTCTTCTGCGCCGGGTCCTTCACGGTGTCGGCGAGGTTGGTGAGCGCATTACGCATCTGGGCGGCGGCGATGTTGGTCGAGGTGTTCTCGAAGGCCTGGAGAGCGTTTTCTGGTTAGCCTGACGTCGTTGTCCTCAAGAGAAGTCTCGGAAAGGAGGGAAATCAACATCGCCATCGCCCACTGCCGCCCGTCGCGCTGTTCTTCTCCATCTCTCGCCATCTGTGGACTCGACAGGGCGTTCTCGAAAGGAACAAGCATTCTGGGCGTCGTAGAACCCAATTGCAGCCTCCCAGACTGGTAATTGCCTTTGGGTGGCTGCCTTAAACAGGATTGGGGGATCATTGTATGACTGTATCGGCCCGTTTCCTGAGGTGGCCACCACCCCTCATTGACCCTTTGAGAAGGTCGGATGGTGACTTCCTTCTTTCCAGCATGTGGGCCCCGCGCAGAGCAAATGAGAGACACACAGCCACGGTCCGGTACCACACAGAGCGAGAGCTCTCCTCCTTTTCTGAGCCTTTCGTTGCTCATTGAGGTGAGGGGAGAATTCTGGGATGTGCAATGGGCCTCCCCGCACCCGTCCCTCTGAGAAGCGCAACGAGGAAAAAGAGACAACTAGACAAACAGCTTGTAGGAACTCACCATGTGGGATCTTGTCTTGCCATGGTGCCTCTTGGCAAACTCGGCCTCATCGCCGTTGTTGTTCCCCGGCTTGAGGTGGGAGGGGAGGGCGCTCTTGATCGCTTGGGCCGCCATTGCTGCTGTGTGTTCTGGAGGCTATGCTGTGAAAAAGACAAGGCTCGAAATGAAGCTTGCGAATCGTGGGAAAGACCAGATTCGACGTTCGTACTGCGGTTGTGAAACCGGGAGTCTTGTGACGCGGGCAGATTCAGATCGTTTGGTCGTGAAGCTGGCGGGCGCTGTTTGACAGGATAAATTAGCCGATTGACGTAATGAGAGCTTCTGGGAAGCATTGGGCCACTGCGGATCGGCCTGGATCAACCCCTCTTGCCTGTGGTGGAACTGCGAAGTGCGGTGTTGATTCGACAGAGCTCTGGCGGTGCGGGGTAGTTGTTTGGAGGGGAAGCTCAAGCAGAGGCTTGGCGGGACTCACAATTCGTGTAGCGTTGCTGGTGTGGCAAGTGCGCGCTGTACGTCTGTCACGGAAGATGAGGGGAGTGTCGAACAAGAAGAAGGGGAAGAACGAAGACAGAAAGAGAGAGGCGGTCGGCTGTTCAAAAGGTGCCCGCCCCTGGAGCTGGATGCTTTTATTGTTCCTTGATCGATCGCCAGAGCTCCATTGGTGGGTCTGTTAGTGGACTAGGTACCTCTGATACCGCCTGGCTCTTGAACCAGGACCCAAGGTCGCGAATGGCCCGGTGTCGGCCTGCAGAATGGACACAGACGACATCTTTCTCTTTGAGGAGGCTGCAACAGCACTGCCTACCAGTGTAGTTACAGTAACCTCAAATCAATTTTATCTTAATACGGTATTTTCGTGTCCCATTCTTTTTTGTAATGACCCGGTTGCATGCAGTGTGAAGTTGTGGCCCTCAAGTTTGATACTCGGGGCCTCTTCCAGCTTGCTGCACATTCCTGGACACCTGTGACTCGAAGCAAAGCTTGAATTTCTGGTAGAATCATGCTGCAAGGAATGACTTGGCCGACTCTCGTCTTCCCATCCAGCGAGCTGGGCATCAGAGGTCGGTCAAGGGATCCGTTACTTTGAACGCTAACAGAACAACAGCGAGCCCCTCCAAGCTTGGCCGGGGCCCTGGGATGGCCCCCTGCTGGCCAAGGCCCGAGAAGCTAATGCACTCAGCCCAACGGGAACTAAAAGCAGATGGCGGCTCGCTCTCATCACCCAAGGTCCACCGTCCATCAACCGGGAAATTGACCTTTTCTCTTTCAAGAGTCGGGGCGCTCCAATAATTCGTCGTGGGAGAGCTGCTGCGTGTTGATGAGGAAATGCGGTCTCGGTGGTTTCCCATGCAGTGCAGATGGCGATATCACCAGGCAACCGCTGGGAATGACGGCCACGCTGAGGCTGTCTAGTCTCGGCCGGCCTTAGCGAAACTCGCCTCTGAAAAATTGATTCGACGTTGTATTCTCTCTCTCGAGAGAAAAAAAATATCGCAATTTTGCCTCTCATCTCGATATCACCGGCCCTACTTTCCTGTTGCCGAGATCCACCACCCCTTTTTATTGTTTTTGGGAAACACGAAGAGTCGCGGCAGCACCGCCGCTTTGATGGGTCCCGGCCGAGATGCTGCATCGCAGCCGCGATTCCAGTCCGCCCAGCTCAGGTCATCAAGGTGGCCCACGTGGGGACCATAGGCGCGATGGCTTGCTCTCCCCCGGGTTGAGGTGTGAGTTCTGAGACAATTTCCATCATGTTCCACCTCGAAACACTCGGCGCTTCCCGGGAGATCTCAAGTGCCATCCAGACCCTGAGCCGCATTCTCCCGCGAGCAGACCTAAGGTCGTTGGGAGATAACGCTTAGGTAGCTTTTCCCCTGAATATCTTCATGGCGTCTTGGCAGCAGACATCCACATCGCAGCTGCCATGCCGGCCAGGAGGGTAGTTTCTGTAGTCTGGCCAACAAAGGGAATACCTAGCATCAGCTGACTTATGGAAGCTGAGAAAGCAGTCATGGCCGAGACTCGCATGGAGAACTCGCCAGGGTCACCTCGTAAGCTGTTCAGGAACGTCGTTTCCCGGATTGGCTGGCGCTTGCATGTCTCGTCCCCACCTGGCCGAGAACATCGCGGCCGCCAGAACACCATCGCGAGCTGATATGTCGGAGGGTCTATCTTCAGTAGTACCGATCTCTCTGTTCCCCGTCTTGACATATCTCTCTCTCTCTCTCTCTCTCTCTCTCTCTCTCTCTCTCTTTTTTTTTTTTCAACTTTTTTTTTTCATCTGTTTCCGCAACGATACCCGTAAAGCCCTCCAAGCACCGAAGATCACCAGCTAGACCAATGGCCGCGAGGGCCTGACCATAGGGCCACTTTACACTTAAAATTAAACCTACACACCTCCAGAGAACGTGATCAACAGGTACCATGGGCAGCGCATCCCAAAACCTGCCGTATTGGGGTGAACGTCCCGGAGCACCTGCGGACCGTCGAATGCCCCGATTTCCTCGTCAACCTTTCAGACAAGGACCGCACCATCATCAGCACGCCCGATAGCGAATACGAGATCGACACCTGGCCCGTGGTTCAGCAGAAAGTAGCACAGAACCGCCTCGAGCTGTTCCAGAGAGTCCCCTCCGCCCTGCGACGCTACCTGGCATTCACCTGGAAGCTCCGGCAGGACTATGGTAGTGTCATGAACTTTATCCTGTCACAGAGGCTGCAGTGGTCGCTCCCCATTGTGCCGAGGGGCCGGCCGTTCGAGTTTGAGGACGATGTCAAGATCCTGCGGAATGACTGGCCGTATGGTATCGACAAAAGGATTGTGCATCTGGTCATCTGGACGAAGTTTGCGCTCGAGGAAGACGTAGAGACGGGAGACTTGACCGACGCGGCGCGAGCTGAGATTGACGCCTATGTTCGCAAGACCTTCTCCGGGATGCCCCAGCATCATGTTGGTCACGATAAACCTTCCTTGAGGCGCTTATGACGCTGACGAGCAGCAGGTCATCTGGTTCAAGAACTGGGCCTCTCTCAAGTCAGTGAAATCGGTTGAGCACTTTCATGTGATGCTGTTTGATCCCGACCCAGAGTTTGTGAGGGAGATCACGAACGGTGATGTCCCTCTGTGCGACAGAGAGTAAGCACGACCCTGGCTAGGCCTAGGACGACGGCGGTCACACATAGACACTGGATTCTCGAATAGAAGCGGGTCGGACTTGACCTAGGATGCCTCCTGTTCCCGATTCCTCTTGAGAGACTCAACCTTCGCCCGAACCTTCGCCCGAACCTTCGCCCGGACCTCCACGACTGGACAGTCCGCCATCGGAACCGCGGTGGGCTTCTCCATCCTGATACAGACCTGCCAGCTGTCTTGGCACTGGGGAACTGCCAGGGCACGCTCAGCGAGCCGGGCGCCCAGCGCCTCGAGAGTCTCGAATGATGACTCTTCCATGGCCTAGTACTGTCAGCATCCTATACTCCCACTGCAATGTGCAGGGCTCACCTTAACAACTGCATCCTCAACCTCCGTATAAACATCCTCCTCCCTGTCAAACCCCTCCACCGTAACCGTCGCCAGCACAAACTGCTTCCTCGCCCTCTCATTCTCATTCACCCCAATCAGCGTCGGCACCCTCAGCCGCTCCACCTCCAACGCCATCGCTCGCCCCTCCATCCTCCCCGTCCCCGCCTCATCAAACACCGCGCTCGCCGTCAGGCTCACCCCGTCCCCCAGAAGCGACGCCTTCGGCAGCCGCACCGTCACCGACAGGAACCGCACCTTCCCCAAATCCAAAAACGCCACCCCGTCCGGCGTCCGCCGCCCGTCTAGCCCCAGCCCCGTCAGCTCCATCCACGCCCATCTCACCACGTCCACAGCCCCCCTCTCCCGCCTCTCCTGTTCTGTCCCCCGTTCTCGCTGCTCCGCTACCAACCTCTCAAACCCCTGCACGGACGCCAGGAGCTTCTTGCTCAGCGTGCCGTAGTGCACGGTGTCGGCGCCAAGGCGGTCCTGCGTGGCCGCGGAGGAGAAGGGCGCGTTGAAGAAGACGCGGCAGGAGACGAGGCAGGGCTGGAGCTTGGCGGGGCGGTGCCACGCGTCGTGGGCGCAGTGCGCGAGGGTGGTGCGCAGGTTGCGGACGGAGACGGCGGCTGGCGGGTCCGGGCAGAGCGAGAGAAGGCGCGAGGTCGTTAGGAGGGGGGCAAGGGTCGGGGTGGCCATCGTGCGAGGGTTGAGCTGTGGAGAGGACAGTTGAATTGGTTGGTGCTGACGGGCGGAAGTAGAAATATGAGGTGTTGAGGAATACCAGGATGAAGTTATTGGAAACACAGAAAGTTGTCCAAAAAGTTTCCGGCAGCTGATGGAGGTGGGGTTGTTTGGGTGAGTGACGGCGATGGAGGGGCGTGAGCCTGCGAGGTCGGAGTGTGAAGCAAACGGGGTGATCCACAAATAATTGTGAGGGAAAATCGTGGTGTTAGCTGTCTGTGAAAAGCCTCCAAAATTGATCAGCCTATATTAACCAGGAAAACGCCACTTTGTCCGAGACAGTTGAACACAGGGAAAGGAGCCCCAGCTTGGATGATGACGGAATGGGAGGATGAGCGGCCAGTGTTTAAAATCCAAGGTGGCATGAACTGGGGTTAGGGTTGTATGTGATGGGACGATTTCAGGGGCAGAACAACAACTTGCCCAACTTCAGTTATGCAGGACGAAACCCCAGCCTCCATGGCCCAAGTTCCTAGACTTTTCCGTTCTCTCGCAATCGGTTCAGGATGGTACGGCTCGGATTTAGTTACGCGTACTCGGCGCAACATACCAACCAAGGCCTCCGGTTGGCTGAGCCTTCCGCGTCACAACCAACAAAGCAATGCATAGGGACGTGAGTATTTTTGGCAGCTCCTTGGCTCTGCATCGATTCAAATGGCAGAAAGTAAGACCGCCTTTCGGAAGACCCAACACACTTCAGGTCTCGACACGGCATGATGGATGACGCCGTTCGACCAAATGCCGAAACTTTCAGGCACTACTATGCAAGAGGATACAGGACCTGGCAGAGCCTTCTCCAGAGGGCGGCTTCTTTCCCTGGATTCCCCACTGATCTCGTGGATTTCGAGCACGCCTGTCCGCGACACCCCTTCCTCCACAGCGGCTTGGGACTGAAGCCAGGCTACAATTTCCAAGCAGCCGGAACCTCCACGTGGCGAACAGGCACAGGCAGTAGTGATGATTGCGACCTCCCGCCTTTTCAACAACGCTACTTTATACCTGTCACAGCCCGCCGCCCCATCGCTGTGTCCATCGACCCTTCACCGGAACGTTTCTCCACATGGTTCAGAGATCAGGGCAACCACGTCAGCATTTTGACCCTCGCGTGGGCCTACGTCTTGTCGGCGCGATGGGCTGAAATTGTGCCGGGAACAACTCCTCTCGAATACACTGAGAGCCGTGCTGGTTGGGGGCAGCCTGACACGACCAGCTCAGATGCCAGCGGCAATGAGATCCTAGTCGATCTTGGGCCGGTCCCAGACGTCGCCGCAAGGTGGTGGGCTGCCATCCTTGCCCCAAATCAGGGATGGACCACCGGCATATGCCACAAGGATCGCCTCCTCGCAGCCCCGTGGTCAACAGCACTTGTCCAAGCAAATCGACCTTTTGTGCTCTCGCGGACGTCCACAACCGCAGAGCCTCCATCGCGTCTTCCTGCCCCATCCTTTTCTGTTGCCGCTGGCTTCATAGCCGCCTACTCAGCATACCATGGGGTCGAGGACCAGAGTCGAGCGGCTCTGGCCGCAGCGTTAATGCTGCCTTTGGCCGGCTGCGTCAAGTCGACCATCAGTCTCCCCGCTCCCCAAGTGCTGTCCTTCAACAGCCATCACAGCAGGTCGTCTGCCAGCACCGACCCACAGAATCCGATGTTTGTGGGGACACGACGACCACCAGCTGGACAGGCTCCTCACATTGAGCTGCAACAACTTCAACATCCCGTCGCTTCTGAGCAGTGTGATCTTTGAGCCCGGCGTCCCTTGCAATGCCTGCGGGGCCTGGGTCCAGGGCTCCTTCGCGGTGCTGGTTCGGACCAGGCAAAGACCAACCTACAACTCCTCGCTGGTACGCTCATGGCTCGAAACCCGAAGCTCGGCTTCCTCTGGCTGGGCGCCGCTCTTTTGGGCATTCATGACTTTTACTCGCGGGATGCGAGTTTTGTTCTACCCAATCGATCTGACCCTGGCCGGATGGACCGATACCCTCATGTCCTTCATTCAGGAACCCGTGGAAAACACGTCACCGGCGCGGGACTCGGCGATGACCCGGGCTGACGAATGCCGGCTCATGTTTCTGTGTCACTCCATGCGACACTCATTTCCTCCCCTTGCCGCTTTCCAGCCTTTTGGCACCACGGCTCTGGCGGACTGCGGCTTAGACGTCAGGGAGCACGTGTTCTGCAGCAGTCGCCACGGACTCTACTATTCGAGCTGGACCTGGGATTGTCAAGATGGGTCGTTCTCTGGTCTGCCTGCTCCACAGAGCGTTCAAATGCCGCTGCTAGCAGACGCAAGGACGCCAAAACGAGAGGATGAGGATCTGGAGATAGGAGAGGAGAGCAAGATTGTGGTAGATTATAGTCACATGGACCGCAAAAACGACTGCTCTGAGCGCGCAACACGCAACATTTCCATGTGGATTCGAGGCATGGTCGGTTTCCCGATCACGGAAAGGGAGATCCGTGAGCACGAGTGGTTTGAGGATCTTTTCGATTCGGACAATGAGAGTTGCTCTCCCGAGGTGAACGGGTCTAGCACCGTAGGGGGCAATGTCAACATCGGATCCTGGATCGAGCGGACGGTTTACGCACCGCCGGAATAGCTTTCATTGACAGAATACCTGTCTGGTATGATACTACTAGGATCAATGTAAGAAGAGAGATAGGCAGAGATTTTGGCCTTCTGTGTCTCATTCTTTGGTAGGATTTCCCATTTTGACCTGTCGACCGTAAATCGGATGTTCATTTGCGGCAGCTTGAGGAGGTAGTACTAGTAGCGGTTCTATTTGTTTCGGGCCGGAACACAATGTCTTGTGCAGTGTTTTTCGTCTCTCTGGTTTCCGCATTCAGGATCACAACACCCTTCAAGTCCAGACCTCTTCGTTGGTGCTCACCAAATGCCAGGGAGGCCTGATCGTACGCGAGGCAAGCGCTTTGGAAGTGTCTTCATGGAAGGATCTCATGGATGCTTTCGTTCATTAGCCTCATATCCCTGTCTTTTGACCTTCACGACTCAAACCGAAGAAATACTAGGACTGCTAAGTAGCATGGAATCTAGCTGCAGGTTCAAGGACAATGGTTACATTTTGAGTTAGTTTGTCTGAATCAAGAATGCCGATGCCCAGCACTACTACTACTACTACTGGAAACACACTGGGTCGCGAATAACAATCTGACACAAGAAGCGAGATGTATATGTCAGAGAATGAGCGACTTGAAGTCCGCGCTTCGCGACGTATATTGAGGCGGACAGGAAAGGACAGAAAAAAACAGAGGAACTCCCGGCCCGACTTCGTGCGCGCGGCTGGCAATGACAGGGCGGCATTGTTCCTGCCTTTGTGACATACGATAGGTACTTAAGGAGCATTGCGGTTTACGCCAAGGCGCAATAAATCTGCTTCCACTTTGGTAGTTGGCAGCCGCCTCCTAATAGTGGTTGGGTTTCACATCCCGGTTTCAGGATCTCCATGCCGCCTCATGTAGATGTCGATCTGAGCTTAACCGGTCGACCCGCAGATGGCCTCCGGGAACCCAATCTGCCTATATTCCCCAGGCAATCAGAGCCGCAATGCAGCCGTGATGATCCGGGCGATGGAGTTCCCGCCGAGTTTGGTGATCGACGAGAGTTGTTTGTTTGTAACTCAATGTAGGGCAATGTTGAGCGCGGAGGGAGTCAGAACACCGAAAAGTCGGGAGATCGACCCGCCTCGAACCCCCGGTGCATACCGTCCGGGGCTGCAAACGACGTGGAGAACGGACGGCATCTTATTTCAGCAGGACTGAACGACTATCAGCGCCGTTACGGCCGTCAGGCCGCGCGTCTGCGAGTTGATGACGAGGAAGGGAAGTCGGAATGACACCTTGATTCCATGTTCGACGTCGGCTTCAGATTCCGCACTTCCAAAGTCAAAAGTTCGGGGGCGCCTCGACATCGTCCCGGGGCTCGAGAGGATCTATTAAAGAGGAGATTTGTCTCGTGTTTCGAGAAACGTTGAGACAAACTTCTACAGTACTCACTCAGTCCACTCCTTCCCTTGTCGGGCCACCTTAACCACCGTCTGCCAACCACAACCATGTACAAGAGTGTAGCAACTGCTCTCTCCTTCGCCAGCTTGGTCCTTGGCCAGCAAGTTGGGACCCTCACCGCCGAGAAGCACCCCTCGCTCCCCATTGAGTTCTGCACGGCCCCGGGCTCTTGCACCAAGGAGGAGACCTCCGTGGTCCTTGATGTAAGTGACTTCGACTGGAAACCTGTGAACCAATCCGCTGAATCTCCCAGGCCAACTGGCGCTGGACCCATGTCACCAGCGGCTATACCAATTGCTACACCGGCAATGCCTGGAACGCGACGGCGTGCCCGGACGGCAAGACGTGCGCGACCAACTGCGCCCTCGACGGTGCCGAGTACGAGAAGACGTACGGCATCACGATACCCGAGTCCGGCGCGCTGCGGCTCAATTTCGTCACCAAGAACGACAACGGCCAGAACGTCGGCTCTCGCGTCTACCTGATGGCCAGCGACGACAAGTACCGCCTGTTCAACCTGCTGAACAAGGAGTTCACCTTTGACGTGGACGTGTCCAAGCTGCCCTGTGGCCTGAACGGCGCCGTTTACTTCAGCGAGATGGACGAGGACGGCGGTTTGTCGCGCTTCGAGGGCAACAAGGCTGGCGCGAAGTACGGCACCGGTTACTGTGACAGCCAGTGCCCGCAGGACATCAAGTTCATCAACGGCGAGGCCAACGTCGAGGGCTGGGGCGGCACCGACGGTAACTCGGGCGCCGGCAAGTATGGCACTTGCTGTGCTGAGATGGACATCTGGGAGGCCAACCTGGACGCCACTGCCTACAGCCCCCATCCATGTAAGGTAAACGAGCAGACCAGGTGCGACGGTGTCGATTGCGGCGCTGGCAGCGACCGGTACTCCGGCATGTGCGACAAGGGTGAGTTGGCCAGTCCACCAAACAGCCCTTGAAAGGAAGATGAGCTGACAACCCACCAGACGGCTGTGACTTTAATAGCTTCCGGCTGGGCAACAAGGAATTTTACGGCCCGGAAAAGACGGTCGACACGTCCAAGCCCTTCACCATCGTGACGCAGTTCGTCACCGAGGACGGCACCGACACGGGCGCGCTCAAGAGCATCCACCGTTTCTACGTCCAGGACGGCAAGGTCATCCCCAACTCGGAGACGGTGGTCGAGGGCGTGGACCCGGTCAACTACATCAGCGACGGGTTCTGTGAGCAGCAGAAGCGGCGTTTGGCGACAACAACTACTTCAAGACGGTCGGAGGCATGGCGGCCATGGGCAACTCGCTCGGGAAGATGGTCCTCGTGCTCAGCATCTGGGACGATCAGTGAGTTCCGTCTCGGAGCAGTCAATGGCTTGATACTGACGAGTACCTCCCAGCGCCGTCTCCATGAACTGGCTCGACAGCAACTATCCAACCGACGCCGACCCGACCAAGCCGGGTGTTGCCCGCGGCCGCTGCGATCCCGAGGCTGGTCTGCCTGAGACAGTCGAGAAGGAGCACCCCGATGCCTATGTGATTTACTCCAACATCAAGCTGGGTGCCATCAACTCGACTTTCACGGCCGCCTAGACGGGCAATCATTCGGATTGGAGGTTTGGTTCGAGTGCATATTAGACCTTTCCTTTTTTTGCTTTCTTTTCTTTTTCTTTTCTTTTCTTTTTCTTTTCTTTTCTTTTCTTTTTCTTTTCTTTTATTCTTATTCTTATTCTTATTCTTTTCTTTTCTTTTCTTTTCTTTTTCTTTTCTTTCTTTTTTCTTTCTTTCTTTTTTTTTGTGGCCATGTATATAAGGCTTTCTGCGTTTTGCATACGAATGTCAGGTCCAGGATAGGCGATGGAATTGAAACTACTTATGTAGCGCTTGTCAAGCTTGACATGTTTCGTGTCGGGAGCTCGTGAAGCTTGGGCACCAAGGATCGGGCGCGCAACCGCCTTGCTCAGTGCTGCCATGGAGCTAGCCGAGATGTTGAGAACAGAAGAGCCCGGGAAGTCCAACAGCAGGAGGCGAATGCCTGAAAGTAGGAAGAGAATTAAGGCGATCGGCGTTTCTATGGTCAACCGCCATTTCCCAAGGCAGAAAGGCAGTCTCCTTATCGAGACCGGATTTGAGAATGACTGGAAGTCGCAAGCACCGACTCCTGTGCAAGTAGATGTATTACAGCGTCGGACCCTCTGAAGCGCCTGGCAGCATGCGAACATTCCGTTCTCGTCCCCAGCTGCCAGCTGACACGTGGAGTCGGGCAAGTCGAATGCGCCTTCCATCCTCATGCAGGTAATTTCGGTCTGCAGAAAGTTCAGACCAACGAAAGAAGGCGCGCATGATGGACTTGCAGGAGCGGTGTGGTGTGGTTGCCGTCTGCAAAGTAGCGATGCTGCAGGTGCCCCGTGATTTGTCGATGATAGAGGGCAGCAACGAAACTCAAGGAAAGGCTAACCCTGCATCCAATCACGAGCTGCTGCTGAGGTGTTGCAGCTCCCATCCAGCTGAGGCAGGCATCAGGCTCGGCCCGGAGTGGGGTCCAGAAAGCAGCGCTTGCTGAGTTGGGATGGATTGCTGTCGCCCTGGCACAGGCCCTTGCAACATGGGACCCAGCCTTCTCTCGGAACAGACCCATGTTCGATCTCACCTTGGCACTGGCAGGCTGAGGTTGGTTGCTGGACCAAGCAGTGAGGGGAGCTCCATCAGCAAGGGTTCGGCAAGCAGTTAGCAGGGTGGCGCGGTGTGGGTTATCCCAGCCATCCAGGTGGATGGGAGTTCTCAAAACAACAAACACCCGACTGCCAAATTCGATTAAGAATTATAGTGCCATCACGAGCATCACGTATTGCGACGCGAAACACGATATTCTTACGATCGGTACCCCATATTGCACGTCGCGTAATTACACGGTTTGATACTCAACGCCAATGAACGAACCGTGAAGGAACTGTGAAGAGATAGCAGAAGTAGTTTTGCGCGGTCAAACCCGGGAAATGATGAGAGAGCCCCGTCCTCGGAGCCCGGAGAGCTCCCGACGGCGACGCCCCGATCGCCGGCATCCCGGAGAGCGGGTTGCCGCCGGTACTTCCGCCGCTGCCGCCGCCCCCGTCGAAGCCTCGGCCGCCGTCGCCGATCGCGCCCCTACCCCTTCCCACTCACAGCGCCGCGCCGTGCTGATTCAAGCTCGTCGTCGTCGTCGACGACCTCATCCTCGCTGCTCAACATCTCGCGGAAGAGTCGCTTTGGCATCCGCACCTTCTTCACTGCGTCCAGGGTCAAGAAGTCAAGAAGCGCCGCTCCTTCCGCAAGAAGAACACTCCTCGTCGTCCGTCGATAGTGATCTGGCCTATGGCGCCGGTTACATGTCCAGGTCCTCGTTTGAGAGGGAGCACGGAAGCCAGCAGCAGCATCACCCTCAGCACCCTCAACATCACGCCCAGCATCACCCACAATACTATCCGCACCCCCACCATGCGCAGCCTCCGTACCATCTCCCAGCAGCGACCTGGTTCTTACCACCCCTCGCAGGATGATCCCCTGTTTGGTCCCGATGGACGGCCTGCCCTGCACCGTGCCCAGACGGACGAAGAGATCCTCGCCCTCGGCCGGAAGTTATCGGACCTCGCCCGCGCCGAGAATATGAAAGACCTCGAGCGCGCAGGCAAGAAGCGCCCATCGCGCATGGTAGCCGCCGCCGCCGCCCTCTCCGAGTTCCATCGCCACAGCTCGCACGGTCACGGCACCCGTGGCCTCGGCAGCTCCAGACCCTCCGGCCGCCACGCTGACTCCGACTCGGACTGGGAATCCGCCTCCGACTCTGACTCTGACTCCTCCAGCGCCGACGACGGCCTCGCCTACGGCGCGATGCCCAAGTTCTCCGACCCGGACCTGCCCGCGCAACACCAGCAGAGCCCCTCCATCGTCTCCCAGCGCCCGCCCGAGTCCATCCGCCCCCAAACCGCAAGTCCTCCGCCGTCGATCCAGCCATGTTCGGCCCCGTCAACTCCCTACGCGGCTTCGTCAACACCCCCTGCGGCTTCCGCCCCGGCGAATACCCGTCCCCCCGTCTCTCGCGCAGCCATACCGAGCCTCAGCCTCCGTTGCACGAGCACATCCCCCAGTCCAACAGCGCGTCCATCGAGGCCAGGCCGATGCGCAACGTCTACCCCGTCCCGACCTCCGATGCCTCCCGCTTCGAAGCAGCGGCCAGCTCGTCAGGCGTGTCAGTTCCGCTCGCCGCACCACCTGGGCCCTCGACCCCGACACGTCGGGATAGGGACAGGGAGAGCGCCCTGTACTCGCACTCGCAGCATCGCCCGGATCCTGTTCCCATCCAGGCGCCGAAGCCCAGGGTTCCCGTCTCTCCTCGCGTGTTGGAGGAGCAGCGCATAAGAGCCGAGCGGGAGAAGCAGATTCAACAGGGCAGTCCCCGCGAGCGCCGCTCGCGGAAGGTGCGTGACGACGATAGGAGGAGCGCTGTGGAGGCTGTTGCTTCCAGAGCGCTTCCGGCTGCTGTCGTGGGCGCTGCGGCTGGAGCAGTGCTGGCCGGCGCTGGGGAGGAAGGAGGGAGAAGAGGCGTGGTGAGAGCGATGATCACGTCTATGACAGGCGTGATGATAGACGCGAGTATGATGACCTCCGGGCTCGCCCGGTGTCAGACAGGCGGACCGCCGCTGAGCCCGTCCCTGCCGCTTCTCCTTCCTCAGCTCCGCACTTAGACCACCGTGATCGTTATGACGAGAGGCGCGCCGATCCAGTGTATACCTCTACCTACGGCCGCCGCGACCTTGACCGCCCCTCGGAAAACGATCCTCACCCCCGCCCCGCTCCCGACACCCGCAGCATCGCGGACATCGCCTCCGCCGTCGCGCCCGCCCCGTCGTCGCCGCTGTTCTCCCCGACTCGCAGAAGCAGCAGCGCGAGCTCGACGAGCTCCGCGAGAAAGAAGCTCGCATACGCGAAGAGCGTCTGCGCTACGAGCGCGAGGCGCAGCGCCACCGCGAAGCGCGCGAGGCCCGTGAGCAGGAGGAGCGTCGCCAGAAGGAGGAAGAGGAGCGCCGGCGGAGGGAGCAGGAGCCAGAGGAGGAGCGCCGCCGCGCCGACCTCCTGGACAAGTACGAGCGCCAGGTGCGGGCCCAGCGCGAGATCAAGTACAAGGAGGAGCGCCGCGCACATGAAGGGCTGAGTACGAGCGGATGATGAGGGATGTGGATAGGAGGCGTGACAGGGATGAGAAAAGGGCGGTGGATGAGAAGGATCGAGTCGGGAGAGGGAGGAGCGGAGGAGGGCGAAGGGAAAGGAGGTTGTAATGATTGTTGATGATCGCAAGGAGAGTGCGTCGCACTCTGCGCAGAAGAAGGATGGTTTTGGAGCCCAGGGCACCGAAGCTGAGTCGCGAGGAGAGGCGTGCCAGCGCGAGGAGACGCGTCGGATGATCGAGGAGCTGCAGAGGCAGATTGAGCTCGAGAAGCAGAAGCTCGCTGGGTCGGATGTCGGGACGAACTCTGTCATTGAGCCGCCACGGTCTGAGTCTGGCCCTTCGAGCAGCAGGGCGGATCCTGGACCGTCTACCAACGAGGCGGCACCGCCCATCAACCCCTTTCAGTTCCAGGTTCCGGACGACGCCTTCCAGACGCCACAGTTTGGCACGCCGCCGAGGGCCATTACTCCAATCATCCACACTACCGAGCCTCCCCGGAGATCCATTACTCCCGTGATTCACACCGCCGAGCCTCCTTGGGCGCGTGAGGAGGCTGAGCCGGAGAATGAACGTCTCACCCGGCTGTGTTCCTTCGAGCGCGAGGTCCGCGACGCTCAGGCTCTCGTTGACGAAACCACCACCACTCCACTATCCCGGCCGAGCCCGGCGTGATCGCTGCCGCTATCTCCGTCGTTGAGAAGAATCGCGCTCGGTCTCGGCCAGGGATCCCGAGCCGGTGAGGGATCCGGTCCAGGAGGCGGCCGATCAGTACTATCGCGAGAAGAAGATCGCCGAGAAAATTGCCGAGGAGGAAATCCGCTCGCGCAGCGCCTCGCCCTCGGGCTCGGTGATCGACAGGTACTCTGACACCGACGAGCCCATCCATCGTATTGTGACTCCGCCGGAGATGAAGCACCGTCCAGAGAAGGGGAAGTACGAAGGGCCGAATGCGGACGTGCGAATCGATAATATCATCCTGCCGCACGACATTGTCCGCTTCCAGGTTCCGAAGATGTCTGGTCTTGAGCCGGCGGCCGTGCCTATCTTCAAGTCGAGAGACCCGTCGGCTGACCGCGAGAGGCCGATGCTGAATCTTGTGCTGCCCACTCCGAGGACGTCCCCGTCGCTGGAGAAGATGAAGGCTAAGCAGGCTGCTGCTGCTGCTGCCGCTGATGGGGATGCTTCCGAGGAGGAGACAAGTAAGGAGGAGCGCAAGCCGAGGAGGATCATCACTGCCCGCGGCGAAACGGTGGAGGTTCCCGAGGACTACAACACCGGGCGGGTTGTGGACACTGACAGTCGTGATTCCTCGCAGGAGCGGCCACCGTGAAGTTCAAGTTTGGCGGCGGCGCGAGGAAGAAGAGTGCTTGGGCGAGCCTCTTCGCCGCTGCTGCCCTGGCGAAGTCAAGCGGCGTACTGGATAGGGCGAAGGAGCCAAAGCAGACGGAGGACGAAAAACCTGCTGAGGGTGAAGGCAGTCGCACCATTGAGACTGGGGAGAAGCCGCGGGATGCGGGGCCTGTGTCTGAGCTTGATACGGCGCCAGAGCCCGAACCCAGTTCGAAACCTGAAGTTGAGCCGGCGCCTGTTCAAGAAACCCTGCCGTCGGTGGAGATGCACCGGAGGTTATCCAGGAGCCAACTCGAGATGTCGCCCCTGAGCCGGCCCAAGTCTCGGCCCGCGAACCATCTCCCGTGAGGGAACCACAGCCCGAGCCAGTTCGCAGTCCCCCCAGGCACCATCTACCCCACCACGAAGGTCCCGCGTCCCCTTCGATTTCGACGACGAGCCACCCTCCGTCGGCCCGAAGCCCTTCAGCCCTCAATCGGCCCAAATGCCGGGCTCCTTTGGCGACGACATCGACTTCACCGCCACTCTCGCCGCAGGCCTGCAAAGCTCCGGGTTTGATCCGAACATTGTGATCGAGGATCCCACCTACCGGAGACGGGACTCGCCGCCGGGCTCGAACGAGCCCTTCTACGTGCCTCCGTCCTGCGAGACGGTGACAGACCTTGACTTGGAACCTTCGTCTAGGGTTGTCATTCCTGAGGGACTCAGTCAGCCTGTGCTTGCCCACGTTGACGAGTGGGAAACAGGCTCGAGTCCTGGGAGGAAGGCGAGGCGGAAGAGGCGGAGTGCGGACGTCTCGCAGATGGAGGAGGCTGATGCAACTCGCGAGGCCGAGTGGGATTCCCCATCTCGCAAAGGAATGGGCAAGAAGCCCTTGGATGCTGAGCAGAGCATCTCTGGTGGGGATGACAAGGTCGTCGCGAGGCCGGAAGTTGTCGAGCTCCAAAAAGAAGACTCCTCGTTCGTCGATGCTGGGGATGAATGGGAAAACTCCGATAAGCCCAGGAGGTCGAAGCGCGACTCTGGACCCTATGACACCACCACTTATTCCGACCCCTCCTCTGAGGTGTCTGCCACAAGCCCGATCACCAAGAAGAGCAAGGGACACCGCCGCAAGAGCACAAAGGATGCCTACGACATACCGGCAAAAGACGAACCGCCCGATCGACCCGGGGACTCCTTCCAGTGGATTGACCGTGAGGTGAGCTCGGTGGTCTCCGATCCCACCGGCAAGTTCAACGGCGGCCCTGCTGAGGAGGAGACCAAGTCCGTCGTGTCGCTCCCCACCAACGGCACCGGCCACTCAACCACCCTGAATGGCGACGACGAAAAGCATTCTTTTTTAGGTAATGCCGGCACCTTTGGCGCAGGTGCCGGCTTGGTGGGAACTGCCGCTGCGATCGCTGCTCAGCTTTCCCGCCCAAATGCCACCCAGGCCTCCGCTGAGGACCAGGAGCCTTTCCGCCTCGAGCGCAGCATCAGCTACAGCTCGGAGACCATCGACCCCGAGGTCGTCCAGCGAGAAATCAAGCCCGCTATTGACCCCCAATACGGTGACCTCCTCCCCCTCCCTCCCAGCGAGCCTGGTTCACCCAGCTTTGACCTCTTTAACGAAGAACAACTCTCTCTTCCAACCCTCCCAGAAAGCGAGGATGAGGGCCCCCCTCAATCTCAAGAAACACCATCCCGCCCCCGCCGTGCCACAGTCACGCACACGCACACGCGCCGCCGCAGCGCGATCGACCTTCCGCGAACCCCTTCCCGCACCGCGGTACCCGTACAATTCCTTATCGGCCGCGGCTCGGTGCCCTCTTCTCCCGCCTTCCGCCTCTCCTCTTCCTCCCCTCAGCGCTCCCCCGTCACAGTGGCTGCTCCCACCAGCCCGCCCAAGAGTCGCACGGCTCGCCCAATGTCGTGGGATAGCACGCGGGAAATCAAACCACTCTATCTCCTCGAGAAGGCGAGCTCCAGTGTCCGCGATGCGGCGGTGGCGGCTCCTCACCCGGAAGAGCTGCCCGAGCTGCCACCTAGTGAGCCGCCTTCAAGAGAGAGCCCTGGCCCGGAATTTGAAGGGCGAGAGGGAGATGTGGATTATCCGAGTTTGAGCCGCGGGATGGGTGCGAGCGCGGGGCTGTTGCAGGCGCTGCAGATTGATACGGCGCTTGCTGAGCGCCAGACGGGCGCTGGACTGGTGAAGTTCGGGAGCCATTGGGGAGTGGAGAGACTACGCCGAGCGGGGGTTGGGATTCTGGAGGCTTCACCGATGCCGAGGTCAGTCGAAGAGCCGTTGGGGGAGTGGCAGGTCGCGGATGAACTGCAGGCGCTGCCGCCGCTGCCGGAGAGTAGGCCGGATACACCTGTCTCGGTGATACTCCCTCCTGCTTCTAATCAGCTTCCTATCGAGGAGGGCTTGGCTGAGCTACCGGCTCTACCCGAGAGCCGTCCAGATTTAAGCCCATTACCTGTGGCTACGCTGGTATCCGCTCGTCTCCCGGCTGATGATGAGTTGGGACGCTTGCCTGCCCTTCCTGAGAGCCGTTCCGTCTCCCCTGCTTCGGAGCCATTACCGCCCGCTTCCAGTCAACTTCCGGCGGTTGAATACGCGAAGACGTTACCAGCTCTCCGTGAGAGCTTCCCAGGCTCCCCTGGCCGGACGGCATTGCCCTCGTCTTTCCGGCCATTCTCTGCTGAGGATGATCTGTTCAACCTTCCCCCACTTCCAGAGAGCCGACCGGACTCACCTCCCCTGGGGGCCTCGCATCCGGTTTTCAGGCAACTGCCAGCCGATGAAGAGCTGGAGAGATTGCCAGCCCTTCCTGCGAGCCAGCCCCCTTCGCCTATCCTGGAAACGCAACCACTCGCATTAACTCCGCTGCCAGCAGTCGATAAGTTGGAGCAGCTGCCTTCCCAGCCTGCCACTGACGACCTGGGCTTGTTGCCCCCTCTGCCAGAGAGTTGTCCTGACTCGCCTACGGAGGTTGAAGTGCCATTTGGTAGACGGCCTGCAGCGCTCCCTGAACCCTACCCCGAAGTGCCCGTCCTGGTTCCGGTCTTGACTCCGCTTGTGACACAGGTCGAGCTGGACCAGCTGCCACCTCTCCCTGAGAGTGGTCCAGGCTCGCCAGTCCAGGAAGCACTCGTTCCGGCGTCGGTGACTGAGGCCCCAACCAGGCCAATTATCCCGGATGAGCTCCGAGCTGATGTACCCGTTCCCTCGCAAGAACAAGTTTTGGAACGAGTTCTGGAGGAGTACCCTCCCTTCCCCGAGAACGACGACGAGCTTGACCTTTTGCCAGCATTACCTGAGAGCCGACCTGATACCTCTCCCTCTGAAGCTCTCCCTTCAGTTGTGGATGTTGATCCTCTGCCGTCTCCAGTCTCACCTCTTGTGCATGGGGGGCAAGTCACCATTGAAGAGGAACGGGCAATCGCGCAGGACCTGGAGCTGCTGCCTCCCCTTCCCGAGAACGACGATGAGCTTGAGCTTTTGCCAGCGCTCCCTGAGAGCCGACCAGACACGCCTGTTCCTGAAGCGCGCTCTTTGGCTGTTGAGGTTGAGCATCTAATCTCGCCTGCCGTGCATGAAGAACCAGCCGTTCGTGCACAGAAGCAGACCTTCGCTCAGGACCTGGAGAAGCTACCGCTCCTTCCAGAAAGGCGTCCTATATCGCCTGCCCAAGACGAGTTCGCTGATGCCGTTGAGTCTTTCTCACCCGAAACCGCACAGGCTGAGCAGGCCCAGGAGTCTCTTATCCAACAACAAGATTCTGGCTTAAATGTGGAGGACCTACCGGCCCTGCCAGAGAGCCGACCTGACTCGCCCGCTTGGGGAGCGCCCCTGGAGGTCTCGGCTCCCGAGGCGTTGGCGGTTCTGGAGCCCACGGTCGAAGCAGACGCTGCCACGCAAGAACGGGGTATTCAAGACCTGGAGACCCTCCCTTCCCTCCCTGAGAGCCGCCCAGAGTCACCTGCCGAGCAGGTCCTCGCTCCGGTTCTCGAGGTGCCGACACCAGAGATTGCTCTTGTTGACGAGCCGACGCAGGAACGGGCTGGTTTGAACGCTGAGGAGTTGCCTCCCGCCTCGGAGGTTCGTCCTCAGTCGCCCACTCATGCTGAACCGGCCGCCGATGAGTCTCTTCCAGCTTCAGTTTCCCCAGAAGAGTTGGCTGCTGAACAGGCAGCTCCCATAAAAGACCGAGGTATCACTGAAGATTTGGAGAAACTGCCTCCGCTCCCAGAGAGTCGAGCCGATTCACCTATCCCAGAACAAGTCGCTGCGGTTGAGATAGTCGAGTCTCTCCCAAGCTTGGACAATGGGGCAGAGCCCATTCCTGAAGAAGCTGCCCCTGCACAGAAATCGAGAGAGGACTTGGAACACCTACCTCCACTTCCGGAAAGCCGACCTGGCTCGGCGTTCGAGGTTGAAGTTCCCGTGGTCGATGTTGGGTCACAGCCTGTCGTTGGACAGCCTGGCCTTGCACAAGAGCGAGGTTTGGACCCAGATATGGACAAGCTGCCGGCTCTGCCAGAGAGCCGTCCCGACTCGCCTGTCCAGGAGGTAGCTACTCTTGCTCTGCCTACTGAGTCTGTCTCAACCTTGGACCCCCCGGCTGAGCCTGCCCCTGAAGAAGTTTCTATGGCACGGGAGCTGGCAGAAGACCTGTCAGACCTTCCTCCGCTCCCGGCAAGTCGGCCCGAGTCGCCTGCACTGGACAAAATTACTCAGGTTGTACCGACTGAGCCTCTTTCAGCAGTGTTTACCCTACCCGCCACGCAAAGAGCCACCCCAGAGCCGAAAGGGATAACTATCAAAAGTGTCGAAGAGCTGATGCCGTTTCCGGAGAACCATCCCGGTTCTGCTGCACAGCTTCCGACCTCTCATGCCACGCCCTCTCAGTTCTCCCTGCAGGCCTCCCTCAGTCGGATAGTGCGATTGATGCACCTCAGGCAGACAAAGCAGCTGAAGCATCTCAGCAAGTTGCCAAAGAGGTATCCTTCACGCAGGAACGGGATTTTGCCGTCCAGCCCTCCACCGGATATGGCTCCGAACAGTTTTATCCTGCTCCCACACACTACGAGGACCTCAAGCGTAGGTTTCAGAGGCGGGGACCGAGTCCGCCTCCGAGCCACTATCTCGAGAAGCAGGCGGCGTTGGATGCCCTGGATAGGACAGAAGCTGCTCTACTGGCTTCCAGCATGGCTGCGGGAGCAGCAGCAGCAAGAGGTCTTACGGTTGCGCACATGCATCATGATCATTCTCAGCCAGACATGCGACACTTGGCCGATGACAAGATGCACGCTCCTGGTTATGATAGGACTGAGAGTGTTTATTCCTTCAATGACGATGCTTCTACTATTGCGGCTTCCGAAGCCCCGACATACCTGTCTGGCTCGACCTTCTACGAGACGCAGCATGACTCGGGGAAACTCGAGGATTCGCCGCCACGGCCTGGTACTCTCAGCTATCTTTTGGGCAAGCGAGGGCAGAAGTCTCAGACTCAAGAGGATGACTGGGCTGTGCCTGCTGGGGTCTCTTCTCCTTCTCGGAATCGCAAGAAGATTGGCTACCCTTGGGAAACGGAAGCACAAATCCAGCCTGAGCCTCGGGCTCTTTCTCAGATGCGGGAGACCAGTGTTCCGGAGGAGTCACTGTTTACACGCTCGGGACGGCCTTCGTCTTCCGTCCAGGAGACGCACGATTCTCTGCCGTCTCAACTGGAAAGGGCTTCCAGCAAGAGGGGAAAGAAGAAGGGCACCAAAAAAGAGGTCTCCTGGATTGAGCCTGGACCCGAGAGTCAACAGCAACGGGGCCAGGCTGACGAGCCTTCCTCCGAGCCTTTGGAGCCGTTTCCCACTTCTGGCAAGAAAGTCAAGAAGAAGCAGGCCGGGAAGACCGATGTTGCCCTGGAGCCCGAAGCGGACCGCCAGCCCCCCACGACCTCTGCTGCCGGGGCCGTGGTTGGACCCGGCAGCGTGGGCGATGTCTTGAATTCGGCTAGCAAGAGAATCGCCGAGGAGTCATCCACGTCCCAGCACGTGGGGACTAGCCAGGTGTCTGGATCGGAAACAGGTTCGCCTTACGGCGGTGAGCTTGTCGAGGAGAAGATCCCAGCCAAGTCGGCGGCTGAACGGGGCCTTGGCCCGCAGGCCGCCTCACCCGTCGTCGCACCAGCCGCACCGGGGAAGCAAGGGTCCGCCCGGGGCCGGCAGGAGGCTGGAGCAGCCGCCGAGCTGACCAAGCCAAAGATGGGTCGATGGGGATCGTCCTTTTCGATGCTTCCCTCCATCACGAGCGGCGTGGGCTCTCTATTTGGCATTGGAAAGCGGAACTCCACGCAGACGGAGCCTCAAGAGAACGAAAAAGGGCAAATTCAAAGCCAGCCTCCGTCCGAGTCCTCGCGTGACGCACTCCCGATGCAGGGCGCTGGAGACACAATCTCGTCGGGAGCAGCAGAACAACAACAACGCAGCATCGTGGAGCCATTGGAGCTGCCCAAGCCCCCACTCCAGCCGCCAGCTTTAGGCGAGTCCAGCAGCAAGATTCCCGATGTGGGTCATGCAGCGGGAGTGCATGAACCCCCTGCCAGCGACACAATCAGTGGGCGACACGGCAAGCAGCGCGCCAGACACCGCTGTTTGGCTACCCAACGAGCGGGCCCCTTTACCCCTGACTTCTCCACACTCGACTCTGTCGGCACGACGACGCCCTCGGATGCAGCACGCCTCGCCGCCGTTGTGGACAGCCGGAGCCAGCCACGCGATGGGCACGCAGGTGAGCATCCAGACAAAAACACGGCTTGGTCGCCAGACCAGTCCCAGGCCTCTACGACAACACCAGACAATCCTGAGGAACCACCTATCGATGTTCCCGTCGCCGCGGATGCCGGTGACGACCCAATAGATGACATGGCAAAGAAGGGCAAGAAGCAGCAGCGCAAGGACAACCCCAAGGCGGTTCAACCGACACCCCAGAGTCGGTCCAAGATGTGACGCCACTCCCACCCGCATCAGCAGAACTACCTGTCATCGACAAGGCTGCCCAACAAGACATCGCGCCTGAGGTGCAGCCCTCTCCCGAACCTACTGCGGCCATTGAGTCCAATGGAGTAACCAACCAGGCCGTTGATGGAGAGGCATCGGCTGAGCCAGCCGGGAAGAAGAAAAAGGCTAAGAAAAAGAAGAAGCAGGCTGCGGCTGAGGCTGATGAGACCCTTGCTGTCGAACCGGCTGTCCCAACTCAAGAGATAACTCCGGAGACCGTGGTCTCAGAGACTCAGCCGCAGATCCGCGTCGTCGAGACGGATGAGAATACCCCAGTTGAAGCACCGCAAGGTGAGCCCTCATCAGAACCGGCTTCTTCTAAGCAAGAAGAGCAAGAAGAAAAAGAAAAAGGGCGGGAGCCAGGATGTCGCTGAATTCCCTGCCGAAGCTGCCCCGGAGCAGGGCACACTTGAGATTTCCGGCCCATCGACACTGGAGACCACAACGGAACAGATCACACCGGAAGGGACAACACCCGCAGCTTCACCTCCACCGGAGCAAACCACGATTGATCCAGTCGGAATTGCTGAGGAGACAACATCCCCTGTTGTTGAGGAACCTTCGATTTCCAGAGGAGATGCCAACCCGCAAACCAAGGAGGCGGAGGCCAGCAGCAAAATGTCCAAGAAGCTGAAGGTCGCCGCGTCAGAAACACCAGCTGAGCAGCAGCCCGAAGCGCGCGTAGAGACAGCAGCGGAAACAGCAGCGGAAACAGCACCTGAGACCAACCTAAATAGCCCCAGACGGAGATCAAGGGTACCAAGAGCGTCTCATTTGCTGCTAACGACCAACCGACCAGTCCTCCCGAATCCCCGAGCGCTGCAGAACCAGAAACTCCCTCGCCAACACAAGACACGGACGATCCACTCGTCGCTCAGCCCAAGAAGGAGACAAGAAGAAGAAGCGGCAGAGCGTCACCTTCGCGGAGCCTCTTGAGGAGCACTTGGGCTCCGCCAAAGCAAGAGGTGAGGACGACAAGAAGCCAAAGACCAAGGACTCGAAGGACTCCGTCTCCGAGGTTCCCACGGTTCCCCCGCAAAGCGGCGACTCTATTGAGGAGCAGCCTGCGCAACCCGAGGCCCAGAGTCCCAGCGCTCAAGTTGGTGTTACTGCTCCCTTGCCCGAGGCGCGCGATGTGGCCGAACCTGGTTTTGACATGGATTCGCAACAGGAACCTACCGCGCGGCCCGCCTCTCACCTCCCGGATCAGTCGCTAGACAGTGATGCTTCCCGTGAAGCTGGTCTTGGCCAGGAGCTGCCGCCATCGGAGGTTTCAGATGAGAGTAAGGAGACAATTCTTGAACATCACATAACCAGATAGACTTGTGAGGGGCTGACCTGTAATTCACCAGCTCCAGTTGAGGGCTCGTCCACGATAACTGCAGAGGTTGAGTCTCCAGGCTCCTCTAAGAAGTCCAGGAAGAACAAAAAGAAAAAGCGCAAACGATCAACCGGAGACCGAAGCTGAGCCGATAACCTCACAGCCGTCCACGGAAGCAGCTCCCTGGCGGCAAGGTGACAACACGAACGTCGCCTCTGGTGTTACCGCCCCACCGGAGACCACCGAGACCACCACTGAACCAGTGACAAGTGGTGCAGTCAGCGCCGAGCCTGAGCCAATGACAACCGCCCTAGCCGCCGACCGACAGCAACAGGGGCGCTCGTCCCTCCAGAGCCTGGCAATGAGCCCACTCCGTCTCAGTCAGGCAAAGATAAGAAGCGGAAGGGCAAGGGCAAAACAACTCACGACAGCCCCGACCTCGCGTCGCCAACTGAGCAAGGTCAACAACCATCCACGTCCCAGGTCGCCGTCGATGAAACCTCTTCATCCACCAGCAGAACAGCGCTGCCCAACCGGTTGACGGTGAGCATTCCTCTCACCCCTTGCCAAGCTGTTGAAGCTCATGAAGTTGTAGTGACCGCGTGTGAACCCCCACCCCTTTCTTCAGTCGACACACCGGATGCGGCTCAGCCAAACACCCCATGAGCCCGCTTCCACCTCCGACCCAGAGCCTCAACCCGACTCCTCATCCCAGGACATGCCGCGCCCGGCCGAGGAGGAGCGATCACCCTACAGCCTCCTCAACAAGTCCAGGAAGAAGCGCAAAAAGCCCAAGGCGGACGCCGAACCATGGCCTACCGCCTCGCCAGAGATTCCCCGGTGCGAGCCGGAAATCCCCTTTGAGCCCCGCGAGATAGAGCTCAAGCTTCACCAGCTCAGCACCGTTGAGGAGGTGACCGAGCCGTCCACTGAGGCGCCGACAGAGTATGCCGAGAGCGACGGCCGCTCGCTTATCTCTGCCGATGACGACAACAGGTCAATACAGCGGCGCAAGTCGACTGTCTCGGAGTCTTCGAGGACCATCTCCTCTCTACCGGATTCCGAAGCCATTGGTGCGGCGGATGACGAAGGCCCGGCCGGCGAGAGCAGGGCATATTCTCTCAAAAAGGCTGCAAGCAAGAAGGAAAAGAAGGACAGGGAGAAGCGGAAGCGCAAGAATTCCGTCTGGGATGAGCCCTGGCCGAGCAGCGAGGCGTCGGGTGCTGAGGAGTGGGCTGAACCGTTGACTGAGGGCGAAGACAGCAAGGAGGTTGGCGAGCCTGAACCTGTGCTGGAAGTTCAGGCCGTCGATGAAGCCCCAGGTTCTTCTGAAAAGACCGAATCAACGCCGGATCTTCCTGCTGAGGTGGTTGCCGCCGACAAAGAAGGTCCCCACGAGGATGTCCCCCAGGAGGGCTTTCAGCCTGCGCAGGAGGCCGTTGTGGAGCCCACAATCGAGACCGCCACGCAAGATACCACTGAGCCCATCCCTAAACAAGCTGACAAGACGCCCTCCCAAGAGGATACGCCGACTTTGACCCAAGACCCTGAACCCGTCCGGGAATCCGAAGTTGCTCAGCCACCCAAGAACCTGAGGCACCAGCGGAACCCGAAGTCGTCGTTGCCAAGAAGTCCAAGAAGGGTAAGAAAAAGAAACAGGCGTCCCAGTCTCAAGAAAGCCTTCCCGAACCCACGCCTGAGCCTGCCGCCCAACCCCGGGAGCATGCGGACGAAGTTTCCCCTTCTTCAATAGCACAACAAACTCCACCCGAGACAAGCACCCAGGAGCCCGTCGAATCCCCACTGAGCAACCGGTCGAACAAGCATCAGAGCAGCCAACAGAGGAACCCGCCGTCGAAGCCGTTCCTGCCAAGAAGTCAAAGAAGGATAAGAAAAAGGCTAAGAAGGCGGCCAAAAGCAGGCCGAGGCCGAGGCCGAGGATCAATCTCCTGAGCCTGATCAAGAACCAGCCCCGGTTGAGGAGCCAGTCCCAGTTGGGCAACCCGCTGCTGTCGAAGAGTCCGTTGTTGTTCCAGAGTCTGCTTCGGCTGAGGAACCCGGTGCCGTGGAGGAACCGGCCGTGGTTGAGCCAGCCACCGTGAAGCAGCCGGAAGAGGAGATATCAGTTCAACAACAAGACAATCTCGCCGGACTCTCCGAGGTCACTCGTGATGTCGATTCCCAAGCAGAATCCTCCGCCCAGCCCGAGCCCCCGGTCGAAGAAACCCCTCTTTCCCGCAAGAAGTCAAAGAAGGACAAGAAAAAGAAGAAGGGAGCGTCTCAGCTGGAGCCAGAGCTTGCTTCTGAGCCTGCCACACCTGTCGCTGAAGAGCCCGGCGTAGCCTTACCGGTTGAGGTCCAAGAACAGGTGCAGGAGGTTGCCGAGCCTGTCACTGAGGCTGCTCAGGAAGTTTCGGAGCCGGTTGATGCGCTCATCTCACCTTCGCCAACCGAAATGCAAGAACCTGCCCCCAAAGTTGTTGAGCCTGCCGTCGAGCCAGTTGTCGAGCCTGTCCAGTCTGTCGAGGAATTCCAGCCGACTGAAGAGTCCAGCCCTGTCCTAGAGACACAGCCGAAGAGCCCGTCGCTGTTTCCGGCAAGAAGTCAAAGAAGGACAAGAAGAAAAAGAAGAAGGGCGGCGCGTCTCAGGTCGACTCTGATTCTGCTTCCGGTGTGGCGACGCCGGTTACCGTGGAGGAGTCCGCCTCGCCTGCACTGGTTGAAGAGGAAGCGCCAGTTACTCCAGCTGCTGAGAAGGTAACACAAATACCGCCTACTGAGGCCCAAGAGCCCGCGCAAGGGGCTCCCGAACCGGTCTTGGAAGTTGTCCAAGAGACCACAGAGTTCGTGTCCGAACCCGCCAAGGAGACTCCTGAGCCCGTCATCGAGCTTGTCAATGACAGCCCTGAGCCTGCTGTTGAGACAGCTCAGGAGGTCGTTGAGCCCGAAGCTGCTTCTGTCCAAGAACCAGTCGTTGAACAGGCGCCGACAAAGAAGGGCAAAAAGAAAAAGAAGGGCAAGAGTTCCAAGGTTGTTGAGACAGAATCTTCTGGCACTACAACACCTACAGTGGAAGAATCCGCCCCTGTCACGGAGCCTGAACCCTGCGTCTGAACCCGTCCAGGAACCCATGCAAGAGACTGCTCGCGAGGCTCCGCAAGACACCGAGCCTGTTCAAGAGCAAGTGGTGGGACCCGTTCAAGAATCGCTCCAGAGCCAGAACCGGTCACGACCGAAGAGGTGCCAGTGCAGCCAACCGAGGAGACCAAGGTCACTGAAGAAACCCCGGCGCAGCCAGAGCCAGAATCACAGGAACCGACTCCGGCACCGGTTGAGGAGCCCCCGGCCAAAGGCAAGAAGAAGAAGAAGAAGGGCAAGGGCTCCAAGTCCGCCGAGCCCGAACTTGTTTCTGAGCCTGTGACCCCTACTGTGGAAGAACCAGCCCCAGTTGTGGACTCTGAGCCAGTTGTTTCCGAGCCGGTTCAAGAGCCAATACACATCGTGGAAGCTGAGCCTACAGCTCCCGAGCTTGTCCATGAACGTGAGCCGGTTCAGGAACCCCAGCCTGCTCCCGAACCCGAGGCTCCGACTGTGGAAGAAACCCCCGTGCAGCCTTCCGATAAAACCGATCTCCCTGAAGAGACCCCTGTGCAGCCAGAGCCTACACCTCAGCAACCAGTCGAGGCACCGGTTGAGGAACTTCCCGTTAAGGGCAAGAAGAAAAAGAAGAAGGGCAAAGGCTGCAAGCTCGTAGAATCTGAATCTGCTTCCGGCACTGCGACACCCACCGGCGAGGATCCAATACCTGCTGTGGAAGAGCCAAATCCTGCTGTGGAGCCTGAGCCTGTTGTTCCCGAGCCAGTTGAAGAGCCCCAGTCGGTCGCCATCGAGGAGATCCCCATGCAACCTGCCGAAGAGATCCAGCTGTCTGGGGAGGGTACAGTTCAGCGCGAAGCCTCGCAGGAAGAACTTCCAGCCGAAGAGGCTACGGAGGCTCCTGTCACAGGAAAGAAGGCCAAGAAAAGAAGAAGGGCAAGAGCACCAAGGCCACTGAGACTGAGCCTGAGCCAGAGCCTGCTTCTCCGAGCGAGGCGGTACCTGTGGAGGAGCCTGCTCCTGCTGTCCAACAAGCCGCGCCCGTTGCTGAGAGAGCCTGTGCCCGTCATTGAGGACTCGGTCCCGGCTGTCGACGAGCCGACGCCTTCCGTTGAGACACCTAATGTTGCTGACGAGCCCGCCGCTATTCCCGAGGAAGTGAAGCAACTAGAAGACCCGCCATCCCTCCAGTCATTGAACCCGAGCCTGTTGTTGAGACTGATCCTCAACCTGAGCCTGAACCAGTTCAGCCAGAGACACCCTCGGAGGAGGTTCTCGAGGCGGCGACGAGCAAAAAGTCCAAGAAGAAGAAGAAGGGTAAGGCTTCTAAGGCTGTTGAGACTGAACTTGAGCCTGCTTCTCCAAGCGCGGCGGTGCCGCTGGAGGAATCTTCCCTGCTGTTGAGGAAGAGGAACCTACTCCAGTCGATGAGGACCCCGCAGCAATGGTCGAGGAACCAACACCGGTGATTGAAGAAGCAGCAGAGCCCACGCTCGCCCCAGAGGAACCAGCTCAGCAGCTCAGCACGTCAGTGGGGCCTGAGTCTGAAGTTGTCGTCGAGGCCACTCAATTCGGAACTTGAACCTCAGCAAGGGACACCACCCGAGGTCGTTCAGGAGTCCCCAACCAACAAAGGCTAAGAAGAAGAAGAAGGGCAAGGTTTCGAAGGTTCTCGAGCCCGAGCCTGAGGCCCAGTCTGCCCCTGATTCTCGGGCCTGCTGAAGGGGAGGCTACTACCCTGGACGAGCCTGGCCCAATTGAAGAACCGGTCTCCGTCACAGATCAACCCAGGGGCGTCCCCAAAGAGCCCTCCCCTGTCCCGGACGTTCCGAGCGCTCCTGTCCCGGATGTCCCAAGCTCCCCCATTCCTGAAAAGCCAAGCGATCCCGTGCCGAGGTGCCAAGCGAGCCGGTGCCCGAAGTTCCTAGCGCTCCTGTTCTGAGGAGCCGGCACCCGCCCCTGAGCCTGCGCCGCAGGAGCCGCCCGCCGAACCACCCAAGAAGACCAAGAAGAAGAAGAAGGGCAAGGTTGCTGCGCTCATTGCTGCGTTTGAGGGCGGATCCCAGGCTGGTTCACCGCCTAACACTCAGTTTCTGAGAAAGCGCGTGTTGTTGTGGAGGAGCCCGCACCGGTTGTCGAAGAGCCGGCACCGGTTATCGAAGAGCTTGTGTCGGTTGCTGAGGAGCCAAGCCCCGTCACCGAAGAGCCGGTCCCAGCTGCTCCAGAACCTGAAGTGACCGATCCGGCCCGTCGTCGAAGAGACCTCACCTGTTTCTGAGACCCTGCAACAGGTGACGCAGCCTGAGGAGAGCGTTGAGGTTCCCAGCAAGAAGTCCAAGAAGGCCAAGAAGAAGGGAAAGGGCAAGGCTGCCTCACTTGAACTGAGCCTACACTGATGTGGAGGTCAAATCTGAACTGGTTGCTGAGGTTGTCTCGACTCCCGCAGACGAACCCACTCCTGTAGTCGAAGAATCAGTTCCTGTGGTTGAGCAGCCTGCTGTTACCGTGGAGGAACCCGCGTCCGTTGCTGTTGAAGAGCATGTTCCCCCATTTCAGGAACTTAGCGTCTCTGCTGCCGAGGAGACAACGCCGGTTCTCGAGACTTCACAGCCAGAGACACCAGTTGAGGAAGAGCCGTCAGTTCCTGCCAAGAATCCAAGAAGGACAAAAGGAAGAAGAAGGGGAAGACTATCGAATCTGAGCCTGAGGCAGTCCCAGTTGTTGAAGACCCTCCTTCTCCCACCGACAAGCCGGTCCGCTGCCCTGGAGCCCGCCCCGCTTTTGAGCCTACCGAAGAGCCCGTTCCCGTGGTTGACGCTACACACTGTCGAAGAAACCCACTCATATTTTGGACGAGCCTACCGCCCCCCGTCGATGAGTCCATCGCCACCACTCAAGAACCAGAACCAATAGTTGAGCAGTCGACCGTCGTTGAACA